>JACRUU010000027.1:7364588-7407088 GCA_030449085.1 Kryptopterus vitreolus | reverse complement strand
AAAAAAAGTGTAAACACACACATTCACATATTAGGGCTGTCTATCAATTCAAATATTTAATTGTTATTAATCACATGACTGCCCCGAGTTAACTCGTGATTAATCGCACATTTATTTTTTTTAAAAATGTACCATAAATCAATACTTTTCATGTTTCTAACTACTACTACATGTCTACTAACTGTAACAGACGTTATAATTATATACACTTCACTCTAAATCTCGCCCTTTAATAAAATGATTGATTATTTAATATTTATTTCACTCTACAAATGATCCTTTTAATATTCATTTCTTGTGAATTTCAATGTTACTTTGTTTAGTGGTGGTTTTAAGTGTAAAATATGGGACGTGGCTCCTTTAATTCTGTTCCGGTTGCTTTTAGGTTATACAGAAGCGCATTGCATTCACAAAAGGAAAATGCGATTTATTGCGTAATACGGATTTGGGAATGCGATGCGCTTGCGTAAGGTTCCATACGGTAATATACGCCAATATAGTGAGAGATCGTACCTGTTGTGAATGTGCAGCCATACATATATACGTACAATTGTAAACCTTCACATGGTTCAGGAACAAATACCACAAAATAAACATGTGCTAACCTTGTGGATTCTTCTCCTTTGTAGTAATCTGCTGCTTGTTCATAATGAGCAATAGCCTGCAAAAGACATCCACTTGTGAACACTGCGCTTCTCACCTGATGTGACTTGTGCATATCGTACTTGTGGACATTGCGTACACGGGAACGTGGTGCATTAATGTGTGCTTTCTTCTAGTGATATAAATACTACAAATAACATAATCCTCACAGGATTTTTTCACATTGACACTGAGGAATAATTCTGGGTTGTTCATGGACAGTCTGAATACTGAGGTTTGGACCAATAGCACAATTCTGTGCACACCGGTTTGCATACCATGAAGATCGGTTCTTATGGATGCATTGCTTCTCATCATGCAGAAATACCGGCTAAGAATTTCTGGTATGATAGAAGAGAATTTTATTTCCCTGCGTGGTCCGTACGAGACGTGCGCTCATTACAATGCTCTCAGAATGAAAATCGGATTTATGTTACCAGAAGAAAGAGTGCTTACAACAACAAAATGAACTATAAACCGACAATAAACAAAAACTACAAAACTCATTTGTTCAGTTGGGCATTTAATAAATGAGCACTGTGCTACGTCTGAACATTTTTTAACTGTATTTTATGTATAATCATTTTTATTCCTATTTTAATTCATTTAAATCATTTTTTAAAATCATTTTAAATGTTTTGATTGTTGATTATTACTTTTTTTGTAATTATTTTATTCCCTTTTATGTAAAGCACTTTGAATTACTATTGTGTATGAAATATATATATATATATATATATATATATATATATATATATGAAATATATTATATGCTATATAAACAAAACTGCCTTGCCATGCCTTATAAAAAAATAATGTTATTTAAATATGCTCTGCTTTTCTGAAATATCAAAATCATCATAGTCAAAAATTGATAAAAACATGCAGTAAATAAAACCCGGACTTCAGTGATTCCTTCTCGATAAAATTCCGAGTCTGACGCTCCCACTGAAGATGAATATCTCACCTTATCAATGTCGACTAGCTCTGTTTCGTAGACCTCTGCAATGGTGACATGATGCTTTGCTGCAATTGTGAAACGACCCTACAACAAAAAAAATTTATATAATAATAATAAAAAAAAAAAAAAACATTTACACTGACAGCAAAAATCTTGTTCGAACCAGCCTAATCTGAAACAAAATGTAGCCTAATAACACAACAGAGCGCCCTCTGCTGGTGAAATAAATACATGGTAGAAATAGTGATCATTTTTTCCTATTAAGCATCCTAGAAGCCAGTTTCTTTCACATTAAGATCCACAATAAGGAACATTTTGATGAACTGCATATTAAACACCATGAAACACAACTTTTCATATCCACTGAGTTTCTGGTATGGAGGTGTGTATCTCCACCAAGCAACTGTCAACTTCAGGAATTTCCCTCGGGACCAAGAAAGAAAGAAAAAGTAAGTATCTATCTATCTATAAAAAGTAAGTATCTATCTATCTAGAAAAAGTATCTATCGATCTATCCATCTGTCTAGAAAAAGTATCTATCTAGAAAAAGTATATCTATCTACCTATCTATCTATAAAAAGTAAGCATCTATCTATCTAGAAAAAGTATCTATCGATCTATCCATCTGTCTAGAAAAAGTATCTATCTAGAAAAAGTATATCTATCTACATATCTATCTATAAAAAGTAAGCATCTATCTATCTATAAAAAGTATCTATCGATCTATCCATCTGTCTAGAAAAAGTAAGTATCTATCTATCTATCTAGAAAAAGAAAGAAAGAAAAAGTATCCATCCATCTTGAAAAAGTATCTATCGATCTATCCATCTGCCTAGAAAAAGTAAGTATCCATCTATCCAGAAAAGGTAAGTAATAAAGAAAGATAGAAAGAAAGAAATAAACAACGAAAGAAAGAGTATCTATCTATCTAGAATAAGTAAGAAAGAAAAACTAAGTATCTATCCAGCTAGAAAAAGTAAGTATCTATCTATCTAGAAAAAGTATCTATCTATCTAGAAAACGTAAGTATCTATCTATCTAGAAAAAGTAAGTATCTATATCAAGAAAAAGTAAGTGAGAAAGAAAAAGTAAGTATCTATCTATCTATAAAAAAGTACGTAAGAAAGAAAGATAAAGTAAGTATCTATCTATCTAGAAAAAGTAAGAAAAAAAGAAAGAAAAAGTAAGCAAGAAAGAAAGAAGTAAGAAAGAGAAAGCAAGTATCTATATCCATCCATCCATCCATCCATCCATCTCAAGATCAGAAACATGATACCAGGCTTGGTAACTACGGTTTGCTCTGTCCATGTCTAAACAAAAACAATAACAGAATTATTCATCTGCATCACCATTACAGTTAAGCAAAGACTCACCATATCTGTGTAAATCTCGATTGCCCTAATCAGGCAGTTTATGGCCTCTGTAAAGTTGGACAAAATGGAAAGTGAGATACGTGAACTTTTATTTAAAGTGCCTTTCGGCACCACCAGTACAAACATATTCAAACTAAACACTGCATCATAATCGGAATAATTTAAGTCAATTCTTCTGTGCTATTTTATAGTTACATGTATTTTGACTGTTTCTAGAATTTAACTGGTAGGTTATCAAGACTGGCTTGCAATTTATCCGCTTGGAACTCAGGTTACTAAAAAAAACAAACAAAACAAACAAACAAACAAACAAACAAAAAAACAAGTGGGACAAACCTTGGGGATCGGCTTTTTTAAAGGCATTGCCAGCATCGATGAAGTTAGTCGCCGCGTCGTGTTTGCTCTGCATCTGCAGGTGAAGGAGCGCCGCTTGGCAGAAGGCATTTCCTGCCGCTAAAACACCAAAAACCTCGTATGAGTTCCACAATCAATCGAGGAGAAAGAACAGTGTCCTTCATTGATTATTTATAAAGGGGTAAATAACAAGAAAAACAAACAAATAATTAAGCTCAGGTGATGCGGAAAATCAACCTACCAAATACTGACATGTAGTAATTTTCCCTAGAAACTAGGTGAGCAGTAATAAGGTTTGAACTTTGACAATTAATAAGACGTTATAGGTGTAATAGGTTATGACCTCAGAGAAGCGGCTGTTGCTGTTTACCGATCAGGAAAGAGTTATAAGGCCATTTCCGTTTTGAAATGCGCCATACTACAGTGCGAGTTTTCCAATGTCGATTCCAGCAAAACAAATAGAAGGTCAGGCTCTATGTATGTACATTAATCTTTATGATAGAACAAATAGCAATAAAATCATGTGGCTTTCACTGTAAGCAATCTAGGAAATATATATTATCAAAAGTGGCTTTTTAGTGGGATTGAGGATGGACTTTGACTCGGCCATTGCAATACCCTCACTTTGTTCTATTTAAAGCACTTTGTTATAGACCTTCCAATGTGATTGCAATCATTATGTGAATGACCCAATTTCAGCCGAGCTTTACCAGTAGATTGAGTCTGGCATAAACGTTGGCATACACGGCAACTCAGGATGGCCAAATGTCTCCACTTTGGTTTCATCTGCCTAATGAATATTTTTCCAGACATCTTGTTGTTTGTAGATCTTTGCATAGTCCGAGTTAGGAAGGACATCTAGTGTAAAACATGCGCCTTAATAATTATGCAAAGGAGGAGAAGGAGAGGTCTACAGAGACATCAGGGAAAGGAGGAGGGTGAGGGAGACTTGAACTGTCGGTGGTAAAGGGACAGAGTTAGTGGACATGATGGAGCAGAGAAAAGAGAGGAATACGGAAGAGCAGATGGTGGTAGATTTTGCCAAAAGGATGGAGGTGGCAGTGGTGAATACGTATTTTAAGAAGGGAGTATAGTGTGACACGTGCACTCTTATTCAAGTGGACTATATTATATGCAGGAGATGCAGTCTGAAAGAGACTGTGAAAGAGAAGGTGGTGGCAGGGGATTGTGTAGCTAGACAGCATCGGATGGTAGCCTGTAGGATGGCTTTGGATGAGGAGAAGAAGAAGAGGTGGTGGTGGAGGTGGATGAGTTTCAGTACCAACGGTGTAAAGTAATGGAGAGTGTGTTGGAGAAGTGAAGAAAAGAGTGTAGGAACGGGTGGAGAAGAGTTTGCAGGAGTTATTTGTGCTAGAAGGTTATCAATAAAAGCAAAAGGGAAAATTTGTGGTGAGACTGTGGTGAGACCTGCGATGATGTACGGTTTAGGCGTTCTCTCCAACAACACCTATCCTAACACTTCTTTCTTCTCACTGACTATGAATCCTTACTACTAAAAAAAAAGAAATAAAAAAAAACACTGTCTATGCTTATCGTGTACTTAAGTTGTATCTACCCTTCATGAATGAATTAATCCTTAGATGGAGACCTAAAGCACTTCTTGTACATCGCCCTGGATAAGGGCGTCTGCTAAATACTGCAAATGTAAATGTAATGAAAATGTCTAAAAGACAGGAGGTGGAGCTGGAGGTGGAAGATATTGAGATGGTGATTGGGAGTAGGCGAGGATGGACAGGATTAGAAATGAGTTCATTAGTGGGACGTGTAGGATGTCCTGGAGATGAGGTGAGTGGTTCGATTGAGATGGTTTGGTGGAGAGGAGGGGACATGGGGATAACATTGGGAGAAGAATGCTGAGGATGGAGGTGGCAGGCAGGAGGACAAGAGGAAAGACAGAGAGGAAGTTTATGGATGTGGTGAGGAAAGACATGCAGTGGTGGTGAAAGAGGCAGATAGAGGGCAGGGACAGGGTAGTGTAGAGATACTGTTGCAATCCCTAATGGGAGAAGCTGAAAGAGGAAGAAGAAGAGGCAGAGAAAATGGCCTTAAACCCAGATTAATGGGAAAGAACAAGTATTTCTCTACCAATGCTGATTTCTTTCTTTTCACTTTGTCATCATAGCAGAGCCTTGCTGCTACATATTCTTTTAATTCGTGTGGAAGAAGTAAATATTATAAAAATGTAATAAATGAACAGTGAAGTATTTTGTTGTTGTTTATCTGAGGTTGCATTTACCTAAGGACCGGATTATTGATATGTAAGACGTGTGTGTATATATATATAGATATATATATATATATATATATATATATATATATATATATATATATATATATATATATATATATATATATATATATATATATATATATACACATATACACACACACAGAGAATATATGTATCTTAAATAATATATAAATAATATATATTATAATATTTCTTCAAAGACAAGCAAGTAAGCCATTACCACTCCAGTTCTTTGCCATCTTGAACATATTGGCTGCTCTCCCATACATGTCACATGCATCCTCCATTTTCGAAGAGCCCCTGAATGAGTAAGCAAAAAACAAAAACACAGATAAATAACTTAAAGCTTTAATAACAAATAACACTTTGCATGTTTACTAGTTTTATTTACATTGTAGAGGATATTATTCTTGCTAAGAAAAGTGTGCCAGCTAAGCAGTTCACTGTCAAAACAAGGAGGCTGTGTGTTAATGGCTTAATCCTAAAATCAGGGTTTCAAACTCAACATAACATTTGATACGAGTTTTGAAAGCCGGGGCATTTCCACACCACATCCTTGCCCTGCCATGAAATTCGTTTTCTAAGATATACATCGAACTAACATTTGTATATATATAGTATAGTATATACTATATACTGTATATACAGCTAGAATACTTTTATCAAGTAAGTTAGGCAGTACACAGTACAATACAAAAACAAAACAACATTCCCCCCATAAGACAAAATAAGTAAATACCAATAACACAAAACTACACAAAACTAACCAGGGCATGACAAAGTCCACGTGTGGAATATTTAGGGCAAAAAAACAACAACAAACAAGCAATATAAGACACTGCAGCAGAGACCAATACAGTAGACATATGTAAATGTGAAATGATTATATTATTTTCGTATTTAATAACTATTGTACATAAAAACTGGTATTTTGTCGTGCAGCAATTTGTGCAAAACAACAATTGTTCGTGTTTGTATGCGTGTGTGTGTGTGTGTGTGTGTGTGTGTGTGTGTGTGTCAGTCCCGTTGCATTGAGGACATTATGAGGAAATAGCTAAAATATAGTTTATTACGCTGAATTCACTTAACCACAAAGTAAAAGCGGATTGCATTACATGTGTGCGTTACCAACGTATAATCCGAAATGTAAAGATCGGTCCAAAAAAAATCGAGATTATATTTTGCAGAATGACCGCAGCATTAAAGACAACTTCCGGTTTCGCTCTTATACACATCGGTTTAAGATAATAATCAAAGATCGCAGTGTGAAAACACACACACACACACACACACACACACAAATAAATAAACAAACAAATAAATATATATATATATAAGGGGGCTTTGATTATTCTGGGCGTTAAACAGTAATGTGCTGGTTCACTATTACTTTATCACACGAGTTTGGCACGTGATTTATACTGAAAGCTAGTCGTGTTGCTGATCCGACAGAGCTAGCTAAACAACAACAACAACAACAACAACAACAACAAAAAAGCACCAGGGAGACGTTTGTGTACTGAACGCTCACCCGAACAGCGAGCCGAAGAAAGACTGCGAGGACTTGACTTTCTTTTCGGCTTCTGCCATTAGCGCCATGGCCTCTTTTTCTTTGCCGGAATTGTCCATAATTACTGTAAACAGGTAAACAGGTAAACACGTTGGATCACGAAGCACCAGCCTTCAGCCACATCAACACACACTCGCCGAGCTTTCCGAGATGGCCACCGAGGAGGCGTTCCGTCCAAAACAAAAGTCCTTCCACACCAAAAGCCGCTTCCTATAAACCTAGTCACTTTCAATTACAGTATTTATTTATGTCTTTTTGACACGCAATTAAACAAACCGGATAATAAATATGAAATGTAGACAACTGAAACCCCCCCCCGCCATAAACCGTTTGGAGACCGGTTCTGAAAAGCTTGTGACGCGACTCTGAGACCCCGCCCAGTCCCGGACACGCCCCTCCCCCCTCCCCCCTTAACGTGATCTCAATTTACCGTGACTTTCGGGTTTACGAGGCTGACGTTGTACGCGCATGCGCAGTGAACGCATTAGAAGATTCGTGACTATAGAACGACAATAAGACCGGCATTCTCTAATATCAGTTCAATTATTTAGTCCTGAAAGTCACCTGCTCTCTTGTCAAAGGTTTTCACATTCATTCCTCAAGTTTAAAAAGCCATAAATTGCTTATTTGTTATGCTCTTGCTGTAACATAAAAAAGGACATGAAAAAGCATGTACTAATATGTAAACTAAAATGTTTCTTTATTATGAATTAATGATTGATGAGCTAAGGTATATACTAACCAAGAACTAACTTTAACTACAAGAAGAGTATATATATATATATAGCATATATATATATATTATATATATATATATATATATATATATATATATATATATATATATATATATATATATATATATATATATATATATATGGCGCGTTCGCCTCACACCTCTAGGATCCGGGTTCGATTCCCCTCTCGGCCGTGTGTGTGGAGTTTGCATGTTCTCCCAGTGCCTCAGGGGGTTTTTCTCCAGGTTCCTCCCGGTCCAAAAACATGTACAGTAGGTTGATTGGCACCTTGGAAAAATTGTCCTTAGTTTATGAATGTGTGTGAATGTGTTCCAAGTGATGGGTTGGCATTCCATCCAGGGTGTATCCTGCCTTAATGCCCATAGACGCCTGAGATAGGCACAGACTCCCCGTGACCTGAGGGAAGATCGGATATAGCGGATATAGCGGTTTTAGAAGATGAATGAATGAATATATAAATAAAGATCATTGTGCCTGTTTTATAAAAAATAATATTGTTTCTCATAGAGCAAGCTATATTGAGCTTACCCTAAAGCATTTATTTATACATAATTAAAAATATATAACGTAATTAATGCTGTCCTTGTTCGCACGTGAATTCATGTGACTCTTGTTAAGTTTAGTTCTTGATTAGTATATGCCTTAACTCATCATTAGTTCATAAAGTCGAATCTAATCTAAAGTAACATTTTGTTTACATATTAATTTCAAATGACATGCTGATATCCTGTTATTATAAAGTGCTACCTTTTCTGCTTTTCTCTGCTTCAGCCATATGATTTATTTGAGTTTATGTCAGTCTCTCTCTCTCACACACACACACACACCACACACACACACACACACACACACACACACATTTTGCAGATGCCAAAGACATGGTCCATCATCACATCCAGTGGCTTCACAATATAATCGCAACATATATAACAATGCATGGCATTTTTTCATCGAAGTCCAATAATCTATTTTAATTATGGGATTATATATCTGGAACTGATACAGGATCCTTGTGGTTATATAGAAACAATCACAAGTTTTTAAATCAGTGTTTTTGCATATCACCTGAATAACTTTAAACACACTTGAAGGGTGAGCTGTAGGATGAGAAATTCACAGCATGTCCTGACAGGTTTATTGCATTCATGATATAGCATGCCAAATAGTGCATTACTGAATTGATGTTTGTAGTGGATGCATGGATTCATTTGTAAACATTTGAAACATTTGTAAATCATTGTAACAAAGGACAAAAGCATATATATATATATATATATATATATATATATATATATATATATATATATATATATATATATAAATGAGACCACAATACCACAATACTAGGCACACATATGTATATATGTATATATACATATATGCACCATTAATATATATAACATTAATCCATGAAGGCTGTGACGTCATAGCATAATAGTTGTTGAAATGACTTCAGTTTCTATTCAGTTCAGAGATTTAGCTCCCAGGCATCCCCTATTCATTTTCTGTTTAAATCACCACCAGGGGGCACGCATTGGCTGCAGGATGCATTCGAGCGGTCTGGGCTGTTTATGAAGTTTGTCTTGTTAATGATGAGGGATTCCCCCTGTAGGCACAGGGTATGGTGTGTTACTGTGTAGCTGCCAGTGAAGGCGGGTATAATTGTTGCGGTTTGTTTCAGCTGTGGCTGGCATTTCGTCCTCAGCTGGCTAATCTATATAACTCCATATCCATATATCCATATAAATCCATATAACTTGTTTGTATACAACGTGTTATTGTATTTTTGTTGGTTATAATAACATGTTGAACTAGCTGTGGAAAATACAGATTTATGACATACAATGCACAAGGGATTCGTAACAGTGAACTATCCAGGGGACATAGCGATTCATTTGTAAATGACTGTACACTTTGTGTATCATAATAAAATCATCTGGTTCTTATCAGGTCTTATAATTAGGTAAATACTATCTCGGATGAACAACAACTGACATATTATACGTGCCATTATTTATTTTCTACTAAATTCAATCCGAAGTGTAGAAGCCTACAAGAAAAACATTGCTGGTGTCTGCTAATGAATTCCTTTCGATGAATTTTAATCTGGAGAATTCGGGTGTGTGTTTAAAACAATGCCAAAGATAAAAGACATCAGCGATGATATTACAGAAGCAGTGATTGCTGCTCATCCCTCTGCAAAGATGTTATAAGGCCATTTATTTAAAACCAATCATTCTAGAGTAGAATGCATCCTTGCTAATTCACCCCAAATTCACATCATGTGATTCTGAGTTATTGGGAAAAAAAACAACACAGAGTGGCATTTCAAACTCTATAGGCTTTAGTTATCATGGTAACATTGATGACAATCCAAGCAGAAAAAGACTGAATAATTCTGTTTTAAAGGGTGGCCAGGAAAATACCTCTTCTCTATACAACGAACGTGGCAGCATGGAAAAGACCCACAGCACCACGTTTGATAAAAACTAAACACGGCATATCACAAAAGCCCTTCATTCCAATGATGAAGAGAAGATTTTGGGCTTGTTTTGAGCTCGTAAGACCTTAGCAACATGCTGTTGATGATAAACTCCTTAAATATGAGGCCATCTTTCCAACAGCGTCGAGTTTGGCCAAAAGACAACGGTTTCCCACATCACCACCAGCAATTTCTAATCCTGCTAAAGGTCCAGATGGTTTTTAACCACATCCTGGTACCTAAAACCAAAGAATCCTAATAGGGTCCACTTTTATTTTCACATGATTGTAAATGTAACACAGGCATAATTAAAAAGAATAGAATCATCTTTATTTGTCACACATACATTCAATTCTTTCTTCGCATATCCCAGTTTGTTTGGATGCCGGGGTCAGAGCGCAGGGTCAGCCATGATACAGCGCCCCCTGGAGCACACAAGGTTTTAAGGGCCTTGCTCATGGATCCAGCTTGGCGATTCCCAGGGCTGGAACCCCCAAACTTCCGAGCAAAAGCCCAGCGCCCACTGAGCTACAACCCCTCCCCACTAGAAGTCCTAATACCCCTGTGCACAAAGCGCGGATATGATATGGAAAGTTCTGTGTGACCTGCTATAGAGCTGTGACATCAAAACTATTTAACACCTTTGGGACGAATTCCCAAAAGGCCTTCATTGACGCCTTGGTGATTGAATGTGTTCACAAATGATTGCCCATATAGCTACTGCAATGTAGAACGTGTAGTACTAAAGGAACTAAAACAAACAAACAAACAGGAGCTGTAATACTCCCCATTACTCATGGTCAGTCATCCGATTATGTGAACTCAGGAAGAGTGGCCAGAGTGGCACAATCAGCTGGTACACTTAATCAGAGTAGATTCATGTGATAATGCTAATCACCGAGGCCCAGAGGAATGTTTGCAAACTAATAGACAAATTCACATTCACAGACCTTCACAGTCCACAGACCAGGGGAGGGGGTGGAGCTCAGTGGTCTAAGGCCAAGCTGCTAATAGAAAGATCCGGGTTCAAGCCCCGGTATGGCCAAGCTGCCGCCCTTGGGTCCTTGAGCAAGACCCTTAACCGTATCATGGCTGACCCTGTGCTCTGACCCCAGCTACCAACAACAAGCTGGGATATGCGAAAAAAGAATTTCACTGTGCTGTAATGTATATGAGGGTCACGGTTGCTTAGTGGTTAGCAAGTTCGCCTCACACCGCCAGGGTCCGGGTTCGATTCCAGTCTCAGCCATGTGTGTGTGTAGAGTTTGCATGTTCTCCCCGTGCCTCAGGGGTTTTTTCTCCGGGTTCTCCGGTTTCCTCCCCCGGTCCAAAAACATGCACGGTAGGTTGATTGGCACCTTGGAAAATTGTCCCTAGTGTATGAATAAGTGTGTGATTGTGCGTTTGTGTGCCTGCGATGTGTTGGCATTCCATCCAGGGTGTATCCTGCCTTAATGTCCAAAGACGCCTGAGATAGGCACAGACTCCCCGTGACCCGAGGGAAGATTGGATATAGCGGTAGAAGATGAATGAATGAATGTAATGTACATGTGACAAATAAAGGCTATTCTTCTTCTTCTTCCTCTGGTGTGGCAGTCGTTCTAGGAGAAAAGGCAAATTCGCCCTAAAGTCAGATCATGTGAGTTATTGCAAAAATAACAAAAACCCAAACTATAGTAGAGCAAAGCCACTAGTTACCTTCCAGCGACGACTGAAGACCTATCTCTTTCAAAAAACACTTACTTTTTCCCTGTCTTGGCATCGCCATTGTATCTTAACTTTGCAATCCAACTTATTCCTAGATAGAGACTTTTTGTACGGATAAGTGCGACTGCTAAATGCTGCAAATGTAAATGTATAGTAGTTAAGCAAAGTGCTAATCCTAATGAAATGAGAGTATGGGTTTTATCTGAACTTTATACTCGGAGCGCTGTCTCAAAGTATGTACGGCATTTTTGGCAGGCATCTTTATCCCGAGCAATTTTCATTTATCTCATTTATACAACCCGTGCAACTGACAAGCAAACAGCTCTCTTTCTCGCTATCTCTCTCACTCTCTTTCCCTCTCACACACAGAGTACACACAGTAAAAGCTTGGGTATTACCATGGCCTTAGGGGGAAAAAAAAATCCAAATAGGGACATGCTTTCAACTCCTTTCATAAGGATGCAGTGTTTACAGGCTGCGCCTTAGAAAAACTTAGGGGACCCTCGGAAAAGATATATTAATAACTTCTTCAGTCCGGCCCACCGCATTCCTCGTGCATGAGTCATACTGTAAAGTCAGTCAGTGTAGAGGAATTGGGTGGTTCGATTCTGTTTCTCATTTGTGTATATTTCCATGAAGGAGTGCTGGAGGGGCGGTGGTTGGAGGGGACGGGGTTGACTACCTACCTTTTCCCTTTAGAAACATCTGCCGTGTGCACAGAACGAGACATAAAAGAGGTTGTGTTAAAGAGAAAACGGCGAAGCGAAGGAAAAAAAAAAAAAAAAAAAAAAAAAAAAAAAAGAGGGAGGGAGTGCAGCGCTTGAAAATGGAAAATGGTGGTCTGGGATTTTGGCATGGTTTGACTGTGACTCACTGTTTATTGAGGTTGTCACTATGAGAACAACTGCAAAGAGAATATGCGAGGAGGGCAATAACCGCTTACGCGATTCCTAACGTACGGCCCTTACGTTAAAACTTCTTCGTCTGCTTCTTCTTCGCCTTTGGTGAAAATCCCACGTATTAAATAAGGTCTTGTGTACACACGTGTACAAGGCCGATTCTTATGCGCCGGGAACGATGCTTTAAAATACAACGGCCTTCATTGTTCTGTTATTGGACTGACTCGAGACCAGGGCTGTTGAAAGTTAGAGCTGCAATCCGACATTCCGGGACGTTTAAGAAAACGCGTGTTACCAGTTAGAAAGAGCAGTGTACAGAAGGAAAGATTCGCAAATCAGCACAGTTTATTTGTTTTTTAATAATAATGGAATCCGTTCCAAAAGCAATAGCGGTAAAATGTTGTACAGTAGTCAACAACACGTGTTTACAATGCATGACGTTAGCGAAGGAATTGACGAGAAAAAGCATTCATAGTATGCAACGACATGAAGCGGATCAAGCGAATCTTTGGAAAATTTGTGTGTGTGTGTTTTTTTAATACTGTGTCGAGTTATAAAATAGTTTCGATTTATACCTCTGGATAACAACGATATGCATACTAAAGATTCCTCTCATTGATATTATTTATATTTGAAAAAAGATTGTGTTAAGCAATCAAAAGAGTCGGTGAAGCTGCATAGCGCGTGTGATTCACAAGAATGATAGAGGACACAGTGCAGACAATCCATAGACAGTTTCCTTAATTCAATGCATACTGGCAATCCCACATGTAGGTGTGCCAGTTTCCCCACAAGATCTACATCGTTTCTGAAATCGGTACTAATGCGGAAGATTACTCTTTATTTCTTTACATCTGTACTTTTTACGTATACCGGCATCCAAGCCATGGAGAATTATTGGCACCCTTCGTGAAAATATATCGATACGCGCGTATGTTTCTATAAAACACTTATTCGCATTTCAGATCCCGTGCCCGATTGATCCCCAGCACTCGGTTCCTTCCTGTAACCCAGAACGATTTGCAGACACGTGCAGACACGTGTACGAGCTCCTTTATGTTTGGCTTGTGCACGTAGACGTCTTTTATTTCGGAGCCCAAGCTTTCAGTAGGCTTTAAGTAAACATTTACTTGAACTCTTTGGAAGTATGTTAGGCTCTGAATCCCTGAACCAGCCGGTACAAATAGGACACTCGGGAAAGCTCACTCAATAGGTTATATGATTTCAGGATATAAGGGATTTCTTGCAATGCTTCAAACAGCTACAAATTTGACAAATAATTGTTAATTAGTTAAAAAAAAGTCCTATCGTTTGCTTGGGTATAAATGTCAAATTAAAGTAAATGTCAAATGTTTAACTTCTACACATCATTTTTGGTGTTTTTTTTATAGAAGGATGCCGATAATTATATCAAATATGCTTTCTGACAAGAAAAACCACCTCATATATATATATATATATATATATATATATATATATATATATATATATATATATATATATATATATATACACCACTGGCAGCTTGTATTGTCTAGGCATCGGATCCTTTTTGTCTGCGTTTAGAAGGCGGCACCAGACGAGCAGGTAATTCAGGCGGCAGGCCGTGCCCCTCGAGTTTCACCTCAATCAGGTGGCTAGCCAGGGCGAACTCCTCGTCGTCCAACATGCCGTCGCGATCCACATCCGACAACTTCCATATGCGCCCCAGCACGGAGTTGGGCAGCCGCGTGCTCACCATCCAGTCTTTTGCTTTGGTGCCGCTCAGCTTGCCCTCGTTGGGCGCGAGGTTGTAAAAGATCTCATCATACTTGGGCTTATCCTTAGTCACAATCCAGTCTTCCTCCACCTCTCCATTCTCAGCCTCATCCTCAACTTTCTCACCGAACGGATCGCCTTCCACAAAGGGTCCCGCTCGGGTGCCCAAGAAAGCCCCGCCTTGGACGCCGGGTTGACCTCCTGCTTCCAGCTCTTCCTGCCTGAGCAGAGGCATCAGCTTAGCGATGTCACTGGACAACAGCTCGTCCAACATAGCCATCATGTTCGGTTTCAGGGACTTAAACTTGGTGAAGTCCTGACCTGCCAGGAGCTCCTAAAATTCAACAACAAATATTCACTGATTCATTGTGATGATGAGATACTGACATTGGATTTTAATTAACATTTGTGTCTCGTTCCAGATGCTTTTTAAAAGGATGGTTTTCTCATCATTTATGGCATTTTGGCAGACGCCCTTATCCAGAACGACACAACTGAGAAATTGAGGGTTAAGGGCCTTGCTCAAGGGCCCACTAGCAGCAGCTTGGTGCTGGTGGTGGGATTTAGAACCTACGATCTTCTGGTTCAGAGTTACCACCTCATAGGAAATCAATCTCTTTCATGCTTTCACTTACAACCTTAAAGGGTTTCTACAAACCGGGCAAAGTAAAGAAAGGGGTCAATGAGTGTTCTTAATAATCAAAATCAATATCAGTATCGTTATAAGTGAATAACGCAAAATATGGTATGGTAAAAGTAACATAAAATGACTATCATCACAGAATCTTCCAGTTCAGCATTTAATGCCTTTAGATCAGGTAGTGGGAGGTGGTGGCTTAGTGGTTAAGTGTTGGACCAGAAGATCGCAGATTCAAACCCCACAACCACCAAGCTACCACTAGTGGGCCCTTGAGCAAGGCCCTTAATCCTCAATCGCTCAGTTGTAAGTCGCTCTGGATAAGGGCGTCTATCAAATGCCATAAATGTAATGTAAATGTACATCAGGGATATTCAATTAGTTTTTCATGGGGGGGTCAGATCATGAAAAGCATCCTAAATGAGGGGTCGGTGAAATATGCAATATAAGCGCCCATATGTTGCATTTTTGACACCCAAGTAGGCTTTTTCTACTTTAAAACATGTTTATATGTTGTATTTTCAAACTACATAGCATCGGTGCATTGTACAATGGGCTCTTTCTTTCACAATCATGTATTTTGAAGCATAATAAAATCTGCACTGCTCAAATTCATCATTTGAAACTACACAACAACAACAACAACAACACGTGGACTGTAGATGCACAAGTCTTCTGCATTCAGTGCATACGTTATGTTTTAAACTTTCGTTAAAGTCGAAAGAGACATTTTGTATAACACGGTTTTAGTGGGGTTCATGTTTTTACACCGAATTTGTCGATTTTTTGTGGGGAAAATACGAATAAATAAATAAACAAATAGTGATCATCTATCATCATTCTGTCAGTCATCGAGTCTCACGAGAGAGACCCACGCTCTGCGCAGCCGTCGTATTGTACGTACGCGTGTCATTTCATAACTGTAGCTGCCGTTTTTACATTTTTTTATTTTATATATTTTATTTTAACTTTATTCTAGACATATCTTTGACACACTGGGATATTTGGACGGACCCGCGGGAGTAACCCTGCTTTAGAGTATACGCTTAAACCGAGTTAAAGTAGTGTAAACAATGATCCGCAACAAAATGAACTGTATCATCCCGAAGCCGATGAAGGTAGAGGTAATAATACCACGATATCCATCCCGAGCAAGGAACATTCTCATGTTGACAAAACTCTTTAACGAAACCCCTTTAGTGATTTCTCCATGAAAGCTGCCTGCACAGACCTGCATCTTGGCACAGTCGGGAAAATCTCCAGGGGATATGTGATGTTGCAACTGGATCTTGGAGAAGATGACAGGCAGCTGGTAGATCAAATTCTTTTTCTTATTGTCCTTCCTGAAGACAGACGGCATCTCTTGTTTCAGGTAACTGATTATGTGAGCATGGACCTGTAAAGTGAACCATATATCAATTGCATATTCATTTCCTATTCATTGCCATAGAAATGTAATAACTGCTAATGACACTAATGAACGATTTTCCTTCATTTTCTATAATAGTTTCCAAGAGGTTGTCATGTGACATTGTACGTGTGCTGTGTGTGTGTGTGTGTGTGTGTGTGTGTGTGTGTGTGTGTGTGTGTGTATGTGAAAGAAAGAATGTCCATTGTTTGATTTGAAAGCACATTCATTCATTCATTCATCTTTACCGCTATATCCGATCTTCCCTCGGGTCACGGGGAGTCTGTGCCTAACTCAGGCGTCTATGGGCATTAAGGCAGGATACACCCTGGATGGAATGCCAACCCATCACAGGACACACTCACACACACACACAGGCACACACACACAAGGGACAATTTTCCAAGGAGCCAATCAACCTATCATGCATGTTTTTGGACCGGGGGGAAAACCTGAGAACCCGGAGAAAAAACCCCCTGAGGCACGGGGAGAACATGCAAACTCCACACACACATGGCCGAGATGGGAATCGAACCCTGGCGGTGTGAGGCAAATGTGCTAACCACTAAGCCACCGTGCCCCATGAAAGCACATAAAGATCATAAAAAGCTACGTCCGGCGAGCGACAGTCCTGCTGGCGGAAATGTCCCAATGGTGCGAGGAATGGATAGATGAGGCATCTCGGTCGCCTTCCGAGATGCTTTTCTGCTCGGCACGGCTATAAAGACGAGTTACACGAGTCACCGTATCCTTCCTCAAACCCGCCTCTGGCTACTCATCTCTGACCTCTTCATCACCATGGCATTTCCTTCTGCAGAACTTGTGCTCCGTGGATGGTCCTGGGTTTTTTTTATTGTACCATTGTGTTAAAAACTCTAGAGACTATGACAGAAAGTTGCCACGCACTGGGCATGAGTCACAGAGACCAAATATAATCTAACGTGATCATTAAATCGAACTTCGGACCTGAAAAGAAAGTTTTCTTTATATATATATATATATATATATATATATATATATATATATATATATATATATATATATATATATATATATATATATATATATATATATATATATATATATATATATATATAGTCATTAATTCATCTTCTACCGTTTTATCCGATCTTCACGGGGATCCTCAGGCGTCTATGGGCATTAAGGCAGGATACACCCTGGATGGAATGCCAACCCATCGCAGGGCACACACACACATTCACACACACATTCATACACTAGGGACAATTTTACAATGTGCCAATCAACCTACCGTGCATGTTTTTGGACTGGGAGGAAACCGAAGAACCCGGAGAACAACCTCCTTGAGGCACAGGGGGAACATGCAAACTCCACACACACATGGCAGAGACGGGAAGTTATTTATTTATATTTTAGCACCATCTAACAATCCTCAAAAAAACCTCACCCTCACTAGACGTGCTCTCTTGACCAGATCGTTGAGTTTGCGCAGAGCCGCGTTCCGTGGCAGGTTCTGGATGTCTGTGAAAAGATCTTCCTCTTCCAGTTCAAACAGCTTCCGATTGTCGGGGACCATGAGAGGCTCGGACCAGAATGAGCCGATATAAACCCTTAGCACTTCAGGAGTTCCGAACACTTTCCCCAGGGACCACATGAGAGCGCCGTATACTCGCATCAGCTGCTGCGTCCCCACCATGTCAGCCTTGTTAAGCACCACGCGCAGTTTGTCCTCGTTGCCCTTCAAGGCACTAATGGCCTCCGAAAACTCGTCAGAGATCTCCAGCTTGTGGGCATCAAACAGGAGAATAATTCGGTCCACTCGTTCAGCAAACCAGCGCAAGACAGCCGGGAAGTCGTATCCTATAGGAAGACCACAGACAAACTACAAGATCACCTCGTGGAAAAAGAAATGTGCACAGGTAAAAATAACTGATTTTAATTTCAACTTAAGTGTGATGTCCATAATTCTTTAATGTACTTTAAATGCAAATTAAATTCACACTTAAGTGAATCGTTAACTGACAAAGTGTATTTTAGTTCGCTTAAGTGTATAAAACTGACATTAAAGTATATTTTAGTTTGTATAAATGTATTGTTAACTGACAAAGTATATTTTAGTTTGCATAAGTGTATTATTAACTGACATTAAAGTATATTTTAGTTTGCATAAGTGTATTATTAACTGACATTAAAGTATATTTTAGTTTGCATAAGTGTATTATTAACTGACATTAAAGTATATTTTATTGTTAACTGACATTAAAGTATACTTTAGTTTGCATAAGTGTATCGTTAACTGACATTGAAGGATATTTTAGTTTGCATTAATTGTGTGTCAGTCACTGAGCAGTGCACTTTAACTATACTTTAAAGACACTAAAATCAATTCATGAAAGTTCACATAAAGATGCACTAAAGTCCCACTTAAGTGATTTTTTAAAAAGAAAATTTCTATTAATTGTAGTGAATATAAATTGAATCCGTGAAACATTTGAAATAAATTACGCATGAAATGCACTTAAGCGGCGAAAACGCTACAATTAATTCATACTTATGTGTTCCTATGAAGTTTATTACTTGCACAATAAGTACAATTGCGATAAAGTGCACTTTTTTTTTCCCCCACAAGGAATTTTATACACTTGATTGCAGCTGTGACAAAAAAGACTATGTCATTATTTCCCGGAGAGAAAATAGAAGCTACGGCACATCAGTGAATCCATGTAGATATTTGCAGACTTTCCTTTCGTTGCTACTGTACATCTTTGCCATGCTTCTGCATTCCTAGCTTTCCTGCCTGTCACTCCCTGGTTTTTCTGACACTCTCCCACTCAGTGTGTCAGATGCAATACAGCTGTTTTCAGTAAGAAAATATTTGAGATAGGCATAAGGAGACGCTCTCGGTAACATACGAACGGCTATCAACCCTGTGATTTTGTTGTTTTTTTTTGGATCGGTAGAAAATGAATAAAGCGACATGGGAAGCGTCAGTCAGCAGAGATGTTGTTACAGCACATGCTCCTAGTTCAGCTCATTAGAAAAGCACTTCGCACGAGGTAATCACTCCTCGCAAGTCTCTCTTAATCCGGTTTGTTTTTGAAGGAGAATTAGCATGGTGCAGGGTGACAATGCAAATGGGTGCGGTTACTTTGAGGGTGCAGTTACTCGAGGGTGGAGTTTCGTCCTTTTTTTTTTTGTTTTTGTTTTTTCCCCCGCACTACTGTCCCCTCACCTTTACTGTTGGCCTCACCTCGGCTCACTCTCTGCTTCGCTCCGGACAGGATGCCAGGAGTGTCGATAATACTGATGCTCTCCAGGACCTGGTTGGGCAGCTGTGCACACTGGAATCTAACAACACAATGTCATTTATTCAACAACCGGTGCCGTGAAGTCAGACGTCTAATGTTCTAATTTTCGGTCTTAAAAAAAAAAAAAAAACACCCATTCTTTAAACAAACTGTGATATACAATAAGTCCTGACAGCTGTCCTCTCGAGGACCTTGGAACGAATGGAAGCTACGCAGAAGTTTCCAGGCTTCCGTGCATCATAACTGTGCGAGGTGATCTAACGCGTAACTCTGGATCGCAACCCCTCCCAGGTCGGCCCATTGTGTGGAAGCAGGGGCTCTAAAAGCACAGGGGCTTCCTGAAGGAAAATGATCAGTGGTGCCAGAATCAAACAATGTGGCGCGCTAATGATCGGATGCTTAGAACAACACAGCCACTTCCTCCTCTAAATGGATGTTATCAAAGCTCACCGATGCCCAGGGTAGGAAAAAGAAAGACGTGGAAAAACACGAGGAAAACCAAAACTATGTGCACCCGTTGTTCTGAGGGAAACAAACAGGGCACTAAATTCATAAGTAACTTTTATATAAAGTTGGTTTAAACACATCACTTAAACATACAGGGGATAAAAGATAGATAGATAGATCGATAGATAGATCGATAGATAGATCGATAGATAGATCGATAGATAGATAGATAGATCGATAGATAGATAGGAGCTGCATTGGAAAGCTCTTATTGACATTTTTTTTTTCGGGGTGTGATCTATTAACAGTCTGTGATTGCATATATTTATAATGCACATAGGATATTTGGATGTGTGTGTGTGTATATATATATATATGCTATATTATATATATATATATATATATATATATATATATATATATATATATATATATATATATATATATATATATATATATATATATATATATATATAGAAGGTTGTAGCTCAGTGGTTTAAGGCACTGGGCTACTGATTGGGAAGTCGAGGTTTCAAGCCCCGGTATGGCCAAGTTGCCACCCTTGGGTCCCTGAGCAAGGCCCTTAACCCTCTGTGCTCCAGGGGCGCCGTATCATGGTTGACCCTGCGCTCTGACCCCCAGCTACCAACAACCAAATTTTCACTGTGCTGTAATGCTTAAGTGTATAAAACTGACATTAAAGTATACTTTAGTTCGCTTAATTAATTTGTCACATAATGTATATGTGACAAATAAACAAAATACAAATAAAGGCTATTCTATATATATATACTGTATATATATATATATATATATATATATATATATATAGAGAGAGAGAGAGAGAGAGAGAGAGAGAGAGAGAGAGAGAGAGAATAGAATAGCCTTTATTATTTGTCATATATATATATATATATATATATATATATATATATATATATATATATATATATATATACACACAAATACAAAGTATCTAGCGTAATGTCAGCTGCTTTAGATAGACGCCAAATGTCCTGTAATGTGCAATCACAGAGTGTTAATAGGTCACAAACTTCTACCACAAACCCAAATCAATCAAAGCTGTCCAGTGCAGCTCCCTCTGTAGTGCGCAAGCTTTCGCAACTTGTGATGTCTCACCCTTTCTCTATGCGCCTACAAATAAGGCGAGTCGCTCCTCCCTCAGAAATTTGGCATGGGCACTTGAAATTCCATGGAGCAAAAATGATTTTTCTCTTACCTCTTGAAGGAGGAGGAGGAGGAGGAGGAGGGGATTGGGTGGCAATTACTGTCTCCCTTTCCGCTCCCTCATGCTTCTCATACTCAACAAACATGTAATGCACAAGCGTTCACTAACCTGTTCAGGAAGGTGTTCCCAAAGGGGTTGAGTTTGCGGAAAGGCTTGTTGGGGTCTACGATGAGAGCGTTTCCGGGGATTATTCCCTCCATATCACCGTGCATGATGGCCGTGAAGCAGTCCGTGGTAGGCTCCGGACCCACCCGGCTTCCTGGCACCTCTTGTTCCAGGAGGTATCTGCGAACACAAGATGAACTGATTCCAGATCTGTTTGTTTTTTTATCTTTCCCCTTTAAAGAAACAACACATTTTAGGCATCTTGTGTGTATGAATAATTATTCCTCTTACTTGATGAAGGTAGTCTTCCCTGTGGAGTACTGACCAACCACTAGCACCATGGGCTTGTTGTCAAAGTCCGCATCCTCCAGACTCGGAGAGTGGAAGTCGGGAAAACCGTAGTACTCCTCGATAGGCAAAAGCTTTTTACGATACAGTGACTTCAGGCCCTCGGTGACGGTCCTGATCACTTCGGGTGCCTTCTTGACGTTCTTCCTCCCCCAGCGAGACATAGTGGTTTAATTTCACTGACTTAAGGGTCTGTTTTGTTGGATGCTGGGTATTTATATTTCCTTCGGCACTACGGGGCTATTCTCCACTTTCCTGCCTTTATACAAGTGTAGATCTGCTTCCTATGTTTAGGAGGGGGAGAAGAAGAAAAAAAGGGGGTTGGGGTGGTAAAATGAATAACATCGCCTACTGTAAGCATGCTTTAGGGATTTCTAGATCTCTCTTTGTAGTTCCTTTTCTTGTTGTCGGACAACACAAACAATAACAATGCCCTAGTGAAGGGAGTGCAAAACTTGTCCCGATACTTCTTTTTCTTTTGGATGTGGTGTATTGCCTTTACCCCAGTGAGAAAGCAGAGTGCATGGCCTGTGTGCCTGTGCTCGGAAAATGTTGGCATTCACTTCGGAAACACTCACACACACACACACACACACACACACACACACACGCACCCACACCCACACCCTTCACCACCATACACACCTTCCACATACATAGCTCATTTCTGTATACGGAAAAGAGACTCTCCAAGTAGAGATCTATTCACTGACTAGAAAAGCCCAGCTATGATGTTCATCCTGCTAAAAAAAAAAAAAAAAAAAAAAAAAGAACACCACTGTAGTGTACGATAGTGGCGTAGTTTTATATATGTTGACCAATCCAATTGCTGTATACAATCCAAGACTATTACACAATGTTTTTATGGCTATTTTTTGTGTGTGTAAAGACCCTCCAGGCAGTGTTTACCTGAAAGAACAAACAAAAAAAGCTTGTTTTGTAAGTTTAATACCTTGGTTTATAAAACCCCTTTCCATCTGTATCTGAGGAACGAAACGAGCTTTTAGTCTGGAACGTCTTACAATGTACACAGGAGATGGAAAATTCCTTGTTGGGAGTTTTCTTGATGGAGCACCGAGTGCAGTGTATTTCACTTTAGTCTTACAGCCTTGAGAAAGCACAACAGGACCTCGAGATCATGTCGAGTAGAAGGGCAGCTTATAGATTACTGTATTTATATCATCTTGCTCATGGCACACTGCATGTAATCAGGTCTCATGGTTTTCATTAAGGAAAAAAAAAAAAAAAAAAAAAGGTACGACTATGTTTGTTTACAACTTTTAAACACACTCAAGAATATCCAACAGGAGAAAAAAGTGCAGGAATAAGCAATTCAAATGCAATGCGTCTATTACAAACAGCTTTGATTATTCTTACCTGTTATGATGAGGTCATAAAAAAAGGCAAACCAAAAATAAAAAGCCCAGAAATGCTTGTAACATAGAAGTATATATCTAATATAAAGAAATAAAAGGAATAGCCTTCTACAACTCGTAGACGTGTCTTAACTACGAACACAGCACTGTAATGTCTTGGATCTCCTCCCCTCTCTCTTTCTCCAGCACAAAAACCTTCCCAGCCACTGCACACTCCAGGTTCAAACGGGATAGATCATTGTTTTAGGGTTTGGGCTACAGAGTGGGAAGAGATAGGTAAGAGGGGCAGGGTAAACACCACTCGTGCACCATTATAGGAGGAGTCAAATGATTTGAGAGTGGGAATCATGATTCAATGCGGCGTTCTCTGCATGATATAAAAGAATCCCGTCGGCTTGTTTTATTTGGCTTAAATGTGTTAACATTTCACTCATAAGCACTGAAGCCTGTGTGAAGGCAATTCTTGTTTTGGGTCCAGCCATTCAGACTTTAATCACACAATTAATATAGGGGAAAGTCGCCACCTTGTGGCGAAAAGGGGTAAGTACTACAAATAAAGATTAAACGTAGTTAAGTGACTTCATCAATAAGAAACAAAGGCGTGATTCTTTCATAAAAGAAGCAAAGTTTAATTTACAGTTTTACTAAATGTACAGTTTCCTTTTTTAAAAAAGTGTCATTATACACAATAAATACAATACAAAATTAATTTGTAGTACTATATTTCAAATTCTTACAGTTCCATTTTTTTTTCTTCCTTTAGATTAGTCTTCTTTTCCTCATAATTGAGCTGTGTTTGCATTTGTATTGTCCAGAGGGGTTTAGAAGGATTCTACATTATGTGTACATAAAATATATAAATAAATTAGAACGGTGTCGTGTGTGTGTGTATTTTTTTTTCTTGTTTTTGTTTTTTTTTACTGCCACTTAAAAGTCAGAGATGCAAAGTAAAAGTTGCACATAATCACGACGGTGAGGATGATGCTTCTCGGCTTCATAGTGATGCTGCTGAAGGATGCAGTGGTTGCCGTTTCCATTACAATAACTGGTTTGAAATACGCTCGATTCAACCCGTGTCGGTAACCCAGCACTGATCTAACCTGATGTAGGCTTTCCATGTTCTGAAGGAGGAGTGGAAATTAAAAACAAAAACAAACCCTGAACTCTTTCAGAGGGTGAATTTTCAGGAAGACAGTTGTGTAGAGTATTGCCCTCTGTCAGGTCAATGGATTTTCTTGTGAAAACAATTTTGAAGTATTTAAAAAAAAAAGGGACTTGGGTGTCTACAGAAATTCTGTTTTTAAAAAGAAAAAAAAATAATAATAATAATTTGATGGTATCATTTAAAACGCTCTGTTAGAAATCTAGCAGTTTGCTTTATTGAGAAGTCTTTTTCAATACCCACAAGTCACCCAAGTGAGGTTTTGCTGTAACCCAAAACGATTCTCACTCCTGGGTTCTCAATCATGATTTCAGGCTAAAAGGTTGGGGGGGGGACGGAACTCCGGTTTCTACCAGCGGGACGAAAATTTCAATTGAAATTCAAAAGAACGTCATTATAAATCAATAACATCAAACCGTAAAAAGGCAGAATTCTACAGTGGTAATGGTAATTAATGGAGGGCGGATGCATGGAGTAAACAGTCAGATTGAAGTAACTTTTGGTATTAATAATTATAATAAAATGGTTAATGAAAGAATTTAAGTAAGGCCTGTTAACAATGAAACATAACTGTCCGGTAAAAAAAAAAAAAAAAAAAAAATCCCAAAAGTGAACCATGGCATGACAAAAGTGCACTTCACGAGTTTGGAAGGACACCTAAAGGGAAATATTACACCTGGAGGAAAGTGTGATTCAGTAGCCAAATCCTAGACAAGCAAGGCAAACACAGCTAAAGAGAGTAAAGTGAATTTCCTGCTTTGGTGTCTCCCAGGTCTTTCCCCAATCTCTGGACTAAAAGGGGTGGTGGTGGTGGTGGTGGGGGGGGTGTTATCTACTGTGTGTTTGTGACACCAGGTTCCCGTTCTGTCCTCGGCCCCCTAGCTGTGGGTGCTGTGAAATGGAAGATGACGACGGAGAGGAAGAAGAGGTGACGGGGTGTCTGTACGACGGCGCCGACGAAGACGGCGCGCCTTGCCGATGGTGCTGGTTGGATAGGTTTCCGGCGTAGACTCTGTCCACGGCGCCGCGCGTCGGCGGGCCCTGCTGCAGATTCAGTATGCTATCTATCGCGCACTGCAGATGTTCGTTCAGCGAGTTGTCCAGTGGCGGGCTACCGCTCGAGAAGCTGGCATTGTCCATGTCTGGGGAGTCCGATTTCGATCTCTTCGCCGGAAGCGACGAGTCTCGCGCCCAGGAGGTTTCGCCGAGCGACGGAGGGCCCGGCGCGTGCTGGTCCATCCGAAATGTCCCCACTGCCCACTCGCGGTTTTTACTCATCTGCCCCATGAGCCGCCCCATGTGGTCCCCGGTATTCCCGTCCTCCTCGTCCTCCTTATCGGAGCATTGCTGCTGCTGCTGCTGATATGCATTTTTAATCCCGTGGTAAAATTCGTGCTCTACAGACGCCAGGCCGTGTGACCCAGGGTCTGAGTGAGTGTGAGAGGGCTTACAGACACCTTGCTGTTCCAATTTCACACTGGCGATAACCGTCCTCTCCAGCGACGGGGAGGACGACGCTGGTGCTACGGGTGGGACGGGCCCCCTGTCGCCCCCTCCTGGCACTCCCGGCCGGTGATGAGGGCTGACGTTTTTACGGTAGGTCTTGCGTAGTGGTAGTCGGCAGGTGGTCGACTGAGGGGTTGACGTGGAGGTAGGCTTCGGTTTGGCCCCAGACGCCTCGTAGTGCTCTAGTGTGCCATTCACTTGGGCTGAAGAGGTGGAGGAGGACGAGGACATGGAGGACCAGCCGTGCGAGACCGACGGTGCCGAGGAAGTTGTAGTCCCAGACCCTGAACGTGTTGTTGCTGCTGCATTGAAAACGATAGAGGAGGTGGAATTACTGCTCGGGGGTGATGTCCTTTGTACTGCGGGCAGGTGGGTTACGGGTGGTCTCGTTTTAGAGGGCGGCTCGTGGCCTTGCGGTAGTGGAGTGTGCTGTGGCTGTAAATGGACCGGGTCTAATGCAGTGTTGTGCACCACTTTGCTGAACCCTGCCTCTTGCTTAATCTTTAACTTCAAGCCGATTCGCTGACGGGCCTCGTAGGTCTTGATGGGAGGCTTGCTAGTCCGCTGAGGAAGTGCGTCGTCGTCGTCCTCGTTGTCCTCGTCCTCCGCAGAATGAGTCGAGGATGAGCTGGGGCCAAAGCCGCGCTCGGAGCCCGGCCCCGTGGCTTTTGCACGTACTACTGAAGCAGGCATGGGGGCGCAGCTAGTAGACCACGATACCAGCGCTCCCCCTCCTCCTTGTTTTATCACTAGTTTGGTGGGCGGAAAGGGAACGGGGTTAGCAGTGGTGGCAGTCACTGAGGTAGAAGCTGGAGCTGGGGTGCCAGCTGCATGGGCCATTTCTACAGAGGGTTTCACAGAGCTCGGCTGAGCTGCCGCAGGCACGGGTTTAACCGAGCTCAGCTCCACTGCCGCGGGAACGGTTTTAACCGAGCTCAGCTCCACCGTCGCGGGTCTCGCACCGCTGTCTGCAACCCTGTTCACCATACACGAACTGGCCACGAACTCCTCTGTGGAGAAATAAACAGTGCACTGGATAAACAACACAGGATTTGGCTTTAACAGGACGTTCGATCAGGACAATGTATTCCTGAACACGTCCTAACGATAACAGCAAGGATGTCCGACACGCCGAATATGAATTCAAAATGTAAGATGTGGCCATCATGACTGCCTGTACTTGTTGAGGGTCTTTTGAACGGTGCTTTAACATTTAAAATCTTAAGAAAAAAAAATACTACATTACTGAGCATACATAGTGTATCATTACTTGTATATGGCGTGTCCCTTGTGATTACAAGTGTAACAAATATGCTGCGTGCTAGAATTTGAATCCTTTACCTGGCTTCTCCTTTGCCAGTATCCTGTCTTGGCTCAGGGCGATCTTCTCCTCCTGGATAAACATCCTATCGATCATCACCATCTCTGCAGACGGGCCCAGTCTCTGTTCGGAGCAAAACACGAAGCACAAACTCAAGATATGACAGGACAAAAGAAATGATTGGCAGAGTGGTAGGACTTCCCAGTTGCTCATACCCGTGATTCTTCGAACAGCAGGTGACGATACTTATCCAGCATAGCTTGGGTGCGCTTCAAGAGTTGGCTGGAGACATTTTCAAACTCTTCGTCCACTGCGCCAAAAAAGATATACACAAATCAGTAATGAATAATAATAATAATAATGAACATAATAAATAACATAATAATGAACAGTAATGACACTGTTCAAAGTTCACAATATTGAGGTACTTGACTCTTCACTGCCCCCTACAGCCCAACACTTGGAACAACAGCCGTTTTATTTATTTATTTATTTTGAGTATCACTACTAATAAAATTAATACATTGTATCGTCTTAAAAAGCAGATTTTTTTTTATATCGGCATATCGTGCAAAACTAGTCAGTGATTTTGATGCACGCTCATATAAAGGTGATTTACCTTTGCGGTAGTCTTGAGGAGAGGGAGCCGTGCCTTGGTACACGTGGTAGGGCAACAGCCGGCAGAGGGTGTCCTCAAAAGAGTGGAAAGGTGAGCTGTAGTCTGGGTGCAGAACAGAAGCCTGAAGCTTCCTCAACTGTTCTAATATCCTACACACACCCACACAAACCATTAGCGCGCAATCTGGACAAACCTGTAACTATATTGTTCCTTCTATGGCAATAGTGCAGAAGTACGGGATTATATTACAGAATCGAGTCTGGGGTTTAAAAAAAAAAAGGCAATAATAATAAAAATTGATAGTGCACGTCTAATTGGATTCCCGTTTAAGCCACACCAATGGTATTGTACCTTGCTTCTTTGCTTGGCTCTGAACTTAAAGGTCTTTTTAAAGCTGAAGTCTGCGGGAGGTTCAAGAGGAGGGGGGGGGGGGGGTGAAAGCACAGTATATTAATAATAAATACATCCAAGTGCCACAACGATGTAATGTCACAGGAAGCGGTATGTGTATACAATCCTTGCCTGGGTTTGCACAGGGGCTGAAGGCTGCAGTGTAGGCATCTGTGAAAGACCGCTGTTCAGAACCTGAATCTGTAACCCTGGTTTCCCTAATGTCAGCCCTCCAACTGCACTTATAACCCCAGGTTTTGCCTGTAGACAAGACAATATTTGGGTTACAATGGATAACAGATATATGAAATATGTCTTTGTAAACAGTCGTCGTCGTTCATGGGTCAGACCTGAACAGACGGAGGGAGATTTAGAGGGGGTTTTCCTTGGTTAACTGCGCCACTTGGCCCTGAAGTTCCAGGAAATACCTGGGTGTCGTTTGAACCTGGACGACACGAGGATAGACCGTATAAACACCATAATAAGGGATTATTAACAATAATGATTATGATATTTAACCACACGTAAATAGGCACCTGAAACTGAGGACTTGATGAAAACGGATTTCTGTTGCAGCAGAGATGTGACGGATGCATTGACCGTGCTGCTGGCTGAAGAGTTAACCAGTTGCGTTGTAGGCTGGTCAGGCAGTTTACTAAACTGGCTTGCCTGAGGCTGAGTCTGAAGTTGCTGCTGCTGCTGCTGCTGTTGTTGTTGTTGTTGTTGCTTTGCCTGGAGAAGGATGTTTTGCTGAACCTGAATGAACAGAACAAGCACAAGTGAGGAAGCAATTTTCCCTCTATGTACGTTGCACTCAAAGATGTTCTCGGTGACATTTCAGTAGCCCGTGTTTAGATTGCACAAAGGCTTGCCTGGTTGAGTTTATCCAAAAGCTGCTTCTGCTGTGGTGAAGGTTGGGTGATCGATGACATCGTCTGTAGCTGTGCATTAATCAGCTGTAAATGGTGCTGTTGTTCAGCAGTCAGGCCCGGCACCTGTTGTTTCAACACCGTCCCAGCCGTGGCACACACTGCAGGCGTTACAAAATGGAACTGAGACGACGGAGGCTGGGGGGGAGGCTTTGGGGAGCTAGAGGAGGTACGCAGCTGTTCCTGCTGGAGAACCACCGGCTGGGACACAACCTGCGGAATCTGCACTTGAATGGGCTGAGGCTGCGTCTGCGGCTGCGCCGGCTGCTGCGGCGCTTGGGCGACTGGCTGAGACGGCTGTGGAGAACCCCCTATCGAATTGTGGATTATAAAGAGCGGAGGTATCGAGGAAGGCGTGCATGAGCGCGAAGGCGCCTGCGATTGAGATGGTGGCTGGGTCTGGGTCTGGGCCTGAGGCTGAGAGGGAGGTCGGGATTGCGGAGGGTGAGGGGACTGGATCTGGATAAGCGGGGAAGCCTGGGATGGCTGGGGGCTGTCCGAGAGAGTCGGCGTCACGCTGTGGGCGGCCATGGACTGGGAAGGCGAGGCGCTTTGGATCTTTAAAGCTTGCTGCTGGTGCGCTGCCGACGAAACCTGAGGGTTGGGAAACGAGAGGGCAAGCAGAAATTAATCAGTTAATAGAATTATTTCTTATAACTCAAATGCAGGCGAAGTGGGACAATTCTAAATCGTCGATAGCGATACACAAGCAGCATAGTAGGCAAGAAGAGTATGGGGGGGGGGGGGGGGGGGGGGGGGGGGGGGGGGGGGGGGGGGGGTTATACACATATATATTTGATTTGAATTACATTAAAAAAAAAATGTTCCTCATCTGTAGAGACCAAACAAAAGCAGCAGACATTTCCAACAAGACATGGACTGTTTGCGGTATATTTCACTTCGCAAGTGAAATATAGTAAAGTGCGCAGCGATGTTGTAGTTTAATGAGACTAGTCAAGGTTCATTTCATTTTAGCTTGTTAATGAAAAAGAACATTTAAGTGAAGACGGTTTTGGTGAAGATGTGGAGGGGGGGAAATATATAAATATATATATACACACACACATATACACACGTATGTATCTACGTTATACATAAATATATCCTTTCATTCGCATTCTCTTCTCAAGTCTGATCGAGATTAATCCATATCAATGTAACACAATGATTTATAACCTTTAAAACAAATTCAGTAAGCAGACAAAAGTTATAGCCTTCGACTTCCCAAGACAAAGTCAAGATACATCATTCATTATTCGTCAATTGACGAACACTTAATACAATATTTCCATGCAGAATAATTCCAAAAGAAGTCATTCGGACGCTGTGGATCTGACACTGGGTGGATGCATACCGTACTTGATGGTGATTGCTACGAAACAACTTAAACGCAGCAGGATTCTGGGTATTGGAAAAGGGGCGTTAACACCACCCTGAGGTAACCCCACATGGGCACAGACTAACTCAAACCCAAAAACCTTTATATGAGCGCTACCTGCCGAAGCCGCCGTGCCCTCCATACGTTAAAACAAATCCACAAATTATATACACGTCATAAAAAAAACATCCATTAATTCCTCCATGGAGGTCAAAGTACTGTAGTTCTGCAAATAGTCACATCTAATTGGGACACTTTTCAGGCCAATGCTCCGTGAGCATTATGCATTATATTTAGTCGTCAACACCAGACTGATGCGTCTTCAAAATAATCTACATCAAACAACACCAGACACACACACACACACACACACACACAAAACCATGCATTCATTCTCTCACATAGCACAAAATCTAATCAACAGTGAACCAAGGAAATTAGCAGGGAAGGGAAAAGGTGAAGCGACAAATTAACAAAATTATAATGCAGACCAGAGTCGGATCGGCAGAGCAACTGAAAGGAGGAGACGGTGCTAAGGAAAGGCATGGCAGAATGTGAGGTCCAGGAAAAAAGGGGTGTGTGTTTGGTGTGTGCTTGGAGAGGGAGCAGCTTCACTGGATTACAGGGTGTTCCAATAGAGCTGAACAGGAACGGTTCGGAAGTAAAATTGCCATCAATTGTTAGCAATAGCAAATCACTTTATTCACTTTGGATGGGTTATTTATTTATTTATTTATTCATTCATTCCTTTATTGTTTTTCTTTTAAAGACGCTGGGGCAGTACTTAAAAGAACTGAGGTCGTAAACATGGAAATGGGTTTCTTTCTCTATGACACTTAATTAGTACGGAATTCTGGTTCAAGTTAAATGAATAATTCTTCCAATGATACAAATAGTTTAAAATATATTAAGCACATGCAGCAATAATTATCAATTTTGAACGTTCGGATTTATAGTTGCGTCGTTCTAATTCGCTCCCTTTTCATTTCATAGCGAGGTCTGAATTTTACATCGTCATAAAACGGTCCCTTAATCCTAAAAAGAAATGAATACATAAATAAATAAATTGCGTCCCTCGTTACCCCCAGAGTTTTATCTGTCACTCAGCAAGACCTATTTAGTGATTCTTTTGCCATCAATTATTCTTTCCTGGAGAAAGTAGAACTCCATCATAAAACTACCTGCTCGTGAACTCGTGTAGCACAATTATTACACATAATATTGATTTACAAACCTCTCATCATCTACAGATAGCGGTTTACTCATGGGTGTCGAAACTGTTATAATAATGCACGTTCATAAGACCTACATCTTCTCTCCTCTTTGAGCTTTCAAGCGAAACTCACCAAAGACCTTCAAACCTGTACCTATTTAGCGTTTCCTTACGTCTTTTTTTTTCGGAGGGAAACAACCCCCAAAAATTCAAACGGTTAGAACTCCTTAACATTAACTAAACCCACCCATTTCACCATTCGGTATTTATTCGTAAGATGTGTCAAATCACACATACACACCTGAATGCCCTCTTCTCCCCTTTTCACTGGACCTGTAAAACAAACTCGCTTCGTCTATCGCTCCACTTTTCATGCGAATACAGGTAGCATACACACCCACTCTACTATCAGTCTTTCTTTCTTCGTGCTTGTGGAACAGCTTCACACTTGCTCGACCCGAGTCAAACATATCCTTATTTTAAAATTCGATCATCCTTCTGTCCATAATGAGTTTGGAGAACGAGTGTACACAGGAATCTTTAAGGTCAGTAAAACTCTTCTCCGCCGTGTAGACAAGTTGCTTTATTATGCAAGCCTAATGTTTATTTAGTGAGCGCCTGTGATAAACAAACCGCGCACGTCTTCGCAGCGTTCTCTGACCCAAACCCATTGGTGTTTACTGACTGATTACGAGAGGATGAAACACCGATTGTGAATTAAACAACATTTCAGAAGTCATTTTTAAATAAATGCAATAAAGGTAAAACGGCAACACCGAAACCTCTATTCGGAGCCAGTCTTGTCCTTTTTTAGTACTAATCAATCCCTCGTGGCGCCTTAACTATTAAAGGAACGCGGTTTTGGAAAAATCGCACCTCGCTGTGAAACCCTGTTTAAACTGTTTAATCAAATCGGTTAAACTCGACGATTCCACAACGACCATAGAAATCATATTCCTGTTCTTGCGAATAAACACAAATGAGAATCTTAAACAGCCGAACCCAACTAGAGGATGCGTAATAACTTGTGATTAAAATGAAATGGAATTTAGAGCAACGGTGATCAATTTCCGATCAGTACCATTTATTTATTTGTACTGCTGCGTCTGCTCATTTGAAGATTTATATCATAAGCCTATTTATACATTTATTCGTGTAACTTAAGATAAAACAGTTTTTAGTTTAGGGCCGAGGAAGGGGAGCGTGCGCCGAATGGGAAATGACGTCGACTAACTGTAGTTATCATATCTCGGTGCAAACTGGCTATATATTTTGCAAGTTAATGTAACCTTACGTCATCTTATTTTGCAGCGGCCGAGCACTACTGAATTCACACTATCGGGTTATGCATATTCATACTAGACGACAGAGATAGAGATATAGAGAGAGAGAGAGAGAGAGAGAGAGCAGAGAGAGAGAGAGATGAGAGAGTGAGGAGAGAGAGATGAGGAGAGAGGAGGAGAGAGAGAGAGAGAGAGAGAGGACGAGAGGACGAGACGAGAGGAGAGAGAGAGAGAGAGGAGAGAGAGAGAGAGAGAGAGAGAGAGGGAGGCTGAGTTGGTTTAGGGTTTCCTCAGTCAATAACAGGTATGATTAAACGTCATACATTGGGAGCGAAAAAAAACGGAAATTGAAGGACAAAGCTGTTTGTACATAAACATCCTACACGTAGAAACCGAATCTAAAGCCAATAATAATAATAATAATTCAAATGTATTTTTCCCCAAAATTAAAATCAGTTTTATGTAATCCCTTATTTAAATAATTTGTACGAGTCAATCATTTATTTCTTTGGTTGGTTTGGTGCCTCAAACTCGAGTTGACGGTGACTACAAAGACATTTACTTCCTGAACCAAAGCTGTTCAAAAAGGGTCGATCCCTGTTCAGCTCTATATGCAGCGGTGCCAGCAACAAGTGGGTGGGGCTTAGTGCGGAGCACAAGCTCATCTACCTTGTTAACCAATGCTGCCATGTCAGCAGGGCCAAGGGAAGGACTTGCATTCTCCCCTGGGCGAGTTTCAGTTAATGGGCCATCGTGAGGTGTAGGGGCGGAACCAGAGCTGCCACCAGTGACGATGACAGATGCAGGTACACCCACAGAGGCAGGTGGATCTTTCCCTGCGTGGTGCTGCTGATCCTGACATGAGCACATTTATCAGGTCAGGAAGGGAGAGGTTATAAAAAAAAAAAAAAAAAAAAAAAAAAAAAAAACAGTAATCCAAACTAGGGAACGTTCAGCAGGGCTCTACACTGGTAAAAAAAAAAAAAAAACGTTGAGATATACCAGACATACATGAATCGTAAACGTAGATTGGCATGTCTGAAGGGATGCTACATAGTGGCCATGGCAACAGGTGTATTTTAAATTTTACAGCTAGAAAAAAAAAAAACTTATGCAAATATTATAAATTCAAGAAGAATGCCATTGAGAAAGTGAGCACACTAACCTGCTGAAGGAACATCTGCACGGGCTCCTGACTGAGGATAATGCTGGAACTTTGAGGAGTGAACAACACCTTTCCTGGGCTGTGTTGGACCTGGGAAGCCAAGCCCACTGTGCTCACCGACGTCGTAGATGTAGCCACTGTAGAAGACGGAGATGTGGAAGAAGAAATCAACATAGTGGCTGACACCGGGGGACCGGCCTGGACAGTCACGATAGAGGGTTGGGCTTGTGTTGGTTGCTCGTTTGACGTTCCCAGGTCCGCTATGCTCTCGCTCGGTTGGCACTGGGAGACGGCTGTTACTCCAGTGCTGCTGCTGACGCCACCGGCCTGCTGCTGAAGCGTCGGCTGCAGACTGACAGCTGGGCTGAGACCCTCTATCGACAGGGAACTCTGTATGGGCATGCCTTGTATGACAGTCTGAACGTGTCCAGTAACTGGATGAGCTTGATTCTGTGACTGAGCTAGAGAGACGGGCATCTGGAAGAGTGTGGGGTGGCCCATCTGACCTGGTTGAAGCTGTATGGGTCCAGAAAGAATGTGGGCAGCACCAGGATGACCTTGAGGGGCCAAAACCTGTCCTAGGTTTATATTTTGATTGGTTGCCAAGATCTGATTGGCAGCAATAATTTGTCCGCCTGGCCCGGAACTCGTGATAATGTGTCCGCCTGTTTGCTGGGCCAGAATTTGACCACCGGTTTGAAGCTGAGGAAGGAGGAACTGATGATTCTGCCCTTGTAAGACAGCCTGGGAAGGAATAACAATTCCTTGCTGATTTAGCAAGTGAACACTAAGAGGCTTGCCTGAAGTGGGATTGCTTTGCTGCTTAAACAGGGCTTGGGAGAATTGTGTCCCCTGTGTTGTGGTCTGTGTACTCAATAACACATTGGGACTTGGCTTGCCAGCAAGGAAGGTAACGTTCTGAGCAGTAGATGCTGAGACCTGCTGCACCCCAAGAGCTTTGTTGGCGTCGTTTTGCAGTGTGTGCGCGGCTGGCAGTTGCTGTTGCTGTTTGAAGGATTTCGGTTGGATGGTGCTCCCTTGGGGAGGTTTGGGCTGTATTGGGGTTGGGGTCCGCTGGATGATGACATTTTGCATGACTTGGTTTTGTGTTTGAGGCTGAGCTCCTGTGTTTAAAGGACCACGAGCAAAACCCGCTATACCACTCTGAGCAACCATTGTGGTACCACTGCTGTTGGTGTTCGTGCTGCTGACACAAATAGCCGGGCCATTCAGTGACGGAGACGCTAGAGTGGCCTTGCCTCCCTGAATCAACAGTCCTCCACCAGAGCTAAGTACGGACCCTCCGAGACCAGCCTGAGCCCCGGCGCCGGCGACATCAAGTCCAGGCTGGTGCAGAGGATAGCCACCCATGGTTTTGGCCAGGATGTGCTGCCCTGATGGATTGATAGTCATTACAGTGGATTGACCCACAACTTGAATCTGTCCAATGCCCAGATGTCCAGACTGGCTTCCATTTGGTAGGGTTTGAAGGCTTGAAATGGGCTGAAGGGTCACATTTCCAAGTCCAACTTGCTGCATGAATGGCTGGACATTGATGGCTTTGTTCATGACCTGGGGTTGAAGCTGCATCCCTTGGTGTGCCAGAACTGAACCGAGCAGGTCGGTAGTCGCACTGGAAGGCGTCGTAGTGGTGCCCTGACCCGGAAAGATTTGTGTGGTTCCAGCGATGCCCACACCAGGCATACTAGCATCCGGCAGTGGTTGGACCACCTGTGTCAGACTAGTCAGCCCAAATGAGCTGAGGTCAAGCTCAGCCTCTGCTTCCTGGAGGCTCTGCTCTGTGATATTGGCTTCTGCCAGACTTTGCTGCAGAATATCACAAGGTTCATGGTTTGACCCAACACCGTTGCTTTCATTATCTCCATCTTCTGGTGAGGCCCCAAGGATGTCATCTTCTAGAAAATCCAAATCGACACTGACCCGGGGAAGCCCAGACGGCTCACTCGTCGACAGCTGAGCCGGCGGTTGGACTTCAGGAACATGTTCCTAGCAGAGACACAAAAGTCACATTCTTCAGATCGTGTAATTTAGGGAAAAGCAAACAAACGGTTTACATGTTTGTGAGATGGGATGTCTCCAGTGGCCTAGACAGCCCTACCAATTTCACCACTGATGGCTGCTGGGATGTTTGACTCTGACCTGATGGGTGAGGCTGAAGAAGGCATGCTACATACAGGAACAAAGACACAGAAGGTGGGGAAAAGAGGGGAATTATACTTACCCCTGTGCTGGAGAAGAACGAACTGGACGGGTCACTTGAGCCATCCAAAAGGTCATCAGCATCCAGCTACAGACAGGTATACCCAGAATAGGAAAGACCACCACACCACAGACAAGGGCATGAAGGGACAGGTAGAAAATGCAGAAGGACAAAGATCCCACAGTGAAAAAGCAAAGGAGAAGCATAGTGAGGATAGTGTCCAGACCCACCAATGCACAAAAAAACGTACAACCATCAGTTAGCAACAAGACGGTTAAAAGGAAGGGAAAAATAGGATGCAAATGATAGGAAACATTAGATTAGTACGTCAATACTGTGAATCAACAAAAGAGAAAGTATAAGGGTGAAAATCCATTCGCATTCGAAAGAAGATAAAGAAATAGAAACTTTCGCCTGGAAAGGAGTGGAAAGAAAAACGAGGGCTACGTGCTTTACGCACGCCTTCAAAAGTTTCCGCAATACTTCTAAAGTGTGTTTTCACAACAAATAGTTTTCTTGCATTACGAATACTTTTTGATTACAATTATTTACCTCATAATTTTTTACATTTTGGGTATCAAAATGATCATTTTGTTGTTCCCTCAGCCTGGTATACTCCGTTGCATTCACGCCCACATTCAGCTGTTTGTGGGTCAGTTTAACAGCAAATCACAGACAAACAAGCCACAAAATGAATAGGTTCTTTAAATTGGGCAAATTCACTCTCTCACTGCACTTCAACTGTATTTTAGGTTTAATCGTTTGCTTGGAAGTTGCTCCACACCACCGTGTCAATGCACCAGGGGTTGTGATGAAATGGTGCATATTTGAAAAGTAAATTGTCAGCGAACTGTGCAGTTTTTGGACAATTAGTCACCTGGTGGACTATGTTATAGATTAAACACTCACCTGTGTTTCTGATCCATGAAGAAAGTCATTAAGAGCTTGTGGGTCGCTGTAAACACAAGGAGAGCGTGCTTAATTTCATTTTAGAATATATACATACACAAACACACCATGGTCTGTCTATATACTTCACTCCGATTAGCTTTAAGATGTGGATTCAGACTACTGAATGCAAAGGCAGTACTGGTCAGTTTAATCACCTGAGTAAACTAATATTAATTAGTGAATGTTGTCTTTTTAATGTATATTTAATTCACCTTGTAATGTGTATCGACCAATTTTGATTAGTAGGGGTAAAGGTAAGCAAGGTAAAATGTGAATCTGATGAATTGGAGAAAACACCACAGCACAGGAATTCATATACCCATACATTCTCTTTTTACTCAAATTAATTTTAATAAACACAATTATTTTGCACTTATTTCTCTCGTTAGGATTTACAGAGTGGAAATTAGTGAAATAAGCAGCCACAGCTTACAGATAGGTGCCAGGATTGTAATTCGCTATATGGAGCTATGTGCATAAGCGTGTATGTGTGTGTATGTATATATATATATATACACACACACACAAACCTAATGCACCTAATATATATTTACACACACATTAAGTATGTATACAAGTTTACATGCATCATACAGAAATATGCAAACATGTATACACACACACACACACACACACACTTGTATTCAACACCTGCACAGATCACTCTTACTTACCAAATAACATCTAGCAAGCACCTGCCATCTTCATCATCCATGTCAACTAAAAAGCCGGTTAGAAAGAAATATTCCAATAAGAACCAATGTTTACTCACTCATCGACACATTTGTCAATATAAACAAAGACAACCTTTTTTTTTTTACCTGAACCAGTACACAAAAAAAAAACAGTACAAATAAATCCTTTAGGCATTATATAAACAAGTCCTTTGCATAATTTTAAACATACTGATAGTACGCCATGGTTGGCAAAGGAGGGAAAAAAAAGGCAAAGTAAAAGTAGAATCCATGTTTTACAGAGCAATCATTTCTGTAACAACAACAACAACAACAACAACAACAATAGTAGGTCTGGTATCAGAAGTCAAATTCTCGGGAATGTCTTGGAGAATGAATTGGGGTTTGTGTGTGTGTGTGTGGGGGGGGGGGGGGCAAAAGCAAAATGAAATGGTAAATATCTCAGGAAACATAACAACAACAACAACAACAATGAAATGCTTGACAAACTTAATAGCGGATGTGTTTTCTTTTATGTGCAGGGAAGAAGTGAAACTCGGCTGATTGTTGTTGTTGTTTTTGTTGCTCACACCAACTTATGAGATGGTTGAACGCAATCGATCCAAACTACAAAAAAATAAACAATAAAGGAAGATGATGATGGTGGTGGTGGTGATGGTAGGCGGGGACCCGGGGCTTTCTAGTTCAAGAATAAACCTGCCGCCAGCAGCCTATCAGACCGCTTTATTATTCACACAAGACCACAGATTTCACGTATTAAACCAGCATCCCCCGTATCCACCAAAGGGCAAAGCGATACCTGAATGGAGACTCTGGACCTCTAGGATCCGGCGGTTGTACTTAGCTTTGCATAAGTACAACTTGTCCGAAATATCTACTGGTGCAATCCGGTCTCTTCCGTTTTGTTTTTTTTTTCCCCCTTCTTTTTCTTCGTCCGAATAATAAAAAAAAAACCCTCTCGCTAATCTCTCCGATCGTGTCTTTCCATCCTCACACACACAAATATAAATAAAAGAAGATTCGTATGGAAATCTCTCTTAGCTGCACCTAGCTAGCTTGACTAGCAGTCAATTTTGCGCCTGAACTGATCCAGGCGCAGTCCAAATAAAAAAAAAACCCTACAATAACTGGATCATCGGCACAAAGTATCGCCGCCGTTAAGCGAAAAAAAAAAGAAAAAGGAAAAAAAAAAAGCACGGCTTATGCGCGGCGGAGCGCATGCTCCCGAATCACAAGCCGAACTGCGTAACCTTAGTAGCGTTTCCCCCCAGTGCTAAATATGAGTTTATGTTGGAATAGTCTTGGACCAGAGGGTATGCTTGGGAATTCGTTGGTGTAAAAAAAAAAAAAAAAAAAAAAAAAAAAAAAAAAATGAATCTATTCGCCGACTCATGCAGGAATTCGGCTGGATGTACGTGGTCGAGGTGAAGTTTGTGCAGACGGTGCAGACGGTGCAGTCGCTGCAGCTTTACAGCAGTTATAGAGATTTATACACAAATTGCTATATTGTAACAAACTCACCCGAGATGATAGAGGTACAAGCAGCGCGGGGTCTCCACAACAGCCCTGCACGGGCTCCGCCTCAGGACCCAATCACAGAGCACAGAAACAGGAAAAGGCGCCCGGCGCGTTCGCCTGACGCATAAACTTTTAAGCGCCTTTTAGGAAGTCATGTATCAGTGTGGCTCTGTTTATTTGTGTTTATTTTTGTTTAATGTCAGGATTAAATTGTATTAGAGTATACAAGTTTTATTTTCGTTTTAAGGATGTGGTAGGGATTAGGGTACGCGTTTATTTGTGACATGTAAGAAAAAAAGAAGAAGCATTTTTTAAATATCAGCTTTTTAGATGCTTTTTGTATGTTGCACATGCTACTGTTGTTTATGTCAGAGATGTTTATTTTTAATTAGCATGTAATGATAAGGTTTAGGTGTAATTATAAATAAATAGTGAAATGTTTAGTGTTTGTGTTTATTGGTTAATGTTGAAAATTATTTTTTTACTTGTATAATATTACGTTTAAAAAAAAAAAAAAAAAAAAATATATATATATATATATATATATATATATAGATAGATAGATAGAAAAAATATTTATATATATAAAAATGAAAGAAAAAAAATAGAGACAAATATACACTGAATAAATATAACATTGTAATTAAATTCAATAAGAAAAAAAAAAAGCATTATCAAACAAAAACAAATGAAAATACATAAATAGAATTGCATATATATATATGGGGGGGCACGGTGGCTTAGTGGTTAGCACGTTCGCCTCACACCGCCAGGGTCCGGGTTTGATTCCCGTCTCGGCCATGTGTGTGTAGAGTTTGCATGTTCTCCCCGTGCCTCAGGGGGTTTTTCCGGGTTCCTCCGGTTTCCTCCCGGTCCAAAAACATGCACGGTAGGTTGATTGGCACCTTGGAAAATTGTCCCTAGTGTGTGAATGTGAGTGTGTGTGTGTGTGTGCCCTGCGATGGGTTGGCATTCCATCCAGGGTGTATCCTGCCTTAATGCCCATAGATGCCTGAGATGCACATAGATGCACAGACTCCCTGTGACCCGAGGGAAGATCGGATAAAGCGGTGGAAGATGAATGAATGAATGAATATATATATCAAATAACTGCACCTTGAAGGTATAGCCATAAAGATATAACATTTTACCCAAAATACCTTTGCAAAATATGTTTATTTTGGTTGTTTTAGGATTGTTTATCTTACAATAATTATTACTTAATTATCAATCAGTTACTTAATGAATAAGTATGGAATTATCTTGGTAACCAGATCAGCCAGCTTCAACTGAATATAATATAATTTAATTTGTATTTTTTTTATTTGCACTTTGCACCTATTTGGACAAACTGTGATTTTTTTCCTCCAAATTTCTGCGGAATCCATCTAACCCACACCCACTAATTATCATGATAGACTTGTGCTCATTTGCATAAGATGCAAAACCTCCATTTGCTAACTAGCACTAGGTTTTTTTCACAAACGTCACAAACCAAATAATTATCAAAAACATGTTTTTGCTTGCAAAAACAAGTATATCTGTTTGCAAATGAAAAGGCACGGTGAAAAATCTCCTCCGTCTTTCTTTCCCCGTATCTAATGAGGCAATCTCGTGACTGCATGGAACTTGAGTATAGAGCAAAGTATTTTAAGGTTACATGCAAAGTTTGACGCATTAGCTTTGAAAACCAGGTGGAGTGAAGTTGACATTAGGTTGAGGTTGCTATTTCTAAGGAATCGAAAGTCTGTGTGCTAATCGGTAACTTGAAAAAAAACACACAGAATTTCCTGGATAAAGAAAAGGTTAAAAAAAAGTGTCTTTCCCATGTTATACACTTATACACAGGATCCCAGATGGTGGTACAATCAGATGAGTGTATAATAAGCTTCCAATCCTGCAGTCTGTCTTTTAGCAAGCAGGGTTGGACCATGCCAACAAGATATTTTTCAGACCTTGGCCTTCCAAACAATCAAATCTTCTCGCTGTCACAGAAGCGTATCCTCTCCCTGGAGTGGGCTCACACACATACAATACATTTACATTTACAGCATTTAGGCAGACGCCCTTATCCAGATTGACTTACAAGTGAGCAATTGAGGGTTAAGGGCCTTGCTCAAGGGCCCACTAGTGGAAACTTGGAGGTGGTGGGGTTTGAATCCATGATCTTCCGGTCCAGAGTCCAACACCTTAACCACTGGGCTATACCACCTCTGTACACTAGGGACAATTTTTCCAATCTCTTCAGCCTCCGGGAGGAAACCGGAGAACCCGGAGGAAAATCCCCTTGAAGCACAGGGAGAACAATGAAGCTCCACACACACACACACACACACACACACACACACACACACACACACACACACACATGGCGGAGGCGGGAAGGATTTAAAAATGTGAATGTTTCAATGAAGATATTTGTTGAAGATATTTTTTACCTCATCACACACACACACACACACACCTATTCTTTTCACAATTAAAACAATTCATAAAATAAAATCAACATTTTC
>JACRUU010000027.1:7314588-7359588 GCA_030449085.1 Kryptopterus vitreolus | reverse complement strand
ATGTGTACATTGTTACTCTGGAGCACAAGAACTAGACCACAGTGCAATCGAAGAAGGTGACCTAGTATGGTGAAACACATTTCCCCTGATAATCGCAGGGATATTCATCATTTACCTGCTATAGAGATTGCTACAGGACGTGGGAAGAAGTGAAGCCTGTAAAAGCAGCATTATGCTCAGGGATGGTTTGAGTTTGATGGTTTGATATGTCCTCCAAAATTCCCCAGACCTCAATTCAATCAAGTATCTGTGGAACAAACCAAACAAGCTCAAATCATAAAGCCCCTCCTACACACACACACACACACACACACACACCACCACAATACACACATACACACACCTACACATACAGGATCTGCTATTAACATCTTGGTGCCAGATACCACACTACACCTTTCGAGGTCTTTTGGAATCCATTGCTCTGTGGGTCAGAGCTTTTTTACATTTACATTTATAGCATTTGGTAGACGCCTCTTATCCAGAGCGACTTACAACTGAGATTTAATTGAGGGTTAAGGGCCTTGCTCAAGGGCCCACAAGTGGCAACCCAGGTGGTGGGGTTTGAACCCATGATCTTCTGGTCCAGAATCCAACACCTTAACCACTGGGCTACACACCTCCCTATACAATATAATTCATGTATAATTTAAAATTGTGATCCCTGGCGTTGTGAGGCGAACGTGCTAACCACTAAGCCGCCTCTAGTGCAATAATATATGACTCCTAAACATATAGTGTGCCAAAACATATCCAAAACACACACACACACACACACACACACACACACACACACACACACATATATATATATATATATATATATATATATATATATATATATTCTATATTTGGGGGTTGTGTAAGGTAAAAGTACAGAGGCAGTGACATGCAGTGTACGTAGGTTGTGACGATTGAGACCTCTGCTGGTGAAAAAGTGCAACTACATTAGATGAATAATATTATTCCAGAGCTTATGATTGACGTGAACCTCATATCCCATAACTCATATGATCGTATATTGTATTGTCAGTGTTGAGAAGGTTACTTTGGAAATGTAATAGATTACAGATTACAAATGACCCTATTCAAACTCTAACCCTTAACCCTAACCCTAACCCTATTCAAAGTAGTGTAACTTTTCAATGACTTTGTTACTGATTACATTAATTTCATTTGTCCACTAGGGGGCACTTTAAGTTAACATTCTAAGAAAAAAAGTTTCAAACCCTCACAAAAAGAATAGTTTATATTTTCCGAAATGAAAAATGTAGCGCCATTACATATTACTAGTTACTCCCCAACACTGCGTATCGTGATGTATTAGATTAGATTCTACTTTATTGTAATTGTGAAACGTAAATGTACAGAGCTAATGAAAGGCAGTTAGCATCTAAAAAGAAGTGCATAAGTGGGTATAATTTGATTTAATTTGACTAATAATTATGCTAATTCATTTACTTTAATTATACTAATAATTATACTAATAAAGGTACTTTACTTGTACTTTCATTCATTCATCTTCTACTGCTTTATCCGATCTTCCCTCGGGTCACGGGGAGTCTGTGCCTAACTCAGGCGTCTATGGGCATTAAGGCAGGACACATCCTGGATGGAATGCCAACCCATCACAGGACACACACACACTCACACACTCACACTCACATTCATCCACTAGGGACAATTTTCCAAGGTGCCAATCAACCTACCGTGCATGTTTTTTGGACCGGGAGGAAACCGGAGAACCAGGAGAAAAACCCCCTGAGGCACGGGGAGAACATGCAAACTCCACACACGCATGGCCGAGACGGGAATCGAACCCGGACCCTGGAGGTGTGAGGCGAACGTGCTAACCACTAAGCCACCGTGCCCCAGGATGGGTGAGATATGCTCGGTTATTATTTTGACGTAATCTCATGAACTCAGTACCCTTATTCTTAAAATACACACTCAGCCTGGGCTTAATTAAAACGGCATGTACATGTATCTATTGAAACAATCATGTGTTACTGTTACAGTGAAAAAAAAACAACAATCACGTAAAATAGTGGCCAAGCGCTTCAGGAAATCCATAGAATAATAAAGACTTGTTGTCATGATTTTCATTGTGGCATGGAATGATTTGCCATGAATATCTGCTGGTCCTGGTTTTGATCTGGGACAATCATGGGCACAGATAACCAACACAAGACCGGACAGTCATGACTGTAAGCTGTCATTTCCACCAAGCGCCACCTAGTGGACAAATGAAAGTAATCAAAAGGTAATCAAATGTAATCACTTTACTTTTATAAGGGAATTAAAAAGTGACGGTCCTTATTAGACAGAATAGGGTCATTTGGAATCTCTTACATTTCCAAACTAACCTTCCCAACACTGTGCTTAGACGACACTCTTTAACTGACCGTAGGATTGGAAACACGAGGAGAAAATGACTGGAAAGCGTCATGCACCCAGAGATGCTCTAGCACAGTTAATCAGAGGTGAATCAGCGATTACAGAGAGTCAATAACAATAAGCCTTGTCTCTTATAGACACTTCTATAACACACACCACAAACTGCACTGGTCCAGCTCCACATTCCCACATTGAGCTTGCTGGTCCCTAAACATGCTGCTAAAAGGATTGCAATAATAAAAGGCAGGCTTTGAAAGATTGCAGATGATGAATCTCTGCCACGTCAGATGATCTGTTCACAATGAACCTCCAGTTCTTGCCAGAGAGCAAACACACGCCCCGAATTCTTCAAGTTCCTGAAGTGACTTCTGCCTTTGAGCATGACTGATATACACACAAGAGACCGCCCCAATGGCCTTTACACTTTTAGCCCACACCAGCCAAAGCTGCCTTGTTATATTAGTAAAAAATATTGGTCCCCCAAAGCAGATCTAAAAAGGTTTCAAGCCAAAGCATAGTCCCTGCTAAGACAATAGAAGGAGCAACAATTAATATTGACCAGTAGGGGGCAGTCGCCGTCTTTAGAAAATCAACTAAAACAAATCCTCCGTGATATTTTAGATCTGGAAAGTAATATCTTAATGTCATGATGCAGCAAAAATTATTATTATTGTATATATGCAATATATATCTTTCATTTGTTTTTTGTGCAACTGATCAACATACATCTGACATTTAAAATATAAAAAGCAGGTAATAATAATAATAAAAAAGGTAAACAACAGAAACTTGTTCTATCCGATAGATATTTAACATTTTTGTTTTCATGCAAATGAATAATGATCTGCTTCAGTTCATTTTCGGCTCTTAAAATGTATTTGCATTTTTTGTGTTTGTCAACAACAATGGTCGAGTTCCATACGCTGGTGAGTGTCGTGATGAGGGAAACTAAGGATTAAGGAGCAAAAAGAATTGCATACAATTTGATATTGGTCATTCATCTAATTCAAAATGTAAAATGCTTTCCTCCTTCACCACCAACAGGCTACTCGGTGTTAAATCTCCTGTAGGGCAGGGCAGGAAGACGAAGGCGGATATGAAGCCTAAACAACAACAACAACAACAACAACAACAACAACAACAACAACAACAACAACAACAACAGATAAACAGATCATGATTAAACTGAATGGCAGTTTATTTTCATTTTTATATCTATCTATATAAATCAAAATTATATACACACACATAACAAAAACACACATTTATTTATTTATTGTTATTGCTGGTATTCTGATTTTCCGATCCAAATTCAAACTCATTTTTATCATGAAAGGAACAAAATGGGGCTTAAGTAACCTTTTCTTACGGCAAATTGATTAATATATTAATATATTGACTATGGTTCATGCGGTTATATATATGTATATATATATATATATATATATATATATATATATATATATATTTATATATATATATATATGTATGGTTCTCTAGATCACAATAACTCATGTTATTAAATGTGGGAGGTGGTAGTACAGTGGTTAAGGCATTGGGCTCCTCTCCAGGTTCAAATCACACCACCCTGCTGCCACTAGGGGGCCCTTGAGCAAGGCATTTAACCCTAAACTACTCAGTTGTAAGTCGCTCTGGATAAGGATCACATGAATGATGAATCATGAATGATTACATGAATGTAATTTCGTTTGAAGTTATCACAGCTTGATCGATTTTTATTATTTATATGAATTCCCACTTCGGATTCCCTTTCAGAAATTGTACAAGCGCCACACAATTTACATTCATTGGCCTGTACTGGTCATATTGCTTACAGAGAAAAGGAGCTCAGTGGTTACCTTCTATGTGTACATACCCTCTATGTGCAAATACATTTTAAGAGCCGAAAATGAACTGAAGCAGCTCATTATTCATTTGCATGAAAAAAATGTTAAATATCTATCTGATAGAACAAGTTTCTGTTGTTTACCTTTTTTTAAATAATAATAATTATTATTATTACCTGCTTTTTATATTTTAAATGTCAGATGTATGTTGATCAGTTGCACAAGTGGATCTGTCACCGAGGATTTGTTTTAGTTGATTTTCTAAAGACGGCGACTCTCGTTAGCACGTTTGCCTCACACCTCCATGATCCGGGTTCGATTCCCGTCTCGGCCATGTGTGTGTGGAGTTTGCATGTTCTTCCCGTGCCTCAGAGTTTTTCTCCAGGTTCTCCGGTTTCCTCCCGGTCCAAAAAACATGCAGGTTGATTGGCACCTTGGAAAAATTGTCCCTAGTGTGTGAATGTGTGTGTGAATGTGAGTGTGTGTGCCCTGCGATGGGTTGGCATTCCATCCAGGGTGTATCCTGCCTTAATGCCCATAGACACCTGATATAGGCACAGACTCCCCGTGACCCGAGGGAAGATCGGATATAGCGGTAGAAGATGAATGAATGAATGGTTACCCTCTGCACCAGAAGCTTCAAGTCGCAGGTTCAAATCCCACCACCACTAAACTGCCACTAGAGGGCCCTTGAGCAAGGCCCTTAACCCTCAATTGCTCAGTGGCTGCGGATAAAGGCGTCTGCCAAATGCTGTACATAAATCTCAACATTATTCCAAAGCAAAAATAAAACAATGAATTTTGATCAATCTAAAATCGTTGTTGATTATAATAATCAACCTCTAATGTTACAATTTAACAAGTACTTACGACACATTAAGACACCTTGTAATGCAAATTCTTCACAAGTACATTACAGCAGTTAACGTGAATTTTATGAAATGTGCCCCTCGTCCCCAAAACATCGCGCTTTGTAATGCCAGCAAATGTTCTTTTATTTAACCGACACAATGCAATTATAAACACATTAACACACGCAAAAAAAATAATCCCAGAAGTAGCACATGTAAATACTCATAGTGGAATGTTTACCATCATTTATAAAAACAAGCAATAAAATATTCTCAAGAAATCTGTACACTGCATTAAAAAGAAAGTGAAAAAAAACAAAATGAATGAAAACAAAAGCACACAGACCCAGAGAAATCTATGGCTTCTATGGCTTAATGAGGATTTGGTTCTAAATTCAAATGATGCAAGGGACAACAACCTGAGAAAAACACAATATAAAATAATAAAAATTTTATATATATATATATATATATATATATATATATATATATTCATTCATCTTCTACCGCTTTATCCGATCTTCCCTCAGGTCACGGGGAGCCTGTGCCTATCTCAGGCGTCTATGGGCATTAAGGCAGGATACACCCTGGATGGAATGCCAACCCATCGCAGGGCACACACACACACACACACACACACATTCATACACTAGGGACAATTTTCCAAGGTGCCAATCAACCTACCGTGCATGTTTTTGGACCATGATGTTTGGAAACCGGAAGAACCCGGAGAAAAACCTCCTTTGAGGCACGGGGGAGAACATGCAAACTCCACACACACATGGCCGAGACGGGAATCGAACCCGGGCCCTGGCGGATGTTAGGCGAACGTGTTAACCACTAAGCCACCATGCCTATATATATATATATATATATATATATATATATATATATATATATATATATATATATATATATATATATATATATATATATGTGTGTGTGTGTGTGTGTGTGTGTGTGTTTGTGCCACATGACAAGTTTTTTACTGAGACATTATACTAGAGACATTCCGTCAGGATTTAAAAACAACTTAAATACAACAATTCAGACGATAAACTCCATATCTACTTCACATCAATGCACACGAAAAATTACAGCAGATATAAACATTCTAATGTGGGAAAAACACATTTGTTGCTTATTAATATGCATAATGTTGAGCAGCAGATATGAATTATCCATGCTGGTGATTATTTTCATGAAAAAAAAAGAGTGCATTTTTAAAACCATCATAGTCTGTGCATTACAGCTGTCCAAAAGGCACCTAAAGGGTCTGTTAAAAGTAGGTCTAGACAGGCACCAAATGTCAAATCAAACTTATCAAAGGCCACGGACATCCTGTTTAGTGCTAGACGACCTACCGATATCGAAAAGGGGTGCCTTTTTAAAAAAAATTGCTCTTTAAACTGCATCCGCATATGAATGTGAATATATAGCAATCTGTGAAAACAAACATGTTTATCAAACAGCTATTATTGCCCTAATACATATACATAAAAATTGGAAGTTTACTCCAGGGAAAAGAAATCTTAATTAGCTGGTGAGATGGGGGGATATATAGATATATATATATATATATATATATATATATATATATATATATATATATATATATATATATATATATATATATACAGTATATATATATATTAGTTCAGTGCTATACAACCGCAATTGCTTAACTGCTATGTATTTTGGCAACACCAGCTTTTTTTGAGTCTCTAAAGGAAAATTAGCGCATGTTGCTGTTGAGTTTAGTCCACTCGAAAATGTCCTGCTCGCATACAATGTCCGTGTTGATCAGCAGGTAGCGATCGCCGACGCAGAAGTGCTTCTGACAGGCCGCGCATTTGAAACACTCAAGGTGGTAGACTTTGTCACGGACCCGCATCGTCATTTCAAACGCCCGGATCCTTTTCTCGCAGGAAGCGCACAGTCCGTCCTGACCGAACAGTCTGTAAAGGAAAGAGCGAAAGTGTTTTCTTTACTTTGTTACATACACAAGAGCATACACTGATCCCTGGTCACAAAAAGCTCCATTGCACAACATAAACAGGTCAAAAATAAAAAGGATTTATTTATTGTTTAAAAAAAAAAGCAAGAAGAAAGAGGCACAGATGTCCAATTTTTGCACATTCTCAATTTGTATTTTTCTTTATTAAGGAGTTACCACACTAACTTTATTTTTTGTATGTTTTAATTAATAATATAACATAATATATGTTTCATAAATGTACTCGCAGTGTTTGAAAAGTAGTGAAGTTAAAGTTACTGTCCAAGCCTTAAATAAATCATACTTTTTACTCAGCTACATTTAACTAAAAGCAGTCGTTCCTTTGTATTTAGGAGAGGACAAAAATTACTATTACTATTATTACTAGTAATTGTATACACACACCTATGCACACACACACACACACACACACATGTATGTATATATGTATGTGTGTGTGTAAGATTATTTATATATACTACAAATACTACCTTTTACTGAGTGCATCTCTGCTTTTACTGAAGTACTTTGTTTGTTGACGCATCTTTGATGGGATAAGAATAAATAAATAACTGGAATGGGAGGGGCAAAAAAATTATTTTTGTGAAAATAAACTCCTCTAAAAAGGCTTTATGTTTATGATGATTTGTGATTCTGGATTAAATAAGTATTTCCTTGTTGTTAAATCCAAGGGATAAGTGAAGTTTGAGGGGCACGGTGGCTTAGTGGTTAGCACGTTCGCCTCACACCGCCAGTGTCCGGGTTTGATTCCCGTCTCGGCCATGTGTGTGTGGAGTTTTCATGTTCTCCCCGTGCCTCAGGGGGTTTTTCTCCTGGTTTTCCGGTTTCCTCCCGGTCCAAAAACATGCACAGTAGGTTGATTGGCACCTTGGAAAATTGTCCCTAGTGTATGAATGTGTGTGTGAATGTGTGATGTGTTGGCATTCCATCCAGGGTGTATCCTACCCATAGATGCCTGAGATAGGCACAGACTTCCCGTGACCCAAGGGAAGATCGGATAAAGCGGTAGAAGATGAATGAATGAATGAAAAGTGAAGTTTGGTTAGAACTCCAGGCATAATGCAAAACCAGTGACGTCTGTACAACCTTTCAAAGTTTATATGCGGTTTTATTATTTGATAGGAAAAATTTTAATGCAAAATTAGAATTCTTTTTTCTTCATAACACAAAAATGCAACTTAAAAATCTTATGAATTTACATCTCAGAAATGACAGAAATGTGCAAAACACACACACAGAAATGTGCAAAACTACACTGAATGAAGTTTGCTTACCAAGTATTTAAAAGGTAAACTAAATCTGCACTCCCCGGATATACACGCTCCACACTCACCTTAGGTAGTCTCTTCGACACAGCTTCCTACCGAGCTTGTAGTACAACCTTCGGCCGACCTCGCCCAGCCGACAACCGCAAAGGTCACAGCTCAGGCAGTCTTCGTGCCAGTACTGCTCTATGGCCTTCAGGAAAAAACGGTCTCCAATGCTTTGTTGACATCCACCACACATTAGCATGGACGGCGGCACCTGAAGGACCTCATCCACTAGCTCTCTGTGTAGGACAAAGCAAATTTGCAAATTACTGTCTCATAGCTCATATGTATTTTGAATGCTAACGTTTGTGTTGTGAACTTGAGTTGGAAATTATTTCGATGAGGTAATTGTGTAACAGATATAACACTTACAAAATATAAAAATGTGACAATATGCTTCTCTGGTTATATCTCCCAATTTTCAATTCAACATTGGAGTAAACCAGAACACCAAGTACCAATTGGTACATCAAATCAGATTATCCTCTCCCAAATAAACAGGAGGATGTGTGAATCTGGATTCTACTCTACGTTAATATTTATAGATTTAACTATTATTTAACTATTAGCAAGGCCGCTAAAGATTTACAATAATGGTAAAAAAATAAAGAATTAAATTTTGCTACAAAAATGTTTAATCTGAAAGTTGGGGGAAGTCAAGACATAAATCAAGACATTGTTTTTTAATTCAACAAGAATTTGTATGAAATTTTAAAATCTAATGCAATATAAATGCAATAAATAATATGTTGCTTTTTCGTCATGGTTTTTCTGTACTCGCATCACTAAAAAAAATCCCTTATTTCACTTTTGGAACATGTGGTAAAATATGCCTATCCTATCCTCCTTAATCCCAAATATACTAAATGAAACCCAAAAAAGCCAATTCTAGAGCGACATCTCGATATGATATTTTATATATATTATATATCTCTTTATATATATATATATACATAAATTTTTTTAATTATTTATTTTTTTGGCATTAACAGCATTTGGCATATGACCTTATCCACAGCGACTTACAACTGAGCAATTGAGGGTTAAGGGCCTTGCTCAAGGGCCCACTAGTGGCAGCTTGGTGCTTAGTGGCAGCCAGTCCAGAGGCCACACACATATGTACACATTTTATATATATCTGAATCTATATCTATCTATATATCTCTGTATCTCTCTCTATATATACACACACACACACATGTGTATGAAGAAAATGAGCTGTGATAGGCACGAGCTATTAAAAACTATACATTTATAAAATTTGCATAATTGCAGATACTTCTAATGATAGTTTGGAACCAAGAGTATGTGTTGTTTGATAGTGGTTTTTTTAATGTATTTCTTTATTTCCCCATGTATTTATACATTGTAAAATTGACAATTTCTTTCTATTTTTATTTTAGACATTGGGGCTGCGGTAACCTCGAAATGTCCCCACTGTGAGACGAATAAAGGTTTATCTTAACTTTCATAGCAACCGGGTGAAGCGTCTGGTCTTGCTTTGTCAATACTTCTTAGGTGGGTTGGATTCAGATCATTTGCTCCACCAAACATGACCTGAACTTACTATTCAAAGATTATCTAGGGCGACTCATTAAGCTCAGAAATAACCTTTAAAGATGCACATATGTACATATAATTTCCATCCAATATGATCATTATATTACTATGTAGCTTTATACAAGACATAAAGTGATTATAAATTCGGAATGCATTATTGTCTAGAAGTCTTTACGACCTCTTAGAGGCAAGGAAAATCTCCCAGAGATGGGATGAGGAAGTAACTTTGAGAGGACTCTAAAAAAGGGAAGATATTTAGATTAGTAACACTTACATCATTGTTAAAGTGCATTGTTTAGTGCTGGACGCAGAACTGTTTATGCAAACTTGCCCAAATCCAATATTGTTACTATTGTGGTTCACTTGTCTTATTACACACACACACACACACACACACACACACACACACACACACACACACACACACACACACACACACACACACACAAACCAGGGGAAAAGCTCGCTTTCTCCCGCTCTAAAGGTTACGCCCCCTTCCGCACAGAAGCATGCACGTCTGTGCATTCAATGCTATGACACGGTTATAACGGAAATGCAGCACGTACACAACGATACAGTATTTAATCGAATCCGAATTAATCGAATGATGTGAATAAGAAGAACGAGATGTGTGTGCACTTACTCGTTGACTTCCAGACTCTTCCTCTCAACTGTAGATGCCATGTTTCGGCTCTTAATCCGAATTACAGCAGCGGGGTTTCGGAGGTGACACTTCAGAGAGGAAATGCTCACTGGGACACTTCTTACACGTCGTTCTCACGCACACGAAAAAAAAAACCGTGCAAATTATAGGAGCTAACACAATTCTCTTTTAGCCTAAAGACAGCGTGGCGTAAAACGCGTCCATTTTTTTCTGCCCACGGCGACACGACGGTGCGAGAGTCAGCGCCACTCACTGTAGACGTCCTTTTGAATAAATATAATATAATATAATCTCACGCTTTCCAAAAAAAAAGAAGGAGGAGGAAAAGAAACCCCGCTGAAAGACAGCCGTCACGACGACGCGCTCCAACTCCAAGCGGAACACGCGCCCTCCGTGTTTTGTACTGCAGGTATTTTTGAGAAGCCACGCCCACACCCAACAAGCCCCTCCCCTCTCTTCCCCCCAAATCCCTCCCTCCCTCTCTCCACCCAGCGTCTGTTCAGCTTTCGTTTCCCCCTGCCTTGCTCACGACTGCTCGGACCAGAACACAATCGTGCCAGGAAGTCGTGAGCGAGTCGTGACACGGTCGGTTGCACGAGCTCCAGCCTCGAAAAGAGAAAGGGTCACGTGAAAGATTAGTTGATCAAATGCATATATATATATATATATATATATATATATATATATATATATATATATATATATATATATATATATATATATAGTACAGTATTGTGAATCATTTACTTTCATCAGTGAACGAAATGCATTGAATATACAACTCGCAATCAAATCAATATTTGGTGTGAACACACTTTACCTTCAAAACAGCAGTAATACTTCTATGTACACTTACACACAGTGTTTATGAAGGAACTCGGCTGGTAGGTTGTTCCATCTTGGAGAAGTAAACACAGATCTTCTGTGGATGGAGACGTTCTCACATCCTTCTGTCTCTTCATGGAATCCCACACACACTCCATGATGTTGAGATCAGGGCTCTGTGGGGGTCGTGTCACATCACTTCTACTACTACTTTCTACTTCAAAAGTAGTTCTTCAAAACGTTAGTAACACAAAATATTGATTTGATGATAGTAGATTTTTTATTTTTTGTTCACTCACGTTGCATTTTGTAAACTGACAAAAAGAAACATAGATTTCTGAAAGCAATCTGTTTACAGCACTATATCATACCTGCCATAACTTTTGCACTGTACTACACACACATACACACACACATGTACACATATATATATATATATATATATATATATATATATATATATATATATATATATATATATATATAACATTAATGCCCCATATATGCCTCTTATTGTGGAAACTGTGTAGGTCAGTGGTTAAGGCACTGGGTTACTGTTTGAGTATTCATGCCCCAGATCATCCCTTGTTGTACGATTGAGCAAGGGCCTTAAAAACACATGTGCTCCAGAGGTGGTGTATGATCGCTCACCCTGTTCTCTGACCCTAGCATCTAACAAGCTGGGATATGCAAAGAAAGAAGTCCCGTAAGGAATGTGTGACAGGTCTTTCTTTATTTACTAATGTAATGTGTGGGTTTTTGATATACAACATGAACACAGTGTTAATTTACCTAAAGAGTACTTTTATGAATTCTTGCTGTTTGTCTTAACATGCATTTCTGTTTGATACTGTTGAGGAGAAGTGTTATCAGCTGCCAGTGCCAGGTTCACTGAAGGAGAAAGGCAACTGGACCTTGAGATAAAACAGCAAATTCAGTGTTCTGTGACCACTCCCATTTCCTACAGGAGGCCTGTAGCGGCACAGAGATAACAGAAATTCTATATTGATTTTATATAAACTGGAGCAAACCAGCTAAATTGGAAGTGCGCTGAAAAAAAAGCATGAAACTTTAGACGACAAAACAGTGAAGGATCAATTTCACTGTAAAATAAATTAATAAATAAATCTCGCATGGGCGTATGCTTTAAATAATTTTTCTACTAGCTTTTCCTAATCTTAAATGAGTTAAATGAGCTATATTTCTCAACTAAAGTGGAACTAAAGTGGAACTGGACTCACACACACACTCACACACCATCCACACAGCATTCCATTGCTTTATTTATTTATCTGCCTCATTACTGGCCTTTACATGTTTATTGTATATACTGCTCTCCCTGACAGTGTTACTGTTTACATGCACATTTTGCACATCCACTTTCTATCACTGCTGCTCTACTTGTTCTTTTGCACACTAGCCAAACTGTGATACAACTGTTTACAATACTTTGCACTAGGTCGTTGTTGTGTTTTTTTTATTTTATTTTATATTGTGTTAGTTGTTTATGCACTGTCTCGTGTTGTCAACACAGTCCTATTCTGTCTTTGCGCAGTTTGCACCAGGTTGCACACGATGCACTTTATGCAGCTAGGACAAACTTAGTCTCGTCCTCAGCATTGTGTTGTTGTGTTTGTGTTATATGTTGTTTTGTGTAGTACCAGGGTCCTGGAGAAACGTTGTCTCATTTCACTGTGTACTGCGTCAGCTATATGTGGTTGAAATGACAATAAAACCTCTTGACTTGACTATATAAGCCATTCACACACTGTATTAACATCATTATTATGACTTACCATCTGTAAAACTACCAACCAGATAAAGCATGCAAGATGATAAATTAAACTTAAGAAATTAAAGAAATTAAAGAAGTTTGGCTGCAACTAGCAATTAATGGAGATAATTGAATTATAAAATTATTGTTTTTTTTCTTTGATTAATTAGTTAATCAATACAAACAGTTAATAATTAAACAAATTAATTAAATAATTAATGCAATAATTAAATTACATTAATAATGAAATCATTAATTTGATTCAGGGTATTTATATATTTAAAAGTATTCTTAATTCTTTTTTTTTTTATCTTTGATATTTTATAGTGGCTGCTTGTTGGAGTCCAAACAAATTCACTCATGCTGGGTTGTTACTTTCTTAAAAAAAAATGGAAGAAACAAAGGTGAAAGTGAAGCCAATGTGTAAATGAACATTTCTGTTGTTTTTAATGATAACTGCAAATTGACAACCAAATATATGTTCATTCTTCGTGTATTATCCATTAGGCACAATATGTTTTTATCAAGATTACTGTAGAACACAATCGTTCTAGTACCTGCTAATGGATGGAAAGAATGTTGTAGATTGTGAAATTCTCTAGCCAGGATTTCCTTGTTATTAATAATTTCAGTGTTTTTTTCACCTAACCATTAATGTTCCAACTTCATGCTATCAAGAATGCCCACCATTTCCTGTGGCTTGGAGACAGCGAACACAGGGATGTACAGGAAATGAGCACAGAGCACCGTTCTGCTTCCCTTGTTTTGCTTTTCTGCTGGCTCATCATTAGCTGGGTTTTACCAGATGGCTCCGTGTGATAATAAAGTGACTTTTTGGCGTTTAAAAAAAACGAATCTGTAGTAGTGGGTGTGATTATCGTGAACCCGAGGGCACGATAAAGAAAGCAGAAGATTGACAAAATTGTGCACTAGAAATATTACTAAACTTATGCATGTGGGAAAAAAACATTAAGGTTTGGCAAGTGGTCACATTCTCGCTCCTTTTCCACTGAATCACCATTGGGCTGCACATTGGAAGCACATCCAGGGGTGGAATCCCCAAAACTCGAATAGAATTACTCCCAGTTACTCTCAATTTGTACGGTTTAAAATATTCTCTGCATATTTCAGTCTGGAATTGAAAATGACATCATTTTAATATGCTACAATTTGTATTTATGGAATATGAACCAAATATTACGCGTTATGCAATATAATCTTTTCTCACATGCAAATCTTGTCATATGAAAAAAATATATATATATATATATATATATATATATATATATATATATATATATATATATATATATATATATATATATATATATATATATATATATATATATATATCCCTATATATATATCCCTAAAAATGTCTAAAAATGTCATGACATAATCAAACCTGACAGTATTATGACATTAATATTGCATTTTTCCATATAGCAGGTGATATGTACTGGGTAAACTTACTTTTCATTAAAATAAAAGAATGAATAAAAATCAATAAATAATTTATTGAACAGTAATTTTAAGTACGGCAGACTACAATTTGATTTGGCAACCAATAAATACCACCTTTTATCAACAGTCACATTCATAAAAAAAAAAAAAAAATAATATAATATATATATATATATATATATATATATATATATCTAATATATAGATATATATATATATATATATATATATATATATATATATATATATATATATATTAGATATATATATTGACCAAACTAGATCTGCCACACAGTTCAACACTGATATTTTGTATTTGGATTACTGGTTTATAAAAGGTATATAAAAGATCATTCTGAGCAAGCTGTTGTATTTATATCGTGTAGTGATATCACTAGGAATTTATCTTGGTGTCAGATGCAAACATATACACAGGTAGGAAATGTGTACACAGTTTTAAAATAAAAAGTAGGGGATTAAAAAAAGGAAATAAATACAGAAAGTGGCTTTGCATAAAGAGTGCAGTTTTGAGTGTAGGTGAGAAAGTGACAAGTATATACAGATGTGAACTATGTACACAATAGAGAGTGAAATAAATACTGTATACAGAAGTGTGTATTTTGTACGAGAATAGTGCAATTTAAAAGATGTGAATGAAAGGGATTATATCATCATATATTCTGTACCAGTCCATACCAGGCCTTGACTTAGATCTGATTAGACCCAGTTCCTGTTGATGTTTGGTCTGTCCTTGCCCTTATATTATCTACGCATTGCCTGATCCCTGCCTGTTTATTGACTATGTTTCTGGATCATCTTTTTTTTTTTACCTGTCTGGCCTGATTAATAAATCCACAGAGTACCTGCATTGCATCATCAACCCGCTTCCTGGCGCTGAAATACACTGTTATAAAACACTGAATCAGTACTGAATCAATAGAATATAAAATAATCAAATGTTAGTCAAATTGCCAACATTGACTTTCAACCTTTATAGGATCATTACAATAATTAAACATTAAAATCAACTGAGATGACATTTTCAATCATATTATAAATATGATTGTAAATAGAAAGTGTTTTGTGCACAGTTTCTGTAGCTGACAGGAAGTAGGATTAACCGCATGAGCAGGAAGCAGGGTCAACAGTAGGGTCACAACCATCATGAGGAACAACAGAACCAGCGGGAAGAGGGTCGTCGAGTCAACAGATATTCGGAAAAAGAAAAGAGGACACTAAATAAGCAGGCAACAAAGCAACATAGGGAATCGCCAATCGGTTTCAAATAAAATAATAATAATAGAGCAAAACATTGTCTTTTTTAATGCATGTTTCTTGTTTCTGTAGTCTTTCTTGTTTATGATTTATGGTATATTGTTTACTAGGGGGGTTTATGGAAGGCCTTCATCTGCGAATCTGTATTAGCCAAATATTTTGGGTAGGATTTGACATGAATGCGATCACATGTATGGCGCCATCTACAGGTACACGCTCATAACACCGGGAACTTTAACAATGGGAATAAAACCCTCTAGGACACTACGGTCCCTGTGTGGAATAAGGAAATACGTGTGAACGCATTTAGAAACGATTCTTTCCATATTATTTTTTGTGAACTTGTCTCTGGGATTACAATAATGATCCTGAGCATTTGGTTTAGTTCAGTAGTGAATATGTTTAAGAGAAAATGCCATAGTTTCCATTATAGACAATATTCAACGTTTAAAAAAACTAAATCTCCTGAAACAAAACAGTAACAAATGTTGTTTAATGTAAACATATACTCATATTTAACTTAATTAATATATATATAATATATATATACACATAATAATATAATTATTCCCTCAATATATCTGCATATTTAGATGACAGTATATGTTGGCGTGCCCATAAAAGGTATATATCTTAATCATAACCTATATATTGACTTATATGGCGATGCAAGTGCAATGCGCACTAATAACGTACGCGGTTGCCATGGCACCGAACCAAACAGATTACGTTTTGGATATCTTTCTCCAGTACTCACCGAAAATAAGCCACATTTTGTAGGATCAAGTGTTTCCCGATAAGGGAGTAATTGTAGGCAGTCACACAACGACGAGACTTCGCCGCTCCTGACTACTCGTGTAACCCTCGTGTAACACAATAATACACGCCTGGATACGGTACTTTAGGTAAGCGTTTAATGCTCTGAGTACAAGGTTGTTACGTCAGCGTCTAATTGAAAAGGTCCCGGTAATCGTCTACTTTAGGCTGCTCCGAATAGTTTATTACTTTTTCTATTTTAGCTACACTTACAAAGTCCGTGTTAGTCGCGAGGTTACGGCTTGGAAAAAATGCTTTATAGCCAGACATGCGCAGTATCGTCACCACCCGTTTATTATCTACACAAACTACGCGGCAGCCTTTGTATGACATTCGTGATCAGGTGACCACAAATACAAAATGGTTTACCTCGTGCAAATCAACCGGGGCCGCATCAAGATTATAAGATGAATTAAAAAAAAAAACTTTCCATTGACTACAGAACAGTCCAAAAAAAAAAGAAATGTATAAATCTATTTATTTTAACAAAGATTGTTTTTTGTGTATGTATTAGGCGGTGGTCGTTGGAACTTGTAATCGTCAACATTTCCTAAAGTAACTGTAATTTAATTACAATTTTCCTCCTGTTAACGGTTTACTGTTACTTCATTCATCTTCCCTCGGGTCACGGGGAGTCTGTGCCTATCTCAGGCGTCTATGGGCATTAAGCCAGGATACACCCTGGATGGAATGCCAACAAACACACACTCACATTCACATTCACATTCACACACTAGGGACAATTTTCCAAGGTGCCAATCATGTTTTTGGACCGGGAGGAAACCGGAGAACCCGGAGAAAAACCCTCTGAGGCACGGGGAGAACATGCAAACTCCACACACACATGGGAATGTGTGACGGGAGACGATTCCCGAGACGGGAATAACCACTAAGCCACCGTGCCCCTACTGTTACTTTTAGGCGGTGGTCGTTGGAATCTTCAACATTTCCTAAAGTAACTTTAATTACATGTTCTTTCGCAGTAACTGCAACGGATTACGGTTACTTTTATTTTGTAATTAAATGACGTAACGCCGTTACATGTAACTAGTCAGTCTCTTAACACTGGGTAAGGCATTTAGTGCACTTGGAGATATGTTTGCAAAACACGCATTATGACATTCTGAATATATATATATATATATATATATATAATATATATAGATATATATATATATATATATATATATATATATATATCTATATATATATATATATAGATATATATATATATATATATAAATTCCCCGGGTGTTATCGGGTCCACCATCGTTGAATATGGCGCTGCTGTGTTTTGCTGGTAAGTAACGATCATTGAGGCCTGTTATTTTGCAAGACAGTTATAATAACGTTATTAAGCAATGACCAGGATTGTTATAATGACAATTCCATATTCTACCACAGTTATATGACAGTAGATCGGGTGGGAATATGCGTTAGGTCTTCATGCAGATCTTGCAGCCGGTAAAGCGCGCCGGAAATCTCCACATAAAGCGATATATGATGCATTATAATGCCGACTTTACTCGGACCGTGCTTCCGTTATTCCGCCAATATGAGAAGCGATTCAAGAAACTTCCCCCCACCTAGATTTGAAACTTATAGCTGTCCTAAAACGAGCGATACTCAAAGCCCAAACAGGGACATCACTTTACAAGCCTTATGTCGCATTGTGTGTGTGTTATAAACACTAAACATTCTCAACGTGACATTTTGTAAACACCGTCCCGTAAAATACATTCCATTGGCCAACTCGTGTGCTCCCGTAGTGCGTATCGGGTGGAAACAATACTGTCGATCCAACGTTCCGGCCTAATTTACTGAAAAGCACAGACGGTCTTAAAATCCGTTATCTTATATCTGCCAATATACATGATTTTATTTATGTATTTATTTATTTTACCAATCCAACTTACCGTACATTTCAGTAAACACCTAGGGATGTTTATATTAATATCTCTGTAACAATATTTATCATGTAAAATGATAAAAGTAGCACAGCAAATTTGACTGTATTTTGTATTGCACTTGTACAGACGCACTTAAGTATTCCTTTTGAAGCCTAAAGGGGAAACTCTTCCGTAGGTAAGTGGTTAATTAATATATATTGGTGATATTTTTCTGTGCCCATCTCGGCCATGTGTGTGTGTGGAGTTTGCATGTTCTCCCCGTGCCTCAGGGGGTTTTTCTCCGGGTTCTCCGGTTTCTTCCCCGGTCCAAAAACATGCACGGTAGGTTGATTGGCACGTTGGAAAATTGTACCTAGTGTATGAATGTGTGTATGAATGTGTGTGGGTGTGTGCCCTGCGATGGGTTGGCATTCCATCAAGGGTGTATCCTTCCTTAATGCCCATAGACGCCTGAGATATGCACAGGCTCCGACCCGTGACCCGAGGGAAGATCGGATATAGCGATAGAAGATGAATGACTATTTCTATTTCTGTGTTTACTACTCTATAGGCAGGGCCTCACATTGCTCTCAGAGACATCCTCAATTCTTTGAGGCATGCATTTCACAACATTCCTTTGAGATCCTGTTGACATGTTTGCCTCATGCAAATCATGCATATGTTTCAGGTGCAACCTTGATTCTGCAGAGCTCACATTTTACTCTGAACCATGGGTGCATAGTCTGCTGGATTCCAGCCAGTGACAGGCTAAAACTAGTTGTTGTATTTCCTTTAATGTAGAGTGCATTCTTGAGACAAATTGTGTTAAAGTCCATGTAGGTAAAGAAACACTCTAAATGACAACCATTTAACCAGCTGAAATCATATAATGCCAATCTGCCGCCGTATATCTTGCATACTTTTATGCATTGCGCTGCTGATTATGCATCAGCACGAATAATTAAGTGTGCATATGCATATGGCTTAACATTTCATCACTCTGTGCCAAAACCGCCACAGACAGCCTAAGTGATGAACTTGTGATTAGAAGCAGCACACCTCAAGCACTACAAAGCACAAAATAGTTTGTTTTGGGGACAATTAAAGGGACGTGGAGGACGTGTATATAATATAAGGGCAAGGACTGACCAAACATCAATAACGTGAACTGGGTCTAATCAGATAAGTCAAGGCCTGGTATGGACTGGCACAGAATATATACTTCGCAAAGCATACATGTGGCACTTACTGATAATCCCTTTCATTCACATCTTCTAAATTGCACTATTCTCATACAAAATACACACTTCTGTATACAGTATTTATTTCACTCTCAATTGTGTACGTAGTTCACATCTGTATACGTGAGCATATTAGCTACGGGGGAAATATCCTGGGTATTCAAAGATAATTTGGGGCAGATGTAGGAATGTTTGGAATCTTTCTTTTTAAATGGACACCGATTTCCATTACGACAGTTGTACCTTGTCGTGCAATGAGAATAAAGTTCTATTCTACTCTCCTATTCTGTGGCATAGAAGAATATTGTGCTATTTGATTGTGTTGTTTGGAACTACCTGGCATTGTATCTGCTGGATACAGAACTTCCACTTTGACACATCAGCCTGGGTGCTGAGCTTTAGCTCTTTTAAATGTTGGTATTTAATTAGACAGGGCAGGAAAAGAAATAATTCATTATAATAGTGATGCTTTTGCATGCACCACTAAACATAAATCAGTGCTGTAGCGCATGGAGACGCTACTGTTGTACCAGGTGAACCGGACTGCTCTGTATGCTGATCCTTTAGCTTTGTGGTGTCCAGGCGTAAAAGTAGAAGTGAGAAGTCTCTCCTGCACGCGCATGAAAAACAAGGCTCGCGTGCAAACTCCTGCACGGCGTTTTAGATTCCCAGCAGCAGTCGCGCGCTATTGCACGAGCCGCTGTTGCGCCATTTTAGGCAGCTTGTTGAACAGGAACTGACGTGTCTAAGACGAGATGAGAGCATTTTCCGGCCTTAAGGAAATCATCCAGGTTGAAATATCGGGAAAGTTGGAAGGTAAGAGCCTTTATGTCTTAATAATATATATATATATATTTATATATTTAGGTAACTAAAGTCGTCTCGGCTTCCTTTGGCTTCGTGCGTTTTTGAAGGCGGGTTATGGGGGTGAAGGAAGAGGTGAAAACATTGCACAAACCGAATGGAAAGTATGTGTGCAAGTTTTTGTTTGTTTGTTTGTTTAGGTGCAGATGTATTCAAACTCGTATTTGACCCCTGAAACTACTTTGCGGTGTTGTTTTAGTTTGCGCGTTCGGGTTGTTTGTTGGCCGGCGGAAGCGCGTTCACAACAACTTTCTCACTGTTAGAATCGGCGTCTCTTTCGGAGCGTTAGTTTAATGACAAATTTATAGTATAAACATATATTTGTATTTATTCCTGTTTTTAAAAGTGCACAATAGTTGTAGGATAAATTGAGGAATATATAATAACTGGACTTTGAGTTACAGGTGGGGAGGGGGGGGGGGGGGGCAAAAAAATAAAAACCGGTGTATAAGGAACTAACCGTAGAGTTTGCCTATAGCGCAACGTTATTTGCCTGTTATACTGTTACAGTGCAGTGTTGTCATGACAGGAGGCCTTCCTCTAAATAATGCCAAGGAGCAGAGCTCAAAAGAACAAAGACACATTCCTTCTTAGTGTGTGTGTGTGTGTGTGTGTGTGTGTGTGTGTGTGTGTGTGTGAGAGAGAGAGAGAGAGAGAGAGAGAGAGAGTGTGGGGGTGACAAGTTTTGCATTCTAAACTTCTCTCTAGTCTGTGCTGAGTTACATATATAGAGAATTACATCTGTATAGAAGATTATATATATATATATATATATATATATATATATATAGTGTGTGTGTGTGTGTGTGTGTGTGTGTGTGTGTGTGTGTGTGTAGTATATATATATATATATATATATATATATATATATATATATATATATCTATATATATCTATATCTTCTATACAGATGTAATTCTCTATATATGTAACTCAGCACAGACTAGCTATATATAGCTTGGTATAATGAAATGCTTATTTTTGGTCAAGTTAGATATTTTGGCTAGACATATGCAAATATTATGGGGGAATCTCTGCTGTATGGATTTCTGTGATCCTTATTATATCATATCGATATAGAAGATTTTATATATATATATATGTGTGTGTGTGTGTGTGTGTGTGTGTGTGTGTGTGTGTGTGTGTGTGTGTGTGTGTGTGTGTGTGTGTGTGTGTGTGTGTGTGTAAAATCTTAGCTAAATAGAAAGTATGCCTCTGAAATGTGCTTTAAGTAATCCTGTTATATTTATTATTAAGTTCCAGTTGAGTGAAATTTCTATTTCTATACAGTTGTGTGCATTAGAATTACTTCTGTACTTACTTAGTTTTCAAAGATTTGGGCAAATGTTTGTTAGGAGAAATAATAATTATAAAAAAATCTATGGGCATGTCAGCTCTAGATTGTTTTTAGCAGTCAAGTAAGACTGGGGTAAAATGATAAAATTGGAATAATCGGTGTTGAAATAGCCAACAATGATATAAAATAGCATTGTTTGACTAAGATTACGACTAGCTGTTTTTAAACACCTTAAAATTGGCAGTATACTGAGGGTCATAACATCGAGTAAAGACCTTTATGTAAAATGATCAGTGACAATCATATTTGATTTGAGGAACTTCGTATTGGGGAAGTTTTGTGACTTTTAATGTCGCGATGATTATGTATCCATGTTCATAGACTGTCGGCCAACCAAGGCTGAATTTCCACCATGTGCCTTGTTTTTATTTAGAATAGATGATAAATCGTGCAAAATATATATATTTTTTGCTTTTGTGTTCCTGTGATTTCAGTTGTAGCGACATCTTCATGCCGCTCAGAAGCTTTTGTTAAACCTGGTGGATTAGTACAAGAAGATTTTCTATTGACAGATGAAATCCTCCTTTTATATCTAATGCATGTTTAAATACTGATAGGACTAATGTGGGTTGATCTGCAGTACTGTATTAAACGAAATTCAATAATGTGACCCGCGAACCCACTTCATAGCAGAAGACAATGTTTTAATATAATCAAGCTGCCAAATGGTGCCATAATTCGCCCCCGTCCGTAATATTTTATTACTCTTGGTGCATGATCAACAAGCTCTGACTCGCTTCCACCATACTGTGGAAATCTTGAGTGGCAAAACCTGATTGCTTTTCTTATCTGCTATTCTGCTTTACTGCTGCTTGGTTAGTGATAAGGAGGGGGATGCCCATTCTGTTGTACTTTCTTAAAAAAAAAAACATGCCCTTACAATCTGGCAGACCTTTGATAGGCTATATAGCAGTCTTTGAGATTAAGCAGTCTCCCACCTGTTGGGTCTAGACGGCACCGTCGCTCGTTATCCCGGCCAGTGATGCTTTCTACTAAAATTATGACACTGCTTTTTTAGTAACATGGCTCTGATTTGCTCTGATTACATTTGGGGAGCCAGACTTCGCCAGACTTTGGCACATGGTCTTGGTGGGACGTGAACCTGCGTTCAACCCATCCAGAGCCCAATGCAAAATGCATTTGACCAAAAGTAAACTAATATTTTTTTGCATTTGGCAGACACCCTTAACAGAGGGACTTAAAATTGAGTAATCAAGGGTTAAAGGCCTTGCTCCGGAGCCCAATAGTCACAGCTTGGTCTTAGGGGGATGTAACAGTGCGATCTTCCCATCCAGAACCCAATGCATTAACCATTTAGCTACGATATGGCTTGTATAACTGGCATTATGACGGTTAATGGTAGTTTTGTACTAATAAATATGTATGGTCATTCTATCATTGCTGAAACAACAAATTGAATCGTGGCTTTTTGCACAGTCATGTAAATATGAAGCTTACTGTTACAGAATGACAGAATAGCATTGCCTCAAAGGCATTTCATTGACTTTCTACAAACGTTTCACACGCTCCACTAAACCCCCCCCCCATCCTTTTTTTATTATTATTAATTTTTTTTAAATCTCCATTTGTTATAAATTATACTCACGTGTGCGTTTCTGTGTTTATCTCTTTGTAGGTATTTTCTCCAGTCGGAGTCTGATTGTTTTTTTCCTTTATTGACTATCCTTGTTCATGGCAAGGCGAAGTTACAATGGACCAGACGTCCAGTGGCAATGGCTATGAGCTGGACAATATGGCCACTTTTACAGTGGCTCGCCCAAAGGGACCAGTGGGCAAGGACGAGGCTTTGCGCATGGAGGTAGATGCATTGGATAAAATGCAACATGAACGGAGACACAAAACGCAAGTCCACGCGTCGCATATGAAAGCCCGTCCTAATGCCCCAGCGTCTGTGACATCCCTCCATCAGCTGGAGAAAGATCTCATTGTCTTCCCAGACTCGGAGCCCAAGAAGGAGACGGAGAAGGACTCGTTTTCGGACATTAATTTGGAAGCGTTAACGAATAAGGAGCTGGAGAAGCTGCTTTTGGACGACAACTTCGGCAAGCCGTCGTCTCCGCTGCGACGCAACCTCAGTGCGTCGAACGTGGTTGGCCAAGCTTTCAATCAACATCCTTTACACTGGACTTCCACTTTAAAATCCACTATGCCCACCGTGGCGCACATGCAGGGCCCAGTTTTCCCATTTCAGCCTGTCCACCTCTCGGCCCAACAGGGTCCTTTTCTTCCTTTTGTCTCAGTCCAGCCAGTCAATCCTCAGGTTTTCCATCAGCCGGTCATCAGCCCAGAAATGGCTAAGCTCTTTGACAAGATTGCTAGCACTTCAGAGTACTTGAAGAATGGCCGGTCTTCCATCGAGGCTGAAAATTCGGTTAGTGTCAAGTCCCTGGAACCTGTACTCCACTCTACCGACTCCCCCAACATTAGCCGATTCGACTGGCTCGATCTGGACCCTCTCAGTAAGCGTCGGGTGGAGGTAGAGGAGGTTCCTGGGGCGTTATGTGGACCTGTGATCGTAGACTCGGAGCCTGCGCGCGACCCCTGGGATGCAGTGTTGCAAGAGGAGACGGAGGTCACGAAGGGCAGCAGTTCTGCAGCACAGAAAATCGATAAGTGCACCGTGACATCGCCAGCCAGAAGGGCTTCTACTGGAATGGCAATTAGCAAGAATCACATGCCGGCCACCTTCCTCCGCAGCCAGAGTAAACAGGTACGAAAAGCACTCAAATGAATAAGTTTGCATAATTAACATGTCCTAAGACTAAATATTAAGCATGTGGTTTTAAAAGTGATATAGATATAATTGTCAATTTCACTTAAATGTATCATTTTTACTTCTGAGGAGGACTGTGCAGTCCAAATGAACGGTTGTAAAATGATATGGAAAAAGTTTGCATGGCATATATTGTGGTCAATTTAGTCATTCGGTGTCCGTACAGATTGGATCTTTTTTTTTTTTTTTTAATTGGCTATAATCAAATTTTTTCCATTCATTCATCTTGTACCGCTATATCCGATCTTCCCTCGGGTCACGGGTAGTCTGTGCCTATCTCAGGCGTCTATGGGCATTAAGACAGGACACATCCTGGATGAAATGCCAACCCATCACAGGACACACACATACACTAGGGACAATTTTCCAAGGTGCCAATCAACCTACCGTGCATGTTTTCGGACCGGGAGGAAACCGGAGAACCCGTGGAGAAAAAAAAACCCCTGAGGCACGGGGAGAACATGCAAACTCCACAAACACATGGCCGAGACGGGAATCGAACCCCCGGACCCTGGTGATGTGAGGCGAACGTGCTAACCACTAAGCCACCGTGCCCCGTATATGGAACATTTTTGCATGGCATATCTGGTATATATTATGATCAATTTAGTCAGTTTAATTTAATCGGTGTCTGTACAGATTGGATCTTTTTTTTTGGCTATAATCAAATTTTTTCTATACATCCTGACCAAAAAAAAAAAACGTTTCTACCATGTTGTCCGGTATGTTTGGTGGCTTGGTGTCATCCCAAGTCCACTAAAGACCGATTTATACTTCCTTTATAAACCGTAGTCGAGGCTACGGTTTATCCTACATATCTATGCCTACCCTACACCGTATACTGACACGCACATCTCCAATTAAGTCGCATCGTTGCAGAACACAAGGTCTGTGATTGGTCGGCTTGGCAGCATATTTCCAGTGTAGTATCGTACGTATTCCTGGGTACTTCCAGTCCAAGGTTACTGTAGAAAATGCCTACAAGTAGATAACCACAGAAACGCACACATGAGTATAACAAGGTTTTTCGACTTTTATCAGCTCCAGCTGCAACATAATCTGCTCAGTTTCATTTTCCACTGTTGCTACAGCAGTAACTCAAAACAACAATGACACACCAACACACACACCACCGCCAACTAGTGTTTCAGAAGAGTCACTGCAGAGCGACGCCGAAGTATAAATGGTCACGACGCAGACACAGAAGTATAAATCAGCCTTAAAGCTTGATGTGATGTGTTTCTATCGAGTCAGGGAGGTTGACCAGTGGGGCACGTGTAAAAGAACAACTACAGACCGTCAGTGAAGGGTCATCTCTTCTGGACAACAACTTGAGAGGCCAGCTTTAGGCCTACTTCTGTATCCGGACTATGAACCACTGCTTAAACTGAAACGAAAGATGGATGACTTGGAATAACGGAAACATATCAAGAATTTAGTTGTATTTCATCATACAAAATATTGAAGAAGGGTTTATATTAAAGTACTTTTTTTTAATTCTGCATATTTGGGTGCTTTTAGATGCATGTTAATAGCATTTTGTTATTGCTGAATTTTGTAAAATATTTATTGCAAGTAATAGGGAAAACATTATGTTTTATTTATTGTTATTATTAGGGCTGTCAGTAACTGGTGAGTTAACTCATTAATTTTCTGTTCTTAGTGTACAATTAATTAATACTTTTCATGTTTTTAATACTATAACTAATTGTCACCAATGTTATAAATATATAAAGTGCATTCACAATATCTCTTCAAAACAAAATGATTCATTCTATATATATATATATATTATATAATTATTATTTTTATATTATTAACTTAATGAATTTCGTATTCATTTCTGTGTTTTTTTTTTTTTTTTTTTTTTTAAATGTGTGTTTTAATTGTTAAATAAGAATAATGCGCAGCTAGTACGTGTAATTCAGGGAAATTTGTGAGCACGTTGCTGGGTGTTTTTTGGTTATAAAACACATTTATCGCCTCATATATTCCATCCTAACATTACGAGCGGTAACGCAGATAAATTATCTGGGAAAGACACGGACTGACGTTCTTATCTAGAGTCTTTGTTGTCTGGGTCTCTTAACTCTCATTAACTTGGACAGCTCTGTTAATTATTATAATATTAACATTGTTCTTCTTAATAATAATAATAATCATCATTATAACCATTCCACTAATAATACATTTAGTTATTCTTACTTATTGGTATTATTTATGAGTGAAATCGTCTTTGAACACACTTCCCCAATTCTGTATAATCCTGACCGGAGTTACCCTTCCCCCCCCTTAACCCGCTTCATGTGTGTTTTTACAGATCACTAATGAAAGTGAGAACGTACTTCTGAAGAGTGACATTTTGGAAGAAAACTGGGGCCAAAACTTAGAGGTCTTAGCATTCTGTCAAGACATTGCAAAGTAAGACATTCAGAGTGGAAGACATTGTGCATGAACATCAGTGTTTATGAAGTTTTATTTTGCAAGCCGAAGGTGTAGAAACTGTTTTGGTGTCATGAGTGTGTGTTTGGATATATTTTTTGGATACCAATGACCGTGCGCATTTCTGTTCTCGTTACAGATTAAAATCAAAGTTTCCATATGATGATCATTCTACCAATCCCGGGTATGTTTGGAGCCCGGTGATCTCTCACAGGGACGTAGGGGGAGACAATAATAGCAGCGTGAAGGTTTCCATCGAGATTTTGGACTCTCAACAGCCTCTGACCTTCACCTGTGATGGTAAAATGCCTTTATAAATTGTTTAACCTTCCTTTGATTGCGTATTGTAAAAGTTTTATTAATGCTGTATCGCTATGTGGCAGGATGCGTAGTGTCAGCAATACCGTGTTGCCATCCAGTGACGTCACTTTTGTTGATGTTTCAAAAAGTGAATGGAGAGAATATATTTCCTCTTATTACTTTGTATATGAATGAGTAACGATTGCCATCGCGCACTCTATGGACGTGAGACTAACATGGTGTGTGTTTTTGGGATATGGTTTTCCTGGGGCTGTACACACAGGTTTACCTAATGGGCAAGATTGTTTTTCCAACCTTCACTGTTAACCATATTGACCATAGAATGCATGTTTATTCTGACGACCATGCTCAAATTTTTCCACACCTCTATTGTGCAGTAGTTATCGGAGAAATGAATGGTCTAGCTACCAGACGTGTCAAGTTACAAAGTACAAATACTTCGTTACCTTACACAAAAATTTCTACTTGTGTATCTGGATTTTACTGGAGTTATTTTTCAGCCAATATTTTACTTCTACGTTACATTTTCACTCAATTATCTGTACGTGTTTTCATTCGTTTCAGCTCGTTTTCATTCCGGTTTGTCATCGGTTTAAAAAAAAAACAAAAAAAAAACCCTTCCAAATAAACGTCTCCATCCGGATAGAGTGAATGTGATTGTGGCTGGATGAGATATAAACATTCCGACACCCTATTGGTTTGTACACGATCCATCGCACCTGCACACGACACAAATCACGTCACACCCCAGCGAGGATAAAACCAGTGTTTGGGTCGTTATTCAAAACGACTCCACTACTGTCTCATTTGTCAAACGGGTGCTTTCTCTTCATCCTCTGCTAATTAAGCTAAAGTAGGGAGTTCTGTAGAGAGAATAAATTAGCAATTGTGATTGGCGCGGCCTAAACTTTTGTCCTTAATGGCAATTTTATCCCTCTTACATTATTTTACTTCCATACTTTAAGTAGTTTTGAAACCAGTACTTTGACTAGTAACTGCTAGAAGTCTTTTTAATCCCTAGTATCTATACTTCTACCTGAGGAGTGAATGGGAACACTTTTGACACCAGTGGTAGATAGCAACCAACACTGTTGCCGTTCTGAAAACCTTTCCTGGAAGCTGCGACAGTTCCCAGCAGTCCACATGCCCCAAGACATAAAACTGGTTCTGGCGTTTTAGCTCAGCAAGGGCGGAACAAGCTTGGAAGCTGCACAGGAACAGTTAGAAATGCTGCAGCAGAGAGTACGGAGGTTGGAAGCGTCCCCCACCCTCCTTCTCCATTAATCCCCTGTTTGGAGATCTGAGGAAAATGTATATCAGAAAAAGCAATGTAAGATTTATATAAAGCTTACATATTTAAATTACTCTACGTCGACGTGCTTTTGGACCACTGCAGTAAAATAAAGAAGTCAAATCATTTGAAGTGTGTACTCCTGTGGTTACACTAATGTAAATGCGTTTCAGATTCTCCTTTGTTCATTATTTTTTCGGGTAGTTAAGAGCCAGGATATGAGTGGTGCATTCCTGATTATGGTGTTCGAAGCACCATTACTAAAAGATCTACAAAAAATTAAGTCGGGCTCAGAGCACAGCATTGTGGAACACCAGTGTCTCAAGGGTCACAAAAGTGTGGTCTCTCTGGATATTCTATTATCCGATTATTGTTCTATTACTATGGCTGTAGTGACATTTACATGCATTTACATTTATGGCATTTGGCAGACGCCCTTATCCAGAGTGACTTTTAAGGGCCCACTAGTGGCAGCTTGATGGTGGTGGGGTTTGACCCTGTGATCTTCCGGTCCGTGACCGTGTGATGTTTAGCTGAAATTCATCTAGGTGAGTCAGGGAAGAGAGGTATGAGCAGTGGTGCTCACTTTTAGGGCTAGCACTGAGGGGCATGCAGGTTTTTGAAGTGTGAAGAGCAGAACAGGGGCACAATGGCTTAATGGTTAGCACGTTCGCCTCACACCGCCAGGGTCCGAGTTCGATTCCCATCTCGACCATGTGTGTGTGGAGTTTGCATGTTTTTCTCTGGGTTTTCCGCCCCCCCCCAAACCCCAAAAACATGCACAATAGGTTGATTGGCACCTAGGAAAATTGTCCATAGTGTATGTGAGAGAGTGTGTGTCATGTGATGTGTTCGCATTCCATCCAGGGTGTATCCTGCCTTAATGCCCATAGACGCCTGAAATAGGCACAGACTCCCCGTGACCCGAGGGAAGATCGGATATAGCGGTAGAAGATGAATGAAGAGCAGAACATTAGGCAATTATAGGGTAAAGGCCGTTTCCTTCTGGTGTTCTGTGATCCCGCCTCCATTCTTTGTAGCTCTTTTAGTAATGGTGGTTCTAACACCATTTGACAATTATAGGGTAAAGGCAGTTTCCTGCATGTGTACTAGGTACTGCACCTCTGTGTATTGTTGTTTGTGTTGTGACTGTTTCAGTGAATTGTGAATATGGTCCAGTACAGAACTGATAGTGAACGTTGTATGTTGAACTTTGGAGGGGAGTGCGAGGATTGAGGGGCATTGGTTTAAAGACACTGGCGTTGTGTAAAAGACAGGATGTTGATTGGGCGTGACGAGGATGGATTGAGATGGTTTGGACATGGTGTACAGAGGATGGAGGTGGTTTTTGGATGTGGTTGTGGTGAGTGAGACGGATGAACCAAAAGAGAACGATCTTCCAGTGTGTGTAGAGTACAATACCATAGATTCAAACGAAAAGAAGTCTAGAATGTTGTTCCACAATACGTAACGCGCGTGTGTGTAAAAATCAGGATTACTGAAACTGCTGACTGAATTGTTATATGTATGTATATACACATAATGTGTGTGTGTGTGTGTGTGTGTGTGTGTGTGTGTGTGTGTGTATGTATATATATGTATATATATATATGAATATATATATATATATATATATATATATATATATATATATATATATATATATATATATATATAGTCTATATATATATATATATATATATATATATATGGGGTCAGTTAAGTGGAGCAGTGTCTCTTCTAGATTGTTGGTGTTAACACAATCCTGGCGTGTAAAATATGTTCTTCTGACGTTTATTCTGTGGAGCACATGATCATATGTAAGAATATGGGCACGGATTAACTAGTAACCAGACAGCTTTTGTTTTTTTTTTTTTGCGAGATAAGCTCCGCCAGAGATCAATACCGATGATAATTGACGCGGTGCGAGACTTTCAACGGCTGAATGATTTCGGGCTACGTAACAGTTCGTAACATAAATGTTTAGCTGTTTGTCATACCCACATGATGCTGGTATTGTGTTTTTTGTTGTTGTTTTGTTTTGGTATCTATCTTAGTGAAGAGAAAGTAGTTGACATTTCATGCACACATTTTATTTGCCCGTAAATTAAACGAAAGTTTTTCTTTCCCTTTTTTTTTTGGTTTTAGATGTTGTTTTGGGGTCTTTTTGGATGACCGTCAAGTCATTGTTTCCCTGTTTAATTTTCTGCCCTGTAGTGAGCTCACCCGTGGAGCTGCTGATCATTCAGGCACTCTGCTGGGCCCATGATGACTTAAGCCAAGTGGACATCAGCAGCTATGTCCTGAAGGTTTGTGGCCAGGAACAGGTTCTACAAAAGTAAGTCCCTTTCTTTCTTTCTTACTTACTTTCTTTTTCTGCTTAATTCCTTACCGTTGTTTCATTCCTTCTGATTCCTTTACTGTGTCTACTGTGCATTCATTCTCTCTTTCTGTATCTCTCTATTTATTTTAGTGTTGTCTGTCTGTCTGTCTTTCATTCTCTGTCTGTCTTTATTCTTTCTTTCTATCAGTCTCTCAGTCTTTCGGTCTGTCTTTCATTCTCTGTCTGTCTTTCTTTCAATCTGTCTGTCTGTCTTTCATTCTCTGTCTGTCTTTATTCTTTCTTTCTTTCTATATCAGTCTTTCTGTCAGTCTTTCTTTCTGTCTCTTTCTTCTGTCTTTCATTCTCTGTCTGTCTTTCATTCTCTGTCTGTCTTTCTTTCATTCTGTCTGTCTATCTTTCATTCTGTCCTTTCATTCTGTCTGTCTGTCTTTCATTCTCTGTCCGTCTTTCATTCTTTCTTTCTATCAGCCTGTCAGTCTTTCTGTCTGTCTTTCATTTTTTGTCTGTCTGTCCTTTTTTCATTCGATATGTCTTTCATTCTCTGTCTGTCTTTCATTCTCTTTCTGTCTTTCTTTCATTCTGTCTGTCTGTCTTTCATTCTCTCTGTCTTTATTCTTTCTTTCTTTCTTTCTATCAGCCTGTCTGTCTTTCATTCTCTGTCTGTCTGTCCTTCTTTCATTCTGTCTGTCTGTCTTTCATTCTCTTTCTGTCTTTATTCTTTCTTTCTTTCTATCACCCTGTCAGTCTGTCTTTCTTTCATTCTGTCTGTCTTTCATTCTCTCTCTGTCTATCTGTCTGTCTCTGTCTTTCTTTGTTTGTTTCTTTGTTTGTTTCATTCACTCTGTCTGTTCTTCTTTCATTCGATATGTCTTTCATTCTGTCTGTCTGTCTTTCATTCTCTGTCCTTCTTTCATTCTGTCGGTCTGTCTTTCATTCTCTCTGTCTTTATTCTTTCTTTCATTCTATCAGCCTGTCTGTCTTTCATTCTCTGTCTGTCTGTCCTTCTTTCATTCTGTCTCTCTGTCTTTCATTCTCTTTCTGTCTTTATTCTTTCTTTCTTTCTGTCAATCTGTCAGTCTGTCTTTCTGTCTTTGTCTTTCTTTGTTTGTTTTTGTTTGTTTCATTCACTCTTTCTTTCTTTCCTTCTTTCATTCACTCTTTCACATGTTGCTAATCTTTAAAGCCAAATTTGATCTTTTCAATAAACTGCTCCCAACTTACTAGGTTACGGGCCGTTTTTCTTTCTTTTGTGTACACTGTTTCGGGAAAAAGGGGTGGATGGTTTGAGGTGGGCGGGTTTAACGAAAAATTCTGTCTAAATTTAGGCAGAGGGCTTCCACTGTTAGTGCCATTTATGGGTCCAATTTGGACCTTTGTGGAAGTTTGATGGCATTTTTTTTAACTGTGTGTGGGTGTGTGAATTCCAGGAATATCTGGATTCACTGGTTTAGAAAAAAAGGGGGAAAAAACTATAAATTAATACTAATCATTTAAAATCACAAACACAAATCATCACTGTGCCCTATTTCTCCCCCTTAGTAAACACAGTCTGGGCAGCCACGAGTATGTGCAGAATTGTAGGAAATGGGAAACCGAGATAAAGCTGCAACTCCTTACTCACAGTACCATGAAGCGAGACCTCGCCCGAACGGTAATGTTCCCTCATAGCAAAACTTTATGGTTGTGTTTTCATTGTGCACCCATCACGTGTTGTTCTTATCATTAACTAGAGAGAAAATCGAATTAGTTTTATATTTGATATTTATGTCAATATTTGATATTTTATATGTCCTTTTGTTCATTGATGAGGCAAATGTGTTAGTTGTTCTGTATTCATCCACTTCTCTTTGAATCCACTGCCTCATTGGGGATAATTGCCATTGCTGTCTCAAATTGCGTTTTCACCACAAGTAATGATTGTCAGTGTCTTGGAAAAGAATTAACCTTAAACCAGTGTTGATCTAAATTCGTTTATTAGCCTTAGCGCTGGGCGATACGTCATTTAAAATGAATCTCCAATCTCTGTTTTTAGTCTGTGTCAAGGCACAATTGTACTGTATCTATATACAGTGTTTGGGTGTAACTAGTTTTATGTAACAGCGTTACGTAAATTTAATTACAAAATAAATGTAACAGTAATTCGTTACAGTTCCTGAGAAAAAATGTGTAATTAAATTAGTTACTTATGAAAATGTTAAAGATTATAAATAGGGTTACGTCTGGACAATTTCATGTAAAATCATTGATTTAGATGACGGCATGATTTTTATCTGAAATTTGAATAACGACAATCATTTTCATTTCGAAAAATTAAACCTATATTTTTATTTATTTTTCATTTATTTCTTGTCTCTTGAGGGTTTGAAACTTTTTTTTTTCTCAGAACGTTAACTTAAAGTGCCACCTAGTGGACATATAAAAGTAGTTAAATGTAATCAGTTACTTTTACAAAGTAATTGAAACGTTACACTACTTATTACATTTTGAATAGGGTCATTTGTAATCTGTAATCTATTACATTTCCAAAGTAGCCTTCCTAACACTGGTTATAGAAGCCTTATAACCACCCCCCCCCCCCTTCCCACCCTCCACCCTCCACCCTACCCTAACTCCAAGCCAACCATAAATGTCTAGGAAAAAAATACCTAGACAACAGGCATACTAAATAAGCTTGAAGAATAAAAATGGGTTATTATATATTATTTATAGTTATATTATAGTCATTTATATGAAAAACAATCATGCATTTTAAACCTTTTTTAGTGAAGAGGTTGTAAATATTCAATTATGCTTACTTTATTATTAGTGATATATAATGTACATGTCATTTGCAATGTACAGCTAGATTTCCAGGTTCTCCTTTGAATTAGAAGAATGAGTAGTGATTTAAAAAAAAAAAAAAAAAAAACTTTAATTTTATTTTTATTTTGGATGTTGCTTTCTGTACCTCTGCTGTTAGAAAGAAGACGATGCCTCATTAATTGACTTGGAGAAATACATAAGTGATATTGAGATGCCTTTTAAGAAAACAGTCACAAGGTAAGAATGTCTTATCTTTCCCAAAACTAGAACAAACGCAATACACGTTTGAATTTGCTCACCGTGTCATGCATTCTCTCATTTTATCTTTTTCTTTATCATCTAGGGAGAGCATTGCTGAACGTTTAGAGGAATATGACAAACAAGTCAACCTCTGCCTTCAGAATGAGGTGCAAGAGCACACAGTGTGTCGTAGTACATTTGAATAATGCAATGAGTTTTAAGAGACAGATTGTGTTTGTTCTTATTAGAGTGTGCGGTACAAAGCAGTGGACCGAGTGATCCAAGTGGTGAAAACGTTGTGTTATTTCCTGGATGAGGTGGAAACGCCAGCCATTACTGATGCTGTGCGAAAACTGAGGCATTCGGTCAACCTTCACAAAACCTGCTCGCCGGAGGTCGGCGCATTTTAAATGTGAATTACTTTGCTTGACGTGTTTACACACGATTTATTTGTGGTAATGATTTGTTTTGTTAATAGGGTACTGCCAGGTCAGGAATTTCAACTAATGGTAAGCACAGCGATGTTTGATTTAATGTATTGTGTGTAGGAATATATATATATATATATATATATATATATATATATAATCTTCTTGGTGTAGTATACTGTTCAATAACCAATATCTAGGGTTGGGAATTGGAAAAGCAATTCCGATTCTGGAATCGGATACTTGGTATAAAATTTACATTTCGATTCCTGGGTGCATTTATTAATTTTTACTTATTTTACACCTGTATCCTGCCAGGACCTTACACATGTCCAATCTTCCAGGACCTTATGTGGTAATTTAAACGTCAGTTTACAAGATGGACCGCGGCAAACGCTCAAAAGTGTGGCTATACGTTGTAATTATTGTAATGATCTAATATTTTGAAAGCAAGGTGTCACGACCAACATGACTAAGCATCTGTTCATCGTTTTGGTTCGAACCTAGGAATCGATAATCGGAAATTAAAGTGATACCCAACCCTACCCATATCTAATTCTTTTGTTCACCGTATGGTCTCTCAACGGAATGAAAAGTTAATATGCCCCCCTCTCTCTCTCTCTCTGTGCGTCAGATCTTTCCTGCATAAATCACTATTCAGTATGTAATTGTTTATAGGTCATGCAGGGGCACTGGAAGAGCAGCTCACGGCCCTTACGAACGCAGTGTATGATTTGGTTAAGATCTACCTCAGCTCCTTCTGCCTGGCTTTACCCGTTTGTGCGGACCAAGATCATCCGGAGAAGCAGAGGGACAGCAAAGAGGCGTCCAGCATCACTGACCATGTAAACGTCATGCTTTTGGCCATACATGGTATTTCTGCAGCGTGGGTCAGCAGGTAATTGTGCAAATCGGTGTATTTCCATTCCATTTTTAAAAGCTTCATCACATCAGATCCGTATTCTCGGGCATTTTTCCTGCCTGTTATGTACCTCCATTTCTCCTTATAACAATGCCACGGGCACCACCTTTTCCCCCACAGCCGATGCTGTGCACTCTATGCTACTACAGGGACCGTTTATTACCAAATCCGGAAATTGACCTATTACTTTAAAAGAATTAGTGGATGTGTGACTCAACACTAAAACTCCAAGGCCCTTAACCCTCTGTGCACCAGGGGGCGCCGTATCATGGCTGACCCTGCACTCTGAGCCCAGCTTCCAAACAAGCAGGGATATGCAAAGAAAGAATTTCACTGTTCTGTAATGCATATTTGACAAAGACTCTTCTATTCTGTATTCATTCATTCATTCATTCATCTTCTACCGCTTTATCCGATCTTCCCTCGGGTCACGGGGAGCCTGTGCCTATCTCAGGCGTCTATGGGCATTAAGGCAGGATACACCCTGGATGGAATGCCAACCCATCACAGGGCACACACACACACACACACATTCATACACTAGGGACAATCTTCCAATGTGCCAATCAACCTACCGTGCATGTTTTTGGGCCGGGAGGAAACCGGAGAACCCGGAGAAAAAACCCCTGAGGCACGGGGAGAACATGCAAACTCCACACACACATGGCCGAGACGGGAATCGAACCCGGACCCTGGCGGTGTGAGGCGAACGTGCTAAACACTAAGCCACCGTGCCCCTTACAAGTTAAAATATCAACGAATAATACTGCACTGTGCAGTTCTAATTATATGTAAAATGATGAATATGAGTATTTAAGATAAGTGAACAGAGATTTTTTGCGTCTTGCCTTCAAGTTGAATTAAATAGGATTGTGTTAATTAAGGTTTGCTGGGCTGTAATCAGACAGTGGAAATACTCTCACAATGCACTACATATGGAGGCCAATTGAACAATTATTCTAGGAATAATTTGTAAACATTTTAAACGTTCGTCTGAATGGATGCTTGAAAAATTGTTTTACTTTCAACCACTAGAGGGCATTAAAGGGTATTTAAATAACTTTTTTAAAAATCTGCCATGAAACCACAACATTTAATGTTTTTTTTTAAAGCCATTTCCTATTTTTCCTTTATATTATTTTGTCTAACTTGACATATTTACAAGTGTCATTTGTCTGTTTACTGTTTCTTTAGCTATGAAAAGTTCTACATAATGTGTTCCCTGATGCACAATGGTGGGAATCTTTTGAAGCCCATTAAGTCCAAGAAAGTTGGGATATACAAGAGCTTCTTCTATCACATCAAATGGGATGAAAAGTGAGTGATTGATTTAATTTATTTCTGTTTGTTTGTTTCCCCCCCTCCCCCCGTTCCGTCCACTTTTATTACAACGTATAAGACTCGTGATGGGTCTTGTTGCCTTTTTGTTGTTTAGGATAACCTTTCCCATCTCCGTCTCTTTGTTACCTCTGGAGACTGTTTTGAGCCTGGCTCTGTACGGAGTTCTCAACCCAAATTCGAGCAACTCTCCCGACTCCAACAAACAACACAAGGGGCCAGAACTGTTAGGAAAGGTCACCGTACCTCTCTTTGATTTTAGGAGGTAAGGTGTCGGTCCTTAGAACTGCTTAATTTTATTTGTCTAAATTTTTTTCTCTTTTTTTCCTGTTAGAACTAACTCAATAAAACAAAGAAATGACTGGTTTTATAAGAGCAGAACTGGGATTTTATTTTCTGGATCTTTTGCTAATAAGAAGAATAAGAACCGTAGTTATGTTCTCAGTGAAGCATTTTCTCCACCAATTCCAGGTGCTGGAATGTCTAAAGTCTACATCATTGCTTGGTTAATATTTTAGGGCTTTTGTTTAGCTCAGGTAAGTAATGTGAAACTGCATTGTACAGGAGAGTGGGCTAAAGTTTATTAAAAAGGAATATCAGGCTGGTTAACTCCTACAGAGAAATGTCGCCAAGTTGCCACCATTGGGTCTTTGAGCAAGACCCTTAACCCTCTGTGCTCCAGGGGCGCTGTATCATGACTGACCCTGCGCTCTCACCCCAGCTACCAAACAACAAGCTGGGATATGCGAAGAAAGAATTTCACTGTGCTGTAATGTATATGTGACAAATAAAGGCTATTCTGGAAAGTTGTTCTATATTACACAGAATTATAGTATTTATTTATTTTTTCTCCCCTAAATCTATCCTTTATATACGTTACAACAAAATTATCCCAGTTGTTTTTTTAGAAGCTGGGGTCAGAGCGCAGGGTCCGCCATGATACGGAGCACAGAGGGTTAAGGGCCTTGCTCAAGGACCCAAGAGTGTCAGCTTGGTGATACCGGGGCTCGAACCCCCGACCTTCCGATCAGCAGTCCAGTGCCTTAAATCACTGAGCAACACCCTGCGATGTACAATTAATTTTGGAAACAGAAGAAATTAAATCACTTTTTTTTGGTTACCTGAGGTTATTTTATTTATAGAAGTTAGTGAGGACTTCCCAATTTCTTTTTTTTAGGCCTTAATGATGCTTTGTTTTTCTAATGGGTGTATGTTTGCTTGATTGTCATTCTATATACACATGCAACAGATAGTATGAATGATTGCAGCCGGAGATAGATGTTGAGTGGTTAAAATGCAGATGTGGGTATATTGCAGGTTGTTTTCTCAAGGGACTAAGCTGCTGAATTTGTATACGTCCCCTTCGTTCTCCGTGCCGGGAGCTGTAGGAAAGAATAAGACCCAGGAAGAAAGAATCATCCTGCAGGTATTTCCCTGACTGTGCTTTTTTTCCGGCATTGATTTATTTAGGTACAGAAAAACACATAAATATTTGCAATAATAGAACATTTTGTTCTTGGTCGGGTTCTATAGATACATTTACACAGTCTGCAAGAGGATGTTCTGTATGCAGTTCCCCCTGAGACGCCGTTCCCTGACCTTCAGTCTCTAGAAACGCCTGATCCAGACATGCGCGGGAGGATCGAAAAACTCTGTGCGTTAGCGTCTTCTTCCAGGTATGTACATTACGGCCCAAGCAGCAAGGGTGCTAAGGGCCCTCTTGTTTCTGTTAGTAGTAGTAATCATGATTTTTCGCAGGTGTTTCTATGTGATAAGTTCTGTCTAGCGCCCCTTTAACATTTACTTACTTATTTATTTATTTATTTATCGCTTCTGGAGAATTTGATTTGCGTGAATGCAATTTTATGGATTATCTATTGATGGTGTAATGATAGTGCTCTCTAATGCACATGTATATGTCTGCAAGTCTGTCAGCTTACTGTCAAACCCGAGGCCGGCGAGCGGAATGTGGTCCTGCACGTCGTTTTCTACATCCCGCAGGAGATTAAAAGGTCTATGATTGTCTTCAAATAAGGCTGCTTTAAAGCGTTCATCAGCAATAAACTACATCTCCCACAATGTATTCGTGAAGTGACGGCATCCCGCCACTAGAGTACAGTGTATCCCACATAAGCGTTTACCAAGGGCTTTCTATCCAACATGCGGAATTGGGAAATTTCTATCCCAAAATGTGCAGGAAGCAAAAAAATCCATGCTGATAGAAGGCACTTCCAGGAAAGACAGGAAAGCGAATACATGTTTGTACTTGAAGGAGAAAAAGTGCTATGTGTTTTGTGTTATGAGTATATACTGTCAAAGCTGAAGCACACAAACAGTGTGTGTAGTAATTCTGATAGTGGGTTTAGTTTGTGTGTGTGTGTGTGTGTGTGTGTGTGTGTGAAACACATTCTCTTCAAATCGACAGCTTTTATCATACTTTTTTGGTTTTATATAATTTTCATTTTGTACTTATATTATTTGGACTTTTATTTGGGAGTGTGTTTGAAAGATCTTCTGTAATTCTATAAGTCATTATTTGTTCCCCCCTCTTATTCTCTTGCAGACTGACACGGGCAGACATGGAGTTTCTCTGGGAAAAGCGCTACCACTGCCACAAATTTGAGCACAGTCTTCCCAAGATTTTAGCAAGCGCCCCAAGTTGGAACTGGAGCAACATAGCCGAGATCCACAAACTCCTACACCACTGGTCCCCACTATCGCCAGTCTGTGCCTTAGAGTTGCTAGATTCAAAGTATGTACCGTTAAAGGAATGTAACACTGCTATTTCCTCCAGTGTTTGTGTTCTGAGTGTTTTGATTTTGTAGGAAATGTTTGTGCTGTGTGGCTTAATGGTTAGCACGTTCGCCTCACACCGCCAGGGTCCGGGTTCGATTCCCGTCTCGGCCATGTGTGTGTGGAGTTTGCATGTTCTCCCCGTGCCTCAGGGTTTTTTTTCTACGGGTTCTCCGGTTTCCTCCCGGTCCAAAAACATGCACTGTAGGTTGATTGGCACCTTGGAAAATTGTCCCAAGTGTATGAATGTGTTGTGTGAGTGTGTGCGATGGGTTGGCATTCCATCCAGGGTGTATCCTGCCTTAATGCCCATAGATGCCTGAGATAGGCACAGACTCCCCGTGACCCGAGGGATGATCGGATATAGCGGTAGAAAATGAATGAATGAATGTTTGTGCTGTTCCCTGCAAAAACAGGCTGATTTCAAAGTTGTGATTTCAGTTCAGTTCTATTTTATGTATATAGCACTTTTCACAGTGTGCATTGTCTCAAAGCAGCTTTGCAGAATGGACTTTTCTGAATGAAGGCTTTATAATTTAGGTTCAGTTTGTTTTTTCGGATAGGTTTTGTTGACATGCCTCTATGGTTCGCTAACCTCAAGGAGATTTAAATTTTACAAGTGATTAGAATGATAATATGAGGAAAAACCACACAGAGTTTGCTGTATGTTTTAAAACAATTAGTCTGTAATGAAGGTCTGTGTTGGAGTTGAAAATCATCCTTTTGCTTATACAGAGTTTTGGTTTACTTTTGGCCCCCAGTAAGGCAGAAGTTAGGATGGAATATAATCCATCTCCACGTTTTACTGAGAAAGATAACGCTACATCATCTACGCCTTTGGAAAACGCTTTTGACAAGCTTTCCTACTGTAACAAAAGGGGAAAAATGAATGTCTATAATGGCCATATTTAGCCACATTAGACTCATGTTTTTTTAATTTGTGTAATATTGATCCTATCATTATGTAGCGAGTGCATGTACATTATTAATATAATACATTAATAATTTATATTAAAAGCCAATTTCAGTTAATAACATGTAAATGAAGCTACAGTATAAAGTTTATATATAGTGTGTGTTTGTGGTGTTTCATGGTTTTTTTTATTTTATTTTTGTTTGTTTGTTTGGTTTTGGATTTTTTTTTTCCACTCCCCCCACTTCGCTGTATAGTTCGGACCCCCTTGCCCCCTTTCCCATTTGGTACATGCCTTGGTTATTAAAGCAGATTTTCTGCTTGCATTTCATTTTGTATATTGTATTTTGCACTTTCCCACATTTCATTTAAGCTGATAGAGGAATTTTTGCTTTTGTAGTTGTAATTCAATGTTGTTATCTGGTTTTTGTCTCTGTCACCATGTGGTTTTTCAGCAGTGTATTAACACAAACACACAAAGGTTAACAACATCCCTTGTGCTGTAATAACGCAATTAGTGGTAACATTATTTATTTTTTATTTTGTAGATTTGCCGATACAGAAGTCCGGCGCATGGCTGTAAGCTGGATTGAGATGTGCAGTGATGATGAGCTAACTGACTACTTGCCTCAGCTTGTCCAGGTTCCCAATATTCCCATGCAAAATGTTACCATATTGTCCCCAATATTAGCAACAGAATATCTACAATCCATTTTCTGTTTAGTGGTGCTGATTATCTTTTTCTTTTTTTTTTTTTTTTTTTTAACTTTGTACCATCAAGGCTCTAAAGTATGAAAGACATTTAAAAAACTCCTTGGTTATGTTCCTGTTGTCCAGGGCGCAAGGAAACGTCAATGTTGCACACCAACTTTACTGGTTCGTACTCCGCTGCTGAATCTCGTTAAATCAAGACGTGCATTTTGATTTGGACGAAAAGTTTGAAATTTTTTGGGTTGTTTGATGTAGGCTGCTGAGGGATGCGATACAGGAGGCCGTGTTCGGCGAGCGCTACAGCCATGTGCTCGGAGCTCTGCTTTGCATGTGCGGTGCCGGATTACGGGTCGAATTTGAAAAGCAGACGCGCCTGGTGCAATTGCTGGGAGCCCTGGCGGAAAAGGTGCGCCAGTCCAGCAGCTCCAATCGACAGGTAAGGGGGAGCTCGTGTCAGGCGCTCAAATATATTGTTAAAATTGTGTAATTACTGTACATCGAACATCCAGATTACTAGCACCTCTTTTACTGTCGGAATGAAAATCTAGGCCTCTCATGATTGCTGCACAGTGGACATTATATATTTATATATTGTGTGTGTGTGTGTGTTTGTTTGTTTATTTATTTATAGAGGCACATGGTGCATTTGCCACGATTAGGTGTTTTCTTGTGGTGCATGTATACATAAAAATAACTTTTCAACACTGGCTCTGTTTGTTTTCGTTTGTTTACTGTACATAGGATCCTTGTTTTTCTAGATAAACTGGAATTTAAATGATGTGTATGAATTGATTATGCATTTTTTTTTTTTTATCAAAATGGTCCTTATCATATACGTATTTCCTACATTTTTTTTCGTTGCTTTCTCTGTAGATGGTGCTCCAAGAGGGTCTAGAAGGTGTCCAGTTATTTTTCCAGAAGGACCCGTGCAGACTTCCCCTTAGTCCCAGTCTAGTGGCCATGGAACTTAATACAAAAGTATGTATATATATATATGAGAATATAAGGTAAGGCATATTTATTGAGAAAGCCGTCATGTCCTTGATAATGTGGTATATATTTGTCTCTCTTTATTTTCTTCTAGACCTGCTCGTTTTTTAACTCCAACGCTGTGCCACTAAAACTTGCGCTGGTCAATGCAGATAAGCTGGGAGAAGAAATTAATGTCATGTTTAAGGTAGGGACAAGGTAGAAAAATAAGACTAAATATTTTGTGCCCCCCAGAAATATTGGGATGTGTGTGTGTGTGTGTGTGTGAGATATAGATATGTGTGTGTGTGAGATCTATATATAGATAGATAGATAGATAGCTATAGATATAGCTAGATATGTAGTCCCTTAGTGGGGTGGGTGGGGGATGTGTGGGTGGATGTGTATAGACGTAGAGATAGATAGATAGATAGACTACGTGTATGTATATGATATGTTATAGGTATATATAGTTGTGTATATTATGTGTAATATATATATATATATATATACATATCATATAATATATATATATATATATATATATATAGTAGATATATATATATATATATATATATATATATATATATTGTGGTGAGGAGTGGCTGGAACGGGAGAGGGAGCGCGGAGATCTCTCGACGCGCTCTCCGACGTTGGGTCCAGACCAGTGGGCGGCTTCGTTCTCCGGATCTCCATCGGCACGTAGGGGTCAGGTTCGTTTCCTGCCGCAAGGCTGTGGAAGCTCCCAGCTATCAGGCACTGCGAGGGTCTGGCGGGTATTTCCCATCCGCGCTTGCCGTCTAACCTGTAGTGGGAGGTCGGGAGGGAGAAGAAAAAGGCACATACACGCCGTTAGTCGGGAGCCCAGACGTTCTCCGATGACAACCGCCGTCCGAGGGCGTTTTATACACGCCGCCTAATTTGGGATAATGAAGGCGCCACTCCGGGATAAGCTCCAGCCGTGTCTTGTTGATGACGCCCCGCCTCTCTCTCACATCCGTGCTGGGTGGCGCGGCGATTGCGCAACCGTTCTGCCGCCCGACAATGTGCTGAGTTCGGAGCGCTTGCCCATCTCAGTAGATGTGGCGGAGGCATCGTGACCATCGTGACAAATATATATATATATATATATATATATATATATATATATATATATATATATATAGGTGTGTGTGTATGTATGTATATGTGTATATATGACTCGACTTGGCCACAACTTTTTTTGATATCTTTTTTTTTTTTTTGGGAAGAAATTATCAAAAGTTAAAACAATAAAGATATTTTTCACAGCCTTCTTTACTCACATTTACCAAGAGTGTCTATTGTTGAAGGTCACCGTATAGCATTGTATTTATTTATTTATTTGTTTGTTTGTTTATATGTGCACTTTAGCTCTTAGCCATAAGACAATGCTTGTAGTCAAACCATTCTTGTTCCTATTTTCCGAAAAATGTTGTATAACATTTAAGCTAAGTATGTTGTTATTACATATCTGTTCTAGGTTGGAGAGGACTTGAGACAGGATATGCTGGCACTGCAGATGATTCGAATCATGGATCGAATATGGTTACAGGAAGGGCTGGACCTGCGTATCGTCAACTTCAAATGCATCTCAACTGGAAAAGACAAAGGTGTATATAAAGTACCAGCAATTGTTAGGTTTGGTAGTGGTAATTAGTGGACAAGATTTATTTGTATTGCCCTTCCAATTTTTGTAATGAGAATAAGGACAATTAAATGATCTAATCTAACAGTGCCGGTACAGACGAGTCCAAAGTCAGTTTTTAATGTGACAGGACAATTATGATGTTAACTGGTATTAAATCATTTGCCTAAAATGTGTAGGTCCCTCTTGTGGGACACGCCTCCGACCTATTAAGGCATGTATAAAGTCATTCAACTTTGTAATTACCTCAATGGCTGTGTGTTTGTGCTTCTTCAGGCATGGTAGAACTGGTCCCATCCTCCGAGACGTTGAGAAAGATTCAAGTGGAATATGGTGTAACGGGATCCTTTAAGGATAAACCTCTGGCTGAGTGGCTACGGAAGTACAACCCTGCTGAGGATGAGTATGAGCGGGTAAACATGATCTATTATGTCAACATTAATTATGTGTAGAGAATTTAAAATCCGTCTTGATTTTGTACAATATATTTTTGAGCTGAATGTAAGACTAAATCCACAGTAGATTCTCAACTCATCCATGTGCTAATGGTCATGAGGCAAGAACAAACATTGTATACATGTTCACATGTATGTATGTGTATATAAAATATATATATATATATATGTATTACTATATATAGGATATAGGTAATAAATATATATATCTGTGTGTGTATGTATGTATATGTATATATATATGTAGGTATATATTATATATATATGAAATGTATCTTTGAAATTGTATCGTTTATATATATTATATATATATATATAATATATATATATATAGATATATATATATATATATATATATATATATATATCTGTGTGTATATATATATATATATATATAGTATATAGTGTATATTATAATTG
>JACRUU010000027.1:7227088-7309588 GCA_030449085.1 Kryptopterus vitreolus | reverse complement strand
TCTACCGCTTATATACCGCTATATCCGATCTTCCCTCGGGTCACGGGGAGTCTGTGCCCTATCTCAGGCGTCTATGGGCATTAAGGCAGGATACACCCTGGATGGAATGCCAACCCATCACAGGGCACACACACACACCTCACACACATTCATACACTAGGGACAATTTTCCAAGGTGCCAATCAACCTACCATACATGTTTTTGGACCAGGGGGGGGAAACCGGAGAACCCGGAGAAAAACCCCCCTGAGACACGGGGAGAACATGCAAACTCCACACACACATGGCCGAGACGGGAATCGAACCCGGACGCTGGCGATGTGAGGCGAATGTGCTAACCACTAAACCACCGTGCCTCTACTGATTACCATACTGATCATTATTTTCTCATTAAGTGAACATTTCATCTCTTAATGAAAAGACTGGAGCGAGAAGCAATGCATCACACACACACACACACACTCACACACACACACACACACACACACACACACACACACACACACACACACACACACACACACACACACACACACATACCCGACCCCCAAATTAAAAAAATGACCTGAAAAAACCTTTTGTACATCCTGGAAAATCTTTAAAATCCAAAGTGTACCAGTTTAAGTCAGTGATGGTTTACAGCAGGGGTCACCAACCTTTTTGAACCTGAGAGCTACTTCATGGATACTGAGTCATACAAAGGGCTACCAGTTTGACGCACTCTTCTGAAATAACACATTTGCATTTAGTTATATATTATAATTAATGACACTGATGATTTCTCACAATAAGTATTGTGAGTTCACAATGAGTTAGTAACATTTTAGATGCATCTCACTGATGAGTTTTTAGAACAGGCCTGAGAGATACTCTGGTGACCCCTGGTTTACAGTTTACGGAAATCGCATGATAACTAAAGCACCGGGAACCAAAGTTTTCACTCTACCGGTGGATGTAGAATGTTTATCCGCTCCTGAACCACTTCATCCTTGTTAGTAGAGGGGAAAACTCCTTTTTCAAGCCAAGTAAATACGACTCCCAATTGCCCTTTTAACTGTATGATCGTTCATCAGTGCTTGTAGTGTATACTGCTATCTTCATAAATCCTAAATGATATAAAATAGCTTTTATATAATACTAAAAAAAAAACTTGTTCATCCTAATTTGTATAAAACTTTCACTCTTTCTTCGAAGTATTTTTGTTTGTAACTTTGCTGTGCATTTTTGTTGCCCACAGTTGGTGTACAGCGGCTACAGTAAGGAGACGCTGAAGCAAAGGGAGCTGCAACTGCACGTGCTCAGTGCCGAGTATTTGCGCGAGAACTGTTTCCTGGGCGGAATCACCCTCAGCCTTAAAGACTTTGACATGAGCCAAGAAACAGTCAAGTGGTACAGGCTTAAAGAAGTTCCCTTCTAATCAAAATAGGACCAGAGGATGACTTTTTAGTGTCTTAACAAAAGACAGTTATTTAATAGAAAAAAAAAAACAACTAGCAATGACAATTCCATACAGATGTCGTCCTCTAAATCCTGTCACATATATATACATTTCACTTTCTAAACTGATATTTTTGTACATTTTGTCATTAGAGGACCAAAATCACTTAGAGTATATATATGTGTATATGGCTAGAATATTTAAAAAAAAAAAAAAAAAAGTTTGTTACACCCTACTTTACTATATTAAAAAAAGCCTTTAATTAATAGCCTTTTTCATGGATTGAAAATGAATCGTGATGGACAAGTACAAGAATCATAAATGGTAGTGATTATGTGCCAAATTACGTCTCAGAATGCAGAAGTATTAGGTTTCGTTTATTTCACTACAAGTTGTTTTTTCATCTCTGATGCATATTATTGAACTTTTTAATCTGAAAATGGCAAAAAATTACTCATTATATATATATATATATATATATATATATATATATATATATATATATATATATATATAGATATATATATATATATATATATATATATATATATATGTTATATATATATATATATGTATGTGAATGGCATGGCCTGAACATAGATTCCAATCTAATCGATTTTCTTGTTCTAGTAAGTAAACTAAAATGAACTACAATTTGAAAGAAATTTTGTTTTTAAACTCCTATTTTTTTTTTTAGTATTTATTTTTAATTGGCTAGTTGTTAATCTGAGCAAAGTAGTGGTGTATAATGTTTTTTTTTTTTTTTCTTCCCCTCCACATGGCAAATTAAATTGTATTTAAAGAATGTCTTGAATTCGTTCCTTTGAATTGGACAGTTTACTAATAATAGATTTTGTTGATTATAGTTTTATGGGTCCAAGATCAATTTGGAAACGAGTGTTTTGCACAATAAATGTGACCGAAAAGATTCAGACTAAAGTTTTTCGAAAATGCCTGACAGGATTCATAATTGACCAGCAGATTTGTTGTTGTTATACTCTCCATTCCTGAAGAGGTTGTATGGGGTTGTGGTAGAGATTTGTTCAGGATCCCGAGAGGATCGGAGTCTGAACTCTGTCGAAGGCCATTCGAGATCTTCTGCTGAAAAAGTTCTCGGCCTCCTGGTCCAAGTGAAGGGAAAATGTAATGCTACTCCATTCAATGACTAAATTTAGGGAAAGAGCTACATGTTGTTGGAAAGTCAGGACATTTTTGTCCACTGCGTGTATTAATGATCATTACACATGGCATGTAAGTTACAACAATGCTGGTAATATGACACTGCATTATGTAATCTTCAGAAAACCCTATAGGCAAAGATCTTCTGTCTTTGCCCCTCCCATTATCCTCTTTGTATGTATGTTCATACAAAAATGTTTAGTTTTTCTGTATTATTAATCCCACGACCAAATTTCGCTTGGAGAGATTGTAACTGCTTTTGTTTTGTTTTTTTATATTTAACCCCCCCATGAGATGTAATGAAAGAATGACAAAGGAATAGAACTGACACACATTTATACATATGGATAGACTGGGAGCAATAAAAAAACATATTTTTTCAAGAAATGTCCTTGCTTTTGATCTGTATATCTATCTATCTATCTATCTATCGAATCTCTATCTATCTATCTATCTATATCTCATATATATCTATTATCTATATATATTCATAGATAGATCAGGTAATATATATATATATATATATATATATATATATATATATATATTGGATTCTTTGTAACCACTGTGCATTCTGTATCTTTTCCTGATCTATGCATTTTCCTATCGGTGCTTGATCCAGATGTTTCGGCTCGGTCGTTTTTGAAAACCTTTATGGAAATCTCCACGCTTCATGCTAGTGACCTTTATGTCCTATTACATTTTCCAAGCTTAAAAAAGAATTACAATGTGGGGGAAAATAAAATGGCTCGAACGCAAAAACAAACACCCATTCATTATTTTTACAGTCCACAAGATTTATTTCTCCATGCCAAACAATTACGGTACAGTTGTGTTCAAAATAATACCAGTCCAACATCACGAACCAACATAGATCCGATACCTCGTTAAAGGCGCTATCCGGATGCTAACGCATCATACATTAGCGCTATGTTGAAACCCCCCCCAAGCTTGATAACCCCCAGACAATACCTTGAAATATGGATTTATAATGACTGGTCTCGTATTATTATTATTATTATTATTATTATGTTGTATTAATCTGCCACATATTAAAGGCTGGTGTGTGAAAATATTGTTAATCTGGTCCATGTGGCACTATAAAGGTTGGGGGCCGCTGAGTTACATGAAGTGTATGTGAAGCCGAACTATCACCAATAAACATTTCCCTTAGATGGGAATCTGGGTGGCACTTACCATCCATTTGTCACAGTTCCATCGTTGCCTGTTTAGTGAAATGCATTTCCTCTTAGGCACAATTTGAATATCCTCGAACTGATCCATGATCCCTGGAATGCAATAGTCCCAACAGCGTAGTATGAGAAGCATCCCCATAGCATGATGTTTGTGCCACCATGCATCACCGTGTACTGTGGATTGATTTCTGTGTTTGGGGTGGGGGTCGTCGGACAAACTGACCCAAAAAATTGTGCTGAAGAGGTTACAATTTGCCAAAGAACACATCGAGGGCCCTAAAGAGAAATGGCGCAATATTTTGTGGACTGATTAAAGCAAGATTTATCAGATATATCAGAATTCAAGCCGTAGTACACAGTGATGCATGGTGGCACAAACATCATGATATGAGGATGCTTCTCATACTACGCTGTTGGGCCTATTGCATTCCAGGGATCATGGATCAGTTCGAGGACGTTCGGATACTCAAAGAGGTCGTGTCGCTTTGTGGTGTAGAGGAAATGCATTTCACTAAACAGGACACCTCAGCAACGATGGAACTGTAACAGATGGACGGTCAGTGCCACCCGGATTCCCATCTAAGGGATTTTAAAGGGCGCAGGATCTACTAAAAGGGATCCTTTTTTATAAGTCACTGCACTTAAACATTCTTTTATACAGTTAAAAGAGCTATACGAAATCAAATGGACGATATTCAATTGAGCAGATGCTCTTTCGCATTTGCAAGCGAAGAGGTCCACTGAGTCCAATGCGTCCATTTTGCATTACATGGGTGATAGAGTGGGAACTGTACAGAGGGTGGTGGGAGCTCAGTGTCTGGTCTCGAAAATTCCCAGTGCAAATCCCATCACCACCTCCAAGCTGCCACTAGTAGGCCTTTTGAGCAAGGTCTAACCACAAGTCGCTCTGGATGAGGGCATCTTCCAAATGCTGTAAATATCCGAACTGTATTAGGCCATTTCCCAAAACACCTTTAAGTACATTCTATTATGTACAACTTATCTTTGTACTAGCGAACCCCAGCAGAGCCCACAAGGCACCCGTCACACATACTATTTCATGAGGCAGTACTACAGGTAACCGTAAAGCTGTTTTTGTTGTTGTTGTTGTTGTTTTAGGAATTACCTGCAGGCAAAATGGAGCAAGCTAACCAAAAGGTTAACAATTCAAACAAATGAACCAAATTCCATTTAACCAAATTCATCTCTTTTTATTTTTATTTTTGTTGACTCATTACATTCTATATTTCTTCTGTCATGTTGGGGAAAACCACAACACAAAATGTGTAGATGGAAAAAGGTAGTGCTGGAATCACTGGTTCTATGAAATGAGCCTGAGTCTGCCCTTTCCCTGAATAATCATTGTTTACAGTAAATGTGGACAGCTGAGAATAAAAGGTGAACATCTTATAACAGAATTTGCCCCATGAATGGAAAAATTAAGCTATTAACTTAAGCTCTTATAACACATTTATATTAACAGATGACATTGATGACTTACATAGCAAGCTCTTCTAATTATGACAAGGTTGATTAATGAAGATCAGTTAGTTAGTGGTTTAGTATTTAGCATGTTCGCCTCACACCGCCAGGGTCCTGGTTCGATTCCCGTCTCGGCCGTGTGTGTGTGTGTGTGTGGAGTTTGCATGTTATCCCCTTCCTCAGGGGTTTTCCTCCAGGTTCTCTGGTTTCCTCCCTGTCCAAAAACATGCACAATAGGTTGATTGGCATCTTGGAAAATTGTCACCAATGTGTGTGTGTGAGTGTGTCCTGCCTTAATGCCCATAGACGCCTGAGATAGGCACAGACTCCCCGTGACCCGAGGGAAGATCGGATTAAGCGGTAGAAGATGAATGAATGAATTGCGAGGACAATTATAAAATGTTATTCGTTTATTATTTTGAATAAGTCTAATGCATTATATTTCAACCGCAATGCTAACAATAGGCTTGTTATAGTTAAGCCAAAATCTCTGCATTAAATCAAATCTCATCCTCTCCCTGTCTAATGTCGTCATGTTTGCGTTAGGAACGCAGACCGTCATCATATTTAATTGTGAGGTTTATACCGCTGATGTTTGCTGCAATATATTTAAGCGTAATTATACGTGCTTAATGTGCTTAATAAGGTTTTATGTTCGAGCAGCATTGAGAAAAGAATAACGACAAATTGTGCGACCAAAGTATGCGTGAGTACCTCACGTCTTGGATCGCTGTTGTTCAGTAAAGATGTAACAGATTCCCGAAATAGCCGTGGAAAAATTCACTTGTGTACTCTGGCCTAAATTTCCACAGTGTTTTAATAAACGTTCTTGAACAACACAGAAATACTGATGACATAATCGGCTGTGTGCAAACAAAACATGCCAGCATGTCTGTGTAGTTAATGTTTGTGTATTAGAAAGGCAGAAAGACCAGCTTAAGCCATAAGAGCTTTAGAGCTGTTTTCTAAATACGAATGTTGAGTGCTTTGCTTTAGGATCCTGAGGCAGGAAAACTTTGCTTTATGCTCCTAATTTGGTGGACGGTTTAAATATTAGTAGAGAATATTAAGGAATGATCCTCTGACGCGCACTTTTACACCTCGCTCGCACAATCGTACGTCAGAGAGATTTCACGTGATTTTTGTCGTTGACTTGGAATTCGAATAGAAATGTATATTATAATTATAATATATATAGTATATAGTATATTGTATATATTCATTCATTCATCTTCTACCGCTTTATCCGATCTTCCCTCGGGTCACGGGGAGTCTGTGCCTATCTCAGGCGTCTATGGGCATTAAGGCAGGATACACCCTGGATGGAATGCCAACACATAGCAGGACACACACACACATGGCTGAGACGGGAATCGAACCAGGACCCTAGCGGTGTGAGGCGAACGTGCTAACCACTAAACCACCGTGCCTCTTATTGTATATATATGTGTATATGTATATATATATATATATATATATATATATATATATATATATATATATATATATATATATTATAGAATATAAATGTATATGCAGTATCGGGGAGTAACATGTTATACAACATATTTTGTAACTTAATTACAAAATAAATGTAACAGTAATTCGTTACAATTACTGAGAAAAAATAATGCAATTAAATTAGTTACTGATTATGTTAAATGTTTACGATTACAAATAGGGATACATCTGAACAATTTCTTTAAAAATCTAGGATGATGATGATGATGATGATGATGATAATAATAATAATAAGGGGCACGGTGGCTTAGTGGTTAGTGGGGGTTCGATTCCCGCCTCCGCCGTGTGTGTGGAGTTTGCATGTTCTCCCCGTGCCTCAGGGGCTTTTTTCTCCGGTTTCCTCCCCGGTCCAAAAACATGCAGGGTAGGTTGATTGGTACCTTGGAAAAATTGTCCCTAGTGTATGAATGTGTGTGTGATGACTTGGCATTTCATCCAGGGTGTATCCTGCCTTGATGCCCCAAGACGCCTGAGATAGGCACCGGCTCCCTGCCACTCGAGGGAAGATCGGATAAAGCAGTTGAAGATGATGGATGGATGGATGGATTGGGGGTTTGATTGATTGATTGATTAATTGATTGGGGGTTTGATTGATTGATTGGGGGTTTGATTCCTTGCCGGTGTGTTCTTTCATAGCTATGCAAAGATTTGATTTCTAAAACAGTAATAAATATGTTTTTGTTATGAAGTCTCGCTTTGTTGTGGCTGCGCTTAAAAATTCAATTCATATAAACTTAATTCAAGTGGTTTTATATATATATATAATAAATACACAATAAATATAGTTTGTGGTCTGATACATTTGCTATGGAGAATGCAAAGGCTTTACATCTGTTTGATTTGATCATCAATGTCAATGGCTTCAAACCCCTGGTTGTCGACGCCATTTCTCTGGTTGTGGTGATGATGATGATGATTGTTCGGGCCGTTGTAGAAACTCTCGGCGCAGTGTGCGGTGGGAATCCAAGTGGAAGTCCACGTGATATTTCCCTTCTTTACTCTGGGAGATGATGGGAAGGAACTTGTAGCCCCATTTCATCTCTTGAAGGATGTAGGACATTCGGACCTGGCAAGAGGAGCTGACGGATTCGTCCTTATCAAATTGAAAAAACAAACTTGTCTTGTCAGTGATATTTACATTTACATTTATGGCATTTGGCAGATGCCCTTATCCAGAGCGACTTACAACTGAGCAATTGAGGGTTAAGGGCCTTGCTCAAGGGCCCACTAGTAGTAGTAGTTTGGTGGTGATGGGGTTTGAACGTGCGATCTTCTGGTCCAGAGGCCAACACCTTACCACTAAGCCACCACCTCCCAACACCTTATCACTAAGCCACTATGATACAAGGTCAAAGGAAAAACAAAGAAGAGGTTGTCTTTTCCAGCATCGACAATAAAGTTGACATTTACCTGGTTCAAAATGATGGTCTCGCCTTCTGGAGTGATAGTTTGAGTAGGCGAATAAAAGAATTTCACTGTGATGTAATGTCTATGTGACAAATAAATGCTATTCTATTCTAATGTACAAAGATATGATCTCATCATTACTCTCACAGACACTTTAGTACTTCAGTCACACAGTCATACTCTTTATTACACATTATCAAACCTGTAACTTTTCATAGTCTATGAGAGTTTAAGTGTAATGGACATGAGACAGTGATTTCAAACAACTGAGTGACAGTGAGTTTAATGGTAAATGTATGAATTCCTGATTTTTTCTTTAAAGCTCCTTTGTGATATTGTTCATTCTTAAATAGTTAAACACCTAAAATTGAATTGAATGACATCCTAGGGGCACGGTGGCTTAGTGGTTAGCACATTCGCCTCACACCGCCAGGGTCCGGGTCCGATTCCCGTCTCAGCCATGTGTGTGTGGAGTTTGCATGTTCTCCCCGTGCCTCAGTGGGTTCTTCTCCGGGTTCTCCAGTTTCCTCCCGGTCCAAAATTCATGCACGGTCGTTTGATTGACACCTTGGAAAATTGCCCGTAGTGTATGAATGTGTGTGTGTGTGTGTGACGCCTGAGATAGACACAGACTCCCCGTGACCCGAGGGAAGATCGGATAAAGCGGTAGAAGATGAAATGAAATGAAATCCTCTTCCTTGGCTGAGCAAATAAGTGTGTTCAATTCTGTTTCGTACTATTTTTATGGCTTCTTAAGCCTAAGTGCAAAATCACAGCCATCAAATATTCACAGTCTCCAAAACTCAAAATCCCTCTCTCTCTCTCTCTCTCTCTCTCTCTCTCTCTCTCTCTCTATATATATATATATATATATATATATATATATATATATATATATATATATATATATATGCTATATATGGATGGATGGATGGATGGATGGATGGATGGATATTTATATATGACAGTATAGTTTCTTTGTTCCTCTATGTTACATATTTCTGAACGTCATCATTTTTACTTCCTTGTGTTTTAATATGGTCACAGAACGTATATGTTAGAAATAATATAGATCTGCTTTTATCTTATTTTAAATGACATTTTTCATTTATAAATACTTCCATTTAACATAAATGGGCACTAAAAGGTACTCATTACAACTTTGTACATTTTCTGTTAGGTAAACAGATTTATTGCATTATCACCTTTGAAAGAATATTACTAACATTTTTGTTTTTACAAGAAGTATACAATTTGTTACACACATATTTATACGCAATTTTTTAAATCATAGCAACAGAACAAAATAGCCAAAAATCACGCATACATTTTTTAAGACATTGACTATTTCTATAATTTACACAAATAATACATAAATAAATTATTTCCACAATACCAACAATCAATACTGCAAAAATACTAAATAAATATGTTTTAACACTGGGTCCACTCGGGGGGGGGGTCGGGGGGGGGGGGGGGGGGGGGTGACAAGAATGACAAGAATAAGAACCCATACATAACACATAAGCACATAGAATATCCGAGACTCCATACAGACAGTTATCCACAGGTGTACATTAGAGCACTAAAAGTATTTAGCATGGTCAAATATTTGATGAAGTATAATAAATATACACAGGGACATCTTTTAGCTAGTTAGGATAATGGTTGGAATTTCAGACTAACACTTGGAGGATGAAAAGCAAAGAGCTACATGATTATCTCAAACAAAGCATGCCATGTGCTTGTATTTTTTAACACGATAAATGCATTAATTGTTTACAATCAGAAACCCAGAACCCATTAGGCAATATTTCTAAAGTTTAAAAATGAGCCTTGCATTTCCATTGTCGAAATCATTTCTGACGTAGAGCACAATAAATATAGTTTGTGGTCTGATACATTTGCTATGGAGAATGCAAAGGCTTTACATCTGTTTGATTTGATCATCAATGTCAATGGCTTCAAACCCCTGGTTGTCGACGCCATTTCTCTGGTTGTGGTGATGATGATGATGATTGTTCGGGCCGTTGTAGAAACTCTCGGCGCAGTGTGCGGTGGGAACCTGCTCCAGTTTGTCAAAATTGGAGAAGTCGACGTGATATTTCCCTTCTTTACTCCGGGAGATGATGGGAAGGAACTTGTAGCCCCATTTCATCTCTTGGGGAATGTAGGACGTTCGGACCTGGCAAGAGTTGCTGGTGGATTCGTCGATGCCATCCAGAAACACCACCAGCTCAAACTCCTGCTGTAGAAGCGTGTCCATATCATATTTAAAAAAGGGACTTGTCTTGTCAATGACATGATACAAGGTCAAAGGACAAACAAAGAAGAGGTTGTCTTTTCCAGCATCGACGATAAAACTGACATTGACCTGGTCCAAGATGATGGTCTCGCCTTCTGGAGTGACAGTCGTTCTGAGCAGTTTGCCATATAGCTGGCTTCCGATCATTAGTGTCTTGCGCAAATTGGCCACTCTTATCTGCAAACAGAGGGCGCCGTTTTTGGGCGAAATCACGGCCATTTTGCTAAAAGTAATGGTCTTGGATCTCCTCTTCGGTAAGGTGATTTTGGCCATAACCAGTCCACACCAGAAGATGTTAATAAATAAACCAATGATGGACTGGATAACTATTAAGGCAACAGCGCCGGGGCAGTAGGGACTAAGTACTCGCAGTCCGTAACCGATAGTCATCTGTGTTTCAAGCGAATAAAGAAAGGCAGTTGTGAGGCCAAATACATTATATATACACGGTTTGTGGTCTGAAGCTGGATTTTGCCACCAAAGGTCCCCATTGTCGTGAGCAATCCAGTACCAAATAAGTCCAAATATGAACCAGCTGAGAGTGAAGGAGGCAACGAAAAATAAAAGAATGAACCTCCAGCGTATCCCCACAAACGTCGTCCAAAAGTCCTGCATGTAGGCAAAGCGACTGCTGGACCGCACGTTGCCATATTCAATGTTGCAGTGGCCATCTTTGGTTACTAGGCGCCTTTTGTAGATGCGGTTTTTGGCCAGGTAGTCTCGGAGCGTCTGCTGCAAGGAGCGTGTCATTTCTTCACGTACAAAAACTGCAGTCTGAGTGAAAGAATGAAGTTTTTAGTTTAAAAAAGGTTGTATTCACTTATTAATTTTGCCCTTCAATAGGACACAACATTAGATAACATTCCTGATATCCAATAATAGTAAATAATATGCGTTTTACTAAATTGATATCAATTCTGAATAGTGTACGCTTATTTAATTATGGCAATAAATATATTCCGTTCCATAGTTACTGATCATTTTCAGAGTGTAGCTGCTATAAGGAGTTATATGCTATAGGAGGTCATTCAAGTTTAAACATACCTGCTTTTTAATCACCTTTTATAAGAATACATTACAATATTTTATTCAAAAAAGGGTATTTTTGGCAGAAGTGCACAAGTAATACATTCTGTTTGAGGGTAATAAGATGTCGGGCAACATGAAAACTAACAAATGCGTTCTAAAAAACACTGTTAAAAATAGTTATTGATTATCTATTCATAATAAGAAATGTAGGAGAGGCACGGTGGCTTAGTGGTTAGCACGTTCGCCTCACACCGCCAGGGTCCCGGTTCGATTCCCGTCTCGGCCACGTGTGTGTGGAGTTTGCATGTTCTCCCCGTGCCTCAGGGGGTTTTTCTCCGGGTTCTCCGGTTTCCTCCCGGTCCAAAAACATGCTCGGTAGGTTGATTGGCACCTTGGAAAATTGTCCCTAGTGTGTAAATGTGTGTGTGAGTGTGTGGGTTGGCATTCCATCCATGGTGTATCCTGCCTTAATGCCCATAGACGCCTGAGATAGCCCGAGGGAATATCGGATAAAGTGGTAGAAGATGAATGAATGAATGAATAAGAAATATACGCAAAGATATGAAAATGTTATGACATTATAACAAGAAAAATATTACATTATCTAAAACTACCACATTATTATACTGTAAGAATACGTTATTATAAGAAATAAATCAGTGATACCTGGACTCCTATATTCCCTGCAGAGCGATTTCTGATCCGAGCTCCACCGAGGTTTCTAAAATAAAATCCAGACAGAAATGTTTTGTGATCATTTACTCAATGGGTAGATATTTACTACGATAACCAATTAAATGACCGTATCATTTGACTTGAGCATCTAGGATGACAGTAAAGTCTAAGAACTCTGGGGGGTCTGTATAAATCTGTGAATTAGGAATTCTCCATAATGCCTCTACACTAATTACAATAAGGTTAATACTGCTAAGTAACATGTCAAAGCCAAGATTGATCATAACCAGGCTGAATTATAAAAACAAGGCCAGTTAAGTTACTTTTATAATATTTATCTTGTTCATAATATTGCCTGTCGTCGTGTGATATTTTGGAACCTGATATTTGATGAAATATTAATAATTAATTATTAAATGTTAATTCAGTGCGTTCTGCTGCCAACATAAGGTTCATGAGTTTTAATGAATTCATTCGTATTGTACTATAGATATATATATATATATATATATAGATATATATATATGTGTGTTCTACCCATGTATTAATACACGTGTATAACAGAAGATGATGGGTGGTTTCTAATCAGCCTTTTTAATCAGATTAAAGAATACAACACAAATAAAATCATTGTTAAAGGAAGCAACAAAAAAATATATTGGTCATTTCCCAGAATACAGTTACACTGGTATCACACAATCCAGGTTTCCACACTCATATAGCATTACCATTAATATAATCAGATGTTTAGTGTAGACAAAAATATATATATTATGGATTGAATCCCGTTTCTGAATAGAATTCTTTACTTTATGTTTCTCAAATAAATAAATAATGAATAATTAATGACCATAATGAACAGTTCTGAAAAGAGTTAGGAGACTGGCTAAACAAGAATATAGTGAAAGTAATAATAATAATAATAATAATAATAATAATAATAATAATAATAATAATTATTATTATTATTATTATTATTATATATCACAAAACGTTTTAGTACTTGAAGGTCTCTCAGCTGCTAGCTGGTCTGAACAATGATTAAATCACTGTAATTGTCAATAGCATAAAGAGTGATAATGGATAAAAAGAAATACAGAAATAAGGTAAATGTGTTTATGTAAAACAATTTTTTTTGTTTAAAAAGCAGTAAAGAAAGTAAAAGCGGTGCAAATTTAAATTTCATTAAATGCTGCATGAATCAATTGCGAAACTCACCTGCTATATCGGTCCGACTATGAGGAAATAATAAAAAAAACTCCTTTTCTCTGTCCTTTCTTTTCAAAAAAGATAAACTATTTAAAAATAAAAACCAATAGAATAATTGAAGTATGTAAATGAGTCATGGTGTTATCATCTCTCTTGGTCTCCCTTTTTAAGTATGGCTTTTAATACCTTCTGTTAAGTAAGGCAGTGCTGAGTGTGTTTACTGTTTACCTGTACACAAAATCCAGTGCTCTTCACTGCAGGCTTGGGTATGTTATAAACAATGACAACACAACACAATGAAAATATAGGTACAGTGCCTCCAGAAAATATCCACATCTTATTCCATTACACTGTGGATATAACTGGACGATAATGTTGGTGGATGTCATCACGAATGTTCATACAGATTTTACCCTTTATGAAGGCTTGAAGTAGGACATTGCTTTTTCCAAGACCTTTTTTGTTACTATTGGGTTCATTGAGTAATTATATTACACTACATGACCAAATGTATATAGCGTGCCATGCAGTTTGAAACACAGTTGTGTGGCGTCGTTGAAAATGTCTTTGTATGGTTAATTTCCCTTTACTGGAACTTACACAGGTTCTCAACTACTTGCCTATCCATTCATTCATCTTCTATCGCTTTATCCGATCTTCCCTCGGGTCACGAAGAGCCTGTGCCTATCTCAGGCGTCTATGGGCATTAAGGCAGGATACACCCTGGATGGAATGCCAACCCATTGCACACACACACACTCACACACACACACACACACACACACATTCATACACTTGGGACAATTTTCCAAGGTGCCAATCAACCTACCGTGCATGTTTTTGGACCGGGAGGAAACCAAAGGACCCGGAGAAAAAAACCCTGAGACACGGGGAGAACATGCAAACTCCACACACACACGGCCGAAACGGGAATCGAACCCAGACCCTGTCCTGTGTTAGGAACAATGTTACACCGGTGGTTTAAAAAGATCATGCATGTAAATAATATTGAGTAAACCAAACACATTTAAATATTTCATTAAATGAAATACCTGTTGGATAGTTTCAGTCTTTTTAATTGAATTTGACTCTGAGTTTAGAAAGCATGTACATTATTTATTTGCTGAAATTTGTGAGAATATATACTACTGTGGAAACATTTTAGGCAGGTGAGAAAAAAATGCTGTAAACAAAAGATGCTTTCAAAAATGAAAGTGTTAATTATTTACTTTCATCCATGAACAAAATGCAGTGAATGAAGAAAAGAGTGTGAACACACTTTGCCTTCAAAACAGCAGTAATACTTCTAGGTACACTTACACACAGTGTTTATGAAGGAACTCGGCTGGTCGGTTTGTTCCATCTTGGAGAAGTAAACACAGATCCTTCTGTGGATGTAGACGTTCTCACATCCTTCTGTCTCTTCATGTAAATCCCACACACACTCCATGATGTTGAGATCAGGGCTCTGTGGGGGTCGTGTCATCACTTCTAGTTCTTCAAAACAACAGTGATAACAATAAATATTGATTTGATTTCATTTGTTTGCTCATGTTGCATTTTATAAATTCATTATTTATTTTTTTTTTAAAATAATTATTTATATTTCTGAAAGCATTCTTTGTTTAAGCATTACTGTTTTATTTCTATTTGAAAGCATTCTTTGTTTACAGCATTTTATTTTATTACAGCATTTTATTAACTTTTGCACAGTACTGAGAGATATGAGAGAAGAAAAACAGCATTTCCAAAACTAGACTATTAGGCGTTACATAAAAAAAACACTGTTTGTGTTTCTCTCATGAAGTTTACTCTAAATTAATGTTTTATTTTAAATATTTTATTGCAATGTACAGTTCAGGAGAAGTTCTGCTTTAAATCAGTGTTTGTGACCTGTAGCATTCTTGATTTACTCTAAGAAAAATTAAGGTGCTAGCTCAGTAGTTAAGGCATTGGTGTCTGGACCAAAAGGTTACAGGTTCAAATCCCAGCACCACCAAGCTGCCACTAGTGAGCAAGCCCTTGAGCAAGGCCCTTAACACTCAGTTGTAAGTTGCTCTTTGTAAGGGCGTCTGCCAAATGCTGTAAATGTAAAAAATTTTAATAGCAATGCATGTCAATTTGCAACTAAATGGCACTAAAATAAGCAACACATAATAACATGAATTATTCAGCGTGCAGTCTCTCTCTAAGAGTTTCGCACCGTTAGAAGTATTCAATGACTCTGTAAGTCCTGGGACAATTTTATTGCTTTCTTGAATGAAATAATTACCATCATTCTTATTTTATGAGTTTAAAGACATTTAATGAGAACACTGTATTCAATATAACCTACACTTTAAAACAATATGTTATTAAACATGAGCAAACCAATCCACATTATTCGGCACATTTTAAAACGAAGGCAAAAACCCTCCAACATAGACACATCCAAACCATGTCTGATTATTTAATGTTGTTTTATTTAATGTTAATGTTGTCTGATTATTTAATGTTGCTCCAATGTGCATATTTGAATTAATACCATTTCTTCAGTTATACCACGTTAGATACCAGTCTATACATTTTACATAAGAGCGTATATTATAAATCATCCAACTAAAATGATTTACTTATTTTCAGCTAATTTTGGTTTAGAAATAACAATATATCAGGAGCACAACGTTTTGATGTCATTTTTTTAGTTGTGTAAACTACATTTAGTTGTGTCTGAACTACATTTGATGTAATTTTATGGGTAGAGTTGTTATTTTCACTAGTATTTTGGCCTTGTTTGTTATTGGAGTTATCTTTTTTTTACTCTTCAGCTACAGAACCTAAATTGAATCCAGAAAAAAAAAAATATATATATATATACAGACGTGGACAAAATTGTTGGTACCCTTTGGTCAATGAAAGAAAAAGTCACAATGGTCACAGAAATAACTTTAATCTGACAAAAGTAATAATAAATAAAAATTCTATAAATGTTAACCAATGAAAGTCAGACATTGTTTTTCAACCATGCTTCAACAGAATTATGTAAAAAAATAAACTCATGAAACAGGCATGGACAAAAATGATGGTACCCCTAGAAAACACAGAAAATAATGTGACCAAAGGGACATGTTAATTGAAGGTGTGTCCACTAATTAGCATCACAGGTGTCTACAACCTTGTAATCAGCCATTGGGCCTATATATATGGCTCCCGGTAATCACTGTGTTGTTTGGTGATATGGTGTGTACCACACTCGACATGGACCAGAGGAAGCAAAGGAAAGAGCTGTCTCAAGAGATCAGAAAGAAAATTATAGACAAGCATGTTAAAGGTAAAGGCTATAAGACCATCTCCAAGCAACTAAATGTTCCTGTGAGTACAGTTGCACATATTATTCAGAAGTTTAAGATCCATGGGACTGTAGCCAACCTCCCTGGACGTGGCCGCAGGAGGAAAATTGATGACAAATCTAAGAGACGGATAATCCGAATGGTAACAAAAGAGCCTAGAAAGACTTCTAAAGAGATTCAAGGTGAACTTCATGCTCAAGGAACATTAGTGTCAGATCGCACCAATCCGTCGTTGTTTGAGCCAAAGTGGACTACATGGGAGACGACCAAGGAGGACACCATTGTTGAAAACGAATCATAAAAAAGCAAGACTGGAATATGCCAAACTACATGTTGACAAGCCACAAAGCTTCTGGGAGAATGTCCTGTGGACAGATGAGACAAAAATCGAAGTTTTTGCCAAGGCACATCAGCTGTATGTTCACAGACGAAAAAATGAAGCATATCAAGAAAAGAACACTGTCCCTACTGTGAAACATGGAGGAGGCTCTGTTATGTTCTGGGGCTGCTTTGCTGCGTCTGGCACAGGGTGTCTTGAATCTGTGCAGGGTACAATGAAATCTCAAGACTATCAAGGAATTCTAGAGAGAAATGTACTAGCCAGTGTCAGAAAGCTTGGTCTCAGTCGCAGGTCATGGGTCTTGCAACAGGACAATGACCCAAAACACACAGCTAAAAACACCCAAGAATGGCTAAGAACAAAAATGGTAAGAGGAAAAAATTGGACTATTCTAAAGTGGCCGTCTATGAGCCCTGACCTCAATCCTATTGAGCATCTTTGGAAGGAGCTGAAACATGCAGTCTGGAAAAGGCACCCTTCAAACCGGACACAACTGGAGCAGTTTGCTCATGAGGAGTGGGCCAAAATACCTGCTGAGAGGTGCAGATGTCTCATTGACAGTTACAGGAAGCGTTTGATTGCAGTGATTGCCTCAAAAGGTTGCGCAACAAAATATTAAGTTAGGGGTACCATCATTTTTGTCCATGCCTGTTTCATGAGTTTATTTTTTTACATAATTCTGTTGAAGCATGGTTGAAAAACAATGTCTGACTTTCATTGGTTAACATTTATAGAATTTTTATTTATTATTACTTTTGTCAGATTAAAGTTATTTCTGTGACCATTGTGACTTTTTCTTTCATTGACCAAAGGGTACCAACAATTTTGTCCACGTCTGTATATATATAAACCTGCTGTATAGAAGAAAATTGCGCTCTGCGTTTGAAATATGTCGCATATATTTGTTGTATATGTTGTTGCAGTTAAATCGTATGCAGGCAAGGCACACATTGTTGTGGTAAAGGAGTATCAAGTGCCCCTGCTTCTCAAAACCAGGATATTAAAGTAGATTAAGGATAGAAGACAAGTTTAAAGCTTAGGAAATGTTTAGCACATCTGGTTGTGAAGCGGTGACTGTACTGTAAATGTGGGAGGGCGGAGGGAGCTCAGTGTTTACGGCAGGGGTGGGCAATTATATTTTCCAAAGGGCCACATAAGAGAATCTGTGGTGTGTTCGTGGGCCGAACCAACAATAACGTTGAACATAACTTCATTATTAATTTTTTCCACTTGTAAAGAGCGGTAAATGATATCATGATGCATTATGCTACCAAAAGAATAAGGATATTCTATTTAGGGAAAAGAAACAAACAAAAATAAACCAACAATGTCAGCGCTGATGTTCGGTTATACTATCTTCTGGTGCGGCAAAGAAGCCGAAGCAGTTCAGCGGGCCGGATTAGAAGGACCAAGGGGCCGGATGTGGCCCCCGGGCCGTAGTTTGCCCACCCCTGGTTTACGGCATTGGCCTCTGGATGGTTCAAATCCCACCACCTACAAGCTACCACTAGTGGGCCCTTGAGGGAGGCCCTTAACCCTCAATTGCTCAGTCGTAAGTCGCTCTGAATAAGGCCGTCTGCCAAATGCTGTAAATGTAAAAGTCAAAATAACCCTAAAAACATCAAAAAGCTCCTTGAACTGAGGTAAACTCATTACCTTTCCCAAAACGAGAGAATGTTGAAGGAAAAAAAAAAAAGCATTGCTTTTACTTAAAAAAAAAGATATTTGGACCATTTTTGAAATCACTTAATAAAAATAAGACAATATTTGTTCCTTTAATATTTAATAATTGACTAGTGGTTTCAATTTAATGTCGCTCATTTATATCATTATGTTAAAGCACCATATAATACAACACAGAACACAGACACGGGAAATTAATGGGAAATAGTGTTTATTGTGATTTTAAAATAAAATATAAAGTGTCCAGGAAAAAGGGGATTTAAGTGAGGGGTGGCTGGAGCGCTCCAGAGAGGTGAACTGGTTCTTTTCCCCGGGGTGTGGGTCTTCCTGCTTGCGAAGCCATGGAGTCTCCACTTACCGCGGGGCGTTGAGAGGGGTCTGGAGGGAATTCCTTATCCGCGTCAGCCGTCTTGCCTCTAATGAGCGACCGGGAAAAAGGGCCGCCATTCGAGGGAAAAGTTCTCCACCTCACTCGCCTCTCGGCTTGCCGCATTGATGCCGGTGTTCGAGCCGCAACTCCAAACGAGCTCCAAGCGTCTTCTCGTCAGGACGCCGTGCCTCGCTGTTATCCTTCCGCGCCATGCGGGTGGATGAGTTTGGATAGTACCATATTTAACCTACGAATTTAACAATATACGTTAATTAAAATGAGCGAAAAATCCGAGCAAACAAATACACTTTATTCGGTTCATTTTAAACGTACTAGGCAAAAACCCTAAATATAAAAACGTGTTCTCGTCAGGACGCCAAGCATCGCTGTTATCCTTCCGCTAGTTCCGATAGATGAGGCGATAGAATCCCACTATTAAATTAAAATTTCCAAATTGCATAACATCCCACCACATATTTAACTTCTCGTGTTTATTCTGGACTGAGAAATTATTTACTTAGAAATACACAATTCGTACTTAATCATAAAGCAACATTTTGGCAGCAACACGTGCATTTTCCTTGAGCAGCAATTATCAATGGATTTGTTTAAACCTTTTACTTTTGAGAAAATGTAGTTGACTTTAAAAAAAAAACAACAACAACGGAGACATCAATATGCTGGATAACAACTTGTTTATTATCTCCAGTAAAGCCCTGCACCTTCATAACAACTTGTACCACCTGTACAGAGAACAAAATTGACCACAAGGGGGCACTCCAACAGCATCAGAAATACCACGTGGTTCTCTTACCACCTTTTGAACACATTCTGAACGAGATTGCACATCATCATTATCTACAGAAAGTAACACAGTTTCTCTAACATGTTTGTTTTACATAGTAATCCAAAGACGTAAATACAATTTTACAATATAAAACTCACCTGAGAAATTCTCTCCACCTTCACACTTCATAAAATTGGCTCCTGTTCGAATATCATGTATGTAAATACGTTAGAACGCATGCTTCGGCTTTAACAATTGTTGTCACCGCTCGTGTTTTTTTTCATTCACTTTAAGCATACGCTTAAGTTCGCCCTGCGATTTATATTTTCAAGTGTGTGTTAAGTAACGCTAAGAAAATATCTGGGAAAATATAGATAGAAAATATAAGTAAAAGTTGCATATGTCGTAGTTGACAACGAATCGCCTTTTACAGCGTTGTTGAGGAAGCGTCTAAGGCAGAAACGAGTCTTGGGCTGACGCATTCTGAAGTTGTGTTGTGTCACAAGCAGATTGTTGTGGATATCCCATCAGAACCAGTGCAGGACAGTTTGTGTAAAAATGACTGGAATCTCTGATAACCTGTATTTATGTGTGAATGTTACTTTCGTAGTTATGTTTGTTGTTGTTTTTTTAGCATGCTTTCTTGCAGATTTGTGAAGAATTCCAATTCCAAATATCAACTTGAAGAACAGGTTCAAGGCAGAGATGGACAAACATACTCCTCAGCTGGAAGGCTGGGTTAGGGATTGAGTTACGGTCAGGTTAATCTATTTTAATGTTATTTATTTGTTAATGAATGCTTTGTGTATTTGAAGAAATGAGCTAAGACATTGCAGCCATAGCCCTTGTAATCATGCTGAATGAAAGACTCGAGGTCTACTGTTGACTTTGACCCTGCTGGGACCACTATGGAGCTACAAGGTGATATTGTTCTGAGGGATTTTCCAGGTTGGCTGATACGCTTCTTCGATGTTTGGTTTTATCGCGCACCTTCATCCAATAGGGCCACAGTGGATTAGTGCCTCACACCTCCAGGATCAGGGTTCAATTCCCGCCTCAGCCATGTGTGTGTGGAGTTTGCATGTTACCCCCGTGCCTCAGGGGATTTTTCTGCGGGTTCTCCGGTTTCCTCCCATGCCAAAAACATGCATTGGCACCCCCATACAGGGAATATCCTGCCTTAATGCCCCAAGACGCCTGAGATAGGCACAGGCTCCCCGTTACCTGAGGGAAGATGGGATAAATGAATGAATGAATGAATCGGCATCAAATATAGCCAAATCACACCATCAGGTTCTCAGAAAGGTCTGACTGGTTACTATAGATGACTAAAAGTCATTAACACAAAAAACGGAGCCCCAAAAATATCTGATTAAATAGTAATAGATATTCATTCATTCATTCATTCATCTTCTACCGCTATATCCGATCTTCCACGTGTCACGGGGAGCCTGTGTCTGTCTCAGGTGTCTATGGGCATTAAGGCAGGATACACCCTGGATGGAATGCCAACCCATCGCAGGACACACACACACACACACACATTCATACACTAGGGACAATTTTCCAAGGTGCCAATCAACCTACCGTGCATGTTTTTGGACCGGGAGGAAACCAGAGAATCCGAGAAAAAACCCCTGAGGCACGGGGAGAACATGCAAACTCCACACACACATGGCCGAGACGGGAATCGAACCTAGACCCTGGCGGTGTGAGGCGAACGTGCTAACCACTAAGCCACCGTGACCCCTAGTAAGAGATATTGGGTTTTTGCAATTTTTTTGTGTAGTGGTTCTATATATATATATATTCTATATATATATATATGTTCTATTTAAACATTTCCAAACCACAGAGCATTCACTGAGATTGTACTATTAACACACTAACTCTCAGATTACTTGGGGGAAAAAATATTTACTGATTGAATGCATACTTTCTTGGTTCTTTTCATTTGGTGTTACTCAGTTAATTTCTTTTTTAATTTAATTGTAATAAAATGCTCAGGTTTTACTATTTTTGGGCAGATTGTATAGATAAGATATTCTGTTGTATATGACCACATTTTGTGAGGGGTGTTTTTAAGTGTAAGGGGAAGGGGTGTAGCTCAGTGGTTGAGGCACTGTGTAACTGTTTGGGAGGTCGGGGGTTTGAGCCCGGGGGTTATGTCCAAACTGCCATTCTTGGGTCCTTGAGGAAGGTCCTTAACCCTCTGTTCTCTAGTAGGCCTGGATTAACCCTCTGTTCTCATAGTAGTAGTCCTAAAACCCATGCGCTGGATCATGTCTGACCCCAGCTTCCTAACAAGCTGGGATATGTGAAAAAACTATTTCACTGTGCTGTAATTTATATTTTATATATTAAATTTTATATATTAATTTATATTTAGGGGGCACGGTGGCTTAGTGGTTAGCATGTTCGCCTCACACCGCCAAGGGTCCGGGTTTGATTCCCGTCTCGGCCATGTGTGTGTGTGGAGTTTGCATGTTCTCTCCGTGCCTCAGGGGTTTCTTCTCTCCTTTTCTTCTCCGGGTTCTCCGGTTTCCTCCCGGTCCAAAAACATGCACGGTAGGTTGATTGGCACCTTGGAAAATTGTCCCTAGTGTATGAATGTGTGTGTCTGAATGTGAGTGTGTGTCTGCCCTGCGATGGGTTGACATTCCATCCAGGGTGTATCCTGCCTTAATGCCCATAGACGCCTGAGATAGGCACAGACTCCCTGTGACCCGAGGGAAGATCGGATAAAGCGGTAGAAGATGAATGAATGAAAAATGAATAAATTTATATTTATGGCAAATAAATGGCTTCTGTTCTAATGGCAATTAGATGTTGATGGATCAGGTTTGAATGTTTATGTCTTTCAAAGGAAGAGTTTAGAATTCTCTTTTCCATTATTTCTAATAAGGAATGAGGGTCTGCTTTGAAATGTTTATTTTGACGTATCTTAATTGTAGTATTTCTTTTCGCATAAACAATGGTTCATATAGAGTCGACGAACCCTGTGATATGTTCTATATTTATGCACACACACACACACACACACACACACCACACACACACACACACACACACACAAATAAACAAACTAATAACTGATCTAGAATCATTATATTGTATACATGTTCAGAACCCTGTGATATGTTCTATATTTATGCACACACACACACACACACACACACACACACACACACACACAAATAAACAAACTAATAACTGATCTAGAATCATTATATTGTATACATGTTCAGAACCCTGTGATATGTTCTATATTTATGCACACACACACACACCACACACACACACACACACACACACACACACAAATAAACAAACTAATAACTGATCTAGAATCATTATATTGTATACATGTTCAGAAGAAAGGTTACTTTATTTTTGTATCTCAGTTTTCTTTAAATGCACTAGCCTTCCAGATTCTGTTTCAGCAATGTGTTTATACGGTTGATATGCTATTGGGTTCATTATTTAGGAAAAAGGAAAATGCAACTTGATATCTACAGAGGGATCCAGATCTGTCAGAGGAAAGATTTTGTTCATGGACACTTTTTTGGTGTAGTACTTATTGAAGTAAAGAAAAATTAGTAAAATAAGTAAAAATACATTTTGAATATATGATTATTTTGTTAGTATTCATTGGGGAGATTATTATTCATTCATTCATCATTCATCTAAAAAACCTTCTACCGCTTTATATCCGATCTTCCCTCGGGTCACGGGGAGCCTGTGCCTATCTCAGGCGTCTATGGGCATTAAGGCAGGATACACCCTGGATGGAATTCCAACCCATCGCAGGGACACACACACACACACTCACACATTCACACACACATTCATACACTAGGGACAATTTTCCAAAGGTGCCAATCAACCTACCGTGCATGTTGTTTTTGGGGGGACCGGGAGGAAACCGGAAAAAAAACCCTGGAGAAAAACCCCCTGAGGCACGGGGAGAACATGCAAACTCCACACAAACATGGCCGAGACAGGAATTGCACCCCGACCCTGACGTTGTGAGGCGAACATGCTAACCACTAAGCCACCGTGCCCCATTTATTTATTATTATTATTATTATTATTATTATTATTATTATTATAATAATAATAATAATATTATTTATTATTATTATTAATAATAATAACCATTCCAACCACACACACACATTTATATATATATATATATATATATATATATATATATATATATATATATATATATATATATATATATAAATTTAATGGATAAGCATAACGTCATTGTTGTTACCTGCCTTTTGCTTATCTGGTTGTTGGCATATTGGTTTCATATAGGTTCAGGTGGGGCCCTATATTTCCAATCGCCAGTGACTCAAACTTGGAGGAATCCAGTGATATCAAAAGGTGGGGCTGCACACACTATAACTGTGGAAAAGTAAATATAGTTAAAGATAAGGATTAGTACACACCTGAAAGGAAAATACGCAAAATAATGTTATGACCGTTTTTTTTCTCACAGATTTCTCTTGTCCAGATTGTACAAGGGTGGAGAGGTGCACAACTTACACAATACGGAAAAGTATTGTGACCTTTACACCATCAAGGAACATAATCACATTGCAATAGAGACAATAATAGTAACCCCAACATCCTCCACCCTTTTTATGGAAAAGGTTTTCTATAATTGTTTGGAATGTGTTTGTGTGGGAATTCTGTCCATTGGTCTGGTGTTTGTAATCCCTATTTGGACCCCATATCTCAAAATCTCCCTTCTACCTCATCTGAAAGGGTTTTGATGGGGTTGATTTCTAGAGTCAACAGAGGCCAAAAAAAGGTACTGTTTCTGTATGTAATGAACAGAATGAACATCTATATAGGGGGCACAGTGGCTTCAGTGGTCAGCACGTTCGCCTCACACCTCCAGGATCTGGGTTTGATTCCCACCTCCCACTGTGTGTGTGTGTGTGTGTGTGTGTGTGTGTGTGTGTGTGTGTGTGTGTGTGGAGTTTGCATATTCTCCCCATGCCTCAGGGCTTTTTTCTATGGTTTCGCCCAGTCCAAAAAAGGTTTTTTTTTCAACCTACCGTGCATTATTGCACATGCACAGTATGATGATTGGCACCTTGGAAAACTGTCCTTAGTGTGTGAATTTGTGTGTGTGTGCCCTGCGATGGGTTGGCATTCCATTCAGGGTGTATCCTGCCTTAATGCCCATAGACGCCTGATAGGCTCAGACGCGACCCGAGGGAAGATCGGATAAAGCGGTAGAAGATGAATGAATGAATGAACATCTATATCTTCAATAAATCTGTTTTAAAAATTTTTGCTGTAAAAATCTTGGGAAATTTCCTTAACTTTACCAACAATTTCGTTCTGAAATAATAAACCAATAATCTTATTATTATTATTTTTATTATTATTATTATTATTATTATTATTATTATTATACTAGATGAGTAAAATTCTACCACAGAAAGCGTCAGAGGTGATGGCATCCTGATGTAGAGGTCAGGTGTAATTCATGGGCGGAGTCTATGCTAATTATTGGACAAAGAATGCACCTTATTCATGAAGGATCCGAACTCTAAACTGCGCTTAACTAACAAAACCGTTTTTGATGTGAATTGTTGTGAGTTTGAAACGCAATATTAAGTGTAATGCATAATATACATTCCAAGGAATTTCATGAATGAGGCCAAACTTTGCTGGACCCTCTGAGCCCGGAGCCTTTCTCCCCGCCCTCCTCTTTCATAACGCGCGGCCATAAAGTTTTGCTGCTGGGTTTGCATCGCTTTCACCGCGAAAAGGACCCAAATAAATCGGCTTTTTTTTTTTTTAAATATTCGATATGCGCGTTTTGTGAAAGTGAAATAACGTGGCCATGGCAGACCTTCGTAAGTTGTTTTCCGCCTGCGATGTCAACAAATCGGGAAGAATCGAGTACGAGGATTTCACCGAAGTTTGCCGAGAGCTCGGCGTTCCTGTCGGGGAGATTCGGACTTTATTCCAAAGGTTTGATGTGGACGGAGACGGCTGCATTAATTACACCGATTTTTGTTCGAGTTTCCACGAAGCGTCTGGAGACATGAATCTGGCCGCTTTGGAGCACATTGGACAGAGTCGGGCGAGTGCTTGGGATGAGTTTGAAAACACTCTGGATGGAGATGTGGCCTACTATTTGGGCAGGTGAGTTTACCTGAACCTGGGATGCATTCACTATAAGGTAAAAAAAAAAAAAACGGGTTCTAACAAATATTATTTCTCCTAATGTTGGTAGAGGCGAGCTGCCAAAATATATTTATATATTTTCCTTTAAAAAAATATACAGGGTTGTCCAAAAAGATGTTACCACTCATATGGTACTATATAATTGTAAAAAAAAAAAAAAAAAAAAAAAGGACTTTGCACATGCATTGAGAACCAAGGATTGCACTGGCTTCATTTGGACTTGTGTACATAGTACTTGTTGTGTTTTTCACCCTCCCATGGGATTGAAAAAAAAAGTCAACATCTTTTTAAACATCTATTCATCCATCCATCCATCCACCCACACATCTGTCCATTCATCCATCCATCCATACACTGGATGGATGTCATGTTAATCATGTTTACGTAAATCTGTAAATCATTACTACAACATTTACTACAAAAAAAGTTTTAACGTGTATATATTTTTTCATGTATTATCAGTAAAACACCTACAAATTGGATCAAATAATGGGAAATATCTCCATGCTAAATGGTATGGAGTGAAATGGTAAAATTCCTTTGTACGAAGCAGTCCTTTCTATCAGTGGAATTGTGTTGTCTCGATGCCTTTTTTTCTTCTCTCTCTCTCTCTCTCTCTCTTCTCTCTCTCCTCCCCCCATTTTTACAGGAACATTTGCACTACTGAAACCCGTGGTGTACCGTACATGTCTTAGAATAATCTGGTGAGCCGTTAAAACGTAGTTGTAGTGCTTGACACAACGTTAAGCATTGCTTAACCTACCAAAAAGTGTTTATACTAGAGTTAAATGTAAAACGTCTTAATGGGATGTCCTGTCCAAGAGGCCTCTGAGGGGAGGGGGGGGTATCCTTTAATTACAGACCTCTAATATTTATTCTATTGAAATCTATTTTTTTTTCGTTAATGATTGTAGCTCTACTAGTTCCCTTGCGTTGAATAGAATAGAATAGAACTTTATAGTCATTGTACAACATTGAACAACGAACCTGTGGATGCATCCCAGTTACAGTTCACGATACGAAAATATAAACGAGAACACAAAGAAAAATTGACTGATATCTTTGAAAGCTATTTTATGAATTTGTTTGGGACTTTGGTTTCTCACCCAAGTTTCATCCAGATGTTTGTGCCAGGTGTTTGCCTCAAACCACATGTGTGGATTTTATCGGACTACAAGCAGATAGGTCTGCAAAGAAGGTAATAATCCCGGGAGGGTGAAAAATGTCTTATTCCTCGCTCGAGCAGTCAAATGACAACCGTTCTATACCATATATGACCAATGACATGATTATAGGAGTTGCAGGAATATCCGTTCTTTAAATTCCTTAGCAGGTCAGAGATCAATCAATAATTAACCAGGCGAGCTCTAAACATTTTAATATTAACTGGTGTTAATCAAAGACATTTTCCTCTTGTATTTCCTCCATCTTCTCTGATGTGGCCTGTTTCCTATTGTAATGTTCCAGAATGCTTTTTTTTTTTTTTTACATTTCAAGTAAAAACTGTCATGTAAAATGTAATTTCATAAAATTTCCTAAAATGTATTCCTTTCATACGTTCAGCGTCTAGTCGTCTGCAACCTTAGTAAGCGCACCACGTTATTATACGGTTTTACAGTTTGACAGTAAATCTTTTTTTTTTTCCCCCGAAACAAAGTTTAGACAAAAAAATATTTGTAAATAATTCCCTCCAATCTTTCTATGCATACTAATATTCTACAATGTTGACTGACACTCCCCATGAGTGCTATCTTATTAATAAACATTGTATTTCTATTACACTGGGGGATCTGTTATATTGTGTGCCAGCATAATGAAATAAAGAATGTGTAAACGGGTATTCTAAACTAACATAACTTAATTTTACACCAAAACCGTATGTTATAAAGCTGTGTAAACACTGAGGGAGGTGGTAACCCAGTGGTTAAGGTGTTGGACTCTGGATCAGAAGATCACAGGTTCAAACCCCACTACCACCAAGCTGCCACTAGTGGGCCCTTGAAAAAGGCCCTTACCACTCAATTGCTCAGTTGTAAGTCGCCCTGGATAAGGACGTCTGCCAAATGCTGTAAATATAATGTGTAAACGCCTTGTGATTATTTGTTTCTCCAGTTTCTCCTTTACAGTGTACAAAGTGTTTACTTTGTACAGTGTAATTCTATCTCTGCAATGTCCTTCCCCTGAAACATCAATACTGTAAAGATGGTTTATAAAATAGTTGGGAATTCGATTTTGGCACCGACGTGTTTATTAGAACCAAAAAATTAAATATGCTAAAGTTTAAAAAAGAAACCTGGCTATTCTTTAAGTTCAAGATTATTTCTTCGGCGCTTTTCCCAATGGATATTGTCTCAGAACATATTTACACAATGAACTATACAACAAAATGTGAATACAAATTATGTTAGCCGGGGGCAAAAAAGTCCCTTATATGTGAATGTAAGAGTGGAGGAAAATCTGAGAAGAACCGGACTCAAAATGGGAACCCGTCCTCATTTGGGTGCTTTCGAGATTCATTCATTCATTCACCTTCTACCTACTATATCCGATCTTCCCTCGGGTCACTGGGAGCCTGTGCCTATTTCAGGCACAGGCTATGGGCATTAAGGCAGGATACACCCTAGATGGAATCCCCACCCATCGCAGGACACACACACACATTCACTACACATTCACATTCATACACTAGGGACAATTTTCCAAGGTCAATCAACCTACCATGCATGTTTTTGGACCGGGAGGAAACAGGAGAACCCGGAGAAAAACATGGCCAAGACGGGAATCGAACCCTGGAGGTGTGAGGCGAACGTGCTAACCACTAAGCCACCGTGCCTCTTGCTATCGAGATTGTGATTCATAAATAATACATTTACATTTGCAGCATTTGGAAGACGCCCTTATCCAGAGCCACTTACAACTGAGCAATTGAGGGTTAAGGGCCTTGCTCAAGGTCCCACTAGTAGTAGCTTGGTTGTGGTGGGGTTTGAACCTGTGAACTCCTGGTCCAGAGTCCAACACCTTAACCACTAAGCCACCACCTCCCTCTATACACCCTAAAACACTACCTTGAACACAGGAGTGTGAGATTGTGAGTAATGTCTTTTCTGACCTTTTCTACAGTCAGTTGATAGTATGGAATCTAAATAAGTTAAAACTCTATATGAAGTGGGATCCAAAGGCGATCAATCTTCCTAGATGAGTCCTAGATGTTTGCCGGGTCTTTGCATTTCAGCATCTACTCTTTAAAGATCCGTAATCTTTATGGGGTGGGATATACCATCAGGAAGCATTTGAAATGATATTGACATAGTCTAGAGGGATTAGCATCGCTGCTGTGCCTGATATTAACAAGATCAGGCGTGTTATGTTTAGGCCGTGCTGAAAAGCGACACTTAAATTGGGAGCGTGTGTCTGGGCCCTGAACATCTTCAGCAAGGCTATTCCAAAGTTTAGGAGATGAATGTGAGAATGCTCTACCACCTTTAATGGCCTTTGCTACCCTAGGAACTACTAGAAGTGCAGACTGTATATACAGTATCTCACAGAAGTGAGTAGCTTTGCTATGATGTAAAGTCGTGAGTGTACAGCTTGTAGAACAGTGTAAAATGACTGTCCTGTCAAACTAACACAACACACAGCCATTCATGTCGAACCACAAAAGTGAGTACGCCCCAAATTGGGCCATATAAGCCATTTTCTCTCAATGCTATCATGTGACTGGTAAGTGTTACGAGGTCTCAGGTGTGAATGGGGGGAGCGGGTGTGTGAAATTTGGTGTTATCGCGCTCACTCTTTCATACTGCTCACTGGAAATTCAACATGGCACCACAAGCTATGTGAGGATCTGGAAAAACAAATTGTTGCTCTACATAAAGATGTGTGTAGGTTATACGAAGATTGCCAAGACCCTGAAAAGGAGCTGCAGCACGGTGAACAGGACAGGTTCCTTTCAGAACAGCCCTCGCCATGGTCAACCAAAGAAGTCATATTCAGAGGCTGTGTTTGGGGAAACAAGTGCTGCTGGCATTGCTGCGGAGGTTGAAGGGGTCAGGGATCGGCCTGTCAGTGCTCAGACCATACGGCGCACACCGCATCAAATTGATCTGCATGGCTGTGGAACCCAGAAGGAAGCCTCTTCTAACGATGATGCACAAGAAAACAACAGTTTGCTAAAGACATATAGACCAAGGACATGGATTATTGGAACCAGACACGACTCCAAGACAAGCACTGCCTTGCTAAAGAAGCTAAGGTTAAAGATAATGGATTGGCCAAGCATGTCTCCAGACCTAAACCCTATTGAGCATCTGTGGACCATCCTCAAATAGAAGGTGAACATCCACCAGCTCGGTGATGTCATCATGGAGGAGTGGAAGTGGACTCCAGTGGCATCCTGTGATGCTCTGCTGCATACTCAAGATGGCTAAGGCAGTGCTGGAATATAACGGTGGCCACACATGGTATTGATGCTTTGGGCCCAATTTGGACATTTTCAATTAGGGGTGTTCTTACTATTTGTGGCCAGCGGTTTAGACGTGAATGGCTGTGTTGAATTATTGTGAGGGGACAGCAAATTTTACACTGTATATTATCTGTTCCGTGCAGCGCTCTGGGCGGCTCCACGCGGAATGAAAGATGGAGGAACGGGGATAAAACACTGAGGGGCGAGGACACGATTCAGGCCAGAAAATTCCAGAAAGGTTCCAAAGCGTGGGATCATTTCAGACTAAAATATAAAGAAAACGATGCGTTTAGCGCCCACAAATCGATCTTTTTATTTATATGTGTTGCGTTCGAAAAGTCCCTCCGCATTGACGTGTGGAGCAGGAAGTGGAGCACTTATTTTTGAAAAATGGCGATAAATACACAGATTTTAGTTTGTGGGAAATTTCAGGAGACAGGAATTATACCACATCACTATACTGTGTAAGATTTAATAAATAAATACAGCAATGAGACTAAATTAAATTCATCAAACAACTTACTGCGGGAGGGGCACGGTGGCTTAGTGGTTAGCACGTTCGCCTCACACCGCCAGGATCCGAGTTCGATTCCCGTCTCGGGAATGTGTGTGTGGAGTTTGCATGTTCTCCCCGTGCCTCAGGGGGTTTTTCTCCGGGTTCTCCGGTTTCCTCCCCGGTCCAAAAACATGCACGGTAGGTTGATTGGCACCTTGGAAAATTGTCCCTAGTGTATGAATGTGTGTGTGAATGTGTGTGTGTGCCCTGCGATGGGTTGGTATTCCATCCAGGGTGTATCCTGCCTTAATGGCGATAGACGCCTGAGATAGGCACATGCTCCCCATGACCCGATGGAAGATCGGATAAAGCGGTAGAAGATGAATGAATGAATGGATGAACTTACTGCGGAAGGACGTTTAATTCGGCAATTCAGTCAATCACATGGGTTTCGTTTTTACAAATATTCTTGGATACAATTTCAGCAATAATAATATTAATAATAATAATAATTATTATTATTATTATTATTATTATTCAGCTAACGGCAGATGTTTCGTGGGGAATTTGAAGTTCGGTTAACGCCTCTTCCTTCAGTTTCTCTCGCTTTCGCCTGGAGCGCCATCTAGAGGAACGCGCTAATTACTTCCCTGATCATGACCGGAGACACATGGGATAATTCGGTTCGGTTAACGTCGGATTCAGTCAAAGTCGCTTTCTGAGGAACCACTGTATATATTTTCCTAAAAAGAAAAAACAAATGTTCATTTTAAGAGACGGGTCTTATTTTCTATCCGTAAATAATGACATTTACATTTGCAGACGCCTTTATCCAGAGCGACTTACAACTGAGCAATTGAGGGTTAAGGGCCTTGCTCAAGGGCCCACTAGGGCCCACTAATTACCGCTCTCTGCTTACTCGATTAATCGAAGGAATAATTGTTCGAATAATCGATTACTAGAATTTATTATTTTTCCTTTATGTTCCTTTAGGTTGTGGGCTCCTTTGAGCGAGTTGTACCACCAGATCCATGAAACCTCTGACAAGCTTCTGCTTCAGCAGTATGAAGAGCTGATTAAAGGCCTCGTAACAGAGAGCAAAGAGCATCGGGTGGAGACGGATCAACTAGAATCCAGTCTGAGAAGGTGAGTGATGGGCGAAAGGAGTGTTGAATTTGTCATTGCTTTCTCCAGTATGAGAGTGTCTCTACCAGAAATGTAGAATAATGTTGATCTCGTAGCGCATTTTCACACAACAACAATATCCAGAGACGAGGGTAATGGGTGGGTGTTACCTACCTATTATATAATTGGGTCGGACAGTATTTAATCCTTCCTGGTATGCTGGTGCTGAACAAAGAATTTTACTTGAAAGGTAACCTGTGCAATTAGCTATTTTCTTTGACATTTTTTACATTTATTTATTATTTTTTAAATCTGAACAAATACTCGTATATCATAAGGCGACAAGTTAATTCACTTATGCTGCTTCATATTCAGTGTGTGAATTTATACATATTAGCCAGGAAAATTAGCAATAACTGTAGCAATATCATCTGCCTACATAATTTGCTTCTAAAAGCAATCTTGAGCCAGTTATAATAGAAATACAGTAATGAAGTGCTTAGGAGTGTGTGTGCTTAGGACACATGCGTCAAGCTCGCAGGCCACAAATGTGTGCCGCCACATTTTATGTCTTAAAAAAATGCTTTAAAGCGTGCATGGACAATAAACTACATCTCCCTCAATGCATGAGACTGTGTTAATCATGAAGTGACTACATCCCGCCACTAGAGTGCAGTATATCCCACATCGGCGTTGAATTGCGGAATTGAGAAATTTCTATCCCAAAATGTCCTGGAAGTGAAAAAATGATGTATATGGAAGGCACTTCCAAGAAAGATGGGAAAGCGAATATATGTTTGTGCTTCAAGGTGCTTCAAGGAGATTGTTTTTGAAAATGTTATGTTTTGTGTTATGAGACGCCGTCGCTCATCAAACATTATATACTGTCTTATAGTTACAACTGGCTCTTCGAAGCCAACCTTAATGCTGATGTGACCCAAGGGAACGCTGAGTTTCACACCCACCCCTGACATAGCATATTGTATGTGTGTGTGTATTGTATATATATATATATATATATATATATATATATATATATATATATATATATATATATATATATGTGTGTGTATGTATGTGTGTGTGTTGTGTGTATAATATATGTTTGTAAGTGTGTGTGCGTGTGTGTATCTATATCTATGTTGTATATGTAGGTGTATGTCTATGTATTATTGTATATCTGTTAGGTATATAGGGTGTGTGGGTGTCTGGTATATCGGTATTGATATGATAAGGTGTGTCTATATATATCTATATATAGTGTGTATATGTGTGTATGTATCTATATATGTATGTATGTGTGTGGTGATATCGTGTGTGTGTGTGTATATGTGTGTATATCTGTATATATATATATATATATGTCTATCTCTCTCTCTCTCTCTCTCTGTCTATCTCCTCTGTGTGTGTATATATATATGTATATAGCTCTGATGTGTGTGTCTGTCTATCTATCTCTCTCTCTATATAGGGGTGTGTACTGTATATATATATATGGGGGTGTGGGGGGGTGGGGGGTGTGTCTATGTATATGGGTGTGATAGTAGTGTGTGTGTATATATGTGTGTGTATATCTATCTGGTCGTGGTGCTATCTGCATATATATCTATCGATATCTCTATCTATATCTCTATATATATATCTATATATATATATATATATATATATATATGTATATATACTGTATGTATATGTAATGTATGGAGCTACATAAAGGTTTACCTGAGGGTATATAACAGTTTACTCTCTTCTAATAACAGGTCAGAGGACATGGTGAGCTCTCAGTTATCAGAGATGGAGGAGGATTTACAGCAGCAGCTAAATTTCAAAGAGTTGACTGTCCGAGAGGAGGTGATATTAACGCAGAGTTTCATCTGCTTTGTAATTGCTTAATTTACACAACCCACTGATATTATAAATATCACGCTTACTGTTTCTCTGTCAGATATGCATGTTTGTTGGATTATTTGGTTTAAGAGAGTAATGTTTAAATATATGACTCAAATAATTGAATTTGCAACAATCCATCCAGGAGCAAAAGAAAATGGAAGGGGCCATTGCAATGCTCCAGCTAAAGCATGAAAACGAATTGCTGGATTTACAATCTGCAATAGAGAAACTGGCGCAGGTAAGAATGATTAAATGCTGAAGTGTGTGATTGGGGAAACTAATGGGTCGCTGTGTTTACGGTACGTCGGTGAATAGGAACCTGGCCGTAATGAGCTTCGGTCCCCAGACACACCTATACAGTACTCCAATATGAAGACATGGAGGCTTGGACCTTTAGCTTTACTTTAAATGAGATATTACCGTCCATATAAAGGAAAACCGTTGTATGTATATATATATATATTTTTTTAATTGACTTGGTATTGCAATTTAGTAGACACATGGTCCTCCCAAGTTTCCCTTCCTCTCCATTAGACAAGTCTTGCTCAAGCACCCGAGGGCGGCAGCTTGACGATACCAGGGATCAAACCTCCGACCGTCCGATCAGCAGCCCAGCATCTTAAACCACTGAGCCACACCCCCCCCATTTCTATATGCAATATCCGGAAGTGTAATGCATATAGAAATGTACTGTATTAAAAATATTTCTTCATTCAAAGGAAAATGTGATCCCTTTGCAGTAAAATGAATGTAACATGATTCTCTGTCTATTAACAGTCAAACGCTCTGTCCAAGAAACAGAAGATTAGGTTGTGTTTTTCTTTATTCAGTTTGTAATCACCATTATAAAATAAAGCTGAAACTCGTAGATGTAGTTGTGGCAAACAGTAGTGTATGTGAAATTAAATACTGTTGTGTGATTTGATTGTAATTGGATTTATTGAACATGAGAAGGTGAAAGGTTTTGCTTTATGTTTTGTTACTGTTGAAAGAGGTTTGTTTATTGAATTATACGTTGTTGTTTTTCACAGTTCTATTTCAAGTTTTTCAATTTTATCTCAATACCAGGAGGAAGCAGAATTGACCAGCCCCAAAGAAGAGCTCATGAAATTAAGAAGGAAAATCCGAGAGGTTACCCAGGTGTGGGGAAAGTTGGAAATGTTCCATGTGATGTTTGGGGAGGAAAAATAACTGTTTATAGATTCAGCATATTGTTTATTGATTAAATACTTGTACATATTAGGCTGTATTTAAACTGAACATTTTAGTATTAGTATTTACAAAATTAAAAGTATATTATTCTTTACATTTTATTTGAGAAAACAGTCTTTTTTTTTTATTTTAGGAAAATGAGGACTTCAGAAAATCCCTTGTGAAAGCCCAAATGAACATCTCGGTCCTGCAGGTGGAGTTGGACAAACTTAAAAATGCATATTCTGATGAAAAGCTTCAGCATGAAAGGTAAGAATTGAAAAAAGGAGGGACTAAAAAAATTTAAATTTTATTTGTCACATACATATACAGTATGACATGCAGTGAAATGACCGTCCAACATAAACATAAGAAAAAGAAGATAATAAATAAGTGCAGACATATAGTAAATAAATGGAAAGAAAAATAAAATAAAAAAAATAGTGTGTAAATGATATAGGAATAAAGTAAGAAGGATACTGAATGGTATGTGGCAGATATGGCAATGTTAGGAGTGAAAATATGCAATATACTGCATGTCCTTGTTTTAAAGCGACATTTTACAGGTGTTTATTCAGTGTACGGGTGATATTGTCCAGTGTCAAGTGTCCGTTTGTGCAATGTTGTTCAGGAGAGAAGAAAAAGTCTAAGGACTAATTAAGCCTAATACAAATAACACTTATCTTAACACTTAACACTTATCACACGTGTGTGTGTGTGTATAATATATATATATATATATATATATATATATATATATATATATATATATATATATATATATATATATATATATATATATATATATATATATATACCTATAATGAATGTGTATGTATATGTATGTGTGTGTATATATGTGATCTCTCTCTCTCTCTCTCTCTCTCTCTCTCTCTCTCTCTCTCTCTCTCTCTCTCTCTCTCTCTCTATATATATATATATATATATATATATATATATATATATATATATATATATATAGATATAGATATAGATAGAGATATAGAGAGAGAGAGAGAGAGAGAGAGAGAGAGAAAACAAACTTGTGCAGAACGGCTGGTTTTTTTTTCTCTTCCAGTGAAAGTAACGAACTGAAAAAGATGGTGATCCAGTATCAGTCTTACGCCGAACATTTTGAACTGCTCCAGTGAGAAATATGGTTTTTGTTCATGAATACACTCCACACAACACAATAAACATCCTCAACCACACACACAACACTAACAACCCAAATGAGGATGGGTTCTCTGTTGAGTCGGGTTCCTCTCAAGGTTTCTTCCTGTTCCCAGGGAGTTTTTCCTTGCCACCGTCGCTTCGGCTTGCTCAACAAGAAACAATTAGGCCAAAACTGATTTTCACTTTTCACACATTAGTATTATGTAAAGCTGCTTTGGGACGATGACACATTGTAAAAAGCGCTTTATAAATAAAATTGAATTGAATTGAATTGAATTGAATTCTATACTTTGCAGGTAAATGTTTTCATGGTTTTGTTTTGATTCTTTGTAATCATCTTGCCAATGCCTTCTCCATTAGGGAAATGAATAAAAACTTGTTTGATAGCAATGATGGGCTACGATCTGCACTCGCACAGGACAGTCTTTCTTCCAAAGAGCAGGTATGCTTAATAATTCACCATTTTTTTGTTTGGTTTCATAGATTTTTGAAATGCATGCTTTTACTGTGTATTTGAAACAAACGAGATTGGAAGATTGAGTAGAATCTTATTTGGTACATCATTGGGCCAAAGTCCCCAGGTGATGGGGGGAAATAGTGCACTAAAATATAATTTATTTAATATATAACCCTAATATACAACCCTGGAGGTGTGAGGCGAACTCGTTAACCACTAATCCACCGTGCCACAGCTGGAGAGCAGCAAATGTTTGTTTATTTATTTATTTATTTATTTATTTATTATTATTATTGTAATGTTCTTCTTTAGTACTTTTAATTACAAAATTAGTGTGTGAAAATGGACCATTTGTGCTCCATTTTCACACTCTAATTTTGTACTAAAGAAGAACATTTGGTATATTAATATAAAATTAAGATGCAATTTTAACTATTACATTACTACTGTATTTTAAATAAAATCAATTTAATTTAAACTTGGGGTAACTGTCTACAATTGTACTAACACTGAACTAATTTTCAAAGCATTCGAAGCATAGCATACTAATAAATCTCTATGTATATTTGTTGCAGTAGTACACATTGTCGCTATGTACCAAAAATCAATTTGCATATCAGATGTATTTAGTCTACTTTCACAATTTATTTATTTATATATAAACATAATATCCCAGGTTTTTACAGAAGTTCAGGTTCAGTTGGAACCCTATTTGTAATCTTGAATATTTTTATAAGTAATTAGTAAATAGTAAATAAATGTGTGCATATACATATACATATATATATATATATATATATATATATATATATATACAGACGTGGACAAAATTGTTGGTACCCTTTGGTCAATGAAAGAAAAAGTCACAATGGTCACAGAAATAACTTTAATCTGACAAAAGTAATAATAAATAAAAATTCTATAAATGTTAACCAATGAAAGTCAGACATTGTTTTTCAACCATGCTTCAACAGAATTATGTAAAAAAATAAACTCATGAAACAGGCATGGACAAAAATGATGGTACCCCTAACTTAATATTTTGTTGCGCAACCTTTTGAGGCAATCACTGCAATCAAACGCTTCCTGTAACTGTCAATGAGACATCTGCACCTCTCAGCAGGTATTTTGGCCCACTCCTCATGAGCAAACTGCTCCAGTTGTGTCCGGTTTGAAGGGTGCCTTTTCCAGACTGCATGTTTCAGCTCCTTCCAAAGATGCTCAATAGGATTGAGGTCAGGGCTCATAGACGGCCACTTTAGAATAGTCCAATTTTTTCCTCTTAGCCATTCTTGGGTGTTTTTAGCTGTGTGTTTTGGGTCATTGTCCTGTTGCAAGACCCATGACCTGCGACTGAGACCAAGCTTTCTGACACTGGCTAGTACATTTCTCTCTAGAATTCCTTGATAGTCTTGAGATTTCATTGTACCCTGCACAGATTCAAGACACCCTGTGCCAGACGCAGCAAAGCAGCCCCAGAACATAACAGAGCCTCCTCCATGTTTCACAGTAGGGACAGTGTTCTTTTCTTGATATGCTTCATTTTTTCGTCTGTGAACATACAGCTGATGTGCCTTGGCAAAAACTTCGATTTTTGTCTCATCTGTCCACAGGACATTCTCCCAGAAGCTTTGTGGCTTGTCAACATGTAGTTTGGCATATTCCAGTCTTGCTTTTTTATGATTCGTTTTCAACAATGGTGTCCTCCTTGGTCGTCTCCCATGTAGTCCACTTTGGCTCAAACAACGACGGATGGTGCGATCTGACATCTGACACTGATGTTCCTTGAGCATGAAGTTCACCTTGAATCTCTTTTAGAAGTCTTTCTAGGCTCTTTTGTTTACCATTCGGATTATCCGTCTCTTAGATTTGTCATCAATTTTCCTCCTGCGGCCACGTCCAGGGAGGTTGGCTACAGTCCCATGGATCTTAAACTTCTGAATAAATGTAATATGTGCAACTGTACTCACAGGAACATCTAGTTGCTTGGAGATGGTCTTATAGCCTTTACCTTTAACATGCTTGTCTATAATTTTCTTTCTGATCTCTTGAGACAGCTCTTTCCTTTGCTTCCTCTGGTCCATGTCGAGTGTGGTACACACCATATCACCAAACAACACAGTGATTACCTGGAGCCATATATATAGGCCCAATGGCTGATTACAAGGTTGTAGACACCTGTGATGCTAATTAGTGGACACACCTTCAATTAACATGTCCCTTTGGTCACATTATTTTCTGTGTTTTCTAGGGGTACCATCATTTTTTGTCCATGCCTGTTTCATGAGTTTATTTTTTTACATAATTCTGTTGAAGCATGGTTGAAAAACAATGTCTGACTTTCATTGGTTAACATTTATAGAATTTTTATTTATTATTACTTTTGTCAGATTAAAGTTATTTCTGTGACCATTGTGACTTTTTCTTTCATTGACCAAAGGGTACCAACAATTTTGTCCACGTCTGTATATATATATATATATATCTATATATGGTGTGTATATATATGTGTATATATATGTATGTGTATATATATCTATATATATATATATATATATATATATATATATATATATATATCAATATATATATATATATATATATATATATACACTTATGAAAATATTCAAAATTACAAATGGGGATCCTGGGATATGCTGAATAATAATTTAGTGACTGTAACGAATTACTGTTTTTTAATGAAATTGCATAACGGCGATACATGCCGCCCCCAACACTGCTTATGAGTTACACTGATTGGGAACTGAAAATTTACTTGTAGAATTTAATAAGAAACCGAGCTTTAACCCGAAATGACACTTTTTCAGCGTTCCTCAAAAAACAAAATGCCCCCCAGGAGGCTGAAGCCACTCTGGCAGAATACAGTAAATCCGAACAGGTATCATTCACTGTCAAATATTCCGAATTCCAGAAAGAATCTGCTTTTCCTAAGAGTGCCAAAACTGATGTTCTGGCATCCTTTTCATCAAGCTTTGCTAATGAGGAGGATGGCATGATGCCGGTTCCATCCAAAGAGAAGCTCTCGCTTGTGGAGCATTGGGCTGAGAAGTATCTGGACAGTGGCATCTCGTTGCAGACGGATACAGACCGGCTGTCGGGCTGCAATTACGATAGTGACGAGAGCAACGAATCTGAGGATACTACTCTTCACAGCTCTTCCATTTTCCCATCCGAAATCGAGGTAAGGCCATGAGTTTGGGATTCATACAGTATGGTGAGCTAATACAGTGGTGTGAAAGTGTTTGCCCCCTTCTTCATTTCCTTTTTTTTGGACATGTTTCACACTTTAATGTTTCAGATCATCAGACAAATTTATATATATATATATATATATATATATATATATATGTGTGTGTGTGTGTGTGTGTATGTATGTATGTATGTGGTATGGGGTATATAGTGTATATATATATATATATCTAATATTATATATATATATATATATATATATATATATATATATATATATATATATATATATATATATACACACACACACACACATGTACATATACATATATATATATATATACATACATACATACACACACATATACACACACACACACATTTGTATTATTTACTAATATTTACTTATGAAAATATTCAAGATTACAAATAGTTCCATCTGAACAACTTGGGATATGTTGAATAATAATAATAATAAATAAATCTTTTTTTTAGTAACTGTAACGAATTACTTTTATATTTATTTTGTAATGAATGTTAGTCAAAGATAACACGAGTAAACAAATCCCATTTTTTAAAATTAAACATTTTTTATTATTAAAGGAAAGCAAATACCTAAAACTACATGGCCCTGTGTAAAAAAAAAGAATGCCCCCTAAACCCAATAACCGGTTAGGGCAGCAGCAACACCAACTGCAATCAAGCGTTCGTGATCACTATGAGTCTTGTTACAGCACTGTAGAGGACTTTTTGATCCACTCATCTTTGCAGAATTGTTGTAATCCAGCCACATTAGATGGATTTCAAGATTGCCGGACTTTTCTCCTTTGGGATTTTTTTTGTTGGACAGCAGAATTCATTGTTTCATTTATCACGCTAAAACAATAAAGTGCTAAAAAAAACAACTGGAAATCAGGGAGGGGGGCAAACACTTTCACACCCCTGTAACCATTCGATTTCAGATGTCGGATTTTAAGTCTGAGATGAATTTCTCAGTGACGTCCAGCAAAGTCAGCTGGAAGTCTCTGCGTCGCCGGCTGTCGGCTTTTCCCACAAAGGTATTTTGAGCGCACGCTTGGGCTTCGGCATGAAATTTGGAAATGGAATTCTGGTCTAAACTTAATACTTTTATTAATACATTCTGTGATTCGCAGCAGGCCGAAGTGGAAACGTTTGATTCTGACGATTCTGTTCCCATGTATCGCTTGGTGCTGGCTGGGGACGCAGGGTCTGGAAAATCGAGCTTCTTGCTGCGTCTTAGTCTAAACGAATTCAGGGGAGACATGCAGACGACACTGGGTAAGAGACGGACATGAGCCTCCTTGTATTATACAGACACTCCCAACCCTACGAACAAACCCTTTACAGTCTTGCGCCAATACGAACAACACTGTTCATAAAGTAAAATTGGGGTCTTAGTGCACTAGATTATCCATAATATTTTCATAATCCATAATTAGTAATGTAATTGCTTTCGGTCTCCACCTACGCTAAAGGGAAATGGACCAATGGGTGAAGATGGAAAAAAAAGAATGCGATAAGAACAATAGTCATTAAGGTCATTATTGTTGATGTACGAGTTGAAATACCCATGTACCACCTCCTCCCTTTGTCCACACCCGTACTAACCACCACATTCCATGGTAAGTGCAGTACTTACTGTACACAAACCTGCACAGAACCAATAAATTCTACAAAATAAACCCTATTATTAAAAGAAATCCGTACCATAATTTCAAGTCAAGGCATGATCAAGTGATCTACACTAGTGACCACTGAAGACTTACTCATGGGTTGCTACTGTTGGGTGAAACAGCCCTCCCCCTATAGCTTTCATGTTAAATCCCTCAAACCATTAAACACGTCTTGTTGGACTGTCATGCTTACACTGTCATTAGGAAACAATTTGACTGTGAAACCAGTCTAGAAGGGACCCAAAAATCTTCCTGTCACGAGCAAACGTGAAACAACGTAAACACTACGGAATACAGGAAGACCTTGTGTATACCGTGTACGTCGCCAAAGCTAGCACGGCGTAAAAACCTGACTAGATATTTACTGTATACATTACTGTAACTGTTTATTCATTTTAAATGTATTACTGTTATTGTTGTATAACTTTTCTTAAGTAAGGTAGGGAGTGTGTGTGTGTGTGTGTGTGTGTATATGTGTGTGATATATATATATATATATCTATATATATAGATATCGATATATATAGATATAGATAGATATAGATATATATATAGTATATATATATATATATATATATAGCTATACTATATAGATAGATAGATAGATATAGATATGCATTGATGTATACTATGTGTGTGTGTGTGTATATATATATATCCTATATATATATATATATATACATGTATGTATGTATGCATTGATGTATGTATGTGTGTGTGTATGTGTCTATATATATATATATATAGTTTTGTAATATCAAATAAGAACAAGGGGTGATTTATTGTGGATGTAGGAGTTGATTTTCAGATGAAGAAGATGCTTGTGGATGGTGAAAAGACCAACCTTCAGATATGGGACACTGCTGGGCAGGAAAGGTAATGTAATGAATAGGAGACAGAGATCCGCTATGGCATTTGTTATAACTGAGCGTTCTGTATACGTTAATGTGCACCGCACTTCTTGTCTTGCATGGATACACCTTAGTTTATTGGTTTATTCATTAAACTTTTAGTGGATGGCTTTCGTGTAGCATATAGTGAATTTTCTTCTTTTATTGGATGATGTTGGTTTTGTTGCTACATTGGATTAAAAGTGACGAAGTAAGTTCTGCCTGATTTTTTTTTATTTTAATTACATGGTTTGCATTTTTAAAAAGGGTCGCAGACTGTTTTATCAACTGTGATTTTTAATGAATGAATGCAGGTTTCGCAGTATTGCCAGATCGTACTTCCGTAAAGCGAACGGGGTACTCCTACTGTATGACGTCACCTCGGAGAGCAGCTTCTTGAATGTCCGAGAGTGGATCGAGCAGATTCAGGTACTCCATCAGAATCTGGTGGAACATTTTGAACTGTTAATTTCTGGTTATATATCTGCTCTTTGTGGTAAATACCTCAGGACTCCACCGACGGAAACATCCCCATGTGTCTAATTGGAAATAAAGTGGACTTGAGAGTGACTAGAGAAGTGGAGAACAGTGTGAGTTCGGTCCATGGGGAGAAGCTTGCTAGGGTGAGTAGGGTTTTTTTTCCCTGTTAAAAAAAAAAAAAAAGATTTAAATGTTTTGTAATCTCTGTTTACTGGTTTAATGTTTTATCTGTGGCATCATGGGTTTGAGCTGGGTTTGAGGTTTATTATAATCATTTATATGGGAAATGTATATTCTGATTATTTTGTGTTTAACCCGGAAACACCCAATAAACATAATAAAAAAAAAAAAAAAAGTTTTGTAATGTCTTATGTGTGTGACGACAGACTTACAACGCCTTGTTCTGTGAAACAAGTGCCAAGGAGGGCACCAATGTAGTGGAGGCAGTTCTGCATTTAGCACGGTAAGCGGATGTTTAAAATGGATCTGTTTAAGACCAAATGGGGAAAACTGAAATGTTATCACTTTTTTTCCCCTTCTTCCTCCCTCCAGAGAGATCAAAAAACACACCAAACTGAGGAGGCAGTCGGAGTCTCAAGTAAAGTTGACTCTAAACAGCGGGAAAAAGGCACTGAGTAACTGCTGTGGACTTTAGTCGTGACTCCTCATGAAACAGCAGGACAGGGCTTAATATACACACATTAAAGATAGATCCATTGTCTGACATTAAACACACACACACCTTAATTAGGTCACCTTATATGCCAGATTATTCATTATTGACTTGAACATGAGTGTCGTCGTTGGTATGAAATAGGCTCGTTTTCTTTGGGAAAGACAGTCGTCTCTCACATTGCTGTTTTTGGCTACCTGGTTATTTTGCTGTTGTCCAGCGATCTAACAATTTACACAGATGTTAATGTGAACATAACCTGACCGTCTTGTCATCTGCATGATTTGAAACAAAGGCTGCTGCCGGACTATTGTTATTAGTTAACTGTATCAATGACCGTATGTAAATGTATGAGGTACAGGCATAAATCTATATGTAACTTTTATTATTATTATTATCATTTTATTGCTGAGATGGATTGTGGTGTTGGATTTTTAAATTACAATAGCATTATAGTCTAATGCGCACTTTTCTCTCATCACGTGTATACTGTACTTTTTAGTTTTTATTATTTTTAAAGATTATCTAAATGATCCTTTTTATATACCAAATGTACATTTTGTATAAATGTTATTTGATTTATTTTAAATAAATGTATTTTAATCGTTTATCGGGTGATCTCTGATGCCACATATTACTGCACACGTCCAAACCATCTCGACCAGCCCTCACAAAAGGTACAGACCCGTCTAAAGTGACAATGGGAATGATTCAGAGGAGATTTGGGTGAAAATGTTGAGGTCAAATGAGACCATAATTGATCTCTCTTGCATCAAGACAACTCGCCTTGTTTGGAGGATGAGGAATGCTATCTATAGCCCCAAGAACATCATAATCATGGAACATGGAAGGTGGAAGCAGTATACATTTGGGGTGTTTTAAGTGCTGTTGTATGTTGGCAAGATGGAAATGGGAGGCATAGGTGCTCATGGAATAGGACTATATTGTACAGTAGGCACAATATGCTGCTAAGATATACTTACTGTATGTATTTATACAATATACACTTACCACTAGATATGCATTCTATTTTTTTCCCTGTGTCTCGTCTATATTAAAAAAAAATACACTATGCTAATAATCCTATGTATTCTTTTTATATACAATGTATACATGTATCGGCATCCATTGTAAAGAACTTCCTAATGTCGCATTATTACTTTTCTCACTTCTTTTCTTCTTGCTGTGTAATATTGTTTAATGTTTGCTGTAGTTTGCCTGTGCAAGCTGTCACAGCTCTTATATTAGTCCGTCTTCTGTTTATTATGAGCTCATCATCACCACTCAGATCCAGTCTGTATCCTGATCACATGGTCACTGTAGTTCCCTGATCCAGCCCTTATCCAGATGATGGATCAGCACCAATAGACACTTAATTGTCTATCATTTATATTTATATAAAATTATAGTTAATTTAAATTTATTCATAAGTATTTTATATATATTATTTATATAATTTATATAAACGTTTTTTTCTGTGTCATTTATTACTGTACAGCTGCTTTGACACAATCCGCATTGTTAAAAGCATTATATAAATAAAGGTGACGACTTAAATATAGCAAGTAAAACTTCTCTAGGCTGATTTGACGGACCAAGCTCCTAAACAAAGATTAGATTCTATAGCAAAAATAGGACTCCATGGTCAAGATGCGGCAAAACAGCAGAACAAGCGTTCTTGTGCTATTTTATGTTTTTATTTTACTCGGTGATGTAATACCTGGCTGCAACAATGCTTCCGTCAGTCATCTTTCTGCTTTCCCAGATTAGTAATATTTGCACTGGTCCAGAAAACGATTTCAAACATTAAATTCCCCTGGGGATTTTGGCAGAGACTATATGATTTCTCTGTGTAAACAAAATACAAATAGGGTTAAATAGAGGAAAACGTAATCAAATTAAATGAAATAAAACAAATGTAAATAAAAACAGAATGCTTTTTTGTGCAAATCTCATAAAGCCACATTTTATTCACAGTAGATAACTTTATATAACTATTATATAAATATTCCCTCATGTGGGGGATTTGACAGCGGCGGATTTACGGAGACAGGCTGCCCCGCTGTGGAGACCTCTAGGGGCGCAATGCTCAGAAGAAGACGATGAAGGAACAATAAAGAAGAAGAAAAGGAGGAAGAGGAAGAAGAAAACGTCTACTATGCTGTCACGGATGATTATTTGTTTACATTAATTGTACATCGTTTTGATAAGAATTTTTGTTTTTTGTTTGTTTTTTTTAGTTTGGGCATTATTGTAAATAGCCTTCTGGCTATTTGAAATAGCGCTCTCTTATTGGATGTTACCAGCAGGGGGCGTGTACATCGTTTTCCGCTCCTATTGGTTTCACGGTAAAGTTTCTCCTCTTTTAAAGCTTGTAATAGCGCGAAGAACTGATCTGGAGTTTTAGGTGAAATGATCATTTACTCTTTTCCAGTAAATCCAGTCTTATTTAAAGTGTACTAATGGTTGGTTTCGGTTTATTCTTGTCTTCTTGGGATGCCCGGTAAAGACTGGGAGAATACAGGGACTGTACATTGACCATACATGTTTACAAATACTACAGCGAAACACGTGGCAGGATCAAAATATTTTCAACAGAGGCAAATTCGTATCATTTTCTCGTTATTAAGTCGAAACAAACGTGCTCGATTTCTAAGCGTTAGTGATGGGTCATGTTAGTGACTCGGTTCTTTGAATCTCGTTCATCAACATAAGCGAATCCTTTTTTTTTCATTCATTTTGTTTATTTCGTGCTTTTGATCAGAAAACAATTAAAATGTTACATTTATATAGGTCCAGTAATTACAATATTACAAAGCAGCTGAGAATATATTCTGAACATATTATAAACAGAGTAAGCGGCTCACCTCTCATATAATATTGTACGAATCATTCGTCCTTTTGTCACGTGACTCCTATAGACACTATGCAGTGCATTACACAGGAAACAGAATTGAACGGTTTTGCTCATGCGTCTCCTAATCTGAGTCGTTCGGTCTTTTGTCACGTGACTAAAGAACGAACGACTTCGCATAGGTCAATTGCACATGCATATCGCTGCGTCTGATGGAGTCAGTCTGTGGAACGAGTGCACGTGACAATGACAGGGGATGGGAATCCCGAACGAACGACTCGGGTGCACTGCATAGCGTCAATTGGGAGTCACGTGACAAATCCCGAACGACACCGATGCGCTGCATAGAGTCTTTGGGAGTCATGTGACAAAAGCATGAACGACTCAGATGCACTGCATAGCGTCAATGGGAGTCATGTGACAAAAGCATGAACGACTCAGATGCACTGCATAGCGTCAATGGGAGTCATGTGACAAAAGCATGAACGACTCAGATGCACTGCATAGCGTCAAAACATAACGAACGACTCAATGCACTGCATAGTCAATGGGAGCGTCACGTGACAAAAGCATGCACTGACACCAAAGCCGACGAACTGAACGTCAACATGCGTCCGACAGACAAAGCCCGATGCACGATGCACTGCATAGCGTCAATGGGAGTCATGTGACAAAAGTCAATGTTTCCATGAACGACTCAGATGCACTGCACTATGTGCATAGCGTCACTAAAGGACCGTCACGATGACTGCAGCGTCATAATGGGAGTCATGTGACAAAAGCATGAACGACTCAGATGCACTTGATAGCGTCTAAAGGAGTCACATGACAAAAGTATGAACGACTCAGATGCACTGGATAGCATCTAAAGGAGTCACATGCACTGGACAGCATCTATGGGAGATGAACGAGTCACATTAAGAGACTCATGAGCAGAACCATTCAATTCTGTTAACTGTGTAATTCACTACATTGTGTCTGGGAGTCATGTGACAAGAGAACGAACGATTCGGACCAGAAGACTTGAGTCGAAAGTTAACACACCTTCATGTTGGAATCAGTTAGATTGAAGTATGAATATCTGATTTGTTTCTACTTTAAAATGAACAGTTTACTAATCCTGAAGTAATTTACTATTACTTTATCTTTTTATATACTTTATTACTATCCTAAAATAATTTCAAAGTAAAGTGAAGGCCGACTGCTCAACTGATGTAGAATCCCATGTATTTTCATGGTAGACAGAGAGAAACATTAACTATCTAGTCTACATGCATAAACATATTTGTATTTATGTCACGTCGTGTGTTGTGCATTTGGGTGCAGATGTCTAAGAGGAAGAGCACCGATCTGGTAGATGGACGTTCCAAAAGAGGACGATTATCTCAGGAAGCACAGGAAGATGATGGCGAGATCTCTTCCCCTCAAGACAGCAACGCAAAATGGACACAAAGCAATGTAATACCATTGTCGTGTGAAATTTTTAAATCGACGCTGCCTTTTTACCCCAAAATAATAGAGCCGTCGCAATTGCTTGGGGGAAGTGACGTATCGTTACTAAATATCTGCAAAGATTTATATTAGTATTATATAAAACATGAGCACATGCAGGTAAACGACGGCATCTACAATAATATTTCTCCTGAAAAATACCTAGTAAACTGGAACACTTCCTGAGTATAAACAACTGGCCCTATTTGTAAGATGATATAATACTTTTAGCACAGTTGAAAACCTAAAACGTGCATTTTTATTAGAAAAGATTTCACTTATTGTAAAATGTAAATTTTATTTAAACGTAAGGTTTAATATCTATGTCGTGACATTGTGCTATTCGTCTCTCTTTTTTTTTTTTGGTTATAGGCATCAGGGGAGGTTGGCATTATAGAGAATCTGTTTCTGAAGAACTTCATGTGCCATTCGCTGCTGGGCCCGTTTACCTTTGGACCAAATGTCAACTTTGTTATTGGGAAAAATGGAAGTAAGTCACAGACTACTGTAGAACCTTGTTTTGGCCACAATGCTCCTTTTATTAATAATAATTCAAGTGCATATAAAATAACGTTGCCGTGCACATCGGCATCGTTCTTTCCTCATCAAGATATACTCCTCTCGTACAACATAGTACTCCGAATTTTCATTGTCATCCGGCAAACGTCACTAAAAAATGTGATATGGCGTGTTCATATTTTTATTAGATGGATGGATGGATGGATGTAGGGGCACGGTGGCTTAGTGGTTAGCACGTTTGCCTCACACCGCCAGGGTCCTTGTTCGATTCCCGTCTCGGCCATGTGTGTGTGGAGTTTGCGTGTTCTCCCCGTGCCTCAGGGTTTTTTTTCTCCGGGTTCTCCGGTTTCAACCCAGTCCAAAAACAGGTTGATTGGCACCTTGGAACATTGTCCCTAGTGTATGAGTGTGTGTGTATGTGTGAATGTGGGTGTGTGTGTGCCCTGCGATGGGTTGGCATTCCATCCAGGGTGTATCCTGCCTTAATGCCCATAGACGCCTGATATAGGCACAGGCTCCCCATGACCCGAGGGAAGATCGGATATAGCGGCGGTTAGAATGTAGATTAGATGATGAATGAATGGATAGATGGATAGATAGATGGAAAGGAAAGTCCCAAACCATGAGATTTTTCACCATCTGATTTCATCTGTCTATAAGACCTTCTTCCAGTCTTCACTAAATGGATGGTTAGATAATTATTGAAAAAAAGAAAAAAGATGCGCCCACTGGGAGCCACTGTATAAGAGAATTTTATTTGTCTAGGTGGGAAAAGTGCTATATTGACTGCTCTGATTGTGGCTCTGGGAGGTAACGCGCAAACAACCAACAGAGGTACTTCACTGAAAGGCTTTGTCAAGGAAGGAGAGGGGTATGTTTTACACTTACTTCTTTAAATATATGGATTAAAAAAAAAAAAAAAAAAAAAAATATATATATATATATATATATATATATATATATATACTTATATATATATATATATATATATATATTTATATATATTTATATTTATTTTTGTTACATTCCTTGTATTTAGCTCGGCAGAAATCTCCATCACCTTGAGAAACCGTGGGCAGGATGCATATAAGCCACAAGTGTTCGGGGAGTCGATTACGATTGACCTTCGTATTTCCAACGAAGGCCTGCGAACGTACAAGCTAAAGAGTAAAACAGGTACATTTTGCAAATGATTATTAACTTATATTATTCAAGTATTGGAAATTTGCTTCTGAATTATTTGCCAAACTAATTGAAATTAGGGTCACTTTTAGGGAGGTAAATAAAGGGGGCAATGGCTTAGCGGTTTATGTTTCACACCGCCAGGATCCGGGTTATTACCGTTCGGCCATGTGTGTTGGAGAGTTTGCATGTTTCCCGTGCCTAGGGGGTTTTTTTCTCTGGGTTCTCCGGTTCCCCCAATCCAAAAACATGCACAGGTTGATTGGCACCTGGAAAATTGTCCCTTGTTGGAAATGTGTGTTATGGGTTGGCAATCCATCAGGGTTGTATCCTGCCTAATTATAACGCTGAGATAGCACAGGAATCCGCTATTGTTATGAATGTCTTCCTAACTATGTAGGTAAGATATAAGCTATAAAAACTATTTGAATGCTGCATTTAAGGTTATAAAAAACAATAAAGTAATCATTTAAATTAATAGACAGTATAAAATACTGTAATGGGGGCACGGTGGCTTAGTGGTTAGTATGTTCGCTTCACACCGTAGGGTACGGGTTCGATTCCCATCTCGCCATGCGTGTGTGGAGTTGCATGTTCTCCCCGTGCCTCAGGGGGTTTTCTCAGGCCGGGTTCTCCGGTTTCCTCCCGGTCCAAAAACATGCCGGTAGGTTGATTGGCACCTTGGAAAATTGTCCATAGTGTATGAACGTGTGTGTGAATGTAGTGTGTGTGCCCTGCAGGATGGGTTGGCATTCCATCCAGTGTGTATCCTGCCTTAATACCCATAGACGCCTGAGATAGGCACAGACTCCCCGTGACCCGAGGGGGGAAGATCGGATAAAGCAGTAGAAGATGAATGAATACTGTAATGTATATAATGTATATAGTAAGTACTCTACTTACCATGGAATGTAATGGTTAACACGTGTGTGGATGTTCCTAGGGTGGGGAGCGTCTGTATTTGCACAATTTCCCGTCTCACAATCATTCATAACGACAGCATAAAGGCTTCCGAAACTATTCTGACTCTTGTAATACGTGTGTTGATTTAGGTCAACTTGTACCGTTCAAACGAGAGGAGCTGGCATCCATTCTCGATCACTTCAACATTCAGGTACCGTTATAACGTTTTATTGGTATTTATTAAACATGTTCTCGCAGGTCTCGCTGGAATAAACTCCTTTTTTTTTCTCTCTCGTCCAGGTGAACAATCCGATCTCTGTCCTGACACAGGAAATGAGCAAAAATTTCCTTCACTCCAAAGGAGAGGGAGACAAGTACAAGGCAAGTGTGCATGCGTTTTTCTTTCCCATAAGTCAATGTAGACTAGGCATAAGCCTGTGCTCTTAAAGCTGCTATACTTGTACTTATGAAAAATAAGATTAACAGATACTTATTCTTTTCTAATGACGAATCGATCGAATTAAACCGTTTTAATAGCTTAAATGTTTGTTTGTTTTTTGGTTCTTTACTGGATAGTCGTTTCTAGGCATGCTTTAAGCAGGCTCCAAACAGTATTAAGATTTCAATTACAGCATTTGGCAGACACCTCTATCCAGAGCGACTTACAACTGAGCAATTGATGGTTAAGGGCCTTGCCCAAGGGCCCACTAGTAGCAGCTTGGTGGTGGTGGTGGGGTTTGAACCTCTGATCTTCCGTTCCAGAGTCCAACACCTTAACCACTGGGCTACACACCTCCCTATTAGAGCTGAGCGATATGTCATATAAACTGAATCAGACAAAATTCGATTTTGGATACCGAGGAGGGGAAAATGTGTCTGCTATTTTTACCTGGTGTTAGTGGTTTTTTTGTTTTTTTGTTTGTTTTTGCCATTTTCATGTTTATCCCGCAGCGCCACACACACTCACACACATTCAACAACGTGGTGCTGTTTGAGGTGCTGGACATGGGGTTGGAGGAGTGTAGCTCAGTGGTTAAGGCGCTGGGCTACTGATCGGAAGGTTGGAGGATCGAGTCCCCCCGTATCGCCAAAGTTGACACTCTGAATAGCGATATAAACATTTGCAGCACTAAACAGATGATGTCATTGTTCAAAACACGTAAGATGTTAATTGTGTCTAATCATCTCGTTGGAAATGTTTGCAGTTCTTTATGAAAGCGACTCAGCTGGAGCAGATGAAGGAGGACTATAGCTACATTATGGAAACAAAGGCGGTCACTCAGAATACAGTGGAGAAATACGAGGAGGTAAAAATGCACTGGGAGAAATTGTCGTAGTGGCGAGGTGTGCAGGCTTTTTTACACTGATGGCAAGAAGAAATAGCCGTTATGGCTCGGGAAATCTGTTTACTTTATAAACTTTATATAAACAACATATGTTAAATTTACCCTAGAACTTAAAATTTCACATGAGTTTAAATTTAATACCATGTCTTTAGTACTGCTGTTTGACATTACTTGTACTCCTCTTTTATATGGCATAGAAATGCATCGCCTATCTTTTATAGCCATGTTTCGGTTTGCTTCTCTTCTCCTGCATGTGCTTTTCTGTGAAATTGTGTTGTGTTTCTAATCTCTGGCTTTTCTCTTTTTCCCCCACCTTCTCCAGACCATGCTTGAAATCCGTCAAAAGTACAAAGAGAAAGAAGAGAAGTATAAGAATCTGGCTTCACTGGATGAGATGGAGAAGAAACTGGACAAGTTACAAAATCAAATGGCCTGGGCACTGGTGAGGAATCTTAACATTGTGTACGACAGTATAAAAGTCGAGTGACGGCATCTTCACTATAACTACGTCTTGGCAGATTTTTGAATCAGGCTGCAAGAAAAGATGAAATATCACTGCACTTTGATTGACTTATTATTGCCAATTTGTGTAATTTCATATATATGACAAATTCTTTGCCAGATAAATTACAATACAATGAAATGATTTTCAACATTAGCAGCTTACTGGTAGTAACTTGGTAGTATCTTTTCATTGTGTAATCCAAAATGACTTACATATGGACTATTTACTTGAATGACACCCAGCTAGTTTTCAGAGAGTATAAAGAAAACGGTGCTGCACATGCTCCACTGTGCTAGCATTCCTAAGAATTTAGCCCATTCACTATCTATGAACTGGTTATTCATATGTTGAAAGAACTTTGTAATATGGATTGTATTCATTATAAAATGAATCTGTAAAGTGGAACATCTAGAATTTGAAAAAGGAAAGAGATTCTTTAACTGTATGATCTTTTGGAAAACGGAGAAACAGAGAAATCATTAGACAAGGAATGTCTATAGAGGCTTACTTACATTTACAGCATTTGGCAGATGCCCTTAGCAACTTGTAAACTATCTATGTATCTATCTCTATCTCTCTCTCTCTCTCTCTCTCTCTCTCTCTCTCTCTCTCATATATATATATCTATATATATATATATATATATAGATAGATAGATAGATAGATAGATAGATATGATAGATAGATTAGATATATATGTATATATATATATATATATATATATATATATAGTATATAAGTTTATTTAATCTTGAGCATTTAGAAATGTTTTCATGTTTGCGTGTTGCAGGTGACTGAAATGGAGCAGGAAGTGAAGCGCATAACAGACACTGTCACAGAGGAGGACAAGTCCACTATTAAATATGACCAAAAAGTAGAAGAGTGGAAGGTAATTTATTAAGCTATTATTATATTAGTTAGTCGTGTTCTGATACAAGTATGAATTATAGTGACTAAAAGTTACTTTCAGCTGTTGAACTCTAACAGAATAAAAAATGACATCACTAGCATTTCTTTCTGTTGTACAGTGAGGGGGGAAATGATTTGATAAATAAAATGATTTATTTCCTTCCTAAATGCATATCCATAAAGCCATAACTTGTGTTTTTTTCTGGATTTGTTGTTTTTCTCTTTCATTAAAACTATAGACTGATCGTTTCTTGGTCAGTGGGCAAAATCAGCAGGGGATCAAATACCTTTCGCCCCCTCACTGTATTTACTAATACAACGTAAAACTGTCAAATTTGCTGATGACCGAATTGATCATGTTTTTTTTTTATTATTATATGCAGGAGAAAGTAGTGAAAGCTGAGCAAAGCTACAAACAAGTCCATCATGAGTTGGAGTGCATGGTTGAGCAAGTGCAAAATCTGCAGACTGTATGTGCTCAAAAAAAGAGTGAAGTTCAAAAACAGAACAAAGCCTTCAAAATAGCAGAGGTACAGTAATGCATATAAACACATTTGGGGTTGTAATGTGTTTGTACTAGGGCTGTTAGCGCAAATTCATCTTAACGTGATTCATTTTATTAACGTGGCACGCAATGCGCTGCGAGCGATCTTCTCCTTCACTCTATGTGGTTTTGACCAGTGAACGAGACACTGGGCATTTTTCACACTTAATAAAAAGAACAAATCAGTAAAGATAATCCAGTCCGGATTTTTCCCAGATCATTTCAGCATTGACCTTTTTTCATTCGCTCTTTCCGCTTGTAATGTTAGGATGGAATATAACAGTGGCGATAGATTTGTTTTATTAACAAATACACCTAGCAACGTTCATCCACTTACGCTTTCCAAAATTACGAGTCATACAACAGGTATGAGGGTACGGTGGTTTAGTGTTTAGCACGTTCACCTCACACCGCCAGGTTCCGGGTTCGATTCCCGTCTCGGCCATGTGTGTGTGGTGTTTGCATGTTCTCCCCGTGCCTCAGGGTTTTTTTTCTCTGGGTTCTCCGGTTTCCTCCCGGTCCAAAAACATGCGCGGTAGGTTGATTGGCACCTTGGAAAATTGTCCCTAGTGTATAAATGTGTGTGTGAATGTGAGTGTGTGTGATGATTTGGTATTCCATCCAGGGTGTATCCTGCCTTAATGCCCATAGACGCCTGAGATAGGCACAGACTCCCCATGACCCGAGGGAATATCGGATATAGCGGTAGAAGATGAATGAATGAATGAATGAAAAACATGTATGAGCTTCTCCTTTATTAGCGTATATTACCGCATATTAGCATATTATTACCTAAACGTATCACATAGTTTATATGGAAAGCAACCAAAATCGGAACAGAATTCTTAAAGGAGCCATGTACCATATTTAACAATTAAAACATCCACAAAAAAATTAACATAGCAATTAATATTCAAAGAATAATTTGCAGAGTAAAATAAATATTTTAATGAATCATTTTAATAAAGGGAGAGATTTTGAGTGAAATGTATATAATTATAACATTAGAATGATCAAAAGTGTTCATTTATGCTACATTGAAAACAAGTTATCACAAGTTAACTCATGGCAATCAAGTGATTAATCACGATTAAATATTTTAATCTATTGACGGCCCTAATATATTTATAACATCCGTCACAGTTAGAGTATTAAAAACATGAAAAGTGTTCATTTATGGTCATTGCTTTATAAAACTGAATAGAGATAATGACACATTAACTCTAATTAAGTAATTAATTCTAATTAAGAAGAGTTGTTATACTAATGAGTAAGTGAGATGTGATCTACGGGTTAAAGGTGGCATACTATATTATATTATTGTATATTTTTTAAGCGGGTTTCTTGCTGTAATGTTTTTTTTTCAAATATTAGATTATATTAGATTTTACTTATATGTTTTGCAAAAATGTAACATATTAAAATATTAGATTATATTGACAGATTATCATTTTGTTGTTTATGTTTTTTTTTAGGAAGGGTTTCATAAGCAAAAAGCAAATTTGAGAGATCTGGAAAGAGATAAAGAACACCTTACAAAGCACATCGGCGAACTCAAATTGAGGTATGTGCGCTCTAATAGGACAGTACAACAGACAATGTACATTAGTACCTTAAAATGCTCGAAAAACCATCCAATGTGGCTGAAGTACAACAATTCTGCAAAGATGATTGGACCAAAATTCCTCCACAGCGCTGTAATAGACTTTCATGCTATCGCAAACGCTTTATTAATTAACGCTATACGCCTTAATAATAAAAGCCTTCATCTAAAAACTGCATTTTCTGTTTACTCATGTTATCTTTGAACAATATTTAAATTTGTTTGATGATCTGAAACATTAACTCCAATATAGACATTCTTTGCCATGCAGGATTTGATGTGATGTTATGGAGGAATGCATAGTTCCTGTAGGGGGCGTGGCCTCACACGTGAGGGCCAGGAGGGGGCGTGGCCAGTCAGTAGCCTTCAGTAAATGTGCTGCATGTGCGTGATTGATGAATATACAGGGTATAAATTCAGACAAGATTTCATTTAATCTGGTTGTTTTAAGCATATATATTATATATATATATATATATATATATATATATATATATATATCCCTGGTGTAATTTCCTGGGTTAAAGGGGCACGGTGGCGTAGTGGTTAGCACGTTCGCCTCACACCGCCAGGATCCGGGTTCGATTCCCGTCTCTGTCATGTGTGTGTGGAGTTTGCATGTTCTCCCTGTGCCTCAGGGGGTTTTTCTCTGGGTTCTCCGGTTTCCTCCCGGTCCAAAAACATGCATGATAGGTTGTCCCTAGTGTATGAATGTGTGTGTGAATGTGTGTGTGTGTGCCCTGCGATGGGTTGGCAATCCATCCAGGGTGTATCCTGCCTTAATGCCCATAGACGCCTGAGATAGGCACAGGCTCCCCGTGACCTGATGGAAGATCGGATAAAAGCGGTAGAAGATGAATGAATGAATGAATTTCCTGGGTTATTCCCATTAATTCCAGGTTATATTCCATGGAAAGTTTCCAGTCTGGAAAATTACTGGAATGTTGCAAGCAAAATTTCAACAAAAAAAATTCCATAACATTTCCCCAGTTACTGAGATTGACTGAATTTAAAGTTTATTCTATGTTCGTTTACATTTTACACAGTGCGCCAAATCTTTTGGGATCGATGTTGTCCATCCTGCTGATACTCTTCAATCTCTCTGCAGTATTGTTCAGTCAAGTGAAGCCGTGATTCAGTCCCATGAGGAAAATCTGAGGCGCCTTAAGGACGAGTTGGCTGCTTTGACGTTCCAGGAAGCTGCTCTGGCTCAGCAAATTGAACAGTTTCAGAAGGCCTGTGCCATGGCCAAGGACACACTCTGTAAAATGAGGTCAGGAAACATGCATTGAATGTTATAGATGTCATGTATAAAGGGCTTTGTTGTAGGAAAGCGAGCTGCATAAACGAGTATAACGACAACATTAAGAGGGGTAAAGTACTGAGACCCATGTTAAATACAATAAAATAAAAGATCTTTTCAAACTAACGTACATTAACTTTCTTCTTGTGTTTAAGCTATATACAATCGTTAAATCAATGGCATGTCAACTGAGTCATCTATCATCTATGCACATTATTCCTTGTTGTATAAATAGTGCAAAAAACACTTGTGGTTTATTAACAATTACTGATTTTCTACTAAATAAATTCAGGAGGATTTATTAAATATAGAAAAGAATAGCCTTTATTTGTCACATATGCATTACAGCACAGTGAAATTAATTTCTTTGCATATCTCAGCTTGTTGTTTGGTAGCTGGGGTCAGAGCGCAGGGTCGGCCATGATAGGGCCCCTTGGAACACAGAGGGTTAAGGGTCTTGTTCAAGGACCCAAGGGTTCAAACCCTGACCTTCCGAACCAGCTCCTTAGACCACTGAACTACATACAGGATGGATAATCGATTAATATTAACACTAATAACTTTAACATTAATAGGCGAGAAGAGCAGGACTTGCTGTTTGCATTCCAATCAAAACAGCGTGAGCTTGCATCTGTGGAACGTGGGAGAAAAGACAGGCTCCAGCGCTTTGGTGAGCATATGCCTGCGTTGTTGGCAGCCATAGACAAGGCCTGCCACAATGGACAGTTCAGGAAGAAACCTGTGGGTCCACTTGGTAAGATCTACTAGGCAAATATATAATGTTGGCAATAATTTTGGAAATAATTTGTATTTGCATTTACACTGATAATTTGGGTTGGGAAAGCAAAGTCGATTCCGATTCTGGAATCGTATACTTAAGATGGAGAATCTTATACTTGTTATAAAATTTCGATTCCTGGGTAAATCTTTTTCCCCCACCTGGCAATCTGCCATGACCTTCCACATTCCCAATCTGCCATGACCTTCCACATTCCCAATCTGCCAGGACCTTCCACATTCCCAATCTGCCAGGACCTTATGTGGTAATCTAAACATCAATTTACAAGATGATCTGCGGGAAGCGCTCGAAAGTGTGGCTATACTTTTAAGTGTACTTTTAAGGCTAAGTGTAATTACTGTAATAAATTAATATGTTGCGAGCATGGTGTCACGACCAACATGACGAATCAACCGCGTTTGGTTCACTGTTTGGGATCGAAACTGGGAATCGATAAGAATCGGAATCGAAAAAAAATTAAAATTATACCCAACCCTACTTATAATTGGATGTACTTATTTTGTTGTTAATGTAAACAAATGCATACATTTCTACTACATATACAATACAATACAAATACATTTCTGTGTTAATTTGAATTTTTTAAAAATTATTATCTTTATTTAAAATATATCTATAGAAGTATAACTCTATTGCATGCATTATACATATAAATGTGCATTGTAGAAAGCATCATTAAGGTCTTTATGCACTTACTATGTATCATAATAATTATAATGATATTATAATTATTAATACTTCTACTACTGCTAATAAAAATAACAGTTATTATTATTTTATTTTATTATTTTTTTTATTATTATCTGCTTTGGGGGGCACGGTGGCTTAGTGGTTAGCACGTTCGCCTCACACCGCCAGGGTCCGGGTTCGATTCCCGTCTTGGCCATGTGTGTGTGGTTTGCACGTTCTCCCCGTGCCTCGGCGGGTTTTTCTCCGCGTTCTCCGGTTTCCTCCCGGTCCAAAAACATGCACGGTAGGTTGATTGGCACCTTGGAAAATTGTCCCTAGTGTATGAATGTGTGTGTGAATGTGTGTGTGTGTGCCCTGCGATGGGTTGGCATTCCATCCAGGGTGTATCCTGCCTTAATGCCCATAGACTCCTGAGATAGGCACAGACTCTCCGTGACCCGAGGGAAGATCGGATAAAGTGGTAGAAGATGAATGGATGAATGAATTATTATCTGCTTTGGTTATGAAAGTGCATTGTTTAGATGTTTTCTGTTTTTTTGTGCATATGATTTGGATTTTTGAAAAACACTCTTTATGTATTGTTTTGTTTTGGTTTTTTGTTCTAGGATACTGTATACAGCTGCGAGATCCAGACCTGGCCCTGGCGGTGGAGAGCTGTCTGAAGAGTCTGGTGTTGGCTTTCTGTTGCGATAACTACAATGACGAAAAGCTGCTACAGTCACTTATGTTTAAAAGTTTGCCACAACGACAACGGCCGCAAATTATCGTCAGTCAGTTCTCTGACCAGCTTTATGACGTCAGCAGGAGGTATTAAACCCTATACGTTAATATTACAAACCTATAAAGTGTTATTTGCAGAGACACTTAACCAATGCCATTACTTTCCTTATGCATTATATTGGGCATTCAGTGATCAAGTGTACTCTCGTGCAATATTTTTATTTATCAATTGTTAGTGTTTACCAGCCACTGCATACAAATACACAGCACAATAACAAAAAAAATGCAAAAGGACCAAACAACATTAAAAAAACAGGCGGGAAAAATAAGTACATGCGACGTACTGCCATAATTGTTGGGTATGGCGGCTTGGCACGTTGGTTTCACAGCTCCATGGATGGGGGTTCGATTTCCGGCTCCGCCATATGTGTGTGTCGAGTTTGCATGTTCTCCCCGTGTCTCAGGGGGTTTCTCCGGGTTCTCCGGTTTCCCTCCCGTCCAAAAACCTGCCTAGTGTGTGAATGTGAGTGTGTGTGTCCTGTGGTGGGTTGGCATGCCATACAGGGTGTGTCCTACCTTGATCCCCGAACACGCCTGAGATATAGGGTTCCCTACGACCCCAGAGAGAAGTTGGATAAAGCGGTTGGACCGGCCAGACAAAGATAATTGGCCCTTGTGTACACCATCATATTCAGTGGAAAACCAAACACTGTGTACAAACACACCATACCAGCTAGTAGTCCCTGTTTAGTTTTAAATATCAGCCTATATCTGTATGGTGAAATGTTACATAAAAAAAACTTTTTATATGATGTAAAATAATGTTATTTTTGATATTCATTCCTTATGATATCTAGTATATATTTATTGTATTTATTTATTTATTTATTTTCGCCAAAACTACTTGCATTCTCCAAGCTTGGTTCTTGAGCGTTATCAAATGCATAACATCAGTGCCAGTCCGGTAATTCTTATATACAGCATAATCTTATGCTATATATGATTCCATTGTATGGTTAATAAATGAGCCTAGTGCAAGTTGGCTTTTTTGTCATTTTAACAATATACAGTGCAGTATACAGTGAAACGAAACATTTCCTCAGGACCAAGGTGCTACAACAGACACAAAAACGATACAGCACATGTAACGATAACGTCTATAATTGTTTATTACAGAGCTGTCAATCATCCAAAATACCCTACAGTACTCCAAGTGCTTGATATTGAAAATCCAGTAGTGACTAACTGTCTGATTGACATGCGGGCGATAGAGACCATCCTGCTTATTAAGGTGAGTAACATATTGAGGTGTCGCTTCTATTTCAAGAAATATGTAGCTTTGTTTTTAATATATATATATATACACACACACACACACTTTTTATTTATTTATTTATTTTTGCTGATAGAATAATAAAGATGCACGGACAGTGATGCAGGAAGGACACCCTCCTATTAACTGTAGAGAAGCGTTTACACGTGAAGGAGACCAGGTTTTCAATAACCGCTACTACTCTTCAGATCAACAAAGGGCCCGGTACCTCAACCATAACGTGGAGCAGGAAATCAGGTTTGTTTCCGATTTAGTTTTATTATGTGTAAAAAGCATCCCAGTACTAATAAATGTGTGTAGAATTGTTTTTTTTGGTGTATGTTTATTATTTAATAGAAGTTAGCCAGCAAGGTCAGGAAGCATGTTATGCCCATGTTCAAGTTGCCACCAGCCCCGCAGCCTTCGTCCCAAAATCAATTAACACGCGGCCAGATATTTTAATATTCATTCATTATTATGTTTGTAAACAATTTATAGTGCTTTAGCACTTTGTGGTGTTCAGGAGATTATGTTTACAGTAGGCAACACAGCTATTAATTTATTATATTCAATAATATAACTATATATAGGGGCACGGTGGTTTAGTGGTTAGCACGTTCGCCTCACACCGCCAGGGTCCGGGTTCGATTCGCGTCTCGGCCATGTGTGTGTGGAGTTTGCATGTTCTCCCCGTGCCTCAGGGTTTTTTTTTCTCCTGGTTCTCCGGTTTCCCCCCTGGTCCAAAAACATGCACGGTAGGTTGATTGGCACCTTGGAAAATTGTCCCTAGTGTATGAATGTGTGAGTGTGTGTGTGCCCTGCGATGAGTTGGCATTCCATCCAGGGTGTATCCTGCCTTAATGCCCATAGACGCCTGAGACGGCACAGACTCCCCGTGACCCGAGGGAAGATCGGATATAGCGATAGAAGATGAACGAATGAATGAATGAACTCTGTCTCTCTCTGTATATATATATATATATATATATATATATATATATATATATATATATATATATATTATATATACATACTATGCATGTTTGACCTGATTTAGTTGTTAAAATTATTTTTAAATCGGCTTGCCTGCTATCGTTTTGCAAGTCGCGGCATCTGGTTTCCCCTGACTCGCGTTCTTAATTGCGACATCATGTCCCAAATCAAAGGTAGAAAGTAGAACCATAACATATACGAGAGTCTACACTGCACAATTGTTTATTAGTTATTTCAACATGTCAGAGTTTAAGGTGGTGACTTGGATTCCAGATTCTCTTGATCTGATGTGATTGAGCATCCTTGGGATGTACTGCACAAACATGTCTCATCATGAACGACATCTAAATATCTTTATCTGTCCGGTTTCAATTCCTCTGTTCAGAAAAAAAAGACTCCTGATTCCTGTTTAATCTATTTTTCTTTTAGAAATATACAAGCTGCCTTGCAGGAACAAGAGTCCCAGTTAAAGATTTTCAAGCAGAGTGTGCAGCAAGTTGAAGGTGATCTGCAGAGCAATGACACTTTGATGAAGAAAGCCATTAATGATGACAGAAAAATAAAGGTAAAAAAAAAAATATATATATATATATTTATTTATTTGTTTGTTTGTTTGTTTATTTTATTTTATTTTTTTTTAATTTTAAACAAACCTTTAGGTACCTGGTAGACTTAGTTCAAGTTCTTTGTTTGTCCAATGCCCCCATATGTGCAAGACTTACAGAGGAATGGAAACATCGTTTCTCTTTTCTCTTATCAAGTGTTTACATTCAATATAATATGGATATTAATAAACATATGAACAGTTAGTGCAGTATAGAAAGATTTTCTGTATGGAAGTATGTATTATGTGTTAGACATGCGCCGATAATTAAAATCATTCGGTATTTATTCACATGGTAGCCCAGTGGATAAGGTGTTGGACTCCACATAGTGGGCCCTTGAGCAAGGCCCTTAACCCTCAATTGCTCAGTTGTAAGTCGCTCTGGATAAGGGCGTCTGCCAAATGCCATAAATGAATGAATGAATGAAATGAACATGCAATTATTACGTTTTCTAGGGTCAACGGCAAAAACTGCAGATGGAGATTAATGACTTGCAGAACGTGGAGGAGCCCCATTCAGAGGACATGAAGGCTCTGGTAGGCATCCACATGTGTTCGTAACCTTACTGCAAAACCAGGGGTGGGCAAACTACGGCCCCCGGGCCACATCCCGCCCCTTGGTCTTTTTAATCCGGCCCGCCGAAGATTGGTACAGAATTGTCCAAATAAAATTATGTCATAATTATGACCGTAATCATTTGCGCTTTTCCTGTAATTGCTTGACGTTCCACCAGGTGGCTCATTAGGCGCGATCATACATTGAGTATTAACATTAATGACTTTTATATGTTTATGTGCATCTGGTGCCGGTCCGACCCATTTGTCAAATTGTGGCTGCTGAGCCCAAAAAAAAGACAAAACGCCACACACACATGGCGGAGGTGGGAATCAAACCCCCGACCCTGGAGGTGTGAGGCGACTACTAACCACCGTGTCCCCTTAAATTTATAGTAACCTTATTTCTTTTTGTTCATTGAAATCATTGTAAATATTCTCAGGTGTGTTTTTTCATGCGACTAGAATATGCAAATCATTGGATTCTGTGGAATAGGATTAGATGTATTAGATTAGACATGTTGGAGACAAGGTGAGGAATGTATTGAGATGGTTTCGACATTGAGATGGTTTTGACATGGGGTACAGAGGGCGAAGAGGATGGAGGTACCAAGCATGAGGAAGAGAGGAAATATTAGGAGGAGGTGTATGGATGTGGTGACATGCAGGTTTTTGGGGTGAAAGAGCTGAGGCAGTAAAACAAGGCACAGATTGGGTCGAACTCAGGGTCTGGCTCCAGGTCGCAGCGTGTCCGAGCATGCAACTCCAAACTCATCACCGTCAGGTGCTGCACCTGGGGGGAGACGGGGGCAAATATAAACAAATTTAAACTCCGGTCTTGGGGCATGGTGGCTTAGTGGTTAGCACGTTCGCTTCACACCGCCAGGGTCCGGGTTCGATTCCCGTCTTGGCCATATGTGTGTGGAGTTTGCATGTTTGCATGTTCTCCCCATGCCTCTCTGGGTTCTCCTGTTTCCTCCCCGTCCAAAAACATGCACAGTAGGTTGATTGGCACCTTGGAAAATTGTCCCTTGTGTGTGTGTGTGTGTGTGTGTGTGTGTGTGTGTGTGTGTGTGTGTGTGTGTGTGTGTGTGATTGTGAGTGTGTGTGTCCTGTGATGGGTTGGCATTCCGTCCAGGGTGTACCCTGCCTTAATGCCTATAGACGCCTGAGATAGACACAGGCTTCCCATGACCCGAGGGAAGATCGGATATAGCGGTAGAAGATGAATAAATGAATGGAACTCCGGTCTTTCATCATCTCTAATTAAAATGCTGATTTTTCCATTTGGCCCCGCCTATAAAACCCCCCAAAAAAGGCGGAGCTAAATGCTGAAACAGAACCTTGATCACTTTCCAATAATGCAGGCGGATTTAGAGGACATCAAGTGGTATGGCGGTATGGAGAATTATGATCCACTGTGGCGCCCCCTAACAAGAGCAACCGAACGAGGAAGAAGTTTCCATTTATGTCTTGCGTCCCGACTTGTTTTGTTATTGGTGTAAATAAACAGGTGTTGAAATGTCACATATTCATATATTTAGCTATTAATTATTGCATTTCTTGTGAGAATAACCTACATCTTTAACCTATTCTAATTAGAGTTAGAGTGCCTTGTTAAATAAATATTAAAATGTTTTTCTCTGATGGGGCACGGCGGCTTAGTGGTTAGCACGTTCGCCTCACACCTCCAGGATCCGGGTTCGATTCCCGTCTCGGTCATGTGTGTGTGGAGTTTGCAAGTTCTCCCCGTGCCTCAGGTGGTTTTTCTCCGGGTTCTCCGGTTTCCTCACCGTCCAAAAACATGCACGGTAGGTTGATTGGCACCTTGGAAAATTGTCCTGTGTGTGTGAATGTGTGTGTGTCCTGTGATGGGTTGGCATTCCATCCAGGGTGTATCCTGCCTTAATGCCCATAGACGCCTGAGATAGGCACAGGCTCCCCGTGACCCGAGGGAAGATTGGATATAGCGGTAGAAGATGAATGAATGAATGAATGAATGTTTTTCTCTGTTTTTAGGAAGATGAACTGGAGGACCTGATTAGTAGAATATCTGCATGCCATAAAGAGTATGAAAAAGAGCAACAGGTGATGATGTCACTTAAAAAAACATATGAGGAAGCAGAGCTTCTCTACCAACAACAACGAGATGCCTTACACAGCATGGCTGAGAAGTCAGAGCCTATTAAGGTAAGTTTTGTTTACGGATGTGGGTAGATCTTGGACTAAGTAGACTGAAATCTAATACGTTCAATAACAAAAATAAAGGTTTGTTTGCATTTCAGAATAAATAAATTACACATGACGGTTGCTATGTGGTTAAGTACCCTGTTTATTTATCCTGTGTCGAAGACTGCAGTAAGTCTGTCCAACAAAGGATTGCATCCATCTATCTTTGTGTCTCTAGGAGCTATTAAGCAAGAACGACCAAGAAGTGGAGAAGACGAAGCATCATAAAAAACATTACGAGGAGAAACGCAAAGCCCACATCAACAACTTAGAATCTTTGAGGAAGAAGTTGGGGGGCAAACAGCATGAATTAAAGGTACTGTGAGATTTCAAGTTATGTTTATATTAGAAACCCCTTTTATACTTCGTTATCATCTGGATTGCTTCAATTCAAATCAAAATGTATTGGTACAGAAGGTTCACTGGTTCACAAATACCTGTGAATATGAGAGTGTGCTGGGGAGTATATGTGTATGTAGTGTATGTGTGTATATATATATATATATATATATATATATATATATATATATATATATATATATATATATATATATATATATAGATATATATATATATATATATATATATATATATATATATGTATATCTATATATAATATATGATATCTATATATATATACACAGTATGTATACAGCATTATCCAAAAATATGTTATATAAAATATAATAAAATACTTTGGACTTGTGTACATTTTGTGTGTTATGTTATTAAAAATGAATGTCAATTCCACGTAAGCGGTACTGTCTTTTTGGACACAGCCCTGTATGTGTGTTTGTGTGTGTATATATGAGGTGTGTATATATGTATGTGTGTATGTCTATATATATATATATATATAATATATATATATATATATATATATAATATATATATATATATATATATATATATCTATATATATATATATATATATATACATACCACACATATATAACTAGGTTCATATATATATTATATATAGATATATATATATATATATTATATATATATATATCTATATATATATATATATATATATATATAGATATATATATATATAGTTATATAATAATAAGAACCTAGTTCCCAAAAGAAATGACACATATACACCACACACACACACGCACACACCTCCTGTGAACTGAGTGTGAAAATAAGTGATGATATACAGGCATGAGTCAATCCAGAACAGAATAATAATATGAAAGTATCCACTGTATAAACTAGCACTAATCTAAAGTGATGTCATCATGATGATGCAGGATCAGAGCAGGCAAATTGGAGCTCTAATGCATGGCACAAATACAAACACACCACAGTACACACACACACACACACACACACACACACACAGAGAAACCCCACAAACCATATTATCCCATTGTGAAGGGAAAAAAAGTATGATTTATGTGTGTTTTATGTGACAGGACACTATGAAGAAAGCGTCCGAAATCTGCCTGCAGCGTGTAGACGTGCAGAGAACGGCAAAAAGTCTTGACAACGAGATCGTCAGTTTAAAAACGAAGATCGATGCACGGCAAGCCCAGCATGGAGACAAGGACACAATCATCCGGTACATGATGCAACACTACTGCATAACTATTATGTAATCTACAGATGTGTTTAATTTAGCTCGACTTGCTAGTGCAAGTCTGATGTTGAGTTTTTATAAGCTGCCAGTTTCAGTTTAGTGTTGGGAATCGAAAATAGATTCTGATTCTGGAATTATTATTAAAATTTAAGTTTTAGTTTATTGATTCCTGGGTGCTTTTTCTCCCTACCTGGTAATCTGCCAGGACCTTCCGCAAGTCCAATCTGCCAGGACCTTTATATGGTAATTTAAACGTCATTTTACAAGATGGACATGTTTGGATCATCCAGTCTTGAGGCACGAACTTACTGTTTCCGGAAAAGCACTTCCAATTCGGCTGCCATGTCTCTGCGTTTCCCGTGACACTGGGTATTTAAGGGTTGTTTACTTCTCATGTGTCAGGGACTTTTTCTGCCTTCTGGTTGACTCGGATTATTATTCTTATTAATGCTGTTTTTTTGGGAGGGGGGTTTGCACCTTGGTTGGCTCGCTATTTGAAATCGAACCTGAAAATCGATAAAAATCATAATCATTCATTCATTCATCTTCTACCGCTATATCCGATCTTCCCTCGGGTCACGGGGAGCCTGTGCCTATCTCAGGCGTCTATGGGCATTAAGGCAGGATACACCCTGGATGGAATGCCAACCCATCACAGGGCACACACACTCACATTCACATTTACACACTAGGGACAATTTTCCAAGGTGCCAATCAACCTACCTTGCATGTTTTTGGACCGAGAGGAAACCAGAGAACCCGGAGAAAAACCTCCTGAGGGACGGGGAGAACATGCAAACTCCACACACACATGGCCGAGATGGGAATTGAACCCGGACCCTGGTGGTGTGAGGCGAACGTGCTAACCACTAAGCCACCGATCACATTAAAATGATACCCAACCCACTCCATTATAAGGTTATTACCTTTCCAGAATTTTAAGCAAAATTGGACGCTTACATATTGCTGTGGGTTTGTTTTATTTTCAAGAATTTGTGGACATCTTGCTTTTAGTTGGTTCTGCATCACTGGTTTTTGGTCTTGTCTGTCTCTAAATTTTTTTTTTTTTTTTTTTTAGCATGTTTGCTCTCTGCCCATTATTTAAACAATGCAGTAAATTCTGGGGCATGTTTTTTTCTCCTAACATTATTATTATTATTTTTTAACTCATGATTTAAAGCATTCTTAAGTAAAAGTAATGTAACATATTTCAAAAACCTCTTTAAAAAGTAGAAGTACATAAAAAAAAATACGCAATTACAGTTTTCAGTGACGTGATGCATTTATTAATTACAATTTTGACTCTTCTTTTTTTATGTTTTTTATGTTTCTTCTTCGTTTGTGTTACGGACAGACAGTACCAGGAAGCTTTTGAGAACTATAACAGAATTGCCCAGCAAGTAAAAGGTCTCAAACACTTCATCCATCTACTGAGTGAAATTATGAACATGCGGCATAACATGTATACTGAAATGCGAAGGTAAGAACGCCACCGCTATGGTTGAAAACATGTACGACGGCACTCATGCTTATAACCTTTGTTATTACATCATTTGTATGTATTAGATCACTCTTTATTGCGTGTCTGGAAACCGTAAGTTCGTGCCTCAATCACTTTTCATTTGTTTCTTGCAGGTACTTATCTGTGCGCTGCAAGTACTATTTTGACTCGATGCTGTCCCAGAGAGGGTACACAGGAAAGATGTCCTTTGACCACAAGAAAGAGGCTCTGTCCATTTCAGTAAGAACTTTAAAACCTGCCATTTTCACACTTTTTCCGGGATGATAGAAAAGATATGAATAAATGGCAATCGGTGTTTTACAGTTTATTTAAAACGTGACCACATTCTTCACCAGAATCTGTCGGGGAAATGAACATGAATGGAATGTCTGTATTTATGGTTGAGTTTTGAGGAGCATCTTGGGAAACCAATAGGAATTTTGCGCGCTGAGCACGGAGGCAGTTTTTCCCAGGCGCTTACAGGAGCTCAGTCGTCTTGGTTGATGAGAACTTTTCCCAAAGTTGTGATTGATAGAATTATTTATTTATTTATTTTTGCTCTATATAACTCATAGGGTCATAGCTTGGTCTGTTGTCTCTATATTTGTGTAATATGGGAGGTGGGAGCTCAGTTGTTAAGGCATTGGCCACTGGACCAGAAGATCGCAGGTTCAAATCCCAACACCACCAGCCTGCCACTAGTGGGCCCTTGAGCAATTGCCCTTAACCCTCAATTGCTCAGATGTAAGTCGGTCTGGATAAGGGCGCCTGCCAAGCATACTAGACATGAAATAATGCATGGAACAATATAGGCAATTGTTCATGTATATTCACAGTAATAGTAACTTTTATATACAGGGTCCCAAGGTTTTATGATGCTATTATAATTGTTGTTTTAACCATTTGTGCAATTTTACATTATCAAGTATGAGGCAAAACCCAAACAAAACACACCTACAGAAGGCACACATACCTCACAAGATGAAGTCTAGTAGGTTAGACCCGTCTCTATATTTACCTATCTATATTAATAGTTTCCCTGCATGATCATGATTCGGTCTGTTAGAATGCATTTAGAATAAGCGAAAAATTTGACGTATGGGAATTTGAGAAAATGTGTACATTTATACACACACACACAGACACACACGCACAGTTAATCATTATCACAATATTACAAAAGTTGTTGGTTTTATATGCAAGTTACTATATATATATATATATAATATTTATTGCTTTTGCAATTAAACATTATTACATACATGCATTCGTAGCTGCAGGTTATTTGTTTCATCTGTTGTTCCCCCCCCTCGTCATTCTCCCGGTAGATACAGCCTGGAGATGGTGACAAAGCCGCTCTGAGTGATATGCGTTCTTTGTCTGGAGGGGAGCGATCCTTTTCTACAGTGTGTTTCGTTTTGTCACTCTGGGCCATAGCTGAAGCACCTTTCCGGTGCCTGGATGAATTTGATGTATATATGGTAAATCTTTAAAAAAAATTGTAATGTGGAATACATATAAATAAATGTTGTGTTTCGGGACCTCAGGTATTGAAAGTACACTTGGAATTTTGTAGGACATGGTGAACCGCAGGATTTCCATGGACATGATGTTGAAGATTGCGGCTAGCCAGCGCTACAGACAGTTCATATTTCTCACTCCACAAAGCATGAGGTAGCAATGTTGTTATTTATTTATTTCATCCATAACAACAGTGTGATATTTTACCAACTTCTACCAATTGCTGGACTTTGTTCATTATTGATAAAAGTTTTTAGCTTTTTTTTTTTCACATGATGTACACTTGGTTTTAAGTTATATCATTTCAATGATCATTTTAAACTTTGACCACATTTGCGTATTAATTCAGGCTTTCATCATTCATTCATTCATTCATCTTCTACCGCTATATCCGATCTTCCCTCTGGTCACGGGGAGTCTGTGCCTATCTCAGGCGTCTATGGGCATTAAGGCAGGATACACCATGGATGGAATGCCAACCCATCGCAGGACACACACAGTCACATTCACACACACGGAACAATTTTCCAAGTTGCCAATCAACCTATCGTGCATGTTTTTGGACCGGGAGGAAACCGGAGAACCCGGAGAAAAAAACCCCTGAGGCACGGGGAGAACATGCAAACTCCACACACACATGGCTGAGACCGGAATCGAACCCAGACCCTGGCGGTGTGAGGCGAACGTGCTAACCACTAAACCACCGTGCCTCCTTAGTTCAGGCTTTAAAACATTAAATATTCACTTTTTTAGAGGCACTAATTAACGGTGATTTATTAACACAATACAGGTCAGTTGTGAAAGTGTTAACTGAATATAATAATCAAAGTCTCTGTTTCACTCCATCTGACAATATATACAATTGTAATATTTCAGAATTATAATATATAATGGCGAGAGGCACGGTGGCGTAGTGGTTAGCACATTCGCCTCACACCGCCAGGATCCGGGTTCGATTCCTGTCTCGGTCATGTGTGTGTGGAGTTTGCATGTTCTCCCCGTGCCTCAAGGAGGTTTTTCTCCGGGTTCTCCGGTTTCCTCCCGGTCCAAAAACATCACGGTAGGTTGATTGGCACCTTGGAAAATTGTCCCTAGTGTATGAATGTGTGTGTGTGTGTGTTGTGTGTGAGTGTGTGTGCCCTGCGATGTGTTGGCATTCCATCCAGGGTGTATCCTGCCTTAATGCCCATAGACGCCTGAGATAGGCACAGGCTCCCCGTGACCCGAGAAGATCGGATAAAGCGGTAGAAAAAATGAATGAATGAATGAATGAATATATAATGGCGACTAATTTCCTTCTCTCTTATTAATTCCTGTGTCTATTTATTTACGTATTTTCCCTATGGGAGGGGGAAAACTAAAACATAGCTCTGTAAAACACAATTCATGTCTCACGCTTAAACCTCCGACTGATGCATTTCTCTGTTGTTTTTGCCTTTTTGTCTTTCAGTTCTCTTCCAATCAATAATCTCATCCGCATCCTGCATTTAAAAGACCCTGATCGCAACCAGACAGTTCTGCCTTTTGGTCTGTCGTAATGTCTCAAGGAGTCTGCTTTAGGACAGACTTAATAATTCTGCAGTCAGTCGTTTGAATCGTGTTATGTATCTTGTCATGTTTACTCTTAAATATCATCTCTTCATGCTAGTTTGGTGATCGTTCTTTGGTTAACAAAATGTATACAGTTTTTGTTTATTGTCAATAAAACATTAAAGAGAAATACAAGGAAATTGTCTATTGGCACAGCTGTGGAACAGTTCATTCAACTGATGCACACACACACACACTATATATATATATATAATATATATATATATATATATATATATAGATAGAGAGAGAGAGAGAGAGAGAGAGAGAGAGAGAGAGAGAGACCCAAAAAGGGTGCCAATATTACTGGAGCAATCAGGACATTTCTTATGGACCTAACCAGACAGCCCCATAAAAATAAGTACTCCACAGAGCTCCACATTTCCATGCTGATGAAGCCAATATTAACAAAAATGAATAACAATCAAATAACACAGCATTTATTATTATTATATCCATCATAGTGTATTTATTTATTCATTCATTCATTCATTCATCTTCTATCTATCGCTATATCCTGATATTCCCTCTGGTCACAGGGAGCCTGTGCCTATCTCAGGCGTCTATGGGCATTAAGGCAAGATACAGCCTGGATGGAATGCCAACCCATCGCAGGACACACACACACCACAACACACACATTCACCTACACACAAAAAGGAGAGATGGGACGAAATCATCCGGGAGCCAAGAGAGAGAGGAGATCAGAAGACAAAGAGACTAAGGACAACAGACAGAGAGAAAGGAAACAAACAGGCCCGCGCCGCGAGAAAAGAAAGAAGAAAGGGCAAGGAAATCCAAGGAACCCACAAAAAGGGCCAGAGGAAACCCAATCCTTGAGGAAAAATCAAGGACCGAAGACCACACAGGAAACAGGGACAAGGAGGCAACCTACAGTGCCCACATAACTAGATAAGGAACGATAGGGGGATGGACAGAGACAGAGTAAACAGCCCACATTCACAGCACAAGCGGGAGAGAACGACCCACCCAGGGACATATAACTCGGGAGAGCAACACACACCTACCGGGGCCCCTTCATACAAGGCTCCTGACAATTTAACCCCATTGAAAAAAGAATCGGAAAAAGATTGAAACCTACCGTGAACCAGGATGTAAAACCTACCTTATGACCAGCCTGTTTTGGACCGTGGGGAATGCCAAAAAAACCCCAAACTCCCATACCGGAGACCACCCAAGGACTAAAGAAAAAAAAACCAAAACGGGACAGAAATGATGAGGCACGGGGATAACATGCAAACTCCACACACACACATGGCCGAGACAGGAATCGAACCCCGTTCCCTGGCGGGGTTCTATTTTCTAAAGCTAGCAAATGTAAGTAAAATTTTGCAAACATTTAAGGTCCTAATGTTATTAGGATTTAACCCTTAAAATATTAAGTTCCCTTTCTGAAATGAGCTGTGAAACATGCAGGCAAATCAATAATTTAACTAATTAAAATGACATTTAAATGTAGTTGAATGAAATAACTTTGCAGTCACCATAATTCTAAAGTCCTTACATTATTTTGTGAATTATTGAGATTTTGAACAGTGACCTCCTAAATAAATAATTAGTTCAGCTAACTCCTACACTTTTTGGTTTGATTCCTGCATTAATGGTGTATCTCACCTCCTCCTGTATCCTGTATCAGAATGTTACTTAATTGTTTTCTCTTTTTTTTTAAATTCGCTTCTGTCTTAATGGGTGTGAATTATCTTGTTCGGTTGCTGTGTTCTATTATATGCATGCTGATTAGAAGCAATTTATTAAATAAATAAATAATTGGGGAAAAGGATACAAGGAAGGACTCCTTCACATGGGCGTGAATGGTCAAAGCAATTAATGGTCAGCGAAGACATTTACAGTAACATGGTCGAATAACATCTGTTTTACATTCTGAATAATGAGTATTTTTCTTTAAAAAAAAAGGTTATATAAATATATTCATTCATTCATTTTCTACCGCTTTGTCCGATCTTCCTTCGGGTCACGGGGAGTCTGTGCCTATCTCAGGTGTCTATGGGCATTAAGGCAGGATACACCCTGGATGGAATGCCAATCCATCGCAAGGCACACACACTCACACACGCATTCATACACTAGGGACAATTTTCCAAGGTGCCAATCAACCTACCGTGCATGTTTTTGGACCGGGAGGAAACCGGAGAACCCGGAGAAAAACCCCCTGAGGCACGGGGAGAACATGCAAACTCCACACACACATGACCGAAACGGGAATCGAACCCGGATCCTGGCGGTGTGAGGCGAACGTGCTAACCACTACGCCACTACATATATATATGTGTGTGTGTGTGTGTGTGTGTGTGTGTGTGTGTGTGTGTGTGTGTGTGTGGTGTGTGTGTGTGTGTGTGTGTGTTTGTGTTGTGTATGTCTGTGTGTGTGTGTCTGTGTGTGTGTGTGTGTGTTCTGTGTTTACATGTGTGTACCTATGTAGTGTGTCTGTATATATATATACTCTATATTATATATATATATATAATATATATATATCATATATATATATATATATATCTCTATAGCGCGAGAGAGAGCGCGAGAGAGAGAGAGCGAGCGAGAGAGAGCCTATCTCTCCTTATATATCTCTATATCTATATATACATATATATCTCTATCTCTCTCTATCTCTATATATATATGTGTGTGTGTGTGTGTGTGTGTGTGTGTGTATATATATATATATATATATATATATCATCTCTATATATATATATCTCATCTCCTCTCTAGAGAGCGCGCGCGCGCGAGCGCGCGCGAGCGCGAATCTATATCATATATATATCTATATATATATATATATATATGTGTGAATAATAATATATATATATATATATATGTGTGTGTGTGTGTGTGTGTGTGTGTGTGTCGTGTTTATATATATATATATATATATATATATATATATATAGCTCTATAGCTATCTAGGATCTCTGGAGAGAGAGAGAGAGAGAGAGAGAGAGAGAGCTCGTGGGTATAGAGCGAGAGCTAAAGCCATAAACCAAGAAAACCCCCAGCAGTAAATATATGGATGAAGGAAGGAATGAATGAATCGAGATGAGAGAGATGATGAGAGAGAGAGAAAGATGGAGCAGTAAATGGATGAAGGAAGGAAGGTGAAAAGCCCGTGAAAAGAGATTATGGGAGAAACAGCGCCATCTACGGGCGCCAAGAAGTACAAACGCTTCTGTGACAGCACGATTTCACGACAGTGCTTTGTGCCGTATGAGTGCGCGCCGCTGACCGGCCATTTTTGCAGAATCACTATGGCGTCTGCGCTGAAAGAGACTGTAGGCTTGTATGAAACATTGAAAGCCGAATGGAATAAGAAGAATCCGGATTTAAACAAATGCGACGAAATACTCAGCAAACTCAAGGTATTGTTTTTTCGGAAACGATTAAACGGCGGGGGAAAGTGTCTTCAGTGAGGACGGACCGAAATGCCGACCAAGAGCCGTTTGTGTGTGCTAGCGACCTAGCGTGTATGATTAGCCTGCTTATAGACGTCAATATAGACGTTATTATTGTCTGGATTAATGATAGTAGTCGTTTGTTTTGCGCGGGGGGTTCAACTATAAACGTTTTTATTAAGTAACAAAGATGCTATAGGGAATCACGCTTGTTTGTGTTGATTTGTTTTATTATAGATTTCGCTTCTGGAATTGAATTTTTTACCGACATCTGGGGCCAAATTCTCCAAACAGCAGCTGATTTTAGCCCGTGAGTAAACGCTGGGGATTTTGGTCTCCTCATCACTGTTTCCTAATGCTGTGTTTGTTTACTTATTTGTTTATTGACTTGCAGGTGACGTGCTGGAAATCGGAGCCTTATGGAGCATTTTGAAGAAAGACATCCCCTCCTTTGAGCGATACATGGCCCAGCTGAAGTGTTATTACTTTGATTACAAGTAATGCATCATCCACACTACAGAATTATTCATTCGAAAGATTGTTAAATTATTAATACGAAGTGACCTGGAATAGTACAACAGCAGTGTATTATTATTTTCCTTGATTTATTTGCTTATTATTATTATTTATTATTTAGTTGCTTAATCAGATACTTGAAATTATATGTCGCAATGCACAAGCAGTGTGATTTCTTACTGGACTGGTGTATACTATACATATATTATTTATACAGTGTGCACCAAAGATTCAATCCAATGTAGTTTTATTTCTAAATCACTTTGCCTATTTGTTTATGCATATTATTCTCACTTGAATCACAATTATGCAATATTATGAATCGCAAACGAGATATATATATATATATATATATATATATATATATATATATATATATATATATATATATATATATATATATTATATATGTATATATATATATATATTGGCTGTCAATAGATTAAAATATTTAATAGCACAATTGCCATGAGATAACTCATGATTAATTGCATATTTCCTGTTCTCAATGTACTCTATATGAATAATTTTCATGTTTTGTTTTTTTAATACTCTACCTAATTGTGACAGATGATGTTAAAAATATATAAATCTCATTGAAAATTTCTCCCTTTAATAAAATTATATATATATATTTTTTTACTTTTATTTCACTCTGGAAATTATGCTTTTAATATTAGTTTCTTGATAAGTAATTTATTTCTATGTATTTTTAGTGGTGGTTTTAATTGTTAAATATTATATGTGGTTCCTTTTAAGAATTATGTTCCGGTTTTGGTTGCTTTCCATATAAACTGGTGATGCGTTTAGGTTTCATACTGTAATACATTGAGCGGCTCATACCTGTTGTTAATGTGCAGCTAGTAGGTGTAAAAAAAAAAATCTATTGCCTCTTTTCTATTCCATCCTCAAGTTATAAGCGGTAATGCCGTTAAAGCAAATTAGCCATAGTTAACATGTTATTAACTTTGACAGCCCTAATTAATATATTTGAGAGCTATTTAAAAGTTTGTAACACATCGTCTTCTCATTTTTTTTTTTGTCTTTGTTCGTCATCCAGGGATGAGCTTCCAGAATCAGCCTACATCCATCAACTGCTGGGTCTAAATCTGCTCTTCCTGCTCTCACAGAACAGAGTGTCGGAGTTTCACACGGAGTTAGAGAGGCTGAGTGCTAAAGACATCCAGACAAATGTCTACATCAGGCACCCGGTTTCATTAGAACAGGTAAAAGAAGGCATTCCATTAAAACTTGCATCCTCGCATACTTTCGGGTGATAAGTGCCGAGTCGACACATCTGGTTAATCTCGCTAATCTGTTGACTGTAACAAACAACCCCCCCCCATGTATCACCTTCAGACATATTAGATGTTTGTTTATTTTTGGCCATTAGAAGATGTATATGCAGGTTTTTTAGGGGGGGTGTTAAAAGATGGTAGACTATTGGCTGTTAAACAGATGAATTGAACATTTTGCCAGTGTAATCAATGTGCATGTTCTCTACACGCTCGTCTGGTCATGCATATGCAATAATCCTTAGCGGTAGCTGCAATTTCAGCATCATTTCTGGGGCGTTCTTATCTAATCCCATTTATTGTACTTAATTTCATCCTAACCTAATAATGAACGTCTTCTGCAGACATCACTAAGAGCAATGAGAGGACAATTGGTTGATTTTGATAGACGGTGATCTTTGTTTTTCCCTCCCTGTTATCAGGGATGATTCTGCTCTCTCGTGCTCCCTGTAACATCATGGTTTGCTGTATTGTACTGTAATGACTACATTTGTTTCCCTCAAACTGTATTAATGATGAATATTGTCCCATCTCGCATGCGTTTATGTTGATTAAAGTCCAGTATATTTACAAAAAATAGTGATAAAAAACACATCAGTAATAAATCATTTTCATTTGGTTATTTCTAATCCAAATTTTATTTGTAAGTTATTTATTTATTTGTATTGTAAGTAAGTGAAGAGAATAATAATTAAAATAAGCGTACAATAAAAGTATAACCGATGACTGAGGTGTTTCTTGCGCTGCCACAAGCAGGCTGCTGGTCATTAAGCGAAGCGATGTTGTTTATCATATACATTGTTAATTTATCGGGATGACCGTGTTTGGGCATGAGTTGAGCAATTTACAATATCTGCGATTCATCAGTATCTATAGCATACAGCTGTATGTATGGAGATGTGATGTTAATTAGACAGTAAATACTTGAGGAGGTGTTTTAGGTAAGATATTTGGTTAAAACCAGAGTTAGATCTGCAAACTGGTAAAAAAAAAAAATAGATGCATTTTTACTTTCTCCTGTAGTACCTGATGGAAGGCAGCTACAACAAAGTATTTCTCGCTAAAGGAAATATTCCTGCTGAGAGCTATACCTTCTTCATAGACATTCTTCTTGACACTATACGGTATGTACTGATGATATGCAATGCGTGCACTGAGCGTTCTAATATCATGAACTACTGGCCCAACGTTGGTGTGTGTGTGTGTGTGTGTGTGTGTGTGTGTGTGTGTGTGTGTGTGTGTGTGTGTGTGTGTGTGTGTGTGTGTGTGTGTGTGTATATATATGTATGTGTGTGTATATGATTATATATATATATATATATATATATATATATATAATATATATATATGATGTATAGTGCTGCTGCGTGAAAGATTTACAAGATTTACAGATTTTGTCCAGTCCATTTCAGTCAGATTTTGCTCTGATGTGATGTGTTGCATAGCGGACTCAAGGATTTGGTAGTCTAATAAATACATTTTAAATTCAAATGAAGTGTATGTGTGTGTGTGTGTGTGTGTGTGTGTGTGTGTGTGTGTGTGTGTGTATATATATATATATATATATATATATATATATATATATATATATAATACCGTAAATTTTCGGACTATAAGCCGCTACTTTTTTCCTAGGTTTTGAACCATGCGGCTAATAATAAGGTGCGGCTTTTCTGCAGATTTTTTCCAGACCGCTAGGGGCTCTAACCGGAATTAGAATCAAAACTAACACAAAATAAATGCAAAGAAGAATGAATGCGCTAGTTCCTCTTTAGCAGATATAAGTGTGTAGAAGCGGATAGAAGGAGGACAAACTCTATCTTTACAAGGTTAAGGTGACGTCATTTCACACACAGGAGAAATGAAGGTAAATATGTAACCAAGCCCCTGCCAACCCCAACCCCCCACACCCCCCCTCCAGCACACAGCACACACACAACGCGGCGCTAGCGAAGGAGAAGGATGTTCGATCACAATACGCACATCAGACACACACACCAACATACGCACATACAGCCTCAGCGGTGTTATTGATGTCCCAAATTCCCGATATAATACTGTTCAAATCTACAATCCCCGTCCGGAACTCGTGCACATACCTAGTGTGTGACACGAACGTGATATGTTTTATGCCTAACCTTTTGTCCTGTTCCCAATTCACGGACTTATAAGTCTCCCCTGTACGTACCCGGACCACCTGTACCGGTGCGCCAGAGCGTATAAAAAGGCTCCCTAGCCTGTCTGGCCGCATCCGTATAGTCGGCGTCTCCTTATTTCTTTATTCTAATAAATCCTGTTTTGTATGAATTCCGGATCTCCGCGTCTCTGTGCAGCGTCCACCGTTACACCGTGTTAAAATACAGAGTTAGGAAAGGATCTATTTAGGTACATACATGTACATTTACAATCAAAAGCGGATGCGGCTTGTATAGGTGCGGCTTATTTATGAATTTATTTTTTTTTTTTTTTATAGAGCAGATGCGGCTTATATAGGTGCGCTATTATATCCGTATGGTATATTTATATATATATATATATTATATATATATATATATATATATAGTGTGTGTACATACAAAGTGGCCTTAACACATTCACTATTTTCACTATAACAGTAATTGTCACTATTGTCTGCTGAATTTCTTCTCATTTTGCGTTTTGCCTTTATTTGTTAAGTGATGAGATTGCAGGTTGCATAGAGAAGGCATATGAGCAGATTCAGTTCGGTGAGGCGACACGGGTCCTTTTCTTCTCTTCACCAAAAAAGATGACAGAATATGCTAAGAAAGTAAGTTCTTGTGCATTTTATTCGGTGTGATGTGCTTTTGGATTAAATCCATAAATGTGAATTTTTAAAAAATATTTTATCTGTGATTTAAGTGTGTTTTTCTTGTAATAAGTGTATTAGTTTTCTCCAATGGCTGTAATGTCTTTCCCTGACAGAGAGGCTGGACACAGAGCGCTGATGGTTATTACTCTTTCAGCCCTCAGCAACAGCGGACAGAAGAAGTAACTATTCCTTCGACAGAGCTGGCACAACAAGTTATTGAATATGCAAGACAGCTTGAAATGATTGTGTAACTCGGTTACATAGGAACAACTTTAATTGCTATCAATACACACACACACGCACACACACACACGCGCGTACATACTTTAGACGGAAACATTATTAATTCGATGTTATTTGGACGTTCACAATTTAAACACCAAAAAGTGTTGCGTTGGAAAAAAAACAACAGTAGGTTCCCCAGGACTGGTGCTATAAAGTACACACATGCACACACATTTTATCATTCATTACTCACTTGTGCCTGGGATCAGATGATGTAAGGGAATCGGGCAGTTCTGTGTACTCATTGTCAGATTAAAAACAAAAAAAACATGGCTTCAATAAACTTTTTTGTGACACTTTTGTCTAATCGTCACTGAGAAGGGAAGAAATGAAACGCCGATGTTGCGCGACCTTTCTTTCTTTAATAACATAAGTACAAATATCAGGCTAATCATGACGGGAACACACTTGCGACTGTGTGCAAGCCAAAAAAAACGACCTGATCATCGTTGCTCTCTGAATGTTTGCAGAATTACTGCACATTTAGATGCCCATTCTTTGTATCCTAGCAACTGTAAGAGGGTTGCTGTGAAAGTTTGCAGGTGCTTTTTAATTGGTCATTTCTTGTACCCATTAATGGGCAGAGCTCTGTTTGATCTGAAGAATACAGTTGTTTATTTCTATAATGATAGTGATACCATGTGATAAGTTTAAAATAAAAAGAACTTCTTTTTGCGAAATCTACTAATCGCTGCCTTTAAGAACTTTGAATACACTTGGGAGAAACACGCAGTGTATTTATTTAGTTAGTTTCACCTGATCGGGATTTTATTGATGCGATTTTTATAATCGCCTTAATTTAGTAAAAGTTCAAAGAATAGTTGGAGCTTGAACACCACAGACCCTTTAAAATAACTGTGCAATTTAAGATCGTACAAAAATGTATATTTTAGGTGTATTTATGCTCATTAGTATGTTGTGCTGAAGCCATATTGTTGTATTGGATATTATTATTATTATTATTATTATTATTATTATTATTATTATTATTGTTGTTGTTCCCCCAGAAAACTGATCGTGCAGATCAAACCGCAAGTCCTAGAGACTTGAAATTTGGATTTATGGGAGAGGTTGACAAAGTATCACATTTGGACGCAGGGGGGCGCTATAAGCCCAAGAAAATATTTTTGCACATTTTTGCTCAAAGCTTGTATAAAATTTATCGTACACTCAAAACTTTTATATTTGTGAAATCTTTGGGTCAAACCAAAGAAAATCCTAATTGACTGTTTTATGCTTCAAAGTTCTCTTTTTTCGAGAAAACATCGGTTATATTAAAAACCCACTTTTGCGAATTGGTCCTAGGTTTTTGTGGCATCAGAACAAAAGCCGTGTAGAAATGTTCAATAGAAATAGCTTATCACTAATTATCAAAAAAAAAAAAAACACTGACCTTTCGATTCACTGTTGCAACAGTTCAATAGTAGGTGGGACCCACATTGACACAAAAGGCTCTAACTCCTGAACGCAATGAGATATCTTCATGAAACTTGTTTAGAACTCACCATGTTTTCAATCCTTGGTCAAATCCAAAAAAAGTGTGTACATTTGAAAACAAAAAAAATTCATTTTTTTCCCAGCTAGTGGTGAAGCTACGCAATATCTATGTAATAGCCACCAGGGGGCAACAGAGATTCGATTAATGCGTCTGTCGTGTGTGTGTGTGGAGTTTGCATGTTCTCCCCGTGCCTCAGGGGGTTTTCTCCGGGTTCCTCCCGGTCCAAAAGCATGCACCTTGGTAGGTTGATTGGCACCTTGGAAAAATTGTCCCTAGTGTATGAATGTGTGTGTGTGCGATGGGTTGGCATTCCATCCAGGGTGTATCCTGCCTTGATGAACGAAGACGCCTGATATAGGCACAGGCTCCCCGTGACCCGAGAGAGAGAAGTCGGGGATAAAGCGGTAGAAGATGAATGAATGAATGAATTTGTGTCATGAGGGCAGCGAGTATGAGGGTGTTTGGCTTGTACTATCCTGTTTGATTGATTGATTTTACTTAAATATCCAAATACTATTTATTTAACTTCTATACAGAGATAACACCAAAACGCCCTGATAACATCCCCAGTTGGTTGATAAATATATGTGCTGACCAAGGTAAGTATCATTTAATCATTTTAACTTCTCTAACCAATGTGTTGTTCTCATATATGTCTCTACTAAGTTCTCTAGTATTTGGTATATCTAGTATAGGACTAAACTGGCTATTTTCTTTTTTTTTTATGGATGCTACAGAATCTGGGGCTGAATTGCACCATTTACCACCTTTACCTGAATGTTTTGTCTAGACGCCACCACGTGGTCAAGTCGGGAAAAAGCACTTCCTTATATCTCAAGCGTGAAAAGACGGGAGGCTCCGAAAAAAAATCTTCCCTCGGTCCCCCTGATGTACTCCCTCTACACTGGTTACTGGTTAGGGGAAGTGAATGTCTTCACCCAGTGTCCCAAAAACATTCTTATTTTGCTCATCACAAGAGACTATCGAGATGATGAATATGTTTTGGGAAGGAGCATGTGAGCCGGTAAACAGGTTCATATAATTTGGCACCCATTTCAGTATTCCCACAAAAGTGTCCAAAACTCTCCCAGTCCAGGTGTGCAAACAAAGTAACGGAGTAAAGAGGCTGAATACTTATGTACATGTGATCATGTGATATATTTCAGGGTATTTTTATTTTGAAAAAATATGTAAAGGCATTTTCCGACGTTGTTTCTATTGGGTTAGGGTGTAAATAAGCGGGGAAGAAAAAAAAAAAAAAAAAAAAAAAATATATATATACATGTAAAGAGAGTGGGATATTCATGTATTACTATTAACATTTACCCTAATCTAATATACATTATACTCTGCATTACTACATTCTATTTGTATATTTTATATTACTATGGTATATACTGTATTTCATGTCTGTATGTTCTCTTTAAAAAATTGTACACAGGCATTTCCCTTTGTCTTTTGGGTTAGG
>JACRUU010000027.1:7214588-7222088 GCA_030449085.1 Kryptopterus vitreolus | reverse complement strand
ATAGAAACACATTTATACAGCCATCTGAAATGACAATTTTATTTGATATAAAAACAAATGGCACCGTATCGTATATCTTTTTGCACCGTTAAAATGATACAGCAGAGGCACAGTGGCGTAGTGGTTAGCACGTTCGTCTCACACCTCCAGGGTCTGGGTTTGATTCCCGCCTCCGCCATGTGTGTGTGTGTGTGTGTGTGTGTGTGTGTGTGGTTTGCATGTTCTCCTCATGAATCAGGGGTCCGGGTTCTCCGGAGAAAACATGCATGATAGGTTGATTGACACCTTGTAAAATTGTCCCTAGTGTATGAATGTGTGTGTGTGGCTGGATGGGTTGGCACCACATCCAGGGTGTCTCCTGCCTTAATGCCCATAGATGCCTGAGATAGGCACAGGCTCCCCGTGACCCGAGGGAAGATCGGATAAAGCAGTAGAAGATGAATGAATGAATTGCTCAAGGACCCACTAGTGGCAGTTTGGTGGTGGTGGGGTTTGAACCCATGCTCTTACGGTCCAGAGTCCAACACCTTAACCACTGGGCTCCCATCTCCATGGTTTTGCACGGAGAGGAGAGGCTACAAAGCCCAGAATGGTGGAGGGCTGCAGTCCTTCTAAGCCTTTGCCCCATTTCCAGAGAAGAGCTCAATCAGAATTACCATCAGATTCTTAGTCATCTATCTTACTAAGGCCTTTCTCCTCTGATTGCTAGGTTTGGTTAGGAGACCAGCTCTTGAAGGGTCCTGGTTGTGACACTCTTCCTCCATTTGATTATTAATGGAGGCGACTGTGCTCTTGGGAATCTTCAATGGAGCAGCAAATTTCTGTAGCCTTCCCGAGATCAAGGCTGGCAAAAAAGAAGCCTGACTCGGAGCTCTGCAGGCAGTTCATTTGACCCCCTAGCTTGTTTTTTTCCCCCTCTGGTATGCATGGTCAGCTGTGAAGCCTTTTATAGAGAGGTGTGTGTGCCTTTCCAAATCACATCTCCACTGGTAGTCTCCAGTCAAGGTTTAGGAACATGTCTCATGGTTTTTGATTTGCAAGGAATTGAACAAAGGCATTGAGAATTCTGGTACATGCAAAGCATTCTAGAGTCAAATACATGTATAAGGCAATGTGTCTGACGGCTAAAGTCATGCCGAAATTGGGTCACACAACAGTACAGTGATCTTAACCACACCAGTAACATTATGGCTGAAAAAGAATAGAGGTAAAGTATTTAAAAAAGCCCAGTCAAAGTCCAGACCTCATAAAAACTACCTTTTATAAAAACTGATAAACAAATGTTTGTTTGTTTATTTGTTTATCAATGATAAAAAATAAACAAATGTATGCAGGTGATCAACATACATCTGACATTTCATTTATAAAAAGCAGGAATAAGCAGTTAAAACAACAGAGTATGAAGCTCAAGGGGTAAGGGGTTCACAAACTTTCAAGCAGCACTATATATATATATAATGGGGTGGCTTAGAGGTTAGCATGTTTGTCTCACACCTCCAGGATTCGATTCCCATCTTGGCCATGTGGGTGTGGAGTTTGCATGTTCTTCCTGTGCCTCAGGGTTTTTTTCTCTGGGTTCTCTGGTTTCCACCCGGTCCAAAAACATGCACGGTAGGTTGATTGGCACCTTGGAAAAATTGATCCTAGTGTGATGGATTGCATCCAGGGTGTGTCCTGCCTTAATGCCCATAGACGCCTGAGATAGTCACAGGCTCCCCGTGACACGAGAAAAGATCGGATAAAGCGGTAGAAGATGAATGAAATATAATATATATATATATATATATATATATATATATATATATATATATATATATATATATATATATATATAGATATATATATATATATAGAAAGTATTTAGTAAAAGTAGGGACATGTGTGGTCCTCATAAATTTAATAAACAAGCAAATAAACTTGGGTGAAAACAAAAATGCAGTAGATTTTAACATGTTTTTCCTGACACGTAAACATTCAGCACATTGTATAGCCAACACCAATGCATTGTCTATATACATCATCTAAGTCGTTCATTATAGATATGATAGATTAGATAGATAAATAGATAGATAGATAGGTAGATAGATAGATATTCATGTATTGAATGATATGGGGTGTTTCTTACGTACTCAATTGCAGTGTTGGACCATGTAGTTGAATAAAAGTAGAGGGTAGATAAAATCCTACTCCAGTACTAGAGTACAAATGCTCGTTTTATACCTTTACTTGAGTAACAGTACAAAAATATTTGACTGCAATTGTACTTAAGTATCCGAAGTACTGCGATTTATTAGGTCTCTAATGTTCCTATTATCATTTTTATCACAAGACTCTTTCCTTAATGAACTCGGTTTATGTGAAAGTACTTTAATATTACTCTTAGTAATGTTTTAGGCTGATAATGGGGCACGGTGGTTTAGTGGCTATCATGTTCGCCTCACACCGCCAGGGTCCGGGTTTGATTCCCGTCTCGGCCATGTGTGTGTGGAGTTTGCATGTTTTCCCCGTGCCTCAGGGGGTTTTTCTACGGGTTCTCCGGTTTCCTCCTGGTAAAAGCAGGACTAAGAAATAATATATCAAGTCTCCTTTCACTGAAGCCCCAGCTGCACTGCATGCATCATTCATTCATTCATCCATCTTCTACCGCTATATCCGATCTTCCCTCGGGTCACGGGGAGTCTGTGCCAATCTCAGGTGTCTATGGGCATTAAGGCAGGATACACCCTGGATAGAATGCCAACCCATCGCAGGACACACACTCACAATCATACATTCACACACATTCATATACTAGAGATAATTTTCCAAGGTGCCAATCAACCAACCGTGCATGTTTTTGGACCGGGAGAAAACCGGAGAACCCGGAGAAAACCCCCCTGAGGCACGGGGAGAACATGCAAACTCCACACACATGGCCGAGACAGGAATCAAACCCAGACCCTGGCGGTGTGAGCCGAACGTGCTAACCACTAAGGCACCCTGCCCCCCTGCATGCATCATCTCTAGCAAATTAGTTGTAACTGCCAGAATTATTATTTTCTTTTCATTAGAAATTTGAATGTTGTTTGTTGTATTCATTATTCTGTTGTTCGTTGTTTATATTTATTATTCAGTTGGGAACTTTTATCATGTTCCGCGCAATACAAGCATGTGCAGCACTTGAGCTTTTTGAGAAGGACGCCAGCAACTAGTTGAGAGATCTCTATTGTTATTTTTTTGGTGTGTATTTAGGAATTTTAGTTTAAGAATTTCGTTTTCGTTAAGTGAACTCATTCCCTCATGGTTTTGGGCAGGTATGGTTTATTTTTCTTTTGTTGTAGTTGTTGGTTTCCTTTTGTCTAATTGGTTCGTTTTGCGGAAGATTTCGAAGGGCAAGTAAACCATCAGTGACAAGAAACTACAGTGTGGTGTTTTACCTGGAGGGAGTGATGTTAGTAATACTGTTATAAGGAATGTGGCCATATTAATAATAGAAAATGACACTGGGTTTTCCGTACATTTTGTGCTTTTTTTTTTTTCTGTGCCTTTCGGTTTTCCTGGTGATTTTAAAATAAGGCAAGTGGTTTTGCTTACCTTCACAGTTCTATGTTGAAAATTCAGGCACCATAATGTACTATTGGCACCTGCACTGCAGTCTGCATGTCAATGGCACAGGCAATGTGTTGGCTAAAGTATATATAGAAACCTAAACAGGCACTCAATGAAGCACAATGAATAATCAAAGACTATTTGGAATAATTTACTAAATATTTATGGACAAACATATCTTCAAAAATAACCTGATAATGTTTACACTAGCAGTGAAGTCATTACGTATGCTATATATATATATAACTATTACTACTAGTCTATTTTGTTGAGAGACTTGAGAGCACCTTGGCATGTGCTTGTGAGTGGCATCCTTTCGCTCAGAGGTTAAGGCAGGGGATGGCCCTTTGGACCTTATAATCCGACCCACTGAAGATTGGTATACAGTTGTCCAAATCAAATCCTATCATGCCTCCATTCATTTGACCTTGTCTTGTAAATCCTGACGTTCCACCAGGTGGCGCATTTGCACAGTGATACATTAAGTATTAACATTAATGCTTTTTAGATGTTTCTGGTTGATATGTATGGATCCGGTGCTGGGCCAGGCCCATCTGTCAATTTTGTTAAATGTCAACGTGGCCTCTGTGCCAAAAAGTTTGCCTCCATCCATGGGTTAAGGCGTTGGACTCTGGGATGGAAGATCGCTTAGTCACTCTGGATGAGGGTGTCTGCCTAATGATTAAGATTCTGAATCAGCCCAAAATCTGCCTAGAACATAACTTATAATTAGAGCTACCTAATAATATTTCTTATAAAGGGGTCTTTCATAATCATAAAAGCTGGAAACGCACAATGGTCTAGAACAGGGCTGGGCAAGCTACGGCCCGCGGGCCACATCTGGCCCTTTGGTCCTTTTAATCCGGCCCGCTGGAGATTTGTCCAAATCAGATCATATCATAATTATGACTTCATTCATTTCACTTTGTCCTGTAATTGCCTGACGTTCCACCAGGTGGCGCATTTGGCACGGTGATACATTGAGTATTAATATTAATGCCTTTTATATGTTTATGTTTGATATGTACGCATCTGGTGATGGTCTGGCCCATCTGTCAAATTTTAAGTCAGTGTGGCCCATCAGCTCAAAAGTTTGCCCACCCCTGGTCTAGAATGTTGTTCTTAGGCCGGACCTAAGGCCAGAGTAAAGTCCATAATTTCCCAATGTTGGTGTGGAAAACCTGGAGTGGTGCACAGAGCCCTCCACTCAGAACACTAAATAATGTGGAATGAATTGAAACACTCCACAGAAGCCCTTGTCCAACACCCTTGCCGAAACAAATCCCTCAGGTCCAAAAAATAGGAGAACACCTTCTCAAAGGAGTGGAGGAGTGTGTTATTACTGCAGTGTTATTTACATTTACATTTGCAGCATTTGGCAGACACCCTTAACCAGAGCGACCACAACTGAGCAATTGAGGGTTAAGGGCCTTGCTCAAGGGCCCACTAGTGGCAGCTTGATGGTGGTGGGGTTTGAACCCATGATCTTATGGTCCAGAGTCCAACACCTTAACCACTGGGCTTGTTATTGGGTGTCCAGAAACTTTTGGTCAAAAGATTTTTTTTTTTTACATACAAGCGTTACTATTGTTATCCTGGTTATTCGGCTTACGTGTGTAAATGCTCGGCACATCGACGGGAGGCGGACGCTGGGTAATTTGATGACATCATGTGACATCACTGGCCCCGCCCCTCCGGAAAAAATGGCCAAAATTGGCTTTTTTGGTGTCTAAACGCTCGTCTCTCCGAATGAGCTTGCCTTTCGATGTCAGCACTAAAAAAGAAATGGCCTGTGGGTTAGATCGTCTGCATCGTCAACAATCACATTTTTTTCTGGAGATACCCCATGGCTAGTTATACATTTATTTTGCCGTATAAAATAAAATCTTAGCGACTATATTCGGATTCACTATTCAGGTGCTTATTATCATTATTTTTTTAGCTATTCTTAAAACTGCTATGAAGCTGAACTACCCATCATGCACTAAGGTACAATAAAGGATATTTGGAATTACGCCTTCCATTCCGCTGAACGTCCAAATGCACCGCACAAAATTTGCTTGTCCAAGATTTCTGTGCTCTGTTTGATGACATCATGTTACAATTTGTTCTAGCACAGGCGTGTCCAACCTTTTATTTTTTCTATTTCTCCTTTCATAAAGCTATATAATAGAGAATATAATTTGAATGGCAAAAATGCAATGGGGATGTTCTACCCGTGTCTCAGGGGGTTTTTCTCCGGGTTCTCCGGTTTCCTCCCGGTCCAAAAACATGTACGGTAGGTTGATTGGCACCTTGGAAAATTGTCCCTAGTGTGTAAATGTGTGTGTGAATGAATGTGTGTGTGTGTGTGTGTGTGTGTGTGTGTCCTGCAGTGGGTTGGCATTCCATCCAGGGTGTATCCTGCTCTTAATGCCCATAGACGCCTGAGATAGGCACAGGCTCCCCGTGACCCGAGGGAAGATCGGATAAAGCGGTAGAAGATGAATGAATGAATGAATGAATGAAATGCAATGTGGGTATGACCCTACTACATTTAGTGATACATTTGTGCTTCTGTTTCCTGACATCTTTAGTGATTATATGGACACTTTTCCAAGCTTAGGCGGTCGGAAACCCCAATCCACAGTTATTAACCCTACTAAATTATTTCATTATACATGCTTTGTTGATCCCGTGAGGGAAAGTCCTTTTCTTCGTATATATATATATATATATATATATATATATATATATATATATATCCCAGCTACTTTTTGGAAGTTGGAGTCAGAGCACAGGGTCATGAGGGCACAGAGGCATAGAGGGTTAAGGGCCTTGGTTAAGTATCCAAGGGTGGCAATACCGGGGCTCAAACCTCCGACCTTCCGATAAGTGCCTTGATCAACCACTGAGCCTGAAACCATTAGACAACACATACATTCAAAATAAACGTCAATTGGAAAGGGATCAGTGTCTAAATAACAAACTGCACAAGATTAATTAAAAGCTTTAATTAAAAAAAACAAAAACAAAACATACCTTCCATTTCAACAGCCATTGGGATGAAGTAACCTACACACGATAGGACCGGATATGACATCAAGACTAAACCACAAATTTCTACTATCGGGAGAAACTCCCCCACCTCAAAAAGCTTCTTTTATGCTGTTGACTCTATTGAAACGGTTTTAAATCACTCATTCATTCATTCATCTTCTACCGCTATATCCGATCTTCCCTATTCGTCTATTTGCATTAAGACTGGACACATCCTGGACGGAATGCCAACCCATCACAGGACACACACTCACATTCATACACTAGGGACAATTTTCCAAGGTGCCAATCAACCTACCATGCATGTTTTTGGACCGGGAGGAAACCAGGAGAACCCGGAGAACCCAGAGAAAAAAACCCTGAGGCACGGGGAGAACATGCACAAACTCCACACACACACATGGCCGAGACGGGAATCGAACCCGGATCCTGGCGGTGTGAGGCAAACATGCTAACCACTAAGCCACGTGCCTATGGTTTTAAATCAAATCAAACCAAAATTTGTTTTATTTTTTTCAAAATAACATCTTAGTTACATTTTATTCTTTTATTTTTAAATAATAAAACCTAGACCTAGCCATGAACGTAGCCATAGAAGCTTGCATGGCGTAAAGAAACCAAAAACCAATCCCAACCTAAACCACTAAGTCATTCAACGTATTGTCTTTGTCAGTCTCACACAGGCAGTGAGTCGTCCTCCAACAGCAGAAAGGAGATGTTGCCCAAGCCTATAACAATTGTGACAAGCGAGTCCTCCTCCACTTGCTTTGTCCGCTCTGCGGCAGAAGAGTTTGGCTACGTCGAAGGGCACGCTTCCACTACTCAGACCCCTGCCCAGGTATTATTTATTTATTTATTTCATGATTAGTAACA
>JACRUU010000027.1:7182088-7209588 GCA_030449085.1 Kryptopterus vitreolus | reverse complement strand
CAAAATTATTACAATAATTACACTTAGCTTTGTCTTCGCTTGTTACAAAAACATAGCCACACTTTTGAGCGCTTCCTGCCGTCCACCTTGTAAACTGATGTTTAGATTACCACATAAGGTCCTGGCAGGTTGCCAGGTGAAAGAAAATACACCCAAGAATTGAATCTGGGTTTTCATTTTATAACAAGTATCAAGTATTAAGATTCTTCATCTTAAGTATCCGAATCCACAATCCCAACCCAAATTAGCTCTCAAGGAATCAATCCAGTTATTAAAAATAACTGTCCAAATGAAATAAGGATAAACACTGAGGCCAAATAAATAATAATTGTAATAATATAAATACTGAAGGTTTACCCTGAAATGCAAAGCACTGGAAACACTAATGCATAAAATTGACAGATTTTTCTTTGGTACAAAATATCTATTTTAAACAAACAAATAAACATACATACATAAACCTGTCCAGTTCTTATGAGGTGAATAGAAAAGCTGAGAAGGAAAGGAAGGGCTAATGATCTAAAGGAGTCCGCTCGAACTGTCTAACACAGGGGTCACCAACCTTTTGGAAACCAAGAGCTACTTCATGGATACGGAATCATACTCATCCGAAATAACAAATTTGTCTTTAGATATATATTATTATTATTATGATTAATGACACGCATTTATCTATGGGATCACGTTAGTGATTTCCCACAATAATTAGCAACGATGACTAACAAAATGTAAAATTTTGGATGCATCTCATTGATGAACAGGCCTGACAGCTACTCATCTGGTGCTTGGGGGTGACCTGTTACCCTTTGGTCACAGTGTTGGTGACCCCTGGTCTAACATGACGGAGGAGGTGTTGCAATCCACCTTCTTTCCTCTTTTAGCTGCTCCCATTAGGGGCGCCTCCGTCCTACCCTGTCCTCTACATCTGCCTCTTTCACCCCATATCCAAAAACCTCCTCCTCCACCTTGTCCTTCCTCTTTTTCTCCTGCCTGGTGCTTCCATCACTCTTCTCCCTGCTGTACTCATAAACTCATTTCTATAGAGGACAGTTCATCCCCTAATACAGACTGTCATTCAACCCGGAAAGAGGCTCGGCCCAACACAAAGTATACAAAACTTAAGGATATTATCTTTGAATACTATGATTACAGCTTTAGAAAGCAAGCAAAGTTATCACTTACACAGAGGCAATTATAGGTGAAGTAGCTGGTGACGTGGAGACCTCCTTTAATTGAATCAGGTTCGGCTTTCATCTCAGGGAAGAGCGGAGGGAGGGAAACCTCACTGTTCAGCTGAGGTCCAACGTACAGGTTTTGAAACTGCAGTGGCGTAAGCCTCCTCAGACAGTAACTCACCTAGACAGAAACTTGTGCGTTACATACTTCTGGGGTTTGGTGAATAATCTAAAATAAACGTCGACCACATGTGCACAGCTCAGGAAAACCCATTACCTCAGTATACAGTAGGAAGCGCACGAGTCCTTTTGCAATTTTCCCCATCTCTTGATTGGATGGTGTTGGGCCAGCAAGTCCCACACCCGCAGTAGATCTTACACCTAACTGGCTCAGTTTGGCCTGCAGCAGTTTGTCCCAATTATTCCTCATCATGAGGGCAGAGGACAGCACTTTGAGAGCTGACGCACTGTCGCTCATAACCAGCTCCAGCCAGCCGTCCACCACCAGCCGTGAGCAGTCTGCATTGCTGTCTATCGAGTTTGCCACCAGCAGCAAAACCTAGAGAGAGATGAAGACTTAATGAAGGGAAAGTAAATGCTTACGACAATAGATGATGCATCAGTGTTGGCAGTATAATGTGCTCAATGTTTACGGTGTCAGGAAAAATATGTTCAAATCTACTGAGTTTTTGTTGTCACTCAAGGTTATTTGTTTGTTTATTGATGTTACTGAGGACCGCACAACTGCCGTCTAGGCCTCTATCATTAGAATAAATACATAGAATAAATATATATATATATATATATATATATATATATATATATATATATATATATATATATATATATATATATATATATATATATCATATCTCTTCATTCATCTTCTACCGCTTTATCCGATCTTCCCTCGGGTCACGGGGAGTCTGTGCCTATCTCAGGCCGTCTATGGGCATTAAGGCAGGATACACCCTGGATGGAATGCCAACCCATCGCACACACACATACACACACACACACTCACACACACACATTCATACACTAGGGATAATTTTCCAAGGTGCCAATCAACCTACCGTACATGTTTTTGGACCGGGAGGAAACCGGAGAACCCGGAGAAAGAAAAACCCCCTGAGGCACGGGGAGAACATGCAAACTCCACACACACACATGGCTGAGACGGGAATTGGAACCCTGGACCCTGGTGGTGTGAGGCGAACGTGCTAACCACTAAGCCACCGTGCCCCTATATATATATATATATATATATATATATATATATATATATATATATATATATATATATATTCTTTTTTTCTTTTCTTCGTCATGCAACCTAGTAGTGTATACCAGTCAGTTCTCTAACCTGCAGGGCAGGAACCCGAACACAGTTTGACACATAGGGCTTGTTAGTTTCAAGCAGAGTTACAAAAGCCAGCAACTGATGTGCATTACTCTGCCCTTGCTCAGCGCCTAGAGACAGAGGATGGGGGGGGGGACAGTAAAAAATTGATAAAGCGAATACAAGCATAAAAAAATGTGTATAAGACCATTGCGAATAGACAATCTGAATATTGACTCATTGTACCGGACTCATACTGAGTGATGTGCAGCAAATCTGAATTATTGGCAAAAACACTGGTGGGATGGATCACAATCCCTTGCTTGTTACGAGTGTGAAACACCTAAACAAAAAAAAAAACACAAACATTCTTGTTATGTAATTAATATGGTGACGTTACATTTTCTGTGTGTGTGTGTTCCTACCTGTTCCGAATCCTTGCGGGTAGAGTTATGTTCATCAGGCAGGGCCAGCTGTGGGTACAGGCCACGGCAAAGTAGCAGTCTGAACAGAGTCCGTTGCTCAGACGACAGCGCTGCGCTGGCATACGCATCCTCCTGAAGTCTGCTAACATCATGGCGCAGTTTAAACTTCACTTCCTGTGGCAAGAAATACAGAACAACTTGATCAAGTCTTTAAGTGTAAGGCTGAAGATTGGGGGAGGAGGGGAAAGAAAATTTACACCAAGTGTATTTTCCCAGTGATCAGTCTTGTTATTGGATTTAAGCAACTTTAGATGAAATCTAAAGTGGTCGTTGATATGGTTCGATATGTACAATAGCCTTTATGTATCACATATACACTACAGCACAGTTAAACTCTTATCCCAGTTTAATTAGAAGCTGGAGTCAGATATGGCACCCCCTGGAGTGCAGAGGGTCAAGGACCCAAGAGTTGGCAAAACCGGGGCTCGAACCTCTGACCTTCCGATCAACATGAACATAGCGTGTACTCATTTCAGTACCTGCTAGGCGGACAAGGCGTGAGTGCATATTTATAGAATTATTTGTTTCGAACACAAACACTATCAAGACTGTGCCTAATCAAATCCAGTGTGAACAAAAACGGATACAAACTATTCTGGAATAATCTGCATAAAATGCAGATCCTTATATTGTTACAGAATTAGTATATCTATTACATTTTTAATGACCAGAAGCAACAAATCCAGAGTTTTAGGCTAGTTTTAGCCTGAGTATGTGTCTTATACAACGTATGCAAATGACCCAATCGAACGGCATCGTTCTACGGCTTCTCGCGTATTCCGCACCTGTATGTCGATATCTTGTCCTTCTTTGTCTTTATCCTTTTTGCTCGACCCTGCAGCAGCTTCCTCATCTGATGACGACACTTGCTCTAGGCCCTCGTCCAGATGTAATAATTTCCGACGTCCGGTCTCGTGTAAATCGTGCTCCCTCTTCATCTGGTGCAGTTTATGACGCTCAGTCAGTCTCTTCCTGCGCTGGGCCTGGTCCTCAGACATGTACCTTTTCTCATTCTCAACTAGTCCATGACTCCTCAACAGCTCCTATAATGCATGGAGAATATTTAGCAATCGTAGATTTGGCGGTTTGAAAACAAATTAAACGACGTAATATGCATATTTTTCATGCCTTGAACTGTCGTCTCAGGTTTGCCATCTCGTATAGTCTTTGTTCCTCTAATCCTCTTCTTTTGCACCACTTCCTGGAGCCTCCTCCCCTGTCCCCTTTTACCTACAGATAAAAACAAGATATAACGAACTACAAAAATTAAGCCGTTCTTCTGTTACTTCTAAAATATCGCAAAAATGACATCTGACCAAAATACATAAAGCTGACTGACCTGCACCCACGCATTGAAAGTGTTGAGCAAGGTGAAAGGGTCTCCCAGGTCACTTTGCAGCGGCTGGCGCGCAGTGGCACAATCTGGGTTGTGCTGAGTACTGCGCAGAAATGGTGACTGAACACTCAGTGCTGCAGCTACAGTCAGCACCGGCTCCACCAGGTTGAACAGCGACCCGAGAACCAGCATCTTACCTAATAATACAAATAAATATTTACAAATAATATTTAACATTTCATTCATTTTAAATGATGACTGATCAGAAACATTCACAGCTTTCATTAAAATGCCATCGCCTAAACTATTCATAGTTTTAAGTGATGAATTTGATTGTATTTTAGAAAATAAGCCAAACTCAATAACAACTCCACTGTGTTTATAAACAAAGAAACAAAAACTGTAATTAAACTATAAAAAAAAATCGACTCTCACTGGTTAAAAATGGCTTCATGATATTCTAGAAAAGAAAAATTCCAGAACCAGCATTATAGCAAATGAAATGTTTCATACCGATAACCACATCCACAGGCAACTTGGCCAGCAGGCAGCCAATGGGGGTGAGTTCTCCCTGCTCATTTAGTGCCCCTTGTTCCTTCAGATACCTCATAGATGTCTGAATACTAAAGGCTGCGGGAGGGTCGATAAAGTTAAAAGAACAAGGATCTCCCAGATCCATGCTCTTCATCTGCACAAAAAAAAACATGTTGCTTTAAATCCATTCAAATCCAGGATTCTATACAAATTATAGATAGACATTGTTATGGATGGATATTGTTGTAGATAGATAGATAGACAAGGAAACAGACAGACAGATAATGTTAGAAATAGATAGATAGATATTGTTATGAATAGATATGATCGAAATTCTTATAGATAGATAGATAGATAGATAGATAGATAGATAGATAGATAGATAGATAGATAGATATTGTTATAAATAGATAGATATTGTTATGAATAGATAGATAGATAGAGTTATGATTATACAGACAGACAGACAGATAGATAGTGTTATAAATAGATAGATATTGTTATGAATAGATATGATCGATATTCTCATAGATAGATAGATAGATAGATAGATAGATAGATAGATAGATAGATAGATATTGTTATAAATAGAAAGATATTGTTATGAATAGATAGAAAGATAGATAGATGGATAGATAGAGTTATGATTATACAGACAGACAGACAGATAGATAGTGTTATAAATAGATAGATATTGTTATGAATAGATATGATCGATATTCTCATAGATAGATAGATAGATAGTTATGAATAGACAAGATAGAAAGATAGATAGATAGATAGATAATGCTATGAATAGACAAGATAAAAAGATAGATAGAGATAGATAGATAGATAGATAGATAGATATTGTTATGAATAGATAGATAGAGATGGATAGATAGAGTTATGAACAGATATGATCGATATTCTTATAGATAGATAGATAGATAGATAGATAGATAGATAGATAGATAGATAGATAGATAGATAGATAGATAGATAGATAGATAGATAGATATTGTTATGAATACATAGATATTGTTATGAATAGATAGAAAGATAGATAGATGGATAGATAGAGTTATGATTATACAGACAGACAGACAGATAGATAGTGTTATAAATAGATAGATATTGTTATGAATAGATATGATCGATATTCTCATAGATAGATAGATAGAGTTATGAATAGACAAGATAGAAAGATAGATAGATAGATAGATAATGCTATGAATAGACAAGATAAAAAGATAGATAGATAGATAGATAGATAGATAGATAGATAGATAGATAGATATTGTTATGAATAGATAGATAGAGATGGATAGATAGAGTTATGAACAGATATGATCGATATTCTTATAGATAAATAGATATTGTTGTGGATAGATAGATATATCACTTCTGCTTAATGTTATGATCAATCTATTTTTATTAATGTACAATGCAATCTGGAATAAATTAAAAAAAAAAAGACAGAAGGCACTAATTACCTGAAGCACTAACAAGTCTAACGCCACTCGATGGATCTCAGGGACAGGGTAAGGCGCAAAGGCCTCATAGTCTGACTCGGCGTAGAGCCGGTAGCAAACTCCTGGCCCTGTCCGACCTGCGCGACCTTTCCTCTGCTCTGAACTGGCACGACTAATCCAGAACTCCTGAAGTCTCTGCATCTTAGTCTTTGGATCGAAAGTCATTTCCTTCACTTTGCCTACAAATCACAAGTCCAAGTCAAATTGGAAATGCAATTTACATTTTGGATGCTGGTGTTACATAAAACAGGATTATAGCATGAAGTAAAAAGCGTGTCCTTTTTATTAGTGGAGTTACTGTACCGGAGTCGACTACAAAGCGCACCCCGTCGATGGTCACAGAGGTTTCGGCTATGTTGGTCGCAATGATGCATTTCCTCAACCCCGGAGGAGCAATGTCAAAAACCTGGAGGGGTGTGGGGGAGGGGGGGGTTAAATCATTCATTGATATTCAGTAACAGTGTTCACATATATGAACAGTCATAGCTATGGACTAATTTATTTATTTTCATTCATTCATTCATTCATCTTCTACCGCTTTATCCGATCTTCCCTCGGGTCATGGGGAGCCTGTGCCTATCTCAGGCCTCTATGGGTATTAAGGCAGGATACATCCTGGATAGAATGCCAACCCTTCGCAGGGGACACACACACACACTCACCTTCACACACACATTCACACACTAGGAACAATTTTCCAAGGTGCCAATCAACCTACCGTGCATGTTTTTGGACCGGGAGGAAACCGGAGAACCCGGAGAAAAAACCCCTGAGGCACAGGGAGAACATGCAAACTCCACACACACATGGCCGAGACGGGAATCGAACCCGGACCCTGGTGGTGTGAGGCGAACATGCTAACCACTAAGCCACCGTGCCCTCTCATTTATTTATTTATTTTTAATTTGTAAAACAATTTACCAGAGAGGCACGGTGGCTTAGTGGTTAGCATGTTGTGTTGTGAATGTGTGTGTGTGTGTGTGCCCTGCGATGGGTTGGCATTCCATCCAGGGTGTATCCTGCCTTAATGCCCATAGACGCCTGAGATAGGCACAGACTCCCCGTGACCCGAGGAAGATCGGATAAAGCGGTAGAAGATGAATGAATGAAATGAATGAAAACAATTTACCTCATGTTATGCTATTATTATTATTAGTGTTAGAGAGTAACTAGCTACATGCAACGGCATTACGTAATATATTCATAAAATAAATGTAACAGTAAAAGGAAAAAAATGTGTATTCAATTACAGTTACTTATAGGGATACATCCGAACAATTTCATGTCAAATCAGTGCTTTAGATTACGCCATGATTTTCAACAGAAACGTGATTTTAATTTGAATTATGACAATCTACAGCAGATTTGTTTAGAAAAATAGAACCGATCTCTTTTTTTTAGAACGCTAACTTAAGTGTTTTACCTTGTTTTGTTGTGCCAGTGACAAGGTGCTGTGCAGGGGCAGTATGATCCAGCGACTGGTGTGTGTGGCATATGTTTGGCATGCCTCCATGATAGTGGAGATTTCAGCGATGCCACTGAGAAAAACCAGCAAATCGCCTCGCTCCTCCGGGGGATATCGGTTGTCGATGCCCTGCAGTACACGCAAGTACGGTCTTGGGTCCAGCTTCTCATGGTGAGACACTTGTTCCTTTAGAGGGATGGGCTGATAGATCACCTAAAGAGAAGCAACAACACAGAAACATGCTTTTCGTTGACACCAAAATGCAATTAGGAATATCCTGATCACTAGACTAGTGTTTATAGGAAAGCTAGATTTATTCAAATACAGAAGATCCTCCACTAGAAAGGTGAAATGGTATGCTTGGACTGCGATATTGTTTTAATAGGTGGTCTGTGTCGAAAGGACTGTTTCCATGAATGACAATGTTTCCCAGTAGAACATTACACCTGTCACTGATCTCTTTTGTAGGCAATTTTTGTTTCCAGCTTCTCCCATCAGGGGGCGCCACAGCAGATGATCCACATATTAGATTTGGTGCATGTTTTACTCTGGCTGCCCTTCCTAACACAACTCTCCCCATTTATCCAGGATTGGGACCAGCACTGTCTTGTGCAACCCTAACAGCTGTAGAACATTGAGCAATTGGGGGTTAAGGGCCTTGTATAAGTGCCCACTAGTGGCAGCACGGCTGAAAATTTAACCTGCGACCTTTCGGTCGGGAGTCCAATGACTTAATTAAAAAATGCCATGGACAATCTGACTAGCCTAAGTGAAGCCAGCTTGGATTTGATGCAATGTAGGCAGGAAAAAATTAATTAATTTATTCATCTTCTACCGCTTTATCCGATCTTCCCTCGGGTCACGGGGAGCCTGTGCCTAATTCAGGTCATCTATGGGCATTAAGGCAGGATACACCCTGGATGGAATGCCAACCCATCACAGGACACACACACACTCACACACACACATTCATACACTAGGAACAATTTTCCAAGGTACCAATCAACCTACCGTGCATGTTTTTTGGACTGGGGAGGAAACCGGAGAACCCGGAGAAAAACCTCCTGAGGCATGGGAAGAACATTCAAACTCCACACACACATGGCCGAGACGGGAATCGAACCCCAACCATGGCGGTGTGAAGCGAACGGGCTAACCACTAAGCCACCGTGCACCTCAGGAAAAAATTAAATTACCAATTATATTCTTAATTCAATTCAATTTAGGTTATATTATATTATATACAAATTATGCTGAATTATATAAGGGGGAAGCAATGTCAAAATAAATCTGTTCCTGGATGCACTATGGGAAGGAGGGAATATGAAATATTTCAGTAATATCTTAAAGAATAAATAAATAAATATTCCTGTAGACCAGTTACACAAACAACAAAACAATATTCCCTCATTCAGCACGATGATGGATCAAAGCAAATAAATCCTGGTTCGGCCATCAAATGTGCATCAATAATCAATAACACGCCATTAATATTAACCCTCTAAGTCCTAGAACAGATGGAACAGCTATAGAAATCCTCACCTGAATTTGGGAAAAGTCTACCTGGCACCTGCAGCACCGGGGCATTCTTGAAGTAACCGGAGAAGAGTTTGATGTTGATGGTGGCCGACATGAGAACCAGGCGCAGATCTGGCCGTCGGTGAAGCAGGGACTGTAGCACACCCAAGAGGAAGTCGCAGTGCAGGTGTCTTTCATGAACCTCATCCACTATCACCACGTTGTACTGGGATAGTACAGCTTCATGCTGAATCTGTTTGAGGAGCAGACCCTCGGTCAAGAAGACGAGTTTTGTGCTTGATGTGCGCCTGCTCTCAAAACGGATCTGGTATCCAACCTGAGGGAAGAGACAATCGGGACATTTAGGTTTAGGTTACCGGCCTCTAGCACTTTGAGTGTTTAAGAGTACACGTGACTAATGTTGCAGCATGAGTTTGGACACACGTATACAGTTACATGAAACGGCGTTACATAATTTAATCACAAAATAAAAGTAACAGTAATCCGTTACAGTGAAAAAACCCCCATAAAATTACAGTTACTTTAGAAAATGTTGAAGATTACAAATTCCCATGACCACTGCCTAACAGCCCCTCAACAATTTGATTCTGAGGCAGCTCAGTTCCCATATATCCATAATGTATATTCCATATAGAGGAAGTTCTTGGGTTACGCCGGTTTCGACTTACGCTATTTCGTGGTTACAAACGCACCCCATAAAAATATAAAAAATAATATTACGCGTCATTCCGTCTTACGCGTTTTAGCGTCGTAAGCGCCGTAAACAAACGCAAACTTGTTTCGGGCGCACGGCGGAAGAATACGCTTTGTTGAGGTTGTAGGGCGAAGAAGACGGCGTTGTTCTCTCTTGATCTCTCTTTTTTTTAATTAATATTTACTTTAATTCATGTGGTAAGGAATTGTTTTCTTATTTTTTAATACTTTATGTTATTAACGGTTACATTTTATTATAGCACTGTACGTAAAGTACTTTACAGTATATATATATATATATATATTTTTTTTATGGTCTGACACTGAAAATCGAGGACCCACTGACCCATATAGCTCAATACATCCCCCTTTTTCCTTTTTCCCCCTTTATACACGTATACATCTGCATGTTTGTACTATGTGAACTATTCATGCTTGGTTAGTTAAAAGTAAGAGAAAAAAAACTTAAAAAGGACATACATATACATAAAGAGACTAAATATGTCAATTAGCACGAAACATTTTTCCCTCTAAAAAAAGGTGTACAGGTATATTTTGTGATGAACCTGCACTTGTTATACTTCCCATAACATTCCCAGATGACAATTAGCACCGCTGCTAAACGGTACTAATAGAGACCTGCGCATGCGCAGGACGCAGCGCAAGACACGATCTGATGGTCAAGGCACGTGGTGGCGGGAGAATACAATTATTCACTATACTTAAAAAAAAATACTAAAAACAAATAAATGTATGTATTTACTGCAACAAAAGCGACTAAAATGAAATGAAACGGCATATAGGGAACAGGTCGGAAGCGAATGCGCGCGCCGTTCACGCGCAGAAGACTGATAGGGGCAGTGGTGGGTCACTAGGTACGTTTCCATGACAAAATTTGCGTAAAACTTTTGCGTAAAATATTTCCGAAAATGCGTTATAGTTTTGCGAATTATTCCTTTTGCATATTGTGCGTTTCCACGACCCTTCAAAACGCGCAAATTTAAATAGCGAATTGAAAATACGCCTAATGGAAACGTGTCAAATTCGCAAACACACATATATCGCAAAAAAAGGTTTTTACGCTCGCATGAGGTGTTTTTTAGAAGATAAAAAACGAAAAAGGAATAATTCGCAAAACTGTAAAGGAAACAGTTTTTCCCGCATTTCCAAATCACATGATATACGTATGTGCGATTAGTTGCGCTATAAATAAGCCTGTCCATTTTTTTCGAATTAAGCAACATTTTTATGGACATTTTGGAAATGTTTTACTTAAATGTTTAATGGAAACGTACCTAATGTCTAAACAACACCTCATGCGAGCGTACAAACCTTTCTGCGATACATGTGCGTTTTTGACGCGTTTCCCAATTAGGCGCATTTGCGTAAGTCGCTATTAGTATTTTGAAGGGTAATGAAAACGCACCTTCTGTGTGCTAGAAATGCTTTCGTTATTTGTATTTTCAAGTAAAACTATAAAATGCAGAGTGTAGCCGAAAGAAGCAGTACAACGGAAATAAAGCTATATAACTATACTATATAACAAATATTTTCTGTCCAGCACTAAAGTCATGAAGTGCTTTCTCTCACCTTGGATCCATACTGGTTGAGACTCTCAAAGCTCACTCTCTTGGCCAGGGAGATGCAGGCAATGCGCCGAGGCTGTGTGCAGGCGATCTGGTTAAAACCGGACGCCAGAAGGTACTGAGGCACCTGGGTGGATTTCCCGCACCCGGTATCTCCAGCCACCACCACCACCGGGTGTGTTTGGACCAGCTCCACGATCCGGTCACGGTAATGGTAGATGGGCAGACTCTTCTGCTCCCGTTGCAGCTTGGCGAGTTTACAGAAGCTCTGCTTCTGCGTGAAGTCTAGAAAATGAAGCAGGGCGAGGCGACAGTATGCGACCCTCTGGCTGTGTGGGTCGGTCAGGGAGTCCCTGTGTCTCTTGCCGTGCAAATCCCTGAAACGTTCCTCCACGTCTCGGGTGTTCACGAAGATGTTGATCCTGTATCGGGCATCGTATTCCTTTGGGAGCCCAAGATCCACCGTGCCACCTGCACGCTTTCTCGCGGAATTCTCCACACGCTTGCACGGGTTCGAGTCCCTCATCTCCTTGTTGGCTTTGAACCGATGGAAGCGCTCGAAGAAAGCCCAAAACTCCGCATGATCGCTACTTTTCGCCGGGATGTAGTCTTGCTGGCGAAAAAAGATCTCATCCATGGAAGCACGGCATACCGGACTGCTCCAGTCACACTCCTGCACGCTGCCTTCTCTCTGAGACATGTTTAAATGTGATAAATAAATAAATAAAAACAAAATAAACACCCAGACCTACACGCATCCACGTCTCCATACGCCCATAACTCGGGACTGGCAAATATGACGTCATTAATACGCGCGATTGTTTTGATGCTTGATTAAGGACCATGGAGGCGCGACGCTTTGCGGTGGAGTGACCGCGTTCACACCAGAAGCCCAAATCGAATCGAAATCGAATCGAAATCAAAATAGACGCGTGCAACAACGAGGGGAAAGAATGATATTACAGGAGAAATGAAGGAGGGAGGAAAAAGTTCATGCATCAGGTCGTGAGAGGAAGATTGTTCACCAAGAGTGATCGTATATTGATGGTTATAATGATAATGTAGATATAAATCCAATATATTTTGTTATTTATACTAAAATATAATTGTATTTAAGTTTAATTTAACATAATATGTATCTACTTTGCAATCATTGTCACTTTGGGGCAGCCAGAAAGTAATTATATTGGAGCTTTGGGGCAGTTACAGGTTAGAGCTGTAGGCTTTTGTTAATCACAGCTATTAAAGTGTATGTGTTTAGGTTTATTTATATATGTATGCATTAATTTATTAACGTATTTATTTATATTTTCCTGAATTTCAGTAGGAATTGCTTTGTTTTCTTATTCATTTAAAAATCAATCACTTTGCTATTTCTATCCAAAGATGACATTTTAACAAGTATGTTTTATTTATTTATTTATTTATTTTTTGGAACTAGCGTAATGTGTGTGTGGAGTTTGCATGTTCTCCCCGTGCCACAGGGGTTTTTTTCTCTCCGGGTTCTCCGGTTTCCTCCCGGTCCAAAAACATGCACGGTAGGTTCATTGGCACCTTGGAAAATCGTCCCTAGTATATGAATGTGTGTGTGAATATATGAATGTGTGTGTGTGTCCTGCGATGGGTTGGCATTCCATCCAGGGTGTATCCTGCCTTAATGCCCATAGACACCTAAGATAGACTCACAGACTCCCCGTGACCCGAGGGAAGATCGGATAAAGCGGTAGAAGATGAATGAATGAATGAATAAATGAATGAATAAATGAATGAACCAGCTTAAGGAGTGAAAAAAAATCTTCTTACAGTCTAAAGATTTTCATGTAAAGCGGTTCTCAACCACCAGGTGGCGACCAAGTACTGCACCGTTTGAGGCAGAAGACTTTTTATTTATTTTGATAATATTTTGCTCCATATTTCATATTTACTCACGGATTGGTTTCACAAAACTAGATTTCTACATAATTCAGTCAATTATATATAGCAATCTTTTTTAAGATTAAATTTAAATGTTTAAGATGAGATTTTGTTTTAAGATTGAAAATGTAAGAGCAAGCAGTGGTGATAGTGGAAAGAGAGAAGGTATAAATGAGAGAAAAAGCAAAACAGCCATTAACTATAAATGTGATGATGATATCTAAAATATTCAACAATAAAAAACGAGAAAGAACGCTTGCACACGTTTGTCAAGGAAAACGGTCCGTGTGGAAACATGCTAAAGCAGGGGTCACCAACGTGGTGCCCGTGGGCACCAGGTAGCCCCCAAGGAGCACATGAGTAGCTCTCAGGCTTGCTATAAAAAGTGCACAACTCATCAGTGAGATGCGTCTATAATGTAAAATGTAGTTAATTCGTTGTTGATAGTCACTGTCAAGTGTATTCACATAGATAAATGAGTATCATTAATAATAATAATAATATATAACTAAAGGTAAATTTGTTATTTCAGAGGAGTATTTCAAACTGGTAGCCCTTTATATGACTCGGTGTCCATGTAGTAGCTCTCAGTTACAAAAAGGTTGGTGATCCCTGTGCTAAAGGTTCCGTTTGGGATCCTGACGTCATTTAAAACCCCACAGTTACTTTTCAACATTTACCAAAATATTTACTTTTCATGCTTTATGTTAAGTGTGCTTTCACTAATAATAAACATACATGTTTGTCCGTGTTGCGATTAGTCACACGTTAACTCAAGGTAATCTTGCGATTAATCATGATGAAATGTTTGAATCGGTTTAATACACATGTGAATAACACAAGACCAGCAAACTGCTTTTGCTTTTAGTTAATAAAAGAATAAAAACGATTAGTTTCGCATTATTAGTTTGAAAACCCCAAAGAAACACTTGACAGGTCTAATAAAAATAAAATCGTCTTTTTTCCTGCATAATTTGCTGTTGCCATTTAAATGCCATTGTCTCTACAGACCACATGATGGCGCTATTATGCAAATGAAAGTTCATTCAAGGTCAGTGAAAGTACAGGCAATAATATAAAATGTCATAGAAACGTATTTATTTATTTATTTATTACTGGTGCTTGTAAAAGCATCACTATTATAATCTCTCTCTGGCTTCGGTCAAATTTCCGGCGCGTAACTCGCCCCACAGTTTTTGTCCGATCGTCACGAATCATACCTCATATCGTGCGGCCCGATGGTGTGAGGTGTGCTGTTACTTTTATAAGGAATCGCCCTGCGGAATTCCGAACCCGGGGCCAAAAAGCAGGATTTTTTTCCCATAGAAAATGAATGGGGCCGATTTTTCGTGCCTCACAGTTCGGCCTGTAAGAGTCCGACATGCACATACGGCATATTCCACTCGTAGGGAGTCCGGAGTGGATCACGATCATATACCTCCCGAATACCACACACATTTGGAATTTCGGGAAATCCGCAACATATAGAGAATATATCATTCTCCCATAGAGAAGGAATGGGGACATTTGACGCTTCGATGTTCGGCCCATGTTCGCCCGACATGCACATTTGAAATATTCACTCATAGGTGAGATGGAGTAGGTTGGGAACATATGACTGCCGCATGATGTCACATGGCTGCAAAATGTGAAAAATCTGCGAAACCATGAAACTCATACACAGGGTCATGTGACCTGTCTAAACGCTCTGCACATCGACAGGAGCCGGACGCTGCTGGATAATTTGATGATGTCATGTGCGACACTGTCATGTCCCTCCACCTTTCTGGTGTCTCTTCGAACGAGCTAGCATTTCAGTCAATACTAAATGCCAGGTTTGGGGTCACCACAGCGCATCATCCTTCTCCCTACCACCCTGTCCTGTACATCTTTCAGACTCCTGTCTGACCTCGTCTGTCGATTTGTCCATCACCGGTGACAGGAAAGGGCTCAGAGTCGATCCTTGATGCAATCCCACCTCCACCTTCAACAGGTCTGTCGTTCCTACTGCACACTTCACTGCTGTCACACCGTCCTCATACATGTCCTGCACCACCCGGAGAAAAAACCCCTGAGGCACAGGGAGAACATGCAAACTCCACACACAAATGGCCGAGACGGGAATCGAACCCGGACCCTGGCGGTGTGAAGCGAACGTGCTAACCACTAAGCCACCGTGCCCCCTCAACAACAACATCCTTTACCACCAAGTGCCTGCCCTGCCTTTACCTCACACTCCTTTTTCTCACCTTCTGCCCTTCCACATTGCTCCTTAAGGCCATATCTATCCATCACCTCTGTTCCCTCAATAACAGTAATGATCAATAACATCTTCTCTCATAAATCTTCCATTTCTAGGTACGCTCTCCACCACTCAATCAGATTGTTTCCTTTTCCTCCATCTCACAACCCAATTGTGAAGCACTAACGATTTTTATCTGGGTTCTCTGGTTTCCTCCAGTCCAAAAAGATGCACGGTAGGTTGATTGGCACCTTGGAAAATTGTCCATAAGTGTGAATGTGTGTGTGTGTCCTGCCTAGATGCCCGAAAATGCCTGAGATAGGTACAGACTCCCTGAGAGAAAAGTCGATTAAAGCGGTAGAAGATGGATATATTTTTCATATTTATACCTTGTATACATTTAATAATAAACTATAGCATTTACTTTGTGTTCTGCACATGTGTGGTATCCTTACCATTGGCTTTAACCTTCATTCTCAGACATCCCAACTTCCACATCTATGCACAGTGCATCGAGATGTACAGAAACCCAGCCTTTGGTTCACCTCGGATTAAATGGATGAAGTAGCAACACGCGATTTGCATTCTGCAGCCACCGTGTAGTGGATCTACTAGATTAAGGCTTCGTCCAAACAGAGGGTTAAAAGCTTGTTCTATCTGGGACAGTGCAACCACCAGGAGACCTAAATGTGGTCCGCTGCAGATAAACGTTTACCTAAAAGTGCAGCGCAGTAAAAGCTTACACTTGCAAGAGTCAGATTGTCATGGAAGATCTCTTGATACTTTATAGATACTGCATTTTCCTAAACGGAAGCCTTTTAGAATAGTGGCTACACACAATACTTACCAGTAAGGATTTGCTTTTTCTTCTATAACTACACTTCATGTATAGCAAAAAATCTGCTTACCAAAAAAGGTCTGTGTTTGTCTCGCCTGCCGCACATTAGTTCAACAAACAGGTACAAATCCACACTATTAAATGCAACAAAGTAAATAATATTAGGGTTTGCATTTTCATTTTGAAAGTACTATTTTTTGGTGGTCTGGAACGCATTATCCGACTTTGCATTATTCATTCATTCATCTTCTACCGCTATATCCGAACGTGCTAACCACTAAGCCAGCATGCCCCCTTTGCATTATTCCTAATGGGGAAATTCGTTTCAGGTTACAAATATTTCACTATACGACTGTGGAACGAATTAAATTTGATCACTGTATTTTCCTAGCAAAAAGTAAGACACCAGCTTTCAATGTGACTGAGATGCTCCTAAAATCTGTCAAATCTATAACACAGAAAATACTTTGTAAATAAACATACTTTCTTTTATTAGATTACATTCACTGCTTACAGATCATATCGCACACCTATGCGTTGAATGTAATTATAGTCAATATTTAAATACTGAAATAAGATGATCTATATATATATATATATATATATATATATATATATATATATATATATATATATATATATATATATAAATACACACACACACAGACGCACACTAAAGAATAATAAATAAATAAATAACTGAATCGTTAAACTGCTAGGAGGATGTTTAATTCATTGCACAATAAACACCAACTTGGAATCACAAAATGTACCTTGAAGGCGTAAAAAAAAAAAAAAAAAAGAAAAGGAAAAAAACAAACAAACAAAAAACGAGCTGTCCGTAGTTTACCGGCAGCCCCGTTTTTAACGTCAATTGGGACTTAAACAGCCCTATTTTACATCAACATCCCCATTTGATTTGAACATTCTGTGGTAATATTTTACACATTTACACTAATTATCACAACGGCAGTCAATCAGTAGTACAGTAGCATCGGATGGCTACCTACTGCAAAGCATATCAAAGTCATTTCTACACATTTAGGAAATTTCAACAAAAGAAATTTTTTTTTCCTTAAATAATTCTTTTTTTTTGTTGTTTTTTTGTTTGGAATACTTTCAGTGAATTTGCCACTACAGTCCATGGAACAAATGTTTGCATGCTCTAACATGAGAAATGACAAAAAGTGATTCAATAGAATGTACATCTTTGGAAGATTTTCTGGCCCTCAATGTTCAATAATCACTTAAATAGAAGTTTCAACCATGAAAAAGATTGACACTATATATATATATATATATATATATATATATATATATATAATATATATATATATATATATATATATATATATATATACAAACACACATACATACAGGGTTGTTCAAAAAGATTTTACGACGTACAAATGGGATTGATTTTTATTTTAATAGCATAATAACACACACACTATTTACACAAGTCTATGTACTCCTTGGTTCTCAATGTATGTGCAAAGTCTTTTTTTTTTGTAAAATTATGTAGTACCATATGAGTGGTAAGATCTTTTTTGGACAACCCTATATATACACACATATATATACACACACACACACCACACACCACACACACACACACACACACACACACACACACGTGGCTTTGGGGCCCTCTTCAGTATTTTCAGTATTTTATTTTGCAGCCAGATATTGCAATCTTTTCATTCCCCCCCCATCATTAATCTACACTCAGCACCTCAGGACAAAGTAACCCCCCTGACCACCCAGCTTTGCCCTAAATCTCATTCAATTCACTTGTATTATTATTTTTTATTTTTTACAATTGTCATTGTCACAAGGCAGCTTTACACAATGCACTTGATTATAGTGTGTGGAAATGGAACGCAATGGCAGAAAACCTTCAATCCATACCCGAAAAGAATTAAGAATTAAGAGTAAAAGGTCTAAATACTTGCGTACATGTGAAATGTCCATTAAAAAAAAAAATATATATATATATATATATATATATATATATATTCTAATATTCAGGTTTTAATTTGTCATTATGGAGTACCGAGTGTAGATCAATGATGAAAAAAACAAATGTATTCGTATGATCAGGATACAACGTAAAATTGAAAATGCGAAGAGAAGAGGATATTTTCACATTTCACATTTAACACACACACACACACACACACACACACACACCACACACACACACACACACACACACACACACACACACACACACAGTGCCTGTCGAGACCATTAAAAACAAAAACAAAGAACTTGACAGTGAATGACTGGGACAAAAAAAAGGTCCTGTAGACAGAGGAGTCCAAATGTGATGTTTTTGGCTCTAATAAAAGAACTTTATGTAAGGAGGAGAGAAGTTCGAGATGTTAGCAGACTCCTTCACGCACCCACACACGCACACACACACGCACGCACACACACACACACACACACACACACACACAGTCAATCGTGGAGGTGGAAGCCTCGCGGTTTGGAGTTGTTTTGGAGCAGTGAAGATTGGAGACTTATTCTAGGTGAAAAGGAATACTGAACCAACATTGCTACCATTCAAGACTTTAATGCCATGCACTTTAATCTAGACCAGGGGTGGGCAAAAACTACGGCCCGGGGGCCACATAATCCGGCCCCTTGGTCCTTTTAATCCAGCCCGATGAACTGGTTCGGCTGCTTCTTTGCCCCACCAGAAGAAAGTATAACTGCACAGCAGTGCTGACATTGTTGGAGTATGCTCATTGAGGAAATTGAATATCTTTATTCTTTTGGTGGCATAATGAACATATATTTTACCGCTCTTTACAAGTGTAAAAAAATAATATTGAACATAAGTTATGTTCAGCCTTTTTGTTGGTTCGGCCCACAAACACATCTCAGGTTTCTCATGTGGCCCTTTGGAAAATATAATTGCCCACCACTGGTCTAGACTAATCGGAACCAAGTTCACCGTACATTTTAGGCAGGTGTGAAAAAATGCTGTCGACAAAGAAGGCTTTGGGAAATATAAATAATTACTGTTTTTGTTTGGCAATTTAAAAAATAAAAATGAAAAAAAACAAATGAATATTTGGTGTGACTACCTTATGAAGAAGTAGTGGAAGTGATGTCACGACCCCCACAGAGTCCTGATCTCAACATCATGGAGTGTGTGTGGGATTTACATGAAGCGACAGAAGGATGTGAGAACGTCGACATCCACAGAAGATCTGTGTTTACTTCTCCAGGATGGAACAACCGACCAGCCGAGTTCCTTCATAAACACTGTGTGTAAGTGTACATAGAAGTATTACTGCTGTTTTGAAGGTAAAGTGTGTTCACACCAAATATTGATTTCCATTTCTCTTTTCTTCATTCACTGCATTTCGTTCACTGATGAAAGTAAACACGTTCATTTTTGAAAGCATTCTTTGTTTACAGCATTGTTTCACACCTGCCTACAACTTTTGCCCAATACTGTGTATATAAATATAGTGTTTCCAAAAGGCACTGTATAAATGTATGATGTGGTGTATTATAATCATATGCTACTTTTATATACCGAAAGCAACCGAAGTAACCAAGTCGTCTTTCTCTTCCAAGCCGAAATGCAGTCCAAACAAATTGCCAAGCATTTAGTTCCCAAGAATGGAAATTCTCCACCTTTAAGCGTAATAGGTTGTTCGATTGGCAGTTCATACGATTTCAACACAACACCCCTTTGTACCACAATTGCAATACAATTAAAACATATTGAACATTTGGCACAATTCAATACAGATCAGATTTTTTTTGTATTTTTTTAAACAGGTATAATATTATTGATACTGGTCATCACAGTATCTCCGTGAACTACCTCTTGTGATTTCGCCACTAAAACTGCGCATGTTAGGGAACGTTCCATTTCTTAGGTTTCTGTTCCTGCATACAAATAGACACAATGCTCTGCCCGTACCATATGCCATCCTAGGTCCTGTTCACATTTTGCACTCGTTTTACTGCGCGGCGTTTCTTGCTTTAATACTTGACTGAACGCTTTGAGAGGCAGTACTGAATATGCGGCCGTGTGCCAATGCTGGCTTTTTTTTTTTTTTGCTTTTTTTTTTTTTGTTTTTATTTTTTTTATATATATATATATATATATATAAAGGAAATCTATTTCCTGATAAAAAAACTCTCAGTGCTTTGCATAGAACAACAAACTTGTACCGAGGTCATGATGATGACGTAACTTTAGCCTTGCATATATATATATATATATATATATATATATATATATATATATATATATATATATATATATATATATATATACACACACATATACATATACATATATACATACAGCATGAGGCTTTTGAACCAAATGTTGTTCACATTGTACCAATTACACTATCTATGCTGGTTTACAAGAGTACTACATGTAGCCTTCTGGGCCCCTGCAGTGGTTTCATCATTAAATAGTATATGCGAGGTTGACAGGAGGGTGTCAGGATAGTAATCCCTGAGGGCCTCCCGTAACTACCGTGGAAGCCGACAGATGACGTGGACAAAAACGAAGAAATATTCCATTGGCATTAAATCTGGACGCCCGATTCCATCAAGGTAGTTTTCTCGCCTTTGCCCCCACGACACCAGTGAATCGCGAATGTGAGCATCACGTGAGGTACGAAGTGCAAAAACGAAATAATAATAATAATAATACAAATCTTGGGTGAAACATTCAACAAAAACCTTGCTTCGCTGCGCCGCCGCCACTGGATGTCGTTTTACATCGAACGTCTCAAATGATCGAATCTTTGATCTCCGACCCGAGTCGCACTCGAGGACGCGGGCAGGTGGGCGAGATCTCTACGCGGGTGTCCTTCAGGTGTAGCGGCCGCTGTTCGGATTCTGAGAAGCTCTTGCTGTTCTCGGGCGACGAACACTCCTGGGTGGGCGTCCCGCAGAAGTAGTTGTCGTGCAGCGTCTGGTAGCCTTTGTGGTCCGACGCCGACGCCGGGATGCTGTTGCCGTTCAGCGGGAGGCTCTCGGTCGGCTTAACTGCCATCAGGGCCTTTTTCTGCTGCATGGTGGGACACTCGCTCTGCTTCAGCACCGTCTTCATGCGGTCTCTATTCCGGTAGACCAAAAGCAAAGAAAGCACCAGGAGCGAGAAGCCCAGCAGCGTGCACACCACGATCAGCTCGTTCCAGTAGGTTTTGGTCTCCATCTGGGAGGAGCGAGCTTCACCTGGGAGGATCATTTGCTCCTCCAAGGGCACCCGGGAGGTCTGGGCGCCTCCGATCATGGTGGTGCTCTCATACCGCGGATCAGCCTTCACACAGTAATTAGCCAGGAGCTGCTGAAAGTCCTTTTCCACCGACCAGCATTCGTAGGATTCGTCTCTGTCGGGTTGGGCCACTACGACTAGCCCGCCATCGGAGCTTTCATAGAGCTTACGCCCAGGACTCCTGCTGTCCTTCCATCGCCTTTCAGCCAGGTTCGAGCGTAACTTACACGGCAGTACGTGAAACTTGTTTGCCGGGATTCGGACCACTTGACACGGAAAAACACCTGCGGGATAAATGACCATATTCAACACCGCTGTTAGCATCTACACCTGCCTTTGACCCGTTTAATACATCTTTACGTATATATACATATGATTGCAGAAGTCTGTTATAGTGCTTTCGGCCTTGTGCTCGAGTAAAATAAATAAATAAATAAATAAATAAATAAATACAATTTGGGAAGGTCACTTTGGAAATGTAATAGATTACACATTACAAATGACCCTATTCAAAATGTAATAAGTAGTGTAACTTTTCAATTATTTTATGAAAATAAAGTGATTACATTTGATTACCTTCATCTGTCCACTAGGTGGCACTTTAAGTTAACGTTCTAAGAAATAAAACGTTTCACACCCTATTTTTCAAAATGAAAATGCGGCAGATTGTCATCATTCAAATCAAAATCATGTTTTGGGTGAAAATCATCACTGATTTTACATGAAATTGTTCAGATGTAACATTTTCATAAGTAAATGTCATTTAATTACACATTTTTCCTCATAAACTGTAACGAATGAATGTAACATTTATTTTGTAAATAAATTAATTAATTAAGTAACACCGTTACATGCCACCAGTTACTAGTTACTATATATATATATATATATATATATATATATATATATATATATATATATATATACACTCCACATCCCATTATCTATTTCTGTACATACATTTGCATATATTTACTTGGACTACAAATCGCTGTACATATGCACATACAGTATATCTATTCACTGTACATATACTCATCTATCTATGATCTATCTATCTATCTATCTATCTATCTATCTATCTATCTATCTATCTATCTATCTATTCTTCTATCTATCTATCTATCCATCTATCCATCCATCCATCCAATCCATCCATCCATCCATTCCATCCATCCATCCCTCCATCCATCCATCCATCTAATCTACACATACACACACTCCACATCCCATTATCTATTTCTTTACTGTATTTCTTGCATACACACGCGCGCGCGCAGGCACACACACACACACACGCACACACATACATATATATTTATTTACTTCGACTTTGACTACAAAAACATGCAAATTGCTGTACATAGGGGCACATACTTATATCTACTCACTGTACATATACCCATGTCTATTTGCATCTATCTATCTATCTATCTATCTATCTATCTATCTATCTATCTATCTATCTATCTATCTATATATATATATATATATATCTATATATATATATATATATATATCTCTATATATATATATATATATATATATATATATAGATATTATATCTATATATATATATATATATATATATATATATATATATATATATATATCGATATCTCGAACAAGTCTTCACTCACGTGAGGATGGAAGTTGTGCTGAGTGTGACCGGGGTCGGGTCTCCTCACACATGGCCGTGTTGGCATCTTCTATGTCTTGCAGAATTCTACTGTGGGAGCAGGAATATAATGATCGGTGAATTCGAGTGCGGAAATGCTCAGACTTTCTTCCTCCACAGTCGATGTCTCCGCCAAAAGTCGGTTTGCTAACCTTTTCGCTGATGCCTGCTTGACATTCACGCAGTGTCCCTCCGTCCAGCCACAGTAAGGATCTCGGCTAAGAATACACTCCCCGCAGTTCTGGTGGTTCGAGCAGTTTGCGACAGGAACTTCCACCAGTCCAGAGTAAGAGGACACGAATAACACACCCTGAGGCAGACGAGCAACACATAAGGCATCGCTAGGCACTATTAACTTGCTAATAGGGACATTTAAAACATTTTTACATAATTTATTGATCCCGTGAGGTAAATTATTTTCTTCGCATATCCCAGCTTGTTTTTTGGAAACTGTGGTTAGAGAAAAGGGATACAGCCCCCCCCCGCCCAGGTTAAGGGCCTTGCTCAAGGAGCAAGCAGTTTGATACCCTTGAGCAAGGGCTTTAACCCTCTGTGCTCCAGGGGGCGCTGTATCATGGCTGACCCTGCGCTCTCACCCCAGATTGAGAAGAATTTCCCTCACAGGAATAAAAAAATATGTAAAATAAAAATAAATAAATAAATAAATAAATAGAAGTCACTGGGGGCGTGGTGGTTTAGTGGTTTGCACATTCGCCTCGCACCGCCAGGGTCCAGGTTCGATTCCCGTATCGGCCATGCGTGTGTGGAGTTTGCATGTTCTACCCGTGCCTCAGGGGTTTTTTTTCTCCGGGTTTCGGTTTCCCCCCAGTCCAAAAACATGCACGGTAGGTTGATAGGTTGATGGGTAGGTTGGCACCTTGGTAAATTGTCCCTAGTGTATGAATGTGAGTGTGAATGTGAGCGTGTGTGTCCTGTGATGGGTTGGCATTCCATCCAGGGTGTATCCTGCCTTAATGCCTATAGATGCCCGAGATAGGCACAGACTCCCCGTGAACCGAGGGAAGATCGGATAAAGCGGTAGAAGATGAATGAATGAATGAAAGTCACTGGCACAGGCATTGTCTATTATCAAGCTAATAATGCTTAATGATGCTTTATGTTTCTTTTTGTTGTTGTTGTTCTTGATTTATTGTTTTGTTTTCATGGAAAATAACTATTATTTATACAAATGCAAACAGGTCACCAAAATGTCCGCACCTTTTCAGCATCCAGCTTAATGTGTTGCACAGGTTGTGCCTCTTGAAACAGTGTCAGCTCCTCTATGATGTGCATCTTGCCCTTGGAGTTAATGGCTTTGTGAAGTCTGCCATGATCTGGGAAAAAAATAAAAACAAAAAAACGTAAAAGGCTACTTAGAGGAGTCGTGTTATAATCTATTTCATGTCACAATTTCTTTTGACGTATATATATATATATATATATATATATATATATAGTATATAGATTAGTATAGTAACTCTACTGACGTTTTGCTAGATGTTTAATTATTTTTTTTTATATAGCTTATGTTTTCTGCATAAATTCCAGACAAAAAAAAACCCTTAGGGCAAACAACTAGGGCTGTCAAAGTTAATAACGTGTTAACGTAGAATCACCTTAGCGGCATCCATTTATTTATGAATGAGACATTTGGGCCTTTTTATTCTGAAAAAAAAAAAAAAAAAAAAGAACAAATCCTTCCCGTATAATTTCAGCATTGATCTTTCCTCAGTCGCAGCTTGTCATGTTAGGATGGAATATAAAAGAGGCGATAGACGTGTTTTCTTAACGAAAAAACACACAGCAACGCGAATCCACTCACGCATCCTAAAATACCCTCAATTACGCCTCCTAGCTGCGCATTCACAACAGGTATAACTCACTATATTAGTGTATATTACTGTACGGAACCGAAACGTATCACTAGTTTATGTGGAAAGCAACCAAAACCGGAACATAATTCTTAAAGGAGCCACGTACCATATTTAACAATTACAACCACCACTAAAACTCATTAACAAGAAATGAATATTAAAAAAATCATTTCAGAGTGTAAGAAATAGAAAATAATGAATTATTTTATTGAAGGGAAAGATTTTGAACGTAATGTATATATTTATAACATCTGGAATAATAGCGAGTACGAAAAACAAGTACAGTGAGAACAGAAAAAGGTGCGATTAATCGCCAGTTAACTCGCGGCAATCATTCGATTAATCGCAAGTAAACAGCCCTAGTTTCAACTATCAAAGTCTACATCAAGCTACATCAAGAACTTGACAAGTCTTTAATCTGCAGCCTGTTTGGACAACAACCAATATTTATTTCAATGATCAATTATCATTATTGCCAAACATGACTGTAGCACAAAAAATTAAAATATATTTGATATATTTTTATATATATTTTACATCTCACAGCGTAATTGCCAATGTGCCTGCAACAGATGCACATGTAAGCAGGACGAATTGTGAATATTTTACTATTTACTATGCAAATGAACTCTGAATTCACTCTCACCTGTACCCAGGAAAAGCACATTATAGGCCTTCTGGACCGCCTGGACACGATGCACGGTGATCTGCGTGTAGCGCACGTTGCGTTTAACCATCAGCGGCTTGCTTCGGATCACACTGTCCATCAGGAAGTGATCCTTCACGAAGTTCAGCACTTTATCCGGCATGAGCAGCGAGGACGAGATGCCTTGTGTACGAGCTGCGTTAGTAATGCACTACAAAGAGATACGGGGGGAGAAAAAAGGGTTATTTTTGCACAAAACGCGCATTCACAAATGTCACAAATATTTTATTTTGTTTTGAAATCACAGAAATCAATATTCAAGCATAAATATATAGTATATTATATGTATATGGGCAGATCGTCTGCGCTAAGAACACATTTTTAATATAAAATCTTAACATAACTATAAGAAAATAAAAGTCATGAACCTGCAAAAAGTCTTTAATAACCTTAAATTTAAAGTGCTATATTGGGTTCCTTTATTAATTCATGGTTATAAAAGCACACACTAATTATATATATATATATATATATATATATATATATATATATATACTATATATATATATATATATATATATATATATATATATATATATATATATATCCTAAATGTGTTTTTTGTGAGCAGATCGTTTCACAACTTACAGGATGCACTGTGTATATAAACAGTTGGCCATATCTGTTCTATTACATCTAGAATTTGTACATATTAAGAAAACCAGAAGAGAATTACCGCTCCAGGTCTGGGTTCCGGGACGGGGTGATTATATGTGGACCACTGCTGTGTTTCCCTGTTTACCTCCCGATAGCGACCATTGAACGCCTCCTCGACTTGGCTCATGGAAAACGTGCACACAGCCGAGCCACTCGAAGCTCTTTTGTACCTGCAAAGATGCACACAAAAACCCCCAGCTCTTTCCTTTAAAACGTTTTTAACACTGAACACTTATAACACTAAAGTTCCCTTTATAACACTGAACACTAAAGTTCCCTTTATAACAGTGAAGGGAATTAAAAGTGCAAATTGCTATTTAATGTGGAATGCGATGCTTTAAAAGCACATACCTTACATATGACCCGGTGTTTGGAAATATAGCACACTTTGTTAAATTGCCATATTTGGTGGATCAAATCAATAACTATGCTAATGAATAAATACTAAGAAAACAAAATCAGTCGCATAATATATTCACACACAAACAGGAAGAGAACTCTTAAAGTACCATATTTAACAATTAAAACACACAAAAAAAAGTGTGCAAGAAATTCATATTAATTTCAAACAAATAATTAAGGATCGTATTAAAGGGAGTGCTTTTGTTACATCTCTTATAATTATAAAGGTTTTTCGGGTACCTTTATGCATCATT
>JACRUU010000027.1:7119588-7172088 GCA_030449085.1 Kryptopterus vitreolus | reverse complement strand
TTTATGAACTTCCGTCAATGAAACAACACAATACAGCTACATGTTTTTGCCACAAAGCTTAACAAATGGCTTCATCCAAATTGCTTGGTTCCGCCTTTCTCGTTCGGGAACAAATCCAAAACGTTCCCAGATCAACACAACACAACGCAACACAAATTTGTGTGCTAACGTTAGAGTGTGCGACACCACGTGTACCAGTGCAAAGTCTCAGTTCTGCGTTAATCTCATCTGCCTTTTCATCCTTCTTCATTTCTTTCCTTGTACGCGTCCACCAAACAACACCAATCCACCATGCTGGGCCCTTGAGCACGGCCCTTAACCCTCAACTGCTCAGTTATACAATAAGTCTCTTTGGATAATAGTCATCTGCCAATACGCCATACATGTCAATAAGACCAATAAGGCAAATCTAAGGATGCATTCGTCTTCCTTCAGCTGCAGTTTGTAAATATGTAGTTTTTAGCTGAAAGCATTATAACTATGGGTTAATGATGTACTCATCAGCTTCCTGAGTGATATTATATTATAGTATATTTTCCTCCTCACAACAGATAAATGGAGTCAGTATAATTGATTTAACAAGGCATTCGCTTCTGGACTGGAAGAACGCAGGTTCAAATCCCACCACTGCCAAGCTGCCCCTGAGCAAGACCCTTAACCCACAATTACTCAGTTGTAAGTCACTCTGCATAAGGGGGTCTGCCAAATGCTGTAAATGTATTCATTCATTCATCTTCTACCGCTATATCCGATCTTCCCTCGGGTCACGGGGAGTCTGTGCCTATCTCAGGCGTCTATGGGCATTAAGGCAGGATACACCCTGGATGGAATGCCAACCCATCAGAGGGCACACATTAACACACACATTCATACACTAGGGACAATTTTCCAAGGTGCCAATCAACCTACCGTGCATGTTTTTGGACCGGGGAGGAAACCGGAGAACCCGGAGAAAAACCCCTTGAGGCACGGGTAGAACATGCAAACTCCAGACACACATGGCCGAGACGGGAATCGAACCAGGACTCTGGTGGTGTGAGGCGAACGTGCTAACCACTAAACCGCCGTGCGCCCTATATCTTTTTGCTCTGTTCGCACAGGCGGAGAGAGAAAGAGAGAGAGCGCGTGCGGAGCTGGGAGCGGACGTGGGGCCGTGGGAAAAGCCGGAGCGGGCGCACGCTGCTGTGCCTCGGCCCTTGCAACCGCCCCTCTCCAGACCCGGGATGGGGCTCTCTCTCTCTCTCCGTCCGCCTGTGGGGGAGGGGGGATTCGGCTGCGCCCGTTGTCGGACACTGCTGTGATTCTGTGGGCACTGTTTTGTGTTCCCCCCCCCCCGACTCAGAAGTCCATGTTATTGTATCTGCAGTGCATTAGTGCAGTTAGTGAGTATACGTGTGGTTGTTATTGTGATTGTGGTGCACTGAAAGACCCTCCTCACCTTACACACACGAGCGATACGTGACACGATGGTGTTGTCGAAGAAATCAAACTCTTTCCCTGCTTCACTGAAGAAGAAGTAAATTTTATCGTCGTCGCCCACCGCGTTGCCTTTCGGAAGGCTCTCCTGGATGAAGGCCGAGCCTACAAACGCTGGGTCTGTGGAGAGAACAAAGCCGACTATTACTGCAACAAACACACACATTTCTCTACTCATTATACCGAATTTATCCAGATACTGTATTTTTATACTAAATGTCGTTTATGTAGCATCCTAGTATCAGTGGCACCTTATAAAAAATAAATATATATAATAAATATTTAATATTATTTAATATATATATAATTAATCACTATATTATAATTATATATATATCTATATATATATTTATATATATCTTTATTATATATATATATATATATATATATATATATATATATATATATACATATATACATTTTTATTATACATATTTAATTAGTTTAATATTAATTCTGCAAAATCATAGTAATCAGGTAAGTAGGATTATTATTATTATATTTTTGATTATTATATTCTCAAAATTGATAAATCTTTTTTGTTTGTTTGTGAGAAGGTAGGAAATCTGTAGACCAAACAATAAGACTCTGATATGCCAGAGTTGATATTGTTTACGAATGTCACCATGGCAATTATTGAGCTTCTGCAGAGGAGCAACTGAACATAAAACAATGTTTTTTCACTTCATTATCAATAATAATATTAATAATAATAGTCTGCGGTGGCATACACTGGTATTCTCACTGATTAAAAAAATCTGTGCAGCCTATGCTAAGGAGCTACGTAAAATTAGCTACCAATAACAAACTGAAAAAGGCTGAAAACGCTTTATTAAAATATTGTACATTGACATTGGACATGGTTGGGAGACATTCAGGGTGGCGATTTGCATCGAGCAGAATGCCTTAAGTATATTTGTTGTTTGTGTGCAGTAGTCTACACAGAGGTGTGTTCTCAGGGATCGGGTTTTTACAATTTACAGTCATTTACACAGGACAAGCTAAGGTCATGTGAGCGGTGTTTACCCATGTGAAAGCGATGGGGTGTATATAATAACAATAATAACTGGCATGTGACGCCATGAAAATGTGCTATGTCAAGGATAGTGCTAAACCCCATAATCATCATCTTCCCCTTTCGGCTGCTCCCGTTATGGGACGCTACAGCGGCTGGGAGCCGTATTTTTTTTGATTTGCCACATGTTTTATTCTAGATGTCGTTCCTAACGAAACCCTCCCCATTTAGCTTGGGACTGGAAGGAGGAACGCACCAGCTTGTGCATAAATAATGTCTGGGCGCTTGGCTGATACCCTGAGCAGTTGAGGGTTAGGGGCCTTGCTCAAGGGCCCACTAGTGTCATATATATAACCTCTATAAAATACATATAAAAGGAGAAGAAATCCAGTGTATGTCAAACAGGCAAAGATATTGAAATTCAGTTACACATGAACATTAAGTTAATTAGACATTAACTAGAGTAAATATAGGAGTCATATAGGAATATAGTAAATATATAGGTATATTTGCCCAAACGAATAGAGTAGACTGAAAAAGCGTTCTAAACAGATAGAAGTCCGGCTGACATGACTCGACTTCCTAGACAACCGCAATAGGACGACGAAGAATCTTCATAGACACTGAATGGACATCTGTTCATTCTTTGTTAGTGGGATACAGTGAGCGTTCCATGTCCACAATCTTAAAATGAATTCATCTATTGGCCTAAAAGTGTCTCCGTTTATTTTCCTATTGTGCTTCTTATATATTAAAATATATGCTTCATTAGTCGCCCTCTTCAGGGATAAAATACGTTCTATTTTAATGTGTATGTACAAACAGACACAAAAAAAAAAACGTAGTTACCTTGAAGCCAGTTCAGTGAGTTTTCGGTCTTTAGAGTAGTGCCTTGACCAAAGCTTTTGTAAATGATGGGTTCGTTCCCTTGAAAATTACTGACAGTAGCGGCGTACAACTCTCCATCTGCACAACGTTTACACACAAACACAAACACATCCAGTGATTAGCTGCAAGTTGTGGAGTTGGGCCTCTACGTGGATCTGATATTGCTTATCCAGAAAAACCAATCCAGAGATCTCACTGAGATAATAGGAACTGCTGCTGGCATAAAGGGTTTTACAAAACAATATCAAGACCAGCTTTAAAATAAACAAACAAACAAATGAATAAATAAAATAAAAAAGATGCCAAACTGAGGCGGTCGAGGCTCAGCCTTAAGATAAGTAAGTAAGGAAGGAAGTAAATAAATAAATACATAAATATAAAAGATGCCAAACTGAGGCGGTCAATGCTCAGCTATTAACTTTGTGCTAAATTTGTCACGTAAAAAACAAACAAACAAAAAAATGGGTAATTATTATTTATTTAATCTTAGTATTAATCCTAATATCTTATTTAATATTTGTATTTTTTTTAGCTTGAAACTTTTGCTGTTAAAGCCCAGGCACTTCAAGGTTCAGTGTTTTGTAAATTTTTTTAGTAAAAAAAAAAAAGGAATTATAAAATAGAGATTTTGTGATAAATACTCAGAAATAAATATGTTTGAAAAAATTTACTTAAGACGCAACTCATTCCAGAGAACTACGTCCAGCAACTAAGAATGTCCCCCTTAGCTTATTATTATTTTTTTATTATTATTATTATTATTATTATATTTTTTATTATTATTTTTTAGTATATATATTTTAGTTAGTATAAAAACATTATTGTCCACCTTCTTAACTAGGAAGACCTGCGTAGACAGTGTTAGTAGATCAATACAATAATATCAGCAGTACACCGAGTGGTGAACAAGAGTTGTGTCTGGGGAATCCTTATAATATCTTCATGTTAAGACTCTTTACAACTATTAATGATCAGAAATGCCTCTCAGGCGACACATAAAACCTAAAGGTAAGTGTGCAACCACGACACAAAAGAACTCCAATGGATTATTGCACTTTGTTTACTTAAATTACGGTTATATGTAAATATTTTAGTGTTATTATCCAGAGTGTTTTAGGAATTTGGAAAAAAACCACATTAGTATTAGTATTTATCCGCAATCCCAAAAGTATATATTTTTTAAAAGCAATAATATAATATTATTTAATTATATATTAGATAATAAATCTTAATATTATTAAGAAAATAATCTATATATATATATATATATATATAGATATAGAATACTATCGATGTATAATCTAAACATAAATATAGATAAATATATATATATATATATATATATCTATATATATATATCCTCTATATATATATAGTATTTTCATTAAACAATCATGTGAACTTAAAACTTACATCATGTGAACCTATCTTAAAAAGCAATATCAGCAGATAAAAATGGCTTTCATTATGCGATATTTAAAAAAAAAACAAAACAAAAACAACAAGACGTTTATTAATCTGCGGCTCACGTGTGTGCCGAACCGTGAGTCGTACGAATGTTCCGCCGCAGGTAACGGAAGGCGTTTTTTTTTTTTTTACCACTATATCACTATATCACTATACTGGGTAAGATTTAACCAGTAAATGCACGAGTGATGATAATAATAATAATGTGTTTAATTAAAGATGAATTTTTCCTTGGCTTACTAAACGCGGAGACTAAATGCCCTTATGGAGGAGTGTAGCTCAGTGGTTTAAGGCACTGGGTATACTAAGGTTGGTGGTTCGAGCCCTGGTATTGCCAAGATGCCGCCCTTGGGTCCTTGAGCGAGGCTCTTAAACCTCTGTGCTCTGTCACACGTATCATGGCTGATCCTGCTCTCTAACCCCAGCTTCCAAAAACAAGCAGGGATATGCGAAGAAAAGAATTTCCCTTAGAGGATATATAAAGTATGCTTAAAAAAATAAACGGTATACTTATATGCAATTTCAGCAATTAAATGCAGATGTTCCTGCAAAAAGAAAAACGAATTCTTTGTTCATTTTAAGAGACATTTACATTTATGGCATTGGGCAGACGCACTTATCCAGAGCGACTTACAAATGTGCAATTGAGGGTTAAAGGCCTTGCTCAAGGGCCCACTAGTGGCAGTTTGGTTGTGGTGGGGTTTGAACCCATCATATTCCGGTCCAGGGGCCAACGCCTTAACCACTAGGCTATACCACCTCCCGGTCTTACAGAGACCGGTCTTATTTTCTCTCTCTTATTTTGTATTACTCTTTAATAAAGCGATTTCTTATCCCATTACTCGGTTAATCAAGAGAATGCTCAATAACAACAGCGCTACAAAATGTGGTGGAATTATTTCTTACGCAAACATTTACACACAAAATGTACATACCAGCCATGATGGCAGTGGATTTATATTCAGGATTATAAGGGCAGCGATTGCGTCCATCTTCAGTTAAAATCTCTCCTGTACCGCTTTGCACTAACGAAAAGTCTGCTGTGCTCTGTAGAGAAAGAGGAATAGAAAACTTTCTAACGTTACATTTACAGCATTTAGCAGACGCCCTTATCCAGAGCGAGACGTACATAGTACTTTAAGTCTCCGTCTACGAATAAATTAACTCTGGTATGATTGATTACAAACAAGCATAGACTCAGGTTAGGGTTGTTTTTATTTATTTATTTATGCCAAGATGGTATGAAGGAAGAAGTGTTAGGTTAAGTGTTGTTGGAAGAGAGAGGTCTTACGTCATCGTTGAATCGTTTGAATTTATATATATATATATATATATATATATATATATATATATATATATGTGTGTGTGTGTTAAATAAAATGTCCTACACTATATGGATACCAATATTGCCATGCTAAATACTCCCCCTGTGTGACTGAGATGAAATAAATAGTGATGTTTGTGTATTTTCTTCTTCTTATGTTGAAGTTTCTAACCTTTAACGAGGTGTTTTTACCCATCACAAAAGCGTATACACTTTCGGGAACTATTAATGTTATATACTATCATGTTTTTGTTTATATAAAGAATCAACAAAACGAAATCTACATTTTTTGGGGGTTTTTTCAAAAGATATGATCAAATTTTTGAGAAAAAAAAACATTTAAAAATAACAACATTTATAAATTATCTAATGATACAATATAGAATATCTTTATATAGCCGTCTGCCTAAAGAAATCATATTCAAATAACACCATGAATATCTAATAATAATAGTAAAATAACATTCAAAACTACAGCAAAGGCCTACATGTGTGCCACGCTTTATAACAGTCTAATGAAAAGACCAAAGGATGAATAAAAGTCAGGTATTTTCCAAAAACGCTGAATTATGGAAAACCAATTACGGAGTTTTTGTTGATGTTGTTGTTGCACATAATGCAACAATATAATCCGATACTCTTTATGAACAACAATTTGACTACAGATTTGGGAAATTATGACCGCAGACATTAGTGTTGCAATACATATTTCCCAGTAAACATTGCAAAGCAGACACTGGTTACATCAGTAGAAGAGGAAACTTTATTATATGGGTGAAGAGGCAACTGTAAAAGTCCTTTAAGTGTGTCATTTTATGTCAATTTCGCTTTAGCTTAGATACCAGTGAAATCTAGAGCATATAAATGTGTGTTTTGTTTGTTTTATTTGATATTAAGAAACTCTAAGAAACACATATTGGTTCAAAATTAATATACAGTAGAAAAGCACTTTTCCAGTGCTGGAAAAAGGGCAGCTACAGAGCATATAAGAGTTATATAATTATACATTAAAATATCTTTTAAGCTTATGCAGGGACGCCATCAATGAGATCATGATAATAAACACATGCATTTCCTTGCTAGGTGAAGCTAATTTCCACTTACGATGTAGGCACACGTCGGGCTGAAGGCGTAGGTTCCACATACGTACAGGTGAGTGGTGTTTACAGGCAGTAAGATTTTAATATAATTGAAACAGTCAGTCTGGAGAATCAGCAGCATGATAGAGAATGGGGGGGGGAGAGAGAGAGAGAGAGAGAGAGAGAGAGAGAGAGAGAGAAAGAATGAGACACAGTTTCACTACACAAGCATGAAACAAGCAAGATTCACATATATCTCGTTAAAATTGATAAAAAAAAAAAAATCAAGCCAAAAATCTTCTTATGATCTTCTTATGACTTCTTAAAACTAGCATTAATATTTAATTGATAATAAATTACACTATGTCCCATAACCAGATCAAAAAAAAAAAAGCCCAGATTCAAGCTTTATTAACCATTAGAGGCATATTGGTGGTGGTGGGACTTGAACCTATGATTTTCTGGTCCAGAAGCCTAAACCACTCCCTTCTAGGTTTGGAGCCTTTCTTAAGATCCTTGATATAGGAATTTTTCAGACAGTATTAATATTCAAATCAGCCCAGCATTCTATTTAAACATTCACTCTATTCTTGCACTTTAAATCTGTCCTTTGTTAAAAGTTTGAGATCATATTTACATTCCTAACCTGAACAAGTACAATTGTCTTACTTTAAGATTTATAGTCTAATGTGCAATGCGATTTTTTAAGGCTTTTTAATGGTTCGTGGCCAAAAACAACACCCCGTTTCCTAGAAATAAGCTTTTATTTCCTTTCTTAGAATCCAGTTTTCGCAGTATAACACCATCATCTGGCATTACAACACATCACGTATTACTCAAGCAGTTCTCTCCGAGAATCAGGCAGCAAATATAGAGAATATAAAAATAATAATAATAGCTTTCTCAGTCTCGGGTTTCCATTCATTGGGGAGTTCGAGGTCCCAGAAAATGCCAAAAGAACTTCCCAAACTAGTTAGAATGTCTATTTTAGCAATAACACACAGTGTCGGAAAATAATAGGCATGCGTTTATTAATAGCAAATGTATAAAGATGCAGAGGATCCACTTACGTGTAGATTTTTGCCTTTAAAGCTACACTCTTCTCGTTTTCTTTCAGGAGTGCCCCATGTGAGCTGTTAAAAAATAAATAAATAATTTTTTTAGCAGTAATTAATATCAGACGTACAAACATTCGTTCATCTTCTACCGCTTTATCTGATCTTCCCTCGGGTCACGGGGAGCCTGTGCCTATCTCAGGCGTCTATGGGCATTAAGGCAGGATACACCCTGGATGGAATGCCAATCCATCTCATGGCACACACACGGGGCACGGAAAGAGGAGAAAAAACCCCTGAGGCACGGGGAGAACATGCAAACTCCACACACACATGGCCGGGACGAGAAACGAACCCAGATCCTGGAGGTGTGAGGTTAAAGTGCTAACCGCTAATCCACTGTGACCCTTCCGTATAAACATTAACCATGTAAATATCATAGATCCATTAACAACACTGTAAACCTTTATTCTCTCAAGAAAACATGTAGACCTATTTACATTCTTCTGTGTGTGAGGGGTAATGCGGTGTTGTGTAGCTGTATATTGTGTGATGTAACTATGCAGTCTTATTTAGGGCCAAGGTTCAGGGCCTGGTAGCGTTGTCTCATGTCACTGTGTACTGCGTCCTCTCTATGTGGTTGGATTGACAATATGATGATTGACAAAATGACTTGTGAATTAAGACACTGAATACAACAGAGAACCCAACCTGGTGCATGACAGAGTAACTAAAGCTATGGTTTACATCAGGGGTGGGCAAACGTTTTGGCTCAGGGCCACATTGGCTTTTAGAATTGGACAGATGGGCTGGGACACCCCCCCCCCAACCCCCACCTTCACTGGGGTACAGAGTTATGCCTGTCAGCCCAGCGGACTCAAATCCAGGTCTTCCATTGTATCGTGAGTGTGGGGTATATGTGGATATACCGTTTATAAGCTTTACATGCGCTTCTCTATATTTCTAAACTTTGATTTTTGACAATTCTATACAGATATTCGGCGCGGGCCGTAGTTTGTCTATATCTGTTTTACATGGTTCTGAGTAGAAGACTTTCAGTGGCCTGCTGTAGGACATCAACCCTATTCAACCCCCTGTGTCTAGGCAAGCATGAATCCCAACCCTCCAAAATCAAGTGGACCATCTTCCCAAAATACTGAAAGTCATTAATGGGACAAAGATGAAATGGGATGTTCAAAATGCACATATACCACACAATATGACCCTGTAGTCCAAGACTGAAGCTAAGCGGCACCTCAAACAAAACCCAAAACTACGTAGTTAAATGCGGAGGTGTGTGTGGCGCTGTGGGATAAACATGACACAAAACACCGACTAAAACAGGACACATTTTCTCCACTGCATCCAAAATTGAATATATTCAATATATTTATTGAATATATATATTTATACCACACAGCTCTCCCATGAAGATATGCTTTATAGCTGGCCTGGCCAACCTGTGGCTCCCGAGCCTCTTGCGGCTCTATAACTAGTTTCATGCGGCTCTTTAGGAGCTTTCACATAACATGCATCAATGGGAATGGGATGATGTTCATGTGTCCCATGTGTATGATGTGGCTCTTTGCAGTAACACAGAAAAAAAGTGGCTCTTAGCCTCCTACTAGTTGGCCACCCCTGCTTCATAGAGAGGTTTATGGTTTGGAGAGGAAGGTCTTGATTGGCTGGCTGTAAAGCTCTGGATCTCAACCCTATTGAAAACCATTGGGATGATTTGGATCTGTGATTGCCTCAGACTTCACTACCACCACCTTTGTGGCCGAGGGACACAAATGACCCCAAACGCACTCCAAAAAGCCCAAAAAGGACATACCATATTTACATGTGCATTTACAGCATTTGGCAGACGCCCTTATCCAGAGCGACTTACAACCAAGCAATTGACCCTTAAGGGCCTTGCTCAAGGGCTCCCACTAGTGTCAGCTTGGTTGTGGTGGGGTTTGAACCCGTGATCTTCCCGGTCCAAAGTCCAACACCTTAACCACTGAGCACCACCTCCCCATTTATAGTGTAGCTATACATCTGTTCTTTTCATTTTATTTGGTCCCATGAAGCTTTATTTATTTATTTATTTATTTATTTTACAACCTGCTTTTAAAATGGAAACAACAGCAGCCATTTCACTTATAGCTGTTTGCACTCGAAAAAGATGTCCCGCACCGGGTTTAACAATAGTACAATAGTTTTTCAAATCCAGTCTAGCCAGCCCTAGTAATTTAATAAGCTTTGTTTTACTGAGAAATGGCCATATGAGGAAAATCCAATACCCAAATGCTTTTATCGCCAACGTTTTTAGTCAATAATGGCAGACGGGGATGAAAAATACGAGGAGGCGGATGGCCTGCACGGCTATTGAACACAAGGACCTATAACATGAAGGATCATAACTATTACAAGAGTAATGACATGGAATTAACAGTTGTGTCATTGTGATCAAGTGCACAGGAAATGGGAATCATTTCATTGAGTGGTGTTTTTGAAGAACCATCGATGGGTGCAAGAAGATTTTTAGGATTGCATTGGACTTCAGGTCCCCCAGACGAGACCAATAAATATGATACAACAGGATGTTGGGTTTGTTGATGCCTACAAATAGAATTGCAGTCCAAAAACGAAGCACTGGCATGACAGGAAGGTCAATATAAAAGACTAAAAATAAGAAAAATAAGAATAAGGCTCGGGTCCATTAAAAGACGACGACCAGCTTCTTGCAGTGTTAGAGGTAGAGAGTTCCGGACAATTTTAGCTTTGGTACAGCATGGAAATGATTTTTTTTTTCTACCTTCAAGTCATTTTTTGATACAAATTTTTTTTTAATGTTTTAAATTTTCGTTTAGTTTTAAATTTTTTTCCCCACCCACGAATAATCAATGCACATTAGGAGCGTCTTCCCAGAATATGGTCATTGGTCCCATTTTTTTATTACATTTATAATTAGCTGTAATTAGCAGTTCAGATGGGACAGTTTTGCAAACTTTACATTCGTCAGCGATGTTTATAAGCGAGGTAACAAAAACAGAACGTTTTGGAAAATAACCTGGTGAGCAAAAGGCTTTTCTCTTTAGCCAGAAATGACTTTCTATACGCTAATATGGAAATTTAACATAACAAAAAGAAAAATGTAACATAACATAAAAAGAACCAAAATGATACCGCTGTTGCATAATATTTACATATACAGTATTTAGCAGACGCTCTTATGCAGGGCGACGTACAAAAAGTGCTTTAGGTCTCCATCTAAGGATTAATTCATTCCTGAAGGGTAAATACAAATTTAAGTACACAAGACGCATAGACAGAGTTTTTTTTTTTAATGGATTCCTGGATAGTGAAACTAAAGAAGTGTTAGGATAGGGTATTGTTGGAAGAGGTATGTCTTCAATCCAAGTATGAAGGTAGACAGTGTCTCCGTTGTTTCGGACCTCTGGGGGAAGCCCGGTTTACACTACATTACATTACATTATAATGACGGTAATTATAAACAGGATGTACATTTTGCATTGTGCTAATGCTAAGAAGGCACTCTATGCACTTTCTGGGTCAAACTGCAGAACATGCTCCTGGATGGATTGTTTATTGTAACCGGAGATTCCAACCCGAATATCAAGTTGGCGCTTGTTAAATTCGATCAGCGTGTGGATTCTACAACAAGAAGGGAAAGCACACTAGACTGTATTATACAAACATTGCTGGTACACCGTAGAAAGTAGCCAAGCTCTCTCCTCAGCTCGTCAACATCTAGCCTAGCATACAGATTGCTCGTTAAATACGCTTCTGATGGAAGTGAAATCCTGGCCAGGAGCAAATAATCTATAATCTTATGATTTGTGCTAATTATATTATATTATATTATATGCTAATTTGTGTAAATATTCAGGGCGACTGCAACCAATGGATACTTCGGACCCATTAATAGAATGTAGACTAGCCTTAATTTGTCACATATAGCCTTGGTACAGCGCCCCCTGTAGCACAGACTTTGCTCAAGGACCCGAGGTTGGCATCTTGGCGCCACCGGGGCTCGAACCCCTGACTTTCCGAACAGTGTCCCAGCGCCTTAGACCACCGAGCGCGTTTGCATGACCCTTCAGAATGCGCAAATTTAAATAGCGAATTGAAAATATGCCTAATGGGAACGCATCAAATTCACACATGTATCGCAAAAAAAGTTCTTTCGCTCGCATGACGATGCGAAAAAGGAACTTTTTTGTTCGCATTTCCAGGTCACATGATACACCTTGCCTTGCCTTGGGCGTGATGCTGCAGGGGCTACAAGAGGTGCTATTGCACTGCACAGCTCAAAAATAAGTGGACGCGTTTGTCCGGAAATTCTGAATCCACAGGTACTCCGTGAATTCACGCCCTATTGCGTCCCAGAACAAGCGCAGACATGGCCGCTCCATATTATAGGGGGATCGCCTCATTATTAATGCGTGTATACGTCTCCGATTACAAATAAAAACGCCTAATGTGTTACCTGCGATATAAATAAGCCTGCCGATATGTGCGGCCATTTTTTTGACTAATCGCGAGAGGACGGGTTTTAGCCGCATGATACGGTTCATGAAAACGCTTGCACATGAGCAGTATATTCACACAGACTTCAAGGGGAACAGCAATACATGGGGAACATGACAAGTCGCAGGATATTCCTACCTACTTGTGGCGGTGATCTTATGCGAGATAAGCTCCACGCAGAGTCAACACACAGAAAGCTACAGGAGCAGACACACAATCCCTGGGGGCGAATGTGAGAAAGAAACACATCGCTAAGAAAGCTAAGCTAAAGCTAACAAAGAAAGCTAAGATCGCTAAGCTATGCATTCACGACCTGGATTCAGACTGGACTATTGTAATGCATTATAAGTCACAGTTAGTCCAGAGTTCTCATTAAGACAAGAAAATACGTCGATATACACTGTCTATACTTTCTACAATGAACTATTATTACCGACTCAAAAAGCCCTAAATCGTTTATCTCCCGTGTATCTATCCAGTCTTCTAACACGCTACACTCACGCTCTTTAAGAGCCCAAAACTCCAGACGTCTAGTAGTTTTTAGGATATTAAAGACCAATAAAGGCGTTATAGCGTTCTCAAGTTTGGCCCCTAAATGTAAACACTTCCTGACAGTGTCCGGGGCTCAGATACCCTCTCTCAGTTTAAACGCAGCTACGCTAATTCTTCTCATCGTTGTCTATTGTTCACTGACAGATGACTCGCTTTGCTCTTACTGCCTGAAGTCATATGGTTTGAATCCTCGCCCCAATCCCACAAACAGTTCATCCAAACAAACATTGTCTTAGGGAGTGCTGTTAGTCATATTCTTCTCCTCTGACATTAATCAGTCCATTGTCTTGATTTCATCTCCTCATCAGGGAGAGTAAGAACTCCTAGAAAAGGATTTCGTCTGCACCGTCACCATTCACCGTCTACTACATTTGTTCTAATGGGGGTTGTGTATGTAAGTGTGAGTGTGTGTGTGTGTGTGTGTGTGTGTGTGTGTGTCCAAAAAGTAGCACTAAATCTAACTGGCACTTTAGCATCATAAAAACAACTCCTTCTGACCTTCTCCATTAACATCCTCAAAGCAAACATCTCTGCAATCTAGTGTTCTTTCCACCTCTGACTGTCACGTCCACATGCTGACTGAATTTAGGAACTTGATATTGAAATCTCTGGTTACAATAAACACGCCATCTGTTCTGCCGTCTTAGCGTTAGCACTATGCAGAATGCACATCCGGATTATAATTAGTGCCGTGAATTCCCATGGTCCAGTAAACCGTAAACTTTCAAAGTTATCGATTGTTTGAACAAAGAATCAAAAAGCACCTGTCAATCACACGCTCCTATGTTTTTCTGAGGTAAATGTGTTTTAAGGGTTTTAACAAACACCAAACTCTTTCATTTTTAGTCTGCCCCCCATTAGGGGGCGCCACAGAGGATCATCCTCCTCCTCCATACCACCCTGTCCTGTAAATCTACCTCTTTCACCCCCAACTACCTGCAACACATCCATAGACCTTCTCCTTGTCCTTCCTCTTTTCCTCCTGCCTGGTCCCTCCATCCTCAGCATTCTTCATGTGTACCACATGTCCAAGCCATCTCAATCTCTCCTGCCTCACCTCGTCTCCAAAACATCCTACATGTCCCTCTAATAAACTCATTTCTAATCTTTTTGCACTTCCTCATTCCATCACTATGTGTTTTTGTTTCCGTTTCCTCCCCTTCTTCTTCTTCTTCTTCACCCGCAAAGCCATCCTATAGACCACCATCAAAAAAAGATGGAATCTGATCATTGCCTCATCTTCAGCTTTTAATATTGCGTTCGAGAGAATGACCATATCAACTGAGAACACAGATGTGTTAATGCGACAGATAAAACGTAAATGTAAAATGAATCGCGCCCGCGTCTCATTATTGCCAATATACTGACTATCTGTATGCATTCTGTAACTACTGTAACCATAGACAGAGAGCAGGGCTGGGATTTTACGATTTCACATTGGTTTCGAGCTTCCGTAGTTCTCCGTAGTTAAGGGCCTTGCTCAGGGGCCCACTAGTGGCAGCTTGGTGGTGCTGGTGGTGGGATTTGAACCTGTAATCTTCCTGTCCAGAATACGAAGAGCTTCTTTCCATGATCGTCACAGTTTCATCAGTCGTATGGAAACGTTTCGGGTTTGTAACTTCGGACGTTAAACAAGCCAAAGCCCTGCTGTAACATTTATATAAAGTTTGTGGCGACTAAAAGCAGCACAAATCATTTATTCCAGCGCCTCAAACACACTATATCAACACATTGGACCTGAGGTTAGGTGCTACTAATAAGCCAAGTGCCCTAAGGGAGATGAACAATATCCTGTCGATACTCAGTAATATAGCTGCGTCCAAAATCATTCATCCCTTTGCCCCAGAACAAAGTAACGTCCCAAACATTCGCATAGCCCTAAGGCTTGGATATGGTTCCATCTGTGTGACTCCAGACAGGAACAGCGGAGAAGGTACAGAGCCACAGGGGCCCACTGCAGGTGCACACAATCACGTTTCTTTTTATCTCGTTTGGCCGTCAGTCTGCCTCTGGATTGAAAGATCGCACTAGCACCACCAAGCTGCCACTAGTGGGCCCTTGATAAAGGCCCTAAACCCTCAACTGCTCAGTTGTAAGTCGCTCAGGATAAGGGCAACATGTCTGCAAGGATAAGGGCACCAAATGACAACTAAACACGTACCTTTTAAAGTGATTCTTAAACTGAGCAAAAAAAAAAGAAAAGAAAAGAAAAGTATTTATTCAGGGCCTCTCTTGATAAGGCCACCTGCCAAATGTTGTAAATGTAAATAAAGTGGAAGTTAATCTCACCCCGCCATTCCCGGGTGGGTCTTTGGCGAAACAGAGCAGGGCTTAAGGAATTAGCGTGGGGCATTTGTGGATGGGGTTTTGCAGAAGCAAGACTGTTTGGAATGCGCCCAGTGCTGGCTGGGGGGGAGGCGGCTCCAGGGCTCATTAATGTCAGCTTTTGCATAGAGGCACAAAGCAGCTGGCATCGTTCCATCCCTCTACTCCTGACAGGGCACTCTTGTCAGGGCATTTCACCCTGGAGTAATAACCCTGAGGCACACATCTGACCAAACGAAAGATCGGTAAATCTCGCGTCGTCGTCGTTGCGCTTTTCCGAACATGTTTTGGTTGTTTACTGAAAGCTTGCCATCAAGGGATCGGAGTAACAACCCAGAAAAAAGCCATCAGGAACATTTTATAATCCCATTCCAGTTAGTCTCATTTCCACCCAATAAAGTTTGAAAGACCTTGATATGGAGATAATCCTATATTGCTTTTGTGTTCATTCTGGAATAATATAATATATCCAGAAGCAATGCTTCTGAGCCGCATGCAGTGTTGTGGAGCCACTATTCTGACATCTTTGGTATACAGGGAAATATGGAAAAAGCACGTGTCAAGGTGGATCCTGAGGATGCATGAAATGCCTCGAAAGCCTTATTGGGATTTCTATCTCTACCAGGCACATGGACCTCACAGTACATCACATTGAGAGCCATAACACATATGGAGTTACAATGATTTATATTGGTGATTGCCAGTTACAGAGATCATTATAGGTCAAAGGTCTTGAGATCCATGTGGCATGAGACCAAGTCTCCTGGGTCCACTTTTACCATCTGTGAATTGAAGAAAACAGAGAAAGCGGCCTGCACAAGTCACAATTATCAGCAATTTGGATATCACCGTCCAGTTTATTGGTAAAAAGGGAGCTTTAACTCAAAAACATGGTCAAAAACCGGCTGTAAACAGCCTGTAAACAGTAAAGAGGATGCAAGTCTGTGTCTTATCACCGCTAGTTTATTTTGGTTTTGGTTGGAAACAATAAAAAGGAAGCCTTATTGAGTTAGTGTCCAACGATTAAAAAGTGTCCAATCAAATGTGAGCTACTTTAACAAGCGTCTAATGCTAATGGCTAATCTAGCTCAGAGCATTTCTAAAATGCTAAGTCTTGTGGCGTGTACCTGGTCAGTAGTTGTTTGTGCCTTCCAAAAAGAAGGACAAAAAGTGAATTGGTGGCAAGATTAGGATGAATGATGCAGGTGGAGTGTGGGAACTAACCTCTTGGGCCCCAGAAATCAACCTGTATATTGTTTTTAATGATAATTGCAGACAGCTATAATGCTAATACCATGAAGCTAAAAATGCTATAAAGAGAATGGGACTGGAGAAACATCACAGGTGATTAAAACGTAAGTAAAACATATAGATCGGTGTAGAAATGCATAAAATATGTATTACTGAGTAAAATTTAATACGGCCCCGTAGATGGAAAAAAAAAAGGCGACGGAAGCCAACACCGTGATGTGTAAGTGTGTTACCGCTGCTGCATAAGCAGCTCAGCGGCCACAGCCAGCTCCGTTTAAAACTTAAAGCCGTAAATCTATTTCTGTAAAGCTGCTTTGGGACAATGTCAATTGTTAAAAGCACTCGACAATTCTAATTGAATTCAACACAACAGATACACTCTCGCATGCGAAGGCGCGCATACTCACATTGCGGTGCAGCTGCGCTCTGCTGATGTCACTGAGGTTAAGTGCGAACAGAACCTCCCTCGCACCTATGTAGAGTGTGTCGTCTTCGGGGCTCAGGAGAAGAGAGCTAAAGTTGAACGCTCCGGCTGGCGAAAACCTCTTGGCTGACCTGTCTTCTGTATCTGGAGACAAAGACACGGGAGAGACAGAATTCGAGATTTAAATTCCGGGAGGCGTCGGTGGACCATTATGTATGGGGTTAACGCGGGCGCAGTGGGCACGGTGGCTTAGTGGTTAGCACGTTCGCTTCACACCTCCAGGGTCAGGGTTCGATTCCCGTCTCGGCCATGTGTGTGTGGCGTTTGCATGTTCTCTCCGTGCCTCAGGGGGTTTTTCTCCGGGTTCTCCGGTTTCCTCCCGGTTCAAAAACATGCACGGTAGGTTGATTGGCACCTTGGGAATTGTTCCTAGTGTATGAATGTGTGTGTGAATGTGAGTGTGTGTGTGTCCTGCGATGGGTTGGCATTCCATCCAGGGTGTATCCTGCTTTAATGCCCATAGACGACTGAGATAGGCAAAGACTCCCCGTGACCCGAGGGAAGATCGGATAAAGCGGTAGAAGATGAATGAATGAATGAATGAATGAATGAATGAATGAATGTTGTCTAAACACTAAAACTACATTTCTTCCTCGAACCTGATTGTTTCACTAATATCCTTCCAGGTTTTAATGCTGCGTTGTTACAGCTCGACTTTAGGTCTTTCTTTGCTTTATGTAAACAAATACTTATCGCTTAATCGGATAAAATAAAAACAAGCTTGTCTAATTTTGACATTGTAAAGCTTTTAGTGGCCGCTTGCTGTGTGCATGGGGGATATCTCCTTTGCATAATTCCCTAGTAGTGGGTGGTTTCTATCTGTAAATAATAACAAAAAAGCAATTTGTACAAATCTACATTTGTATTGTTTTTAATGATAACCGCAGATGGCTATCGTGCTATAAAGAGAATGGAATCGAGAAACATCACAGGCTTGATTAAAAGGTAAGGAAGGTGTAGAAACGCATAAGCATTCGCCGTAAACAACAAAAAAAAAGAGAGTAAAAATGTATTTGTTTACTGCTGCTTTTAGTGTTTGTTCACACTGTTTAATCGAATCCATCCCTATGTTGTGAGAGAGACGATTGCGTAACCTGCCGCTAGTCGGTCCCGATGTTAACAAACAATAGTACGCAATAACACTTCATGAAACTATATGATTTTCCCATGACAATGTTTCTTCATCACAAAAGTGTGTTTTCTGTTCATGTGCTCGGGCAGCACTGTGCTACTTCCATGCCACACAAGCTCTTATAACTTGCAGATACAGTGTTCTTTGTTGCGTTTAACACCAATCGATCTCATGCCTTGGATTACTAGCAACTTTTTTTTCCCCGTGCTGCCCATTGTTAAAAGCTCTATGAAGATCTAAACATGAAATATGACATTAATAAGACATGACTAATATGACATTATGGTCACTGAACTGATGGAGGTCCTGCTGGTACGCCAAACACAATATAGGCATAAACTGCCAAAAGTAATGCAGCCAAAGGTGATCTAATTGCTATTCCATGAATTCCATTATTTATGAATTCCAGACGGGATTTCTTTGATTTCTTGAAGAATTTGCAGATTTTATTTCAAACCTATTATTTATATAGACAATGCATTAATTGTTAGTAACCTTAATATTCAATTTAGGGCTGTCAAAGGTAACATGTTATTAACACGATAACCCAAGTGTGCATTACTATGTGAGTGATCTGCTCCTTCACGCTGTGTTTTGTTGGCGAATGAACGAACCCCGAAACAACAATAAAGAAATAAATAAAGAAACTTCAGCGCATCCACTCGCGCTTCCTAAATTTCCCCTGAATTACACCTACTAGCTGCGCATTCACAACAGGTACGATCTCATCACTATATTAGCGTATATTACTGTATGGAACCTTACGCAAGCACATCGCATTCCCAAATTCGAATTACGCAATAAAGCGCATCCGTATAACCTAAACATATCACCAGTTTATATGGAAAAGCAACCGGAACACAATTCTTAAAGGAGCCACGTCCCATATTTTACACTTAAAACAACCATGAAAAAAGCGACGTTGTAATGAACAAGAAATTAATGAATTAACAAGAAATTAATATTAAAATAATAATTTACAGAGTAAAATACAAATAGGAGAGATTGTACGAGAAATGTATATAAATATAACATCTGTTACAGTTAGTTAAAGTATTAGAAATATGAAAAGTATATTTAGGTACACTGAAAACGTGTAATTAATGTGTGATTCATCATGAGTTACCTCGTGGCAATCTTGCGATTAATCATGATTAAATCTTGTAATCGATTCCCATTCCCTTTTAGAATATTCTGCTAGACTTTTTGATAACAAAGCTCGACTTAAAAGAAAAACCGAGGGAAAATTAGTGCCAGGGTATAACGTCCATTAAAAATACACTTTTTCCGCAAGTAAAAATCAACAATCAAATTTAGTCCGGCTCTCGAGCCAGAAGTAAAAAAAAAAAAAAAAAAGCAAAGAAAAAAAAAACTAACTAGTTAGCAGCAAATAAATAAATAAATAAATAAATAAAATAAAAAATGTTGCACACTTAATCCTGAGGCAAGTGCATATTGGTTCTTATCTGGCCTCTAGATGAAGAGCGTCTTAAAGTCATATTGTTAAAAATAATAATAAAATAAACTGATATCACTGATCAGGACTAAAATGAATTCTATGTTTAGATATTTGTTCCCAATTTTAGTTACACTGCATCAGGACGTATTGGATTCCAGCTGGAAACAAAATGTTCTCAGTTAGAGGCTGTCTTAAAGACATGCGGACTGTATCACATCAAAACGATGTTTAACGAATTGAGAAAATGTTTGTAGGCAAGAGTTTATGGTGTTTCGAAACCGTGTAACGTCTTTCAACGGCCTAGATTCAACAGAATTCCAAATCATTCATTCATTCATCTTCTACCACTTTATCCGATCTTCCCTCGGGTCACGGGGAGTCTGTACCTATCTCAGGCGTCTATGGGCATTAGGGCAGGATACACCCTGGAAGGAATGCCAACCCATCGCAGGGCACACACACACACACATTTATACACTAGAGACAATTTTTCCAAGGTGCCAATCAACCTACCGTGCATGTTTTTGGACCGGGGGGGGGGGACCCTGAGAAAAAACCCCTGAGGCACGGGGAGAACATGCAAACTCCACACACACACGGCTGAAACGGGAATCGAACCCGGACCCTGGAGGTGTGAGGTGAATCTAAGCCACCGTCCCCTTAGAATTCCAAATCACAGTGCGTTAAATGCAGTCTGGCGTAATGTAAAAAAGAAAAACAAAAAAGTTCCGACATGAACACTAATCTCAAGTCATGCTTAGTAATAGCGGTATTATGCTCAGGATCCTGAGTAATAGTCTACTGGCATGACATGCCGTCATGCAGCAAACACCAAGTCTATGAAGAAAATGCCTACATAATCCTTGGGTAAATGATGCAGTCTTGGCCCGGAGAGCACGGCGTTGTGCAAACATGTTTTTTCGGCTCGCATATGCGCAACCCAGCCACTCGAACGCAACTCGTCAGACCGTCTTAGCGCCGCAATTTACTAACTGACTGGTGTTTCAGGCAGCCGTACGCGATCGCCTTGTCTTTTTGCACGCCGTCAGGCAAACCTTAAATGCTGGATAAATATTATGGGATGTATACCTGGAAACGAGCACAAACCTTGATGTCTAAAGGAAAAGATGTGTTCTTTCAGGTACTTCAATCCCCAAGGAACGTTTTAATCTTAGCCTACTGCGGGTTTTGTCTTAGCATGTCTGAGGACTACAGCTAAAAAAAACATCCACTTGGAGCAGCAGCCACATTTAAAACATGAACACAAACACACACACACACACACACACACACACACACCCACATACACACACACACACCCACACCCACACACACACACTCAGCATTTTTACTGAACAAACCAATAAATATGTTTCAGATGTGGGTAGAAAAATGTAATAAACATTTAAACATGATCAACAACAACATTTTTTTTCTTCAAAACATTCCGAATACTCATAAAACTTCCTTGTTATTGGATATTTCTTGTGGTCCGGTTCATCCCACAGCAGTTCAACGGCATTCCATGAGCGCCGTGATGGATATATTCCATGAATTTTCCCTGGAAGGGGCGGGGAAGATCGTAGCTCAGCGGTCTAAGGACCAAGCACACGGTCACATGACTTACCTCCATCCGCTACCTTGCTCAAGGGCCCACTAGTGGCACCTTGATGGTGGTGAGGTTTGAACCCGCGATCTTCCGGTCCAGAGTCCAACACCTTAACCACTGGGCTACACCACCTCCCTACACCGCCCTTCTTACAGGGGCTTGTCCGGGCCGCTAACACGTAATACATTAGTGTTAAATTGAAACCCCCAAGCTTGCAAAGCGAACGTCTTAGCGAAGGGTAAAAGAGCCGGAGAGGAGACAGAAGAAGATCCTACGACTTCAAAGAAAAAGAAAAGCCGGATTTACCAGACAATAACAGGAGTCCCTACTAGAAATATGGATTTATTGTGACTGTATAATATGCGGCGAGCGGCTCTCCAATGACACAATGATGCTTTCAAAACCGCTTCGACCACTCGGAGACCAAACGTTCTGCATTAAAACACCAGTTTTATGGCGCTTGTGTCATTTTACTTCGTTGTATTTATCCGCCACACCTTAAAGTTGCTGGTTTAAGGTGCTGGGTTACTGATCGGAAGGTCGGGGGTTCGAGCCCCGGTATCGCCAAACTGCCACTCTTGGAACCTTGAGCAAGGCCCTTAACCCTCTCTGCTCCATAGGGTGCTGTGTCATGGTTAGACCTGCGCTCTGACCCCAGGCTTCCAAAAGACATTTAAGTCTTAAGTCTACAAGACATTTAAGTATGGAAGGCAGCCATGTCGCTTCAGTATTCCTTTCAAGGAGGAGGGGGTGTGGCTCAGTGGTATAAGGCGCTGGGCTGCTGATCGGTATCGAGCCCCGGTATGGCCAAGCTGCCGCCCTCGGGTCTTTGAGCAAGACCCTTAACCCTCTGTGCTCCAGGGGTGGCGTATCATGGCTGACCCTGCGCTCTGACCCCGGCTACCAACATCAAGCTGCGATATGCGAAGAAAAGAATTTCACTGTGCTGAAATGTACATGTGACAAATAGAAAAGGCTCTTCTATTCTATTCTATTCTATTCACCTGCAAAAAAGTCTCCAAAAACAACCCCAAAGCTGTTACGCTTCCACCTCCGTGTTTGACTGTGGGTGTGAGGCAGTCTGGGAACATCTCTCATACTCGCTTCCTTACATAAGTTCTTCCGTTAGAGCCAGAAATGTCGTATTGTTTTGACGTGTCGGTCCACAGAACTTTCTTCCAATCATTCGTGCTCGCGTGCTTCTGGTTTTTTCCAATACATTCCAATACATAGTTGTACAGAGGTGTATAACTTATGCAGTAAAATGTAACACATAGGAAGAAGAGAGAAAGAGAAGGGGCGAAAAAAGGGAAATAAACAGCAGGGAGGGTGTAGCTCAGTGGTCTAAGGCGCTGGGCTGCTGATCGGAAGATCCGGGTTCGATCCCCGGTATGGCCAAGCTGCCGCCCTTGGGTCCTTGAGCAAGACCCTTAACCCTCTGTGCTCCAGGGGCGCTGTATCATGTCTGACCCTGCGCTCTGACCCCCAGCTACCAACAACAAGCTGGGATATGTGAAGAAAGAATTTCACTGTGCTGTAATGTACATGTGACAAATAAAGGCTATTCTATTCTATTCTATTCGCATGTATAGATGACTGGTCAATACTTTAGCATTTATGGACTAGCTGCAATAAGATATAAGGTGTAGTGTGCTGTGACAATATCAAAAGTCCACACAGCTCCGTCTCACTGATCTCACCGATCTCTAATGCGCAATTCGTGATATTCATTCATGTTTTACTGCTATATCCGATCTTCCCTCGGGTCACGGGAAGTCTGTGTCTATGTCAGGCGTCTATGGGCATTAAGGCAGGATACACCCTGGATGGAATGCCAACCCATCGCAGGGCACACACACCCACTCTCACACACACATTCATACACTAGGGACAATTTTCCAAAGTGCCAATCAACCTACCGTGCATGTTTTTGGACCGGGGGAGAACCCGGAGAAAAACCCCCTGAGGCACGGGGAGAACATGCACAAACTCCACACACATGTGGCCGAGACGGGAATCGAACCCCGACCCTGGTGGTGTGAGGCGAACGTGCTAACCACTAAACCGCCGTGCCACTTACATTGAAACATATTAACTTACATATTTCTATCAGATTTTAAATCTAGTTTTTAAGTTCAACAAGTCAAATTCAGCTTAGATAATAATAAAAAAAACATATACATCTTTAGAAATATCAAGCTGGAGCTCAGTGTTACTCGGGGTAGGTGAAAATAATCGAGCCTGAAGAATGTTTCAACTTGAAAAAACCAGGTTGAATCCATTTGCTGTAAAATGCATCCCCCTCCCCCCTCTCCTCCCTCCTCCCCCCCTTTCCCCGTGCAGAAACATGTGGCTAGGAGGGAAATTCCGGATTCAATTCAGTTTAATAAGGAAAACTGCCATTTAACTAAGGTGTTTTATTTTGTGGGGGGGAATGAGCAGATTATTGCATCGCACATCTGATGCCAATTTGAGGTTGTTAGTCATTCTCTCTCTCTTTCTCTATGAGCCTATGTATACTTTGTGTGTCTGTGTGTGTGTGTGTGTGTGTAATTATACAACAATTTGTGGTTGTCTAAATATGTTGCTAGTGCAAATATCTTTATATTCCTGCACTTGGTGAGTCAAACAAAGACTGCGAATAAACAAGTTAAATTATTTCAATGCTACATATAATATTACTATTAAAATTTTGTGCTAGCCCCCTCCTGGACCCTAAAATCTGGTTTTTATGTAGGCAATGGCTTAAACAATAAACCATAGTGCAATTGGTGAGTACAGCCCAAGGTCCCATTATAAAAGGTGTGTGTGTGATATATACTATATATATATATATATGATATATATAATATATATATATATATATATATATATATATATATATATATATATATATATATATATATATATATATATATATATATACCACACCCATACTACATATACATATATATATATACATATACATATATATAAACCTCAAGGGGGTTTTTTTTCCGGGTTCTCCGGGTTCTACGGTTTTCCTCCTCCTCCCGGTCCAAAAACATGCACGGTAGGTTGATTGGCACCTTGGATAATTGTATGAATGTGTGTGCCCTGTGATGGGTTGGCATTCCATCCAGGGTGTATCCTGCCTTAATGCCCTATAGACGCCTGAGATAGGCACAGGCTCCCCGTGACCCGATGGAAGATTGGATATAGCGGTAGAAGATGAATGAATGAATTATATATATATATATATATATATATATATATATATATATATATATATATATATATATATATATATATATATATATATATATATATTCAATATATTTCGCTTCGACTTAATGTTGTGCTGGTTGCAAAAACAACAACAAAACACAACAACAGGGGTGTGTAGAATGTGCATGTGACATAGATTTCCATTGACAATTCTTTACACAGATCAGGGTAAATTCTACACATGCCACGAGGCCTACACAAACACTTTCGACAACCAACTGACAAAAATGAGCACAAAGGAAAGACTGCTCCAGCTTACACTGGGATAAAGGACAAAGGCCGGGTGAAAAGAATTTGTAGGAAGAACAGAAAAGACAAGACATACGATGTAGGAGGTTGTGAACTACTACAATAATATAAAACAGTCACAGGGTCATGTTTTTTTTTTTGTTTTGTTTGTTTTTCCTTTGCCACAATAAATGGCAGGTGAAAGGGATTATACTTCTCAAAGAGCAGAAAGCTTGCACAGACACGCACAATTCCGGTTTGTTTTTACTTAATTGTGAGAATGAAGATTTTGGCAGCACAAGGTGTCGAAACGCAGTCTAATGCAGAGAAAGCACAGACCGAGTAAAGAGACTGTATTAAAGATGTTAAACATGTGAAATAGTCGCAATATAGACGAAAGAACTCACTGAAAAAAACAACGATCAATTCTAAAGAATTATGATCCTGTTATTATTACCCTATTCTGTAGATATCCTTAAAACACAAGCTATAGCTCCACAACAAGCTATATTTACATTTACGGCATTTGGCAGACGCTCTTATCCAGAGCGACTTACAGCTGAGCAATCGAGGGTTAAGGGCCTTGCTCAAGGGCCCACTAGTGGTAGCTTGGTGGTGGTGGGGTTTGAACCAATGATCTTCCGGTCCAGAGTCTAACACCTTAACCACTGGGCTACCATCTCCCTACCACATTAACCATTGGGCTACCACTTCTACCACCTTAACCACTAGGCTATCATCCCTACCACCTTAACCACTGGGCTACCACCTCCCTACCACCTTAACCACTGGACTATCACCCCTACCACCTTAACCACTGGGTTACAACCTCCCTACCACCTTAACCACTGGGCTACCACCTCCCTACCACCTTAACCACTGGGTTACCACCTCCCTACCACCTTAACCACTGGACTATCACCCCTACCACCTTAACCACTGGACTATCACCCCTACCACCTTAACCACTGGGCTACAACCTCCCTACCACCTTAACCACTGGGCTACCACCTCCCTACCACCTTAACCACTGGGTTACCACCTCCCTACCACCTTAACCAGTGGGGCTACCATCACCCACCTTATAGCACCATCTTCTAGCTCTAACTCTCCGACTGGTTTGGTTTGTTGGGTTTTAACACCATGCAAGGTCGTCATCGTGTTCGTAGTGTTTACATTGATATATAAGGTGTTTCAGCTGTTGTTTCCGACAGGAAGCTTAAAATACGTTCTGGTGAGGCGTTCTCGGAGCAACCTCCATGACCCCAGCCAGTCTGGCTTCAAAGCAGCGCATTCCACCGAAAATGCCCTTTTGCCGGTTACTGAGAAATGACACGCTGCTAGATCAGTCAAGCTGTCCTCCGTCTTCATCCTCAACAATAAGACACTCTTGTCTACCAACGGGAGCCGTGTTACCTGTGGAGCAACACGCGAATGTTTTGCTTCCTACTTGGAAGGTCACTCATACCAGGTAACAGAGGGGGATCTACATCTGCTCAGTGTAATCTCTATACTGGTGCCCCACAAGGCTCAGTACTGGTTCCTCTCACTTTCTCACTCTGTATTCATTCTGTTAGTGTAGTCATATAGTCACGTGTTTTTTTATCTCAAATCTTGCAACTATTATATATAATATATAATATATATGTGTGTGTGTGTGTGTGTGTGTGTGTATAATATATATATATATATATATATATATATATATATATATATATATATATATATACACATACACACACATGTTTTTGGACCGGGAGGAAACCGGAGAACCCAGAGAAAAACCCCTGAGGCACGGGGAGAACATGCAAACTCCACACACACATGGCCGAGAAGGGAATCGAACCCCGGAATTGAACATGCTAACCACTATGCCACCGTGCCCTATACATACATACATACATATATATATATATATATATATATATATATATATATATATATACATACACATACAGAAACATGGTATTAGCTTTCATTGCTATGCAGATGATACACAGTTGTATATTTCAGCAAAGCCAGATAAGACAGATCAGCTAATCAATGTTGAGGAGTACATAAAGGACACTGGATACTGGATGCTCCATAACTTCCTACTGCTTACCTTGGATAAGATAGAAGTACTTTTACTAGGAGCGTACGCAGTAAGAAATAAAGTTTCGGGTTACGCAGGATCTCCTTTCTGTCTCAGTGTGTACAGCGGTCAAAGACCTTGGTGTAATTATTGACTCTAGTCTTTCCTGTGTGCTTAACATTACCTTGCTTAATCCGCTTAATGTGCTTAACATTACCAGGATTGCCTTCTTTCCCTCACCTTGTTAAAATGAATACTCGGTATCGGAGTGAACTTATGTACTATTATGATCCTCCGTGACTACTTAGATCAAAAGTTGCAGGTTCGTCAAATAATGAAGAGTACAGCAGGGAGGGGGCGGAGCTTTCTCCTACAAAGCCCCACAGTTATGGAACGACCGTCCAATTAGTGTTCAGGATTCGCGCACATTCTCAAGTCGAGGTTAAACACACATTTATTTAGCCAAGCCTTTAATCAGTAGTCTTTTCTCAGGTAAAAGAGCACATCTGGGAGAACTGGGATATCTGTATGCTGCCGACCCCCGACACCACACTCTCCCCCACACTCTCCCAGGTTTGTTGACGGTGGTGTGTTAGGGCCGCCTCTTATCCTAGAAATTCCTCATGTCTGTGTTAACTTCTGGTTCTCCCTGCTATAGCCGGTATTGGCGGAGTCCCCAACTGCACAACAATACAGATACTCACTAATCCATATCTCTCTCTCTCTCTCTCCCTTGTTCCTCTGTCTATCTCTATCAGTCGAGTTATAAATGCCCCAAGGTACCAGTGGCCAGTGTTCCTATCCCTCTCTGCGAATATGCCCTATTTATCCCAGATGGTGTTCTCTACAATTGGAGGCCCGTTCTGCTGGGATGTTCCTGATCTACGGCCTGGAGATCGGAGAGAAATTACAGCGCCACACAGGAGCTGGATGGATTGAGGGTCCCAAGGCTGCAGTTTACATTACACTTAATCACCTCAACATCATTCAGCCGTAATAAAAAGTCATTCGGTCACCCAGATAAAGATTCGTTCCCTCTCGATACAGTTCCTCCTTGCCACAGTCGATACCGGCTTGCTCATGAGGGACAAACTTGCACTTATAAAGAACCATCTTTTTCATTCTTCCTGCATTATCTCTCTGAAGCTGCTCCGGGGCAATGTCCACTGTTAAAAGGGCTATACAAATAAATGAGCTGGATTACAAGATAATGACCCAAAGCATATATTTAAGCCCCAATTGTCAAAGGTTAGTTGAGTGTTATCGGGTTATCTAGTTAGCTGCCGAGTTATTACACTTACTAAAGCCTACTAAGCTACTTTAGGATAACCTGGATCAGAAAGAAATGGAAAGTAGAACCCTGGAAAGTAGAATAGCACGATATTTCCGCTGAAATATTGTTTGGAGACAATAACGGTCCATGTGGCAAGAACATGTGAAGCAGTTATTCACGGTAAAGACGATCTTTCAACAAAAAGGAATATTTGAAGCGTAATCTATATTTGTATTCTATACACAGTACTGTGCAAAGGTTTGTTCGGAAGGTGTGAAAAAATGCTCTAAACAAAGAATGCTTTGAAAAAATGGGAGTGTTAATTATTTACTTTCATCAATGAAAAGAAGAAAAGAGAAAAGGAAATCAAATCAATATTTGGTGTGAACATATATATACATATATATGTACATGTATATACGTATACATATATAGAGGGGCATCGCCTCACACCTGCAGGATCTGGGTTCGATTCCCATCTCGGCCATGTGTGTGTGGAGTTTGCATGTTCTCCCCGTGCCTCAGGGGTTTTTTCTCCGGGTTCTCCGGGTTTCTCCGGTTTCCCCTCCCGGTCCAAAAACATGCACGGGAGGTTTATTGGCACCTTGGAAAATTGTCTCTAGTGTATGAATGTGTGTGTGAGTGAGAGTGAGTGTGTGTCCTGTGATGGGTTGGCATTCCATCCAGGGTGTATCCTGCCTTAATGCCTATAGACGCCTGATATAGGCACAGACTCCCCGTGACCCGAGGGAAGATCGGATATAGCGGTAGAATATGAATGAATACACACACAACACACACACACACACACACACACACACACACACACACACACACACACACACACACACACACACACACACACACACACACACACAGTGTAATACTTAGGGTTAGGTAAACTTTTACACCAATCGTAGGTTTCGGGTCCTATGGAACAGGTTTTTACTGAAGATACATTACTCCATACAGCTTTCCCTCAACCGTGTCCAATTGCCAAGTCCCTGATAGGGAGAAAAACCACAGCATGATGATGCCTCCATCTTGCTTTACTTAGGTTTTGGGCAGTTATACAGCACTGCCTGGTTTCTTCCAGACATAACGTTTAGAATTGCGGCCAAAATGCTGGTTTCGACAGAGGGCTTCTGTTGTGCAAGAGTCCTGGAAACTTCTACAATGCGAGGATGATGGGGGCCACTGTGCTCTTGGGAATCTTTAGTACAGCAGGTTTGTTTTTTTGTAGCTTTCTAACAATCCTGTCTCTGCACTCTGAGGTTTATTTGACCTCATGGTGTTTTGTTTGGATCTGATCTGCATTGTCAATGACATTTTCCACAGTCAGCCTCTAATCAGAGTGTAGAAACATCTCAACAGAAATTCAGAGGTACCTAAAAAGTGTTGCTGAAAGGATCTGAATGCTTATGTACAAAATATATTTCAGGGTGTACATTTTTTTAAGTACAGTTTTAGATTTGTAGAAAAAAAAAATATTAATATTAAACAGTCGGTGGCATTATAAGCTTTCAGCGTGTTGTTCTTACCGTATACGAAGCTTAGGCGTGGTGTGACATCATCCTCGGCTCTTTGCACTGACGCAGCCATGTAAAAGATTGTCAAGAAGAAAGGGGAATAGGCTGAGAAAGACTGCCATACCACTCTCGCCATCCTTACGCCACGTTTTGCAAAACGTACGTCCACTCAACATTCAGGAGCTGAGGAAATGCGCGCACAAGAAGAACATTCCGGCTTCCTGGTAAACTTCCCCCTCCGTAGAGCTGCGCGATGACGAAACGCTTAAACCGAGAACTCAACACATCGTCCTTCCACGTACGGATAAATCTCCATACAGCGGCAGCGTACTCATGTCAGTCTCCATGTGGCGACAGCAGCTCAAAAGCCCCTGCAAGAAAGAACAACAACAACAAAAACAAAATTCAGGTTTGTAACATCACAACGGGGGCATTTTCTATTGTTCATCCTGCGGGCATGCAAAGTGCAATCCCATGAAATATTCATATAAAATGATTGACCCGTAACACAAGCACTGTGTGAGAATGGGGCGGAGCCATGATATAAATAGAATGCAGCACTGTAATGGGATGTATACCTGTACATAAAGCAGCATCTCAACCCTCGATATGTAAAGATTTGGTGATGACGATAAACACACTTGCAAACCGGTTATTATCGTTATTGAACGGACAAAAAAAAAAAATTATCTTGGTTCATAAACACAACAAAACACACTGGTGAACAAATGAGGATCTCGTGACACAATGACTAAGGGAAGTTGGTTGACAAATGGGTGTATTTTCTTTAGTTCGCCTCGCTTACAAGAAGTCGACTGGGAAGGGCCGAGTTTGAAAAGTAAAACAAAGCCGAAAAAAAAAGAAACTTGATTAACGTGTTGCTTTTGGGTTTTCCATCCGTTTACAGCATTTGGCCTTTATCCGGGCGGGGTCACTGACGCACGTGACATCGTCAATTATCCAGCGTCCGAGCGTTTCGACAAGTCACATGACCCTGTGTCCCACATGACCCCGCTTGCCATGTGACTCATATCATATGTTCCCAATCTACGAGTGGATATGTCAAATGTGCATGCAGAGCGTCAAATTTCCCCATTCATTCTCTATGTGGCGGGAATGTCGCGGATTTCCCCGAAATTCCGAACGTTTGTGGGGTTCGGGAGGTATCTGATCGTGATCCACTCAGGACCCCCCCCCCCAAGAGTGAATATGCCATATGTGCATGTCGGACACTCACAGGCCGAACTGTGAGGCACATAATTTCGGCCCCATTCATTTTCTATGGGAAAAAAATTTTGGCCCCGGGTTCGAAATTCCGCAGGACGATTCCTTATAAAAATTTTAGCACATCTCACACCATCTGGCCGCACGATATGAGGTATGATTGGTGAGGATCGGACGAAAACTGCTGGACGAGTTATGCGCCGAAAATTTGACCGAAGCCAGAGAGAGATTATAATAGTGATGCTTTTGCACACGTCACTAATAAGATCATTAATATCCATCTCTGTGGACGTGCTTTCAAAAAGTCAATGGACAAAATCAGCGGACGAATCAAATGAATCAAAAGGAGTCAAATGGATCAAATCACCGGGATTCAATCCGAATGTCTGATATTACAAAACACAAATCATACGAACTGTTATGAAAACAGAAACAAACAAACAAAAATAGCATTTTAAAGTGAGCAGCTCGGTGAGCACTGAATATCATGCGTTACATGGACATCAGGTAATTAAGACCTTCATTCATCTTCTACCGCTTTATCCGATCTTCCCTCGGGTCACAGGGAGTCTGTGCCTATCTCAGGCGTCTATGGGCATTAAGGCAGGATACACCCTGGATGGAATGCCAACCCATCGCACGGCACACACACACACACACACACACACACACACACACACACACACACACACACACACACACTCATTCACACACTAGGGACAATTTTCCAAGGTGACAATCAACCTACCGTGCATGTTTTTGGACCGGGAGGAAACCGGAGAACCCGGAGAAAAACCCCCAGAGGCACAGGGAGAACATGCAAACTCTACAGACACATGGCTGAGACGGGAATCGAACCCGGACCCTGGCGGTGTGAGGTCGAACATGCTAACCACTAAACCACGGTGCCCCCTTAATTAAGACCTATTTTAAATTATTCAAGACCTGGAACGGTGAATTTAAGTATTGCTCTTGCTGCTCTTTTCCTATGATGGGTCTCACGAGGACGGCACGTGGCTCATTTAAAATTCTTGAGGTTTTCCATATTGATTGACCTCCATGTCTTAAATTAATAATGGACAGTCTTTTCTCTTTACTTAACTAGGGTTAGTGTTTCTTGCCACAATATGGATTTGGTCCAGTAGTTTGCAGTAGTGCAAAAAGGACTATTGACTCGGAGTCTGCTTTCCTCTGAACAACACAAGTGATGGTATAAAGCACTTTAAGGATGTCACAAACAAACACCCGACATTGCGCACATCTTATGTGAAAGCCATTTCAGGTCATCACAGCTATCTGTAGCTACATTAGACAATCAAAAATAATCTGGCTTTGTTTAACACTTGCTTTTCTTTTACTATGTAATGTCAACAATACTGACAAGAATAATTGAAAAATTGCTGAAGAAGGTGCGTCCTAACTGGTTGTGTACACAAGTACAAAAACGACCCACGAAGGCAGGAACTAAAAACAATATGGAGTGAAGGTACATGAATTAAAGTGTCACAGAAGCAACAATAAAACAGGGTTGAGGAAAAACAAACACGGCAACGGAACGTGGAAGCGACCTAGAATGCGACATCACGCGCCGTCTTAACCAACGAGCAACAAAAGCAAGGAGATTTTATTTGCTGAAATTTGTGTTCGGAGATTTACTTCACGAAGTTTGGCCAAAATACGCCATGTAATTGAGGAAACATCCGCTCACATCCTATCAAAAAGTGGGTGGAGCCAGGAGGCGGAGTTGAGATGTTCATATTAATGGACAATAGTAGAATTGAGGTTATTAGAAGGACAGAGGGACCTACCGTGCATGTTTTTGGACGGAGAGGAAACCGGAGAACCCGGAGAAAAACCACGGGGGCACAGGGAGAACATGAAAACTCCACACACACATGGCCGAGACGGGAATCGAACCCGGACCCTGGCGGTGTGAGGCGAACGTGCTAATTACTAAACCACCGTGCCCAAGTTGAATACAATGGGCTGGTAATAATAATAATAATAATAATAATAATAATAATAATAATAATAATAATAAGGCATTCCAGACATTTTTGTTCATTTTATTAAGATGTTAAATTGCTTCTATTACACAGCCTTCGGGTGTAATAAATATACTTATTTAACAACAATTATCTGTTATGTTACAATAAAATGTATTAATACATTTTTAAATAGTATAATAAAAAAGTATTAAAGTTGTTATAAACAGTGTGTCTGAAAAGGACAAATCCACATTTCTACAATATAGAAGTGAGTACCTAGCACATGGCTGTATGTGCTATATGATACGAAGTCTTCTATAAGGACTCTTTGAAAGCACACTTGCAAGGGCAACACTTGGAGACAGAACATAAGGAATATATGGCAAAGCCTACGAAAAAAAAGTCAAAAATAAAATACACCACTCCTGAAGCAATAAAAAAAAAAAAACAGCAAAGCAATGGTAATACCTTAGGAATAACAAAAGCCCCAGCACACATGGTGAAAATCTAATTTAGCCTGCTGAAAGAGAAATGGGTTGTGTAATGTGTGGAGAAAAAGGCTGGCAAGCGGCTCAATCTGATTTCACTGTCAGATTATACAATTGAAATAAGGATAAACGAAATAGTAGATGATGTAACCCGTTTCAGAGTGGCACTTTTTAACCCCCACTATTGGATGAATGCAAATCGGTCTACCCGCCTGGCTCGCTTAAGTTTTAAACACAAACGAACGACATATTAAAAGTTGGTTTCCATTTCTGTAGTGATTTGTGGCAACCATTGGCAAATGTATTATTATTGTTTTTCGTATGGGTCTGAGCACAGACAGAGCAGACACTATAGTACATATAGAAACACTAACTATCGAGATCTGTATATATATTGTATAATACGGACGGGGCACGGTGGCTTAGTGGTTAGCACGTTCGCATCACTCCGCCAGGGTCCGGGTTCGATTCCCGTCTCGGCCATGTGTGTGTGTGTGTGTGTGCGCATGTTCTCCCCGTGCCTCAGGGGGTTTTTCTCCGGGTTCTCCGGTTTCCTCTCCCGGTCCAAAAACATGCACGGTAGGTTGATTGGCAACTTGGAAAATTGTCCCTAGTGTATGAATGTGTGTGTGTGTGTCCTGTGATGGGTTAGCATTCCATCCAGGGTGTATCCTGCCTTAATGCCCATAGACGCCTGAGATAGGCACAGACTCCCTGTGACCCGAGGGAAGATCGAATATAGCGGTAGAAGATGAATGAATGAATGAATATTGTATAATACATATATACAGTAAATCAGAATGTGTATGTGTACTTTTTTTAAAAAAGTAGAATAGAATAACACACATTACAGTGCAGCGAAATTATTTCTTCACATATCCCAGTTTATTAAGAAGCTCCATGATACAGCGCCCCCTGGAGCACAGAGGGTTAAAGGCCTTGCTCAAGGACCCAGCTTGTGGCAGCTTGGCGATTCAGGGGCTCGAACCCCTGACCTTCCACTCAGCGCTTTATCTATTGAGCAAACCCCAATCTAAATCCAATCAACCACCCTTTTGTTTCTCTTGCTAAAAATAGGTAGGGATTGTGTAGTTTCAAAATATCAGGTGTTTGATTAATCAATGACACCAAAACGAGTGGTACTGATAATCAGTTACATATTACTCGAAACAGCTCTGTAAGAGGTTTAAAAGTGGGTGAGGAGAAAAAACTCTGCTACTAATGTTTTGGTGTAGGGAGGTGTGTAGCCCAGTGGTTAAGGTGTTGGACTCTGGACCCGAAGATCATGGGTTCAAACCCCACCACCATTGAGCTGCCACTAGTGAGTCCTTGAGCAAGGCCCTTAACCCTCAATTGCTCAGATGTAAGTCTCTCTGGATAAGGGCGTCTGCCAAATGCTGTAAATGTAAATGTGTTGGAAACCCCTTTCAAGATCGAGCTATCGCAAAGAAGCACAAATATACAGACATCCGTAAATGCAGTGTTCAGCCAAGGGAACTTAATGTGGTGGATGAAAAAGTCACACCCTGTTTACTTCCCTTTGACAGCAGAGGTTGTCCAACAGTGCCATCAGCACAACACTGACAAACCAGCACGGCTCATTTTCTGTATGGAGGAGGCGGGCCAGGATAGCATAGCCAAATGCATAGCCAAGCAATGCGGTCAGAGGAACTGCCTGCAGAGATCAGAGACCTGCTCGGTGCAAAGGCTAGAAAATGCTGAAGATTCCCAAGATTCACGGAATTCTCAAACGGAAGAAGTGTGGAACGACTACTCCTACAAGCGCTGCCCTACGAGTCCCTAATGGTCACTTGGAGCTACTGTGTGAAGATGGTATGAATTCCCAGAAGAAAAAAAACGGGCTAATCGGGGAGTTATGGCCGAGTGACTTGGAAGGAGAACCCTCCTCAGAGCGAAAGCCATGGATGTCTGGATAAAGTTTGCCAACAGGCATCTGAGCGACTCCTAGACTGTGTGGAACAAGATTTTCTGGCCTGATGACACCAAGATTGAATGGTTTGGCCTGAATTCAAAAATATCATGTCTGGAGAAAATCAGCCACTGTTCATTGCATGGCGTAAACCAGCCAAAAAGTGAAGCACGATGGAGGTTGAATCCTATTAAACATCGCCGGAGAAAAACCTGAACGTAAATGCCCACCAATGGTCTCCTTTGAAAACGAGAGGATTCACTATTAAAACCCAGATTTGGAAAGAGAGAAATAGCTCAAGTCTGTGTGTTTTTTATTTAGGATATTTTGAATATTTTATGTTAAGTAATATGTATGGATGTGCATTATAAATATGAACACATACATTTGAATAAAGACGATAAAAAAAAAACACTTTTGTTTCATGTTCTTTGTGAGAAAATGGGCAAAGATCAAGTTTAGCTTCTTTTACACACCGTCTTTCCTCAGGGCAGGGTGTTTACCAGACACCTTGATATGTTTAACAAATAACACACTTTTTTATTTATTTATTTTAATCCGACTCAAAATATTAAATAACTGCCTTTTCCCACGATTATGTACGATATGTACTGATCTTATTGCAAATTGGTGTCAAATCAAAGCAAACATTAAAATAAGGACATGTGTAGAAAAAAAAAGAAAGGAAAAAAAGGGAAAAAAAAGAAAAGCCATAAAGCCTTCCCACCTCGCGTGTAAAACCGTTTAAAGATTAAACTCCAAGGTCAGTTACACAAACACTCTCCAGCCCTGAGATTTCTATATACCATTTTACAACAACATAATTAATCAAAGCTGTGTTTTCTAACACTCAGGAGGACAGAATAAATATGTAAACAAACAAAAAAATTGTATATTTAATATATTACAATATATGTATTGTAATATGCAATAATTGTTTTGTGAGTGTATATGCAGTTGTGTAAATGTGTTACGAATGTCTTTCAAATTATTCATTCACTGCAATGCACAAAAAAAAGCTTGTGTTTGGTTTTAAAACGTGATCTTAAACATCTTATGGGATGTTTATTCGAATAAATCTCACAAACAGTGTGTCCTTAATAAATAATGAAATGTCTAATCAAACCTCTCAGTGATTAATACTGTGTAGTATCTCTATAAAATAATACAATTGTTATTTGATTATTTTTATACCCATATATAGTTCCATATATATATATATATATATATATATATATATATATATATATATATATATATCTATATATATAATATATATATATATATATATATATATATAGTATAAAGTCAACAGGAACAAACACACACTATACACTTTGTCAAACAAATATTTTCCTATCTGCCTTATTGCAAATATTGCATATCTAGGCAATATGTATAAATTTTTTTTATTCAAGGTGCATTTTTATGCCATGATATCAATGTTTATCAAGAAAATGCATCAAAAAAGCATTTTTTTCCCATTTCTTTTTATCTTACGTTAATCTTGGGTTAAATTATACTGTTCCTATTTGCAGTCTACTAATTAATACTTCTTAGAACATGTTTACAATGTATTATTTACTAATTAATTATTTTTTAAAAATTACAATTTAATTGATGAGTTCATGATCTGCTAAGACATCTTTAAAAGTCATAGCTTTGATTTGAGAGGCCAATAATAATGAACTCACCATTAATTAACCCTTTTACCATCAGCTCACGACCTAATAATGCATCTTTAGGTCATTGTGTCAGCTGCTTTTCAAATGCGATAATCTATGTGCCCTTGAAAACCCCTCTCCAAATCACACACTTGAATTTTTGCGTAATTACACCGGTGTCTTTGCGAAACAAAAAGTACATTTGAACCTACACGAAAGCAGCACCACAACATCTTAATCACAAGTCCATTTGATGAACTTTAAATGCAAGTGTTTAATTAATTCATTAAATAGTGGAAGTTCTTGTTGCCTTCATTTAGCATTTCATGATTCAGATATGAGATATGATGAATCGTGTTTGAAATGTTAATATTTAACAGCAACAAAAAAAACTCCCAACAAAATGTAAAAATATGCAAAAAATATGCGAACAATATGTAAACTTTCGCTAACAGCGCCCAGAATAAACGGATTACTCACAAGCGTAACTGTTTTTACAGCCTGATCAGTGTCATATCGATGATTAAATAACAATAAAAGGTCCACTGAGGTTGTAAACTTCAATCTAAGAGTAATCGAGACCTTCCTGTAATATATATATATATATATATATATATATATATATATATATATATATATATATATAGAGGTAGCTCAGTGGTCTAGGCGCAGGGCAGGGTTACTGATGGGAAGATCTGGGTTCGAGCCCCAGTATCACCAAGCAAGACCCTACGTGCTCCATGGGGCGCCGTATCAGGGCTGACCCTGCGCTCTGACCCCAGCTTCCAACAACAAGCTGGGATATGTGAAGAAAAGAATTTCACTGTGCTGTAATGTATATGAGACAAATAAAGGGCTCTTCTATTCTAAAAAATCATACATATACATGTATGTATTATACATATACATATATGGATTATATCCAAAATCCATTTTTTCCTATATATATATATATATATAAGGATTGGATGGAGGTGGAGGAACTTGGAATGCACATCGCACCTCAGGCCTTCTTCCCCTGAACCATCTAGTGAAAGCCCAAGCCTTACATTATACAGACCTGACAGATGTGTAGTAAAGCTTTGTCCTGTAGAATCCATTACACACGATTTAGCTCAAAGCCCTTAAATCTCACGGTCTTTAAAAATCTCTAAAAAGTCTTTAAAGAAAACAAAAAAATTCAAGCGAATTAAATCCACTGTCGTCTATACAATATTTTAATTCCGTCATTTGAAAAATGACCCAATCAGTGATGTACCAACTTTCTCCAAAAATGTACCACCTTCTTAACCATAGTGAACCTACACTGAGAGAATCAATAAGAATGCTGTTTAACAGGCACCTCATCGTGAGTTTTGTTGAGACCACGCCTGTCCCAAAACACCCTCACATAAAGATTGTTTTTCCTCCCTGGCCTGTTAGCTGCTTATGCTACTGTTAAGTACTGTTTTGTTTTACACTATGCCCCTTAAGCAGCTAGGACAACTAAGTCAAAGTCTTTACCTCTGTTTTTTTGTTATGTAGCGCCAGTCTCATTTCACTGCGTCAGCTATATTTATAGTACTGTGCAAGTGTGGAAAAAATGCTGTAAACAAAGAATGGTTTCAAAAATGGAAGTGTTAATTATTTACTTTCATCAATGAACAAAATGCAGTGAATGAAGAAAAGAGTGTGAACACACTTTGCCTTCAAAACAGCAGCAATGCTTACACACAGTGTTTATGAAGGAACTCAGATGGTTGTTTGTTCCATCTTGGAGAAGTAAACACAGATCTTCTGTGGATGGAGACGTTCTCACATCCTTCTGTCTCTTCATGTAAATCCCACACACACTCCATGATGTAGAGATCAGGGCTCTGTGGGGGTCGTGACATCACTTCCACTACTTCTTCAAAAGATATTCACACTAAATATTGATTTGATTTATTTTTTTTTTTTATTCGCCCAAATTGCACTTTGCACATTGACAAAAATAAACAAATCATTATTTACATTTCTGAAAGCATTCTTTGTTTACACCATTGTTTCACACCTGCCTAAAACTTTTGCACAGTACTGTAAATGGTTGATGAGGGACGGTGGTTTAGTGGTTAGCATGTTTGCCTCACACCGGGGTTCGGGGTCGGGCTTCGATTCCTGTCTCTGCCATGTGTGTGTGGTGTTTGCATGTTCTCCCCATGCCTCAGGGGGTTTTTCTCCGGGTTCTCCGGTTTCCCCCCGGTCCAAAATATGCACGGTAGGTTGATTGGCACCTTGGAAAATTGTCCTTAGTGTATGAATGCGTGTGTGAGTGTGTGTCCTGCGATGGGTTGGCATTCCATCCAGGGTGTATCCTGCCTTAATGCCCATAGACGCCTGAGATTGGCACAGGCTCCCCGTGACCCGAGGGAAGATCGTATATAGCGGTAGAAGATGAATGAATGAATGTATATGGTTGGACGGACAATAAAAGCTTCTCGACTCCTCACAAATACTCCCACTGTCCCCTTTTACCTCATATTCCTAGACACATATTCATTTCCGTACAATCTGAATGAATAATAATATTAATTATTAATAAGCTGTCCCTGACTACAAAAGATCTCTTTATAGCCTTTTCATCTTCACAGACACTTTACTGCACTCGTGTTGCTTTTCCCTTATCTTTTTCCTTTTTACTTCACTAAATGTGGAAACAATGTCCATTGTTAAAAGCGCTACACAAATAAAAATAGTAAAAAAAAAAAAAAAAAAAATAGTAAGAAAAAAATGATATCCTGCTCTGGTTGAAATCAATTCCCTTAAACAAACACTATCGACACGGAGCACTGAGCATTCCTATGTTTATGTTGCGTCATTCCACTGTTTATTGTACAAGTATATGCTTGGAATGACCATAAAAGCCTTGACTTCTCACTAATCACTGTCTGCTTTCTATTTTTATTTATAGACTGGCCGCGATCTGATCGCCATTTTACTCTTTATTTACATCATGCCTTGTTAGGATCTGTTGAAAAAATAATCTCTTGGTCTGCAGCCGTGTACAAGAGCCATGTGCAGATTAGAAGTAGTCCCTCTCGAAGTCTATGGTTTTTATGTATCCGGATATAAAATCAATTTCAGGATGGTAAAAAAAAATCCTGTCCTTGGCAGAATTTATTTAAGGGGTGAAAAGTACATCTTTACTGCTTCCATAGGATTTAACAGGTTAAGTAGCAGTTCAGGCACAGCTAATCAAACAGCATTGATTATCATTAGCAAGTGTGACGCCTCAAGAAAAGCTAACGTTTTAGCGTTAGCGGTTAGCCGCTCTGGAGCATTTAATGCCCTCGGCAAGATCTTTAGAGAAGCAACTGATGCTGTCCATCAAACTGAGAAGGGGTTCTAAAGTCATTCCCAGACAATTTCAAGTCCATCGTTCTACAATGAGGAACATTAATCACAGGTGGAAAGACACTACAATGCTCAGAGACCAACACAGCAGCACGGCTTACGTTTATAAAGCGTCATCTGTACAAATCTGTACGAGACTTCTGGAACAATGCTCTTTGGACAGATGAGAACAAATTGGATGTAAATGCACAGTGTCACAACCAAAATACAGCATATCAGCACAACCACCTCACACCGACATTCATTACAATGGTAGACGGTGATGATTTGGGCCTCCGTGATGTGTCAAATGTGTTGGTTTAATGGGTGTGAATTCTTGTAAGGATGAATAATGTATATAAAGAAATATATTCTGGTAAAAATAATCACTACAGGCCCATAAAGGCAACAGTCAATACAAACGCTGAACTATTTTGCTTTAATAACCCATCTAACAGCAACGAACAGTAGGAACAGTTTAAAACGCTTTCATTAAACAGTCAATGGATGGACTATAGCCTGGTGGACATATTTCAATTTGCTTACTGTTTGGATTGTTTGCCAAACAGCAATAAGAGGGTAAAGAAAAAGCAAAGGAACATTAAATCTAACAAAATGGAACATGGGAAAAAAAAATCAGAAACCTTTGGAGTGGCCTAGTCCTGACCTTAAAAAGAAGGGTTCGTTCCCTCCAATGTGGCGACAATTCTGCATAGGATTCCTAACAGACTCGTTGCACGTTATCGCAAACACTTGATTGCAGGTATCGCTGCTAGGGGCAGCCCCAACCAGTTCTTATGCTTAGGGGGCAAACACTTTTTCACACGGGACCGTGTAGTTTTCGATTTTGTCTTCCCTTAATAACGTAAAACTTATCTGCCAGCGAGTCGGGAGTGGAGGGCGGAGCGTGATGAATAATCAGCGTGCTCGTTTCCTTCCGGCGAGGCCAATAAAGAGGCAAGAGATATCAGCCTCGGGGAGAGAATCTGACAAGTGAGGCGGGAGCCGAAAGCTAAGGTGGACGCAGAGGAAACTGGCCCGTCAAAGACGTGAAGCAAGCGGGGGCGATCTGCGGGCTGGGAGAAGGCGGGACCCCGGCAAGGCTGTGTGCCGGTCCTCGAGTGGTCGTCGACGGGCGTCGGGGGAAGGCTCCTGAACCGTGAGTGTGTCCCGGCGATTTCCTTCCCTCGTGCTCATACCGGGACACACCCACGGTTTCACGGTTTAGGAGCCTTCCCCCGATGTCCGTTGACGCCCACTCGAGGACAGGCACGCAGCCTTGCCGGCGTATTCATTGGACGAAATAAATACGCCTCTCTGCTCTGTTGTCTGACTCTATTCGTTGCAGCTTTACACCTTCATTTAAAAACTGCCTTTAGTGTTTACTCACATTATCTTTGATTCATCTGTTTGATGATCTGAAACATTAAAGTGTGACAAATATGCAAAAAAAAAAAGAGAAATCACTTTTTCACACCACTGTACATGCCAAAATGAAAAGGATATAAATATACACACATTACTCAAACAAGGAAACAGCTGTGTATGTGAAAATACTCGGACACAAGGACAGAAGCCATGACACAAATCAAACCAAGAACGCATAGCCAGACAAAAACGGAACATGGGCTAACAATGCCGTGCCTGACATGAGGCGGGATAAACACTGACTTAACCCTCCTACCAAATGGCACCCTTCCCAGAGTGCTTATCACACGCCCTGGCCAAACCCCCCTTGTGGGCAAAATGTCCCTGCTAATCCCTGGGTCATGAGCCCTGCATTGTCCAAGTTCTGTAGCTCAGAAGGCCTTGCTGGGGTCATGTTACAGGAACCGGGCATGGGATGCCAATGGTCCACCCCCTGGTGTGGGCACATTGTGGCAGTCCTTTGCGTGTTTTGTTGACATTTAGCTGGGGCCGGCTTGGGAAGCCACCTTCTAATCACTGGCGGGGGCTTGACTTGGGAGGCCCCCCTAACTGTGGTCTTTGTGAGACGGTGTCTTCAGTCGTCTGGGGGTGAAGGGGACGTGGGAGGCCACCTCGTCAGCCTCATGCATGAAAGAGGCCATTTTGTCAGTCTCTCAGTCTCTTGTATAAACGATTCTTGAGATACCACCTCTGTGTGTGTGTGTGTGTGTGTGTGTGTGTGTGTGTGTGTGTGTGTGTGTGTGTGTGTGTGTATATATATATATATATATATATATATATATATAGATAGATAGATAGATAGATAGATAGATAGATAGATAGATAGATAGATAGATAGAGATAGAGAGAGAGAGAGAGAGAGAGAGAGAGAGAGAGAGAGACATACACACACACCACACACACACACACACACACACACACACACACATATATATACACATACATACACACAGAAAAATTGAGTCTGGCCAAATAAATAAATAAATAAATAACACATTTCCATCCAGGGTTACATTCATTTTGTCACCAAGATCTTGTATCAAGTTAACTGATCCTAGACCTGTCTACCGAAAGCAAAGCCAGATCATAACCCGTCCCCTCAGGCCTGCAAAGGATCACTATACCCACCTCTTTTCTTACACTGATGCTCCCGTCATTTGAAACAGGGCCAATTTGGACTTGCATGACATTTTTCCTTTTGCTCCGGAGTCCAACCTTTTTAATCAAACCGAAGCCTGTTTAGCGTCACTGATAAGCAGCGGTTTAGTCCCAAATTCTGATACAGTACATCTTTCTCTCACTAGTAAACATACCTTGAGTTCTACTTTTTTTATTTAACCTTTAGACCAACATTTTCACTCTTCCAAAGTAGTAGATAGATTTATATAGAGAGCTATTCAGGAGAAATGTATCCAAGGAAAATTAAGGGATTAAGCAAAGTGAACATCTTTTGTACTACTGCATGAAATACAGACATTTGAGACTCTCTGGGCTTCTGGGTAATTACTCCCACAAAGAAAATTGTGTTGTGTGTGTGTGTGGGGGGGGGGGGGGGGGCACTACTTTGATCCTCAGACAATGTGACATTGAGTATTCCTCAATATAGTCTACTTATTGTTAGGCATGGTGGCACCTAGGCAATGGCATCTCGGTAATGTGTGCAATTTGAATAGACTTGCTCATTTGAATATTTCGAGTAAAATTCCAACTCCCGGCCACGTGTATCCTAGACAGCGAACCGTGACCCCGGCAAACCTGCCGACCCCACAATTAATCATCCCAAAGACATCGATTTTGTCTTCACCGCATCGCTTACGAAAAGCGTATGAAAATAATCTCCTTTGATTTAATACGTCGACATAAAAATGATGTTTAGCGCAGAGTTGTGTGCGGAGGGGAAAACTTGGCAAAAAAAAAAAAAAAAAAGAAAAAAGCTTTTTCTTCCCATCAATATTAGGAGAATGAGTCATGTGGATATAGTACCCCTGCACTTTGGCCATGCAGGTGTAAACAGATGACATCATACGTGAATAATCTATTAAAGGCGCATTAAGCTTTCCTGGCATTGTCATTTAAGATGTGACGTCATCTTTTGCTCATCTGATTTCATTCCAGTATGCATCCCGGGATGGGGTGAAATTCACCACGAAGTGATCTACAATTTTTGCACGTTCGCCTTAAACCTCCCTTTACTATAAAATGAAACCAGATTTAAGCTGTAAAATCTACCGAGTGAATGCAAACAATAATTAAAAGCCTTGCAGCAGATCCTATTTTGCCTGGCAAAAAGCAGGTGCCTTTCAACTGCCAAAAAACAAATTGCCTATACATATTCAGATAATAGTCGTTAAGTGAATGCCATAGATACACAGTATGTGTTTAAAGTGAATAAGTTACCGTACATTCATTCATCTTCTACCGCTTTATCTGATCTTCCCTCGGGTCACGGGGAGTCTCTGCCTATCTCAGGCGTCTATGGGCATTAAAGTAGGATACACCCTGGATGGAATGCCAACCCATCGCAGGGCACACACACACACACACACATTCACACACTAGGGACAATTTTCCAAGGTTTTTAGACCAGGGTGAAACCAGAGAACCCGGATAAAAAACCCCTTTGGCACGGGGAGAACATGCAAACTCCACACACATACACACATATGGCCGAGACGGGAATCGAACCCGGACCTTGGCGGTATGAGGCGAACGTGCTAACCACTAAGCCAACGTGCCCCTTAAGTTACTGTACACATTACTATAATTAAAACATTTTGTGACCGCAAAAATACACATTTACATTTACGGCATTTGGCAGACGCCCTTATCCAGAGCGACATACAACTGAGCAATTGGGGGGAAGGGCCTTGCTCAAGGGCCCACCAGTGGCACCTTGGTGTTGGTGGGGTTTGAACCAATGATCTTCCGGTCCAGAGTCCAACACCTTAACCACTGGGCTACCACTTCCCTCGCAATACACAGCAAAAAAAATATTATTCTAAGCCAGGCTTTTTTTTTTTTTATAGATGCTTAAAAACAATATAACAAAAATCATTTCAATTCTGGATCACATGCATCTAAAGCAATTAATCTATTATTTTCCACTTTGTGCCTTAAAGCGTAATTTAACCGCTAATTTATAAATCTGACCTCAACCCCTGTCCGCCGCTCTACACTGTAACTATTAGGTTACATACGGCAGTACCCAGGTGTGTTTATTGACTCTTTTGAAAGTCGTAGCGATCATCATGATCTGATAGCTGTTTTCAATCTCGGACGTATTGTCGAGGCAAGAAATATAATCACTGCACAATGCAGACAAACTAGTTCAGGCTGTTGAGGATGTTCCAAGTGCAGAAACCTCCTCCAGTTCAGTGGACAGGAATACAGTTGCAACTGGAAATAGAAGATTTAATCCCGGGGAAGAGTTTTAGACCAGCCCGGTTTTAATCAGCTGATGTCAAAGGTGAATAAACTTAAATGGGGGATCTCATTTTACGGTTTAATGCGCTGGTTTACCCTCAGTGCTCCAGGGGGCGCCGTATCATGGCTGGGATATGCGAAGAAAGAATTTCACTGTGCTGTCATGTACATGTGACAAATAAAGGCTATTCTATTCTATTCTAAATGGTACAAAGGAAAGCCGTAAACTACCAATGGTGAAATTTTGGTGACGCAAAAGCCACAAGAAACTCAAGAAGGAACGTTTCCCAGAGACAAACAACTCGCATAATAGGCGGCTCATAGGACAACATCCTCAAGAAGAGCTTAACCCTGGTTAAGTCTAATTGTCTGTAAACAGAGGCCTTGTAGCTGCAGGTTTAGCAGGTCAAGCGGCAAACCAAGTAAGCAGGGCCCCGCCCCGTCTGCTACTACATACATGAATAGGGTCTTATAGAGCATCGTTTAAAAATTTTAAAATCTTTAGTTCCTTACGCAGGGTTTTTGTATGAGGTCAAGTAGAGCTGCGCGATACGTCGTATAAATTGTATCGCTGATCTTTTAGAGACAAAATTCGCTTTTGGATGCAGAGGGTTAAATATGTGCGCTATTTTTTTGTTTTTTTACCTGTTTTTAGACTGTCATGTTTATCCCGCAATAAATGGATATGGTTGTGTTTAAGGTGTGCTGCTTCCTTTAATCGCCACAACCTTTAGACAAATTTTACAGCTGGGCTTTGCCTTTTTGAAAGTCTGAAGTTGCAAAATCCGAACTGTTCCCATGCGACGGATGAAACCGAGCCCTCTCTTGGATTGGTCAGAGCGCCGCCGCGTTGTATTTGGTATTTCGTTGGTGTAACGGGGGGGGCGCAGAACTACGGAAGCCTGCTGTGGCAAATCAAATGAATCGATAATGATGATTCATCTCCCAGGTCTACTCTGTAGCACATAAAAAGATGCTTCCGCAGTGTGTGACTCCAACTGCCAAACACAGAGACCAAAAATAATGTCTTTTGCTGTGTATCCTGACTGTGCAACTTACACGGAACTCAAACTAAATGTATGGTATTTTGCTAGCCTGTCAGGAGTTCATCCAATAATAACACACTGACCCGAACTATCTGTGACAGAACTATCTTGGAAGAAAAGAACAATAGGTTTGAAATCATGGCATGGCCAGCACAGACCCCATAAACCCCTTCATTTACATTTTACATACTTTAATGATCCTGGAAGGGAAATTCTTTCCTGGAGCACAGAGCCTTAAGGGCCTTGCTCAAGGGTGGAGGCTTGGCAATACCGGGTCTCAATCCCCCGACCTTCTGCTCACTAGGCCGGTGTCTTAAACCGCTGAGATACACCCCCTCCCTCCCTTCAAGCTGGTTTGGGATGAGCTGGACAGGAGAGTAAAAGCAAAGCAACCTTCAGGCACGACACATGTGTGGGAACTTCTGCAATAGTGTTGGGAAGATCTTTATGAGCTTCCTGAAGTTTTATTTGCAAACAAGGACCAAAACATTTTCTCGAACAAAACAATTCCATGATACGTCCTTTCATCCTAAAGTAGATCGAGACATGAAACCCGAAATACAGTTTACATCTGCTAAAACTCCAGCGTGACTTACAACTCAGCAGTTGAGGGTTAAGGGCCTTAAGGGCTCACTAGTGGAAGCTTAGTGGTGGTGGGATTTGAACCTGCGACCTTCCAATCCACAGCAGCAGTGCCTTAAGCAGTTAGCTTCCATCTCCTTACTACACTAGCAGCGTAGAACCACATCATTCATTCATCTTCTACCGCTATCTGATCTTCCCTCGGGTCACGGGGAGTCTGCGCCTATCTCAGGCGTCTATGGGGCATTAAGGCAGGATACACCCTGGATGGAATGCCAACCCATCACAGGACACACACATACACACATTCATATACTAGGAACAATTTTTCCAAGGTGCCAATCAACCTACCGTGCATGTTTTTGGACCGGGAGGAAACCGAAGAACCCGGAGAAAAACCCCTGAGGCACGGGGAGAACATGCAAACTCCACACATACATGGCCGAGACGGGAATCGAACCCAGACCCTGGAGGTGTAAGGCGAACGTGCTAACCACTAATCCACCGTGCCCCACCAGAACCACATCTCCCCCGTCTTATTCACACTGAAACCGGATACAAATATTGCACCGATTTAAATAGTACGTGATGCGATGTCTGAATTCTTCTTCTTTTCAAATATGGGTACCCAATTTGTTTTCCAATATATTACAAGATGCTCATGAGCTCCAAGGTATCCTGGTAACAAAAAATGCACTTTGATATCGCCCATCATCCACATATGGCTGGGTTGTTTTTGAATCTGTTTATAACCAGGGTTTCTTCCTTCCAATATTTTCCTTGACACCACCGCCTCTGGCTTGTACATTCTCAATACATTTATACATTCAAATCTATTATTAAAGAATAAAAGAATCATTTTATTTGGAGAAAAAAAATAAAGGATAGAGGGATTTAAAATAAATTAATAAATAAATAACCATGTTTGTAGCAAGTAAATGCAATCATATCCTAGGATACTATATCGTACATTCAGCAGCAGGCGGGAGCTATAATTCGATATAGGCTAGTGGAGAGGAGACTGCGAGATCAAAAACACAATTAGCGTTCGAGGCTCGCTTTCTTAAAAGCTAATGCTATGTTTCCAAACCCATATTCTGACAAATTCCTTGCTGGATAGCACTACGCAGTACCAAGTGACTTCTTTTACAGCCAAGTTTTACCAGTGGGAACTCAGCCAGTCCACTGGGCTATTTAAAAAGTGAACCTGACTCCTTCTATTCCAGCCCATGTGGTAGGCTGACAAAAATAAATGGATCAGTGTGTGAAAGGTGTGGTCATGTAAAGGGGTGGAATGTCTCGTATAACAGATTGGCGTAAGGAGCTTTTTCGGGGCTATATGGAAAATCTAGCAGAATACTTGGAAGGCTTAAAGATCTGCCCACATCCTGGTATCTGCATAGTGCGCATTTCTATGCTGGCTTATTGCAAAGGATAACTACAATACATACAGGACAAAAATCACATATGCTACGAATATGTGTGAAGGTCAGGCACCTCCCAAAGGCCTCATTAAAAATGGAACATGCCATTAAATTGTATTCTTTTTAACAAGAGAAATTGGACTGAGACTTTTCATACTTTTCCCTCGACAGCCACAATAAAAAAACAACAAAAACAATCAAATACTTGTGCGCTTCGACCCCGTTATTCAAGCCGTGCTGCTGATTTCCAGAATTAAGGCAGCGCTAGTGACAAGGGTGCTGGGAAACTGGCTTGTCTATGACGTTCGAAAGGAGAGGTTATTTTCAACAGTCAATATACACATCCTCCCCCATTCCACTCTCCAAGAGTGACCCATGTGTTTTGGGAAGACAACCCTAGCCCGTTCTTTTCCTCCATTCCTGACTTACACATTCGCTGTTCATACAGTTTCACTTTGTTTACAGCACGTTTAAAAAAAAATGTAAACCATACTTTGGGTGTTACAAAAGCACCGCATACTGTTCTTTTAATGATAAATGAACATTGAGTGACCTGTAGATCCCCAGGGGGAGTGTTAAACATACAACAGTATGCAGGAAAAACAGTACAATGCAGGAAAAGTGTATTTAATGGGGAAAATAATAAAATCAAAGTCTTTTGTAAGAGGTACGCCTTTAAAACTAAATCGAAACATAACCTTAACATTGAGCAGGGAAGATTCATACACTGTAATTATTGTTAACCCCTAGCAATTTGTTGATTTAGAACAATAACAATATGGTGATTTGGATAAGATATTTCACGCTGTACGCCGTTTCTGCCGCAACGAATCGATTTGTCAAGAACAAATGCGGGTATTGATTAGTTGGGCTGCCCAAATTCCTGGTTAGCGTGACTAAGATAACAGAGAGCAAAGTTCAGGAAAAAGTGTCGTCCAAAGCATTTGAGCGTTTTCTATTAAACTCAACACAAAAAAAAAAAACACTGTAACCTGCAACTTATTCCAAGCTGAACATATATGTGTGTGTGGAAGGAAAACACTGGTGTTATGGGATGAAGCTGAAACAGCGCGGTAAGCTAAAAGTGTATTTCGTGTGAAAACGGAATTGAATTGAATTAGTGTGGTATTGTCTAAACTGTTATCGTCGCACTCGATCTGTTCTGACTTGCGAGCATCAGGTTGCGCAATCGCCTCGCACTGTGACGGAGCGAACACACTAAATACACAAGCAGCAGTAAACGATTATGATTACAGTAAATTATGGTTTTTCTTCACTGTTGTGGTTTTCAGCCAATTCTTAGGCATTTCTTCATTAATATCATTCATTCATTCATCTTCTACCGCTTTATCCGATCTTCCCTCTGGTCACGGGGAGTCTGTGCCTATCTCAGGCGTCTATGGGGCATTAACGCAGGATACACCCTGGATGGAATGCCAACCCATCGCAGGGCACACACACTCACACACACACATTCATACACTAGGGACAATTTTCCAAGGTGCCAATCAACCTACCGTGCATGTTTTTGGACAGGGGAGGAAACCGGAGAACCCGGAGAAAAACCCCCGAGGCACGGGGAGAACATGCAAACTCCACACACACATGGCCGAGACGGGAATGGCGGTGTGAGGCGAACGTGCTAACCACTAAGCCACCGTGCCTCTTACTTTTATTATTATACTTTATTATTTTTTGTTTTAAATCACGCGTTTCTCCATTCCATTCTCTTTTCACTGCATTAGAACCGTCTGAAATGATCAGGAAAACAATGCAAATGTTGACTTACACAAACTGCTTCCCCTTGCATACACAAATGCTGTTTTGGGGTTGTTGTTTTTTTCCCCAGAAAAAACAACCCAGCACGAGCAAATGTGTTCAAAGGAGAAATTCCCCCGTGCGCTCCTGAACAAGTACACACTATTCAATTCCCCTTTTTATTATTTTATTTTATTTCTATAGCGCTTTTCACAATGTCTCAAAGAATGGGATATTCACAGAACATCAAATATTTATATGGATATAAGCTATTACCTTTCAAATGTCATAATAAAATCATAGTTACTGAAAATGTGGCTAAAGTGCGGGAAAACGTGGGGAAAAGTTTTAAAGTATACTTTTGTACACCCGATATTAGGGTTTTTATGCAGTTATAATAAGCGAAAAAGTTTGCAATCTGTTTTTAACCGGTTAAACAGCGTATAATACACCGATTCCAAACAGAGACATGACATTTCATTTGGTGTATATTTTGCCCCCTCCCCACCCCCCTTCCCCATCACATTATATGCCTCAGAACAAAAACACGGCTCACATTTTCCCACAATTAAAAATAAAAATAAATAATGGGTTTTTTTTTCTTTTCCACAAGCAATGTCAATGACAGAAACTTCCAAAATCTTATCCAAACAAACCATTTCTGACAACCTCTATCCATTACAAAGTCCCCCCCCCCCCAACACCACCACCAATGTGCTGTTCAGACAGGTCTGACCCAATAAAAACCATCTCCGTCAGCATATTTGGTCTCGTTCTTTCCACTATACCTTCCTCGGAACTCCCGGGCAAGAAAAGATCCACTCTTTTTCCCCCCAGCGGGGATTCATTCTCCTTGTGCAATATTATATCAACTTATTCTCCATGTCATCTTTTATGCGCATTTCATGCACCACTCCAGAACCGAGAATTACGCACATCTCTGCGCCCTTTAGCTGTACGTGTTTCTATATAGATATATACATATAAAAAAGGGGTGCATTTGGGATTCTTTGCATGACACTAAGACCAAAATAAATACATTAATAAACACTACTAATTAGAATGCTCATACGTGCACTCTTTCCAAATTCCAAGTGTCAGCGGTCTACATCATGCGAATACGTGTTTTACAGCAAACTGCCGACATCATGTAAATAAATGCCTACACAAATGCATGCAAAGGATTTTGCTATATATATATATATATATATATATATATATATATATATATATATATATATATATATATATATATATATATATATATGCAAAGCCCAGGCTATATAACGACCCAGTGATCCTCGGGTATTCTAGAAAATAAAATAAATAAACCCTTTTTTTTTTTTAAAGAGGTAAAAAAAAAAAGGTGGGGGGTGGAGGAGTGGACTCGGCTATTCTAACACCATACAGACAGATAAGGTCTTGCTGCAGAGAGGAGTATAAGAGTCTCCACCTGCCCCTTCCACCTACTGACACCAAGCATACAAATCAAGCACATCATATCCCACAAAACATCGCTTTTTTTCCACCGAATAATCAGCGTTGTAAATATATATAGAGAGATTTACATGTTAAACAAACAGCACAGGATCACAGTAGTTCATTTAGGCAATACGTAATCCATACCAACCACCGGGGACTCACTTTTAAGCGTGTGTGTGTGCGTGTGTGTGTGTGTATGTGTGCAGGCTTCTCTTCCAAGCGGATGAAAGCTAGAAAATCCTCCTTTATTTGGTCCGTTGCGCTTGCAAAAAATAAAAAATAAAATAAATATCCCCCCGGCCAGACAAAGTGGCCAGAATTGCGTACTGGTGTCGAATGCAGTTTGGGAGCACGCTGCAAGCATATGCGTGGTTAGTGACACGCCGCTCGGCCCCTCCCCTCAGCACAAAAGACAGGGGGAGCGTTTTAGCAGGCAGGGCGAAAAGGCTTGGGAAGGGCGGAATACACACGGGAGACGCTTTTTAAAAGCATGGTTTCGCACCGCCGCTTTGTATTTATAACCTGTTTTTAGAGTGACCTCGAAGGATTGAGGTGGATTATAAAGCAGAGTAATTGCATTTGTACAAACGAATCTAATATTAAAGCCATTCCTTATGTTCTTATGGGAACATATGCTTTTCTGCACCGTGTGTGTGTGTGTGTGTTTAGTTTACTGAGCTTTGAGT
>JACRUU010000027.1:7087088-7114588 GCA_030449085.1 Kryptopterus vitreolus | reverse complement strand
TGAAGCTGCACCGAAGTCTTTAGCATGAGTCAAATGACAAATTGATGCACACTAACACTTTATTTTTGCCTAATTTGCGGGGAGAACTGTCATGACAATGTGGTGTTTACTCAGGGAAACAAGGAAATTATTTCGAGTGGCCACCCCTGTGTCATAGGGGGAGGAGGTTGCTTGGATGTTGCATGGGGGTATCGCCAAGCTGCCACTCTTGGGTCCTTGAGTAAGGCCCTTAACCCTCTGTGCTCCAGGGGGCGCTGTATCATGGTTGACCCTGTGCTCTGATCCCAGCTGGGATATGCAAAGAAAAGAGTTTCACTGTTCTGTAATGTATATGTGACAAATAAAGACTGTTCTATTCTTCTATTCTAATCTGTATGGGGCCCCAGTGTGTTTAGCATTGAGAAGATATCTGGCTGATCACATGGTGAAGTTTTTTTGGTGCCTTCACTTGTCGCCAACGGCAACCAATTTCTATCTGCAAACTACAAACGCTGTTACGTCGATTCTGGTCCAGTGCTATGGGTTCAAACTATTTCACAATCAGATTCGAATTGGTTACAAACTACAAAAAATATTCTATTTAAATATCATCATGGACCATTAACCCTTCACCTGTAAACCAGTCTAGTAAACATAGTTACATTCTTCCCGATTCAGGAAATTTGGGAAGATTGTCCAAGAATTCAATTAACCCTCGCCATGTCATGTCTTTGTTTAAACGACTTAAATATGCTGAATAAAATCACAAACGTACTCTCCATACATGCTGACATAACCCCCCTCTGCACTAGGTACACTACAAGCAGCATCGTAATAAATATCCATTATCTAATATCCGGTGTGCATGTTCTATGTGTATATGCAACTTTGCTACTTCGCTCTCTTTTCCATGAGTCTGTCTCATCAACTTTCATCCTTGCGATTGTTCAGCGAAACAAGAAAACTCTTTCGGTCGTCTCACTTACTCCTTTAAGACCACCCATCGTTCACAAACTGGTGTGTGACTCCGCCCTACCTCTCGATACAGCAATAAAACACAAACGCTTGCTTCAATACAATATCATTTTATTAGCGTAGTGCTTTCGTTGTCAGGAGGCACCTTGACAGAATTATATTCATTCATTCATTCATCTTCTACCGCTATATCTGATCTTCCCTCGGGTCACGGGGATCAGGCGTCTCAGGCGTCTATGGGCATTAAGGCAAGATACACCCTGGATGGAATGCCAACCCATCGCAGGACACACACACACACACACACATTCATACACTAGGGACAATTTTCCAAGGTGCCCATCAACCTACCGTGCATGTTTTTGGACCGGGAGGAAACCGGAGAACCCGCAGAAAAACCCCCTGAGGCACGGGGAGAACATGCAAACTCTAAACAGGCGAACGTGCTAACCACTAAGCCACCTGATGCATTTCCATTATAGATATATATTACAAGAATCCAACCTAGAGGTCAAATGAAAAGACCTTGAAGAGAAATGATGTAATCAGGATGGTTGAGGACGGAGCGCTGTTCCCTTAATTAGACCATTTTCTAGTCTATCAAAGGAGAACAGTGTCAAAAGATCAAGCAGCACAAGTGAAGACATGAATGTGAGACGGGACAGTACAGATTATAAATGACCCTATTTATAATGTAATAAGTAGTGTAACTTTTCAATTACTTTATAAACGTTTGGGATTAGATTAGACTACCTTTTGAATACTTTCAATTGCACTCGGAAAATTTTGTCTGGGGTTGGGGGGGGCGGCAGGGGTGGTTGTGCGGTGCTGTTTGGGATTTGTAATCTGTAACATTTTCAAAAGTAACTGTAATTTAACTGCACCTTTTTTTCTCAGTGACTGTAACGGATTACTGTTACTTTCATTTTGTAATTCAATTACGTAACGCTGTTACATGTTACTAGTACTGCAAGTTTTTTTAAATAAGTGACTGTAATGGATTACTGTTACTTTTATTTTGTAATTCAATTACGTAACGCTGTTACATGTTACTAGTACTGCAAGTTTTTTTTAAATAAGTGACTGTAATGGATTGCTGTTACTTTTATTTTGTAATTCAATTACGTAACGCCGTTACATGTTACTAATACTGCAAGTTTTTTTAAATAAGTGACTGTAATGGATTACTGTTACATTTATTTTGTAATTCAATTACGTAAGGACGTTACATGTTACTAGTACTGCACATATTTTTTCTCAGTGACTGTAATGGATTACTGTTACTTTTATTTTGTAATTCAATTACGTAACGCCGTTACGTTAATAATACTGCATGTTTTTTTTCTCAGTGAGTAACGGATTACTGTTACTTTTAATTTGTAATTCCATTACGTAACACCGTTACATGTTACTAGTACTGCACGTTTTTTTAAATAAGTGACTGTAATGGATTACTGTTACTTTTATTTTGTAATTCAATTGGGTAACGCCGTTACGTAACTAGTACTGCACGTTTTTTCTCAGTGACCGTAATAGATTACTGTTACTTTTATTTTGTAATTCAATTACGTAACGCTGTTACATGTTACTAGTTACATGTTACTAGTTACACCCAGAACACTGATGATGACGACTTTGGCCTGTTGTACGGGAGATGAGATAATGATAGGATAATGATTGAATGAAAGACCTATACATTGTGTAACTGTTGTAAATGATCTATATTTAATCTAAATGTTAATAGTCTTTATTTAACCAAAAACCAAAGCACCGGAATAAACACAAAAATAAGCACACAGGGAGACGGGATGGGATCGGCGAGGGGACGGACTGGAATATAAAGATCAGACAGGTTAGCGCGGACAAACAAACACGGGCGAGGGAAAACAGGGAGGACCGTGTCCCTGTAAGAGGTACGCAACCAAAATCTACTGAGAGCTACCGAGAACGGACCAGGAGTGGAGGGAGAACGGGGATTAAGTAGGGAGTGAGACAGAGGGAGAGAAACAAGGTGCAGCTGGTGCTAATTAGGGAGAGAGAGAGGGATTGGGAAACAGGGCAGGGAGGAGCGAGGAATGTGAGGGAACCCGTGACAAATATCATATCACTTTCTTTTTTTCTCTTATATTCAATTATATAGAAATAAACAGATACCAGCTTCTGAAATATATTTTTAAAAAATTCACTTCTCGTCCTAGAAAAATGGTCAAATGATGACTAAATTTGTCCAATGCAATCGTCAGAAAAGGGTCCACAGGAACACATGAAAAACAATGGTAAATATTTTGCATGTATTTAGCCAAAAAATACTGCCAGAAAAGCCAGATAATAAGAAGCCGAAATGTATCTTAGCAGCAGCTTTACACACCCAGATGTTGCACGCAGTGCAAATTTGGATAGTACAATAGTGTTTATGTGTGACCACAAAACCGTTTCCTGGACCATGCCCTGAATTCACTGTGACTGTGCCACCTAGTGGAAGATACCAGGAACTGTTTTTTAATACAAAATACATTTTGTGAAGAATGTGTGTTACAAACATATATGGAGGTCACCAAATTGCTTGGTGTACGTCTTATGGAGAAGTTGACCTGGCCACACAACATCAGCTCCATCAGCATGAAATCCTAGCAGCATTTTTCCTCCCTGAGCATGCTGATCTTCCTCCCCCACACTGCCTATTGTTAGGGAAACGATTTTGTCAGCACTCATTCCGCAGTATTAGTGATTAGCGGTGTTCTAACAACACTGTTACAATAAAGATTCATTCATTCATCTTCTACCGCTTTATCCGATCTTCCCTCGGGTCACGGGGAGTCTGTGCCTATCTCAGGCGTCTATGGGCATTAAGGCAGGATACACCCTGGATGGAATGCCAACCCATCACAGGGCACAAACACACACACACACACACTCTCACATTCACACACTAGGGACAATTTTCCAAGGTGCCAATCAACCTACCGTGCATGTTTTTGGACCGGGAGGAAACCGGAAAACCCGGAGAAAAACCCCCTGAGGCACGGGGAGAACATGCAAACTCCACACACACATGGCCGAGACGGGAATCGAACCCGGACCCTGGCGGTGTGAGGCGAACGTGCTAACCACTAAGCCACTGTGCCCCCGTGTTTCAGGACAGAGAAGTAGAAAACAATTTTTAATAATAATAATAATTGTTTACATTTATATGGTGCATTTCTGGACACTCAAAGCACTTTATATTATGAGAGGGGGATCTCCTCCTCATCCACATGGATGATGTGACGGCAGCCATAGTGCGCCAGAACGCCCACCATACACCAGCTTACTGGTGGAGAGGAGACAGAATGATGAATCCAGTCAGTAGATATGGGGACGGTTAGGAGGCTGTGATGGTCAGAGGCCAATGGGCAAATTTGTAGGGGTCTACAAAAAAAATCTACTCTTTTACGAAAGACATCGTGGAACAGAGAGCCTCAGTTTAACATCTCATCCGAAAGATGGTGCTTTTTGATAGTATAGTGTCCCAGTCACTATACCTGGGTGTTAGGACCCCCACAGACCACAGGCTATGCGCCCCCTGCTGGTCACACTAACACCTCTAATAGCAGCAACCTAGTGGTCTCCCATCTAGGTACTAACCAGACTCATCCCTGCCTAGCTTTAGTGGGCAACCAGTCTTGGGTTACAGGATGATATGGCTGCTGGCTTTGAGAAGCAAAAAAAGTTAAGAAGATGATGATGATGATGATGACACTATTGAGGGATGATGTCACTATGGAATCTTATAAATAATGCAAGGCTGTTGGGACATGCAAAAAACAAAAACAAAAATCAAGGTAGGACTTCCTCGGGAGTTCCCTCCAGCTCCAGGTGTGTTCCGCCCCATAAGAGTGAGTAGACGCTGGAATAACCAAGACCCCGCTCCATCCTTTTGATGCACTGAACATCTGCAAACATCCCGACTCATTTAGTGAAGAACCACCTCTGGATCCCATTCTTTAGATTCCATATCATCGGACTGTAACAGAACAGCTGAAGGACATTATTGACAATCGCACACTACACACTCTGCTGTCCTGCATCACACACAATCACACTCTTAATAACACCCAGATGAGGACGGGGTTTCCCTTTTGAGTCCCGTCCCTCTCATGGTTTCTTCCGCATTCTATTAAGGGAGTTTTTCCATGCCACAGTCGCCCCCAGGCTCTCTCTCATCAGGGATAAATACACATAAATCATCCATATAAATATTTAATGTTCTGTAATTATCCCATTCTGTAAAGCTGTAAAGCAATGCACATTGTGAAAAGCGCTATAGAAATAAAAATGAATTGAGGTTCCTTATTAGAGCTCTATGGAACTGCAATTAAAACAAGTTTGCTCTTTCTAATCCACGTCTTGTGAAGACATGTGACATTTTGGCATCAGAAGACACAGCTTTTGTCAAGGGAGGGTTTTTTTCTCTCAAACAACATGTTCTACAATGTAACCATCGTGAGCATCGGGAACTAGTGAGTCAAGAGTCAAGTTTTTATTGTCATTTCAACTACATATATATATATATATATATATATATATATATATATATATATATATATATATATATATATATATATATATATTCGATTCTCGTCTTGGCCATGTGTGTGTGTGGAGTTTGCATGTTCTCCCCATGCCTCAGGGGGTTTTTCTCCGGGTTCTCCGGTTTCCCCCCCGTCCAAAAACATGCACAATAGGTTGATTGGCACCTTGGAAAATTGTCCCTAGTGTGTGTGTGTGTGTGTGTGTGCCCTGCGATGGGTTTGGCATTCCATCCAGGGTGTATCCTACCTTAATGCCCATAGACGCCTGAGGCACAGACTCCCCGTGACCCGAGGGAAGATCAGATAAAGCGGTAGAAGATGAATGAATGAACTGAATGAATATATTATATATATATATATATATATATATATATATATATATATATATATATATATATATTTGTGTGTGTGTGTGTAGGACACAAACACAAAACAACAACGACGACCCGTAACTACATGCAGTGCAATATTCATTTTAAAAACATTTTTATAAATTTTACAATAATAGAGTTGTAAACAGTTTGACTTTGATTTGCAAACGTAGCAAGCAGAGCAACAGTAGTACGCAGTGTTTTGGAGTAACTAGTTACATGTCACGGCGTAAAGTAATTAAATTATAACATAAAAGTAACAGTAATTCGTTACAGTTACTGAGAAAAAAATGTTTAATTAAATTACAGTTGCTTTCGAAAATGTTTTTTTTTTTGTCTCAGGATGTTATTTTTTCATCAAGCGCCACCTAGTGGACAAATAAAAGTAATCAAAAAGTAATCAAACGTAATCAGTTACTTTACTTTTATAAAGTCAATTGAAAAGTTACACTACTTATACTACATTTTGAATGGGGAAATTTTGTAATCTGTAATCTATAACATTTCCAAAGTAACTATCCCAACACTGGTAGTAATAGTGAAATGTGCAAAATGAGCATGTAAACAGTAACACTGCCTGTGAGACCAGTAGAGACCAGTATATACAATAAACATGTAAAAGCCAGTAAGCAAGGCCTATAACCCTCAACTGCTCAGTTGTAAGTCGCTCTGGATAAGGGCGTCTGCCAAAATCCCGTACATGTAAATCCTCACCAGCTGCATCACTTCCTCATTTGGGAACGGCACCATCTCAGATCGCAAGATCTAGTGAGGACAGCGGAGAAGATCATCAGAGTCTCTCTCAACTCTTTGTCATGGATATTTACACCACATACGTAAAGCTAACTGGATTGTGGATGACCCCCACACACCGCTCACACACACATTATTCACACCCCTACCATCAGGAAAGCAGTTGTGAAGCCTTTGGGCCCTCACAGAACTAAACCGAACGGAGCACACAGTTTATTCATTCATTCATTCATTCATCTTCTACCGCTTTATCTGATCTTCCCTCGGGTCACGGGGAGCCTGTTCCTATCTCAGGCGTCTTTGGGCATTAACGCAGGATACACCCTGGATGGAATGCCAACTCATCGCAGGACACACACACTCACTCACACACATTCATACACTAGGGAGAATTTTCCAAGGTGCCAATCAACCTACCGTGCATGTTTTTGGACCGGGGGGAAACCGGAGAACCCGGAGTAAAACACATGGCCGAGACAGGAATCGAACCCGGACCCTGGTGGTGTGAGGCGAACATGCTAACCACTAAGCCACCGTATACATACTCAGTCCAATTCATGTATTCAGCCCCAGCCATATTTATTGAACCATATTATACAGTTTATCCTGTTTACATGCTGCTTTTGCGCAACATTTTTGTATCCGTCCTGTATGTGTCTTGTGTTGTCTTTTGTCTTGCACGGTTATGTTATGATGCTATATGTTGTGTTATGTAGCACCGAGGGTTCTTTCACTGTGTGCTGCATCAGCTATATATAGTCGAAATGACAATAAAAGCTTCTTGACTGAATTGACTTGAAATATGTTGCGTAATGATGCAAGTGATGGCACCATAAGAGTGGCAGCTGAGTGCAGTAGCTCCCATATAGTATGAATACAGGAGGAAGCTGGTAAACAGACGTTTGACAGACGTTCGGACTGGTATAGAGAATATTACCAGTTTAAGGGCGGTCAGATTAAGGTAAACCTGAGCCGAACCAGCGAGTGGAACCTTTCCTTCAATAGTTTTCTATCCCTTGTTGTCCTCTCTGCTCCTTCCTCCTGCTACACAGAGCTCACACACCCACTCCCTCCACCTCCTACGGACTTCACAAATGCATCCCTTTCACACCTCCCCAGTGACTAACAATAGCAGATCACCCATCTTCAGACCCCCACAATGGACCTCTTCCACCTCTTATGGACCTCTTATATAGGGGACCTCCTCTATAGGGAGGTGGTATCTTAGTGATTAAGGCATTGGACTCTGGACCGGAAGATCGCAGGTTCAAATCCCACCACCAGCACCACCAATCTGCCACTAGTGGGATATACATATCACAATATCACATGCCCTTAGGGATATACATATCACAATAAATAGGGTCATAACCATTCTGTTCTGTTTTCATTTACCATGATGATAAGCTGTTAAATAAACAGATATTCTATAAAATATTAATAACAACAACAACAACAATAATAATCATAATGCATTTTTTAAATACATTTTTATTTAAACGGCACCTTTCAAGACTCTCAAGGTCACTGTATAGGAAAAAAATAAATAAATAAGCACTGATATACTATAAACCAGGGGTCACCAACGTGGTGCCCGTGGGCACCAGGTAGCCCCCAAGGGCACATGAGTAGCTCTCAGGCTTGCTATAAAAAGTGCACAACTCATCAGTGAGATGCGTCTATAATGTAAAATGTAGTTAATTCGTTGTTGATAGTCACTGTCAAGTGTATTTACATAGATAAATGAGTATCATTAATAATAATAATAATAATATAATAACTAAAGGTAAATTTGTTATTTCAGAGGAGTATTTCAAACTGGTAGCCCTTTATATGACTCGGTGTCCATGTAGTAGCTCTCAGTTACAAAAAGGTTGGTGATCCCTGCTACTCGGTGTATGTAGTAGCTCTCATTTACAAAAAGGTTGGTTCCATACACAGTATACAAAAGATGAAGTTGCATAGGGAGTGAAACAGCAGAATAACCCTGAACATAAATCAAGTGTAAACATAGCGGAGTTAAGGTGCGAGAAATATGAGCCTATGAACAGTTACTTAAGTTCTCAGCTGTATACACAAACAACATGTACATACAAAGAGAGTGTCTGTCTATAATATGTCACATCTTTTTATAGTTTAGACCTGCTTAAAATCTGAGTAATTATAAAAAAAATAGTTTGAATGTATAAATACATTTCATTGATAAACACATGGGGGGCACGGTGGCGTAGTGGTTAGCACGTTCGCCTCACACCGCCAGGATCCGGGTTCGATTCCCGTCTCGGCCATGTGTGTGTGTGGAGTTTGTGCATGTTCTCCCCGTGCCTCAGGGGGGTTTTCTCCAGGTTTCTCCGGTTTCCTCCCCGGTCCAAAAACATGCACGGTAGGTTGATTGGCACCTTGGAAAATTGTCCCTAGTGTATGAATGTGTGTGTGAATGTGTGTGTGTGTGTTGTGTGTGTGTGTGGTGTGTGTGTGTCCTGCGATGGGTTGGCATTCCATCCAGGGTGTATCCTGCCTTAATGCCCATAGACGCCTGAGATAGGCACAGGCTCCCCGTGACCCGAGAGAAGATCGGATAAAGCGGTAGAAGTAGAATGAATGAATGAATGAATGAATGAATGAATGATAACAATCAAATGCAAACGTACAAATTAACCCAGAAATGTGTAAAAAAAAAACTCATATTAATAATAATTATTATTAATTATTAAACAATATCACAAAAATATGCACATTTGATTGTGACCTAGTTCTTTATCAGCATCTCAAAATATATATTGTTAACTCTAAATAATAACTGAAACTGAAAATACTAATAGTGATGCCTCATATAGAATAAATTCCTCATATAGTTTTGAAACAAATATTCATATTAAGAAAAATGTCTGAGGCTGATTGTAAAGATTAATATGAATGCTGTGCTGTTACTACAGTCACGAAAAGCATATCCATCTACATCAGCAGCTATTTCCAATAACCTGCACTGAGCTGTACTCAACAAATATCGGCACATGACAAATGAAGTTTTCCTAATTATTGTTTTTCCAAGAGCCGCCTGCAGATGGCACTGTTTGCAAAGATTGTGTGGACAACTAGACTAGACGGTGTATACGTTGGCTTGGCTTGAGTCTATTCACTTAACTTATGGCTTAAGTCTAATTCATTCATTCATTCATTCATTCATTCATTTCTTTCATCTTCTACCGCTATATCCGATCTTCCCCTCGGGGTCACGGGGAGTCTGTGCCTATCTCAGGTGTCTATGGGCATTAAGGCAGGATACACCCTGGATGGAATGCCAACCCATCGCAGGGCACACCACACACACACACACACACACACCACACACACACACACACACACACACACACACACACATTCACACACACATTTACACACTAGGGACAATTTAACAAGGTACCAATCAACCTACCGTGCATGTTTATGGACCGGGAGGAAACCGGAGAACCCGGAGAAAAACCCCTTGAGACACGGGGAGAACATGCAAACTCCACACACACATGGCCGAGACGGGAATCGAACCTGGAACCTGGCGGTGTGAGGTGAACTTTTTTTTTTTTTTTGACAATGTAAGCCTCACTATTGATGAAGGTATACATTTAGAATCCATATTTCTTTAAAGCCGCTTTTTATTCATTGTTAAGAGCATTGAATGGAATTGATGCGGTCTGGTTGACATCGGCCGTTAGGGGGCAGTATATCTCTTGGAAACTCAGCTCGACTGCTGGGTGGTATTTGTGTTTTGCAACAACAACAAAAAAAAATAGATAAATAAATAAACACAGGTAGGATTTTTTTTTTGTAAACCCCTTTTTTGTATTCGTATTTGTGTGTGTGTGTGTGTGTGTGGTGGGGGGGGGGTTATTACATTCCCTATGCCTATGTCTGTCGATGCTGGAATACTGGAAGCTGTAAATTTCCCTCAGGGATGAATAAAGTATCTATCCATCTCTATCTTTTGGCCACTCAGCTTCACATTGGTTAGTTTTATTGAGAAATGAGGACGTGGTAAATTCTGGAGAGCAGGACTTTTTCTACGACAGTTTGTTGTTATGTAAATAAATATAATGAATAGAGAATTCCGTCTTGTACTTTTTAGCTTCATTAAACACTGAAATACTGATATCATCACATACGGAGCCAGGAAACCCAGGTGTGTCAATGTTTTTTTTATGATAATAATAATAATAATGATGATGACGATGATAATAATAATAATAGTAGGATCAGAGGTGGCAAAAGTACACAAATGCTTCACTTATGCACAAGTACTGATACTCATCTTTTAAAAAGTACCGACTACACTTTTTTCACTTTATTAAAGTAAAGAAATATGTGCTCGGATATACTTAAGTAAAACGTATCTGTTCTGAATCTACCTTCAATTAAAAATCTTCATGTTTTTTTTTTTAATCTAATCAACATGAATATGGACAAATGCTTTAAAATACAATAGAAGAGTCTTTATTTGTCACATACACATTACAGCATATCCCAGCCTGTTTTTGGAAGCTGGGGTCAGAGCGCAGGGCCCCCCGAGAGGTTTAAGGGCCTTGCTCAAGGTCCCAAAGGCAGCATCTTGGTGATACGGACCCCCCGATCAGTAATCCAGCACCTTAAACCACTGAGCCCCACCCCTCCTCCTCATTATACAAACATTATACATTATGCATAAACTCCCCCATGTATTATGCAAATGTACGTTTATTATTAGCATAACCAAACACAACACAGAGCACAACAAGATAATATTCTAGTAACTGTTTTAAAGTGACAATGGTGTTTTAAATAACGCAAATCATTTCCCCTAACGAAGCCGTTTCCACACAGATGGTTAATGAGGAGGAGAAACTTTTTTTTCGTCTTAAATACGAATAACACTGTCAGAGAATATTTGTATGTGAAATTAGACACTTTGACCTTTCTATTCATAAATGCATCGCGTCTGTGAAGCAAGTATTCACTAAGATTCAGGTTGTTTTATTTATGTGTCTGTAAAGAGAACGATGTATTGTTTTTATCTGTAAAAAAAAAAAAAAGGTATTAAAGTTCGTTTCGGCTTGCTGAGGAAAAAAGATCGGTCGACACCAATGCGCTAATTTACGGATATGTTCATCATGACGGATTTTGGTGCTTGGCGCGATAGTAAAGCAAACGTTTACTGATTAACTGTTTATTTATTTAATTATGTAATAAATTATCTGTTTATTTATTTTTATGCCCAATTAAATACCTAAATATGTCAAATTAAATGTTTTAATTTTGACTCTAATATTTATTTATTTTTAGAAATTATATAGCATAGTAATTCATTCATTCATCTTCTACCGCTTTATCCGATCTTCCCTCGGGTCACGGGGAGCCTGTGCCTATCTCAGGCGTCTATGGGCATTAAAGCAGGATACACCCTGAATGGAATGCCAACCCATCGCAGGGCACACACACACTCACATTCACACATACACATTCACACACACATTCATACACTAGGGACAATTTTCCAAGGTGCCAATCAACCTATCATGCATGTTTTTGGACCGGGGGAAACCGGAGAACCCGGAGAAAAAACCCCTGAGGCACGGGAAGAACATGCAAACTCCACCCACACATGACCGAGACGGGAATCGAACCCGGATCCTGGCGGTGTGAGGCGAACGTGCTAACCACTACGCCACCGTGCCCCCCTAGCATAGTAATATTTGACATAATATATACCTAATATAATAATAGGTATCTAATAGATATACATATATAATATCTTAGTAGGTATCTAACAGTTATACTTATATAGTAGGTATCTAATAGTTATACTTATATAATATAGTAGTGGGTATCTAATAGTTATACTAATATACTATAGCAGTAGTATCTAATAGTATCTAATAGTTATACTTATATACTATAGCATAGTATCTAGTAGTTATACTTATATACAGTATAGTAGTAGGTATCTAATAGTTATATAATATAGCAGTAATTATCTAATAGTTATATAATATAGTAGTAAGTATCTAATAGTTATACTTATATACTATAGCAGTAGGTATCTAATAGTTATACTTATATACTATAGCAGTAGTTATCTAGTAGTTATACTTATATACAGTATAGTAGTAGGTATCTAATAGTTATATAATATAGCAGTAATTATCTAATAGCTATACTTATATACTATAGCAGTAGGTATCTAGTAGTTATACTTATATACAGTATAGTAGTAGGTATCTAATAGTTATATAATATAGCAGTAGGTATCTAATAGTTATACTTATATAATATAGTAGTGGGTATCTAATAGTTATATATAGTATAGCAATAGGTATCTAATAGTTATACTTATATAATATAGAAGTAGGTATCTAATAGTTATACTTACATAATATAGCAGTGGGTATCTAATGGTTATACTTATATAATATAGCAGTAGGTATCTAATCTAGGTATTCCCCACCTCTGAAAATTAGTCGTTATCTAATATGAGCCTGAGGTAAGACATTATATTCACAGGTTTATTCCTGTGCAAATTCATTCATTCATTCATTCATCTTCTACCGCTTTATCCTATCTTCCCTCGGGTCACGGGGAGTCTGTGCCTATCTCAGGCGTCTATGGGCATTAAGGCAGGATACACCCTGGATGGAATGCCAACCCATCACAGGACACACACACGCGTGCATACACTAGGGACAATTTTCCAAGGTGCCAATCAAACTTACCGTGCATGTTTTTGGACCGGGAGGAAACCGGAGAACCCGGAGAAAAAAACCCCTGAGGCACGGGGAGAACATGCAAACTCCACACACACACATGGCCGAGACGGGAATCGAAACCCGGATCCTGGCGGTGTGAGGCGAACGTGTTAACCACTTAGCCACCGTGCCCCCTGTGCAAATTATAAAATTGAAATCAATTTTAAGCCCCTGTTCTTGCCTGTTCATATTTTTAAACATGTATGTAACAGAGAAAAATAATCAAATTACTGTAACCCAATAAAGCAATTGTTGTTTTTCTCAGGACAAAAAAAAAAAACCCAAGCCATAAACAATCAGTGGAAAGGAGACGACATGCTTACATGCTTAAAGTTCAAACACAACTGGACTGAACCGAGACCACCGTCGTGGATCAGTCACGGTAGGACTTAATTAAATCCTTATTAAACCCATTTTAAGATGCGTGATTTGCTCACCTCAGTGTTTAATCTATAGTGTGACCCTTGAAAATGTAGGATTAATATAGAGCTTGATGTTGGTGATAATACGAGCACATGTTCTCCCAGTGATTATTCCTATTGTCCAGACTGTAACTGTAGTTCTGGTTCCTCGGTTCATGCTCTGAAATGGTCTAAGACACCACAAGGTGTGCGCTCATCACTGACATGGGGAGAACCCTGGGGAAAATGCACACTATTGTACACACACATGTATATACATACCTACGACATAAATATAACGGAAAAAAGGAATAGTGCAGACATTTATAATAAATAAATGGGGAAAAAATAGTGGTTTAAGGCGCTGGGTTACCGATTGGAAGTTCAGGGTTCGAGCCCCGGTATCGCCAAGCTGCCACTCTTGGTTCCTTGAGCAAGGACCCTTAACCCTCTGTACTCTAGGGTGCACTGTATCATGGATCAGCTCTGACCCCAACTTCCAAACAAGCTGGGATATACATGTCCACTTACACACAGTGTTTATGAAGGAACTCGGCTGGTTGTTTGTTCCATCTTGGAGAAGTAAACACAGATCTTCTGTGGATGGAGACGTTCTCACATCCTTCTGTCTCTTCATGTAAATCCCACACACACTCCATGATGTAGAGATCAGGGCTCTGTGGGGGTCGTGCCATCACTTCCACTACTTCTTCAAAAGTTAGCAACACCAAATATTGATTTGATTTCGCTCATGTCGCATTTTGCAAACGGACAACATAAACAATCGTTATTTATATTCCTGAAAGCATTTTTTTGTTTACAGCCCACAGTACTGTATGTGAATTAAGAATTTCGCCGTGCTGTAATGTATACGTGACAAATAAACGCTATGATATAAATCGATGAACGATAAATGTCAGCGTGAGCGAATTTAATCTGTAATCCGGTTTTAAACCGGAAATGAAATATGTACAATATTCATTCAAGATCTATCTAAGATTTAAACTAAGCCGCTGCATACTGAGATTCTAATGAACCACTGCTTCCATGTATCATCCGTGTATATTGCATAGTCCACAAAGCACTAGTGTGGGGTGGTATAAGTGGTTAAGGTGTTGAACTCTGGACCGGAAGATCACGGGTTCAAACCCCACCACCACCAAGCTGCCACTAGTGGACCCTTGAGCAAGGCCCTTACCCCTCAATTGCTCAGATGTACATTACACTGCATAAGGGCGTCTGCCAAATGCTGTAAATGTAAATGTAGTGTTGTATTGGCATATTGTGGTCCTTTACCAGGTCTTTTTCGAAAAGAAACTTCGAAATCCATGAGCGAAATGAAGATTAAGCGTTTGTTCACACCATCATTTTGACCACTGAAATAGATATTAATGGCTGATACGTCCCAGTGCGCAGACATTTCAGCTACATTCTGCATGTGCAACCCAAAACCTTAAATTACACCAAGCCTTTGTGGATTGAAATTCGATTACAACCCATTCCAAATAGTATGTGATATGTAACTGATCTATAATTCACTGTATACTCACAGCATTCTCTGGATTAAACAATATATATCTTTTCACACACACACACACACACACACACACACACACACACACACACACACACACACACACACACATACTTCCTCTCAGCTCCTTCCTTTCATCCTTTACTGAAACACACAAGCACACCTACCAAAACACCATGTTAATTATTATGAATTATTATAGAAATGTTTTTGGAAATATTTACACCTGCATTCGAAGGCGGTGCTGTAATGAATTTTCTTTAAGTAGGAATTCATTCATTCGTTCATCTTCTACTGCTTTATCCAATCTTCCCTCGGGTCACGGGGAGTCTGTGCCTATCTCAGGCGTCTATGGGCATTAAGGCAGGATACACCCTGGATGGAATGCCAACCCATCACAGGACGCACACACACACACACACACACACACACACACGTGCATACACTAGGGACAATTTTCCAAGGTGCCAATCAAACTTACCGTGCATGTTTTTGGACCGGGGAGGAAACCGGAGAAAAAAACCCCTGAGGCACGGGGAGAACATGCAAACTCCACACACATGGCCGAGACGGGAATCGAACCCGGACCCTGGCGGTGTGAGGCGAACGTGCTAACCACTAAGCCACCGTGCCCCTAAGTAGGAATTATATTACCTTATAAAAAAGGTTCATTATTAATTATTGTATAAGCGTGTCTACATTACCAGAAAAATCTAGAGCTGGGAATCTAAAGAACATGGTTTCTTTTTTTTTTAGCAACACACACCACACCACTGTCAAAGGTTTAGAGACGAGTTTAAGTGTATTTACTTCATTTTACTTTAAAGTTACATTACGTTTGCTTACCTTCAGTGTGTATTGGGAATGTATCGTCGTAATAAAGAACTGTGCAATGTCATTTTGCCTTGATAGTTAGTATTTAAATTACAATGTTGACTGATAAGGCATTGGACCAGAAGATTACAGGTTCAAATACAACAAACCAGTGGGCCCTTGAGCAAGGCCCTTAACCCTCAATTGCTCTATTGTATCGCTCTGGATAAGTGCGTCTACCAAATGCTGGAAATGTAATGCAATGTGCTCCCAATGCATTTACATCTAATACCCTTGATATTCACAATGCACTTCCTCTTCCATCAGTGTAATCAACAAAACAGAACCATTATCAGAGGCTGATCTACGGATGCATCAAGACATTTATGGCATTTTGCAGGGGGCATTTTTGCAGAGCGACAGCTAAGGGTCAAAGGGCCTTGCTCAAAGGCACACTGGCGGCAGCTTGGTGGTGGTGATGAGATTTGAACCTGTGATCTTCCCGTCCAGAGACCAATGCCTTAACCACTAAGTTACATTGGGAGCAGCAGCAAAAGACGAGTGGCAAAGAAAGTGTAAAAAAAAAAAAAAAAAAAAAAGGAAAAAAAGAAAAGAAAAAGCCTACTATGTTTACGCACACTATTTTTCATTGATTCATTCATCTTCTACCGCTTTATCTGATCTTCCCTCGGGTCACGGGGAGCCTGTGTCCTATCTCAGGCGTCTATGGGCATTAAGGCAGGATACTCCTTCCTGGATATTCCTGGATGGAATGCCAACCCATCGCAGGGCAACACACTCACACACACACATTCATACACTAGGGACCATTTTCAAGGTGCCAATCAACCTACCGTTCATGTTTTTGTACCGGGGGAAACCCGGAGAAAACCCCCCTGAGGTTGGGGAGGACATGCAAACTCACGCGCACACACACACATGTCGGCGGCGGGAACCCGAAAACCCAACCCTAGAGGTGTGAGGTGAACGTGCTAACCGCTAATCCACCTTCCACACTGTTTTTATTTTTTGTTTATTTTTCTTTCCATTTATTTATTATTAATGCCAGCACTGTTTCTTTTTCTCCTATACATATTGGACGGTTGTAAGAAGCATTTCGCTGCATGTCGCACTCTGTACGTATGTGTATGTGACATATAAAATGAGAATTTTGACTATTTCAGACGTTGCTAAAAGTCATCTCCATTATACAGAAAGAGTGCAGACAACGCACAGAAGAAGAAAAAAAAACGTGTAAAGCAGAAAAAGGAGTAGGACATTCGCAAAGGTAAACGAACGGGGATGCGTCATACGCAGAACTGCTTTCTATTAAAGACACAGAGCACAAAATGATCTGGGTCACTCTTGTGAAATGAAAGATGGAACCTGACACAGCATCGGCCCCCGTCTTTAGCGTCCCATAATGATCAAACACCACTGGAACAAACTCCAAATGAGCCACCCTTTTTAGGGCGTTCCACGGGTTCCCGAAAATTTGAATGTGAATGGTGTAGAAGCGTTTGGCTCAAGCGTTTTTTCCTATACAGTTGAATTATACACTACATTTACACCAGTAAAATCTCTAGACAGAATCAGTCGGCGTTTACCTGCACATTGTTCTCCCAAACTGGCTTAGCACAGCAATTGGTCAGTGATAATGATATGCAGTTTTACCTCAAAAGGAATTCCAGTCATCGTTAAAAAGCAAATGGGAGCACGTCTGCCTCTTAGCACCCTGCAATGAATGCTTTTAGCTTAGAGTCCCTGACACAGGCATTGAAAGCCTTTTTGGGGGTGGAGGGAGTGCTTATACGAACTCAAATCACTTAAACACTATGTTCTCACTTAAGTCTAAAAGAAAACCCTGACCTATGTCATATTGTTCAAACCAATGTAAAGAGGGGGAACTATGGCTTAGTGTTTAGCACGTTCGCCTCACACCTCAAAGGTCCGGGTTCGATTCCCGTCTCGGCCATGTGTGTGTGGAGTTTGCATGTTCTCTCCGTGCCTCAGGGGTTTTTTCTCCGGGTTCTCTGGTTTCCTCCCGGTCCAAAAACATGCACGGTAGATTGATTTGCACCTTGGAAAATTGTCCTTAATGTATGAATGTGTGTGTGAGAGTGTGTGTGCACTGCGATGGGTTGGCATTCCATCCAGGGTGTATCCTGCCTTAATGCCCATAGACGCCTGAGATAGGCACAGGCTCCCCGTGACCCGAGGGAACATATAGCGGTAGAAGATAAACGAATGACCCCGCACGGCACGTTGGCCCTTGCTCAAGGGCCCACTAGTGGTAGCTTGGTGGTGGTGGTGGGATTAGAATCTTCTGGTCCAGAGACTTAACCACTGAGCTATACCACCTCCCTATTCTTTATAGCATGTGTCTATCTCAGGCGTCTTCGGGTATCAAGACAGGACACACCCTGTATGGAACGCCAACTCTTCGCACACACACTCACATTCACACACTAGGGACAGTTTTTCCAAGGTGCCAATCAACCTACCGTGCATGTTTTTGGACCGGGAGGAAACCGGAGAACCCGGAGAAACCTCCCCCTGAGGAACTGGAAGAACATGCAAACTCCACACAAACATCAGAGGTGGGAATCGAACCCACAACCCTGGAGGTGTGTGTCAAACGTGCTAACGTGCTAAACCACTGTGTCCCGGTTAACAGGAATGTCCACGTGATCTTTCTTTTTTTTTTTGCATTATCATTGGAGGTAGATGTATTTCGATGATGTAAAACACTTTCTATTCTGAGATTATGAAAAGTAGAGTGGATAATACCTACACTATAAAAATAATACTATTAGCAAAATGTAAATCTGGCTAAAAATGATGTTTGGGTAACATTTTTGTTGTTGTTGTTGTTGTTGTTGAATCCGTCGTGAACTTTGCTGAGACTTCCCAACTCCGATTAATGATACCAACGTTTACTTATGTTTATCTTGTCTTCCCGCAAAGGACAAGAACACCTGTGGTACAGAACACAATAGAAGAATAAATCGGTTGCACAAGCCGGTGCATGCTCAGCGCTCGTCCCGAGCCGGGATTATTTCAGAGGTTTCCATGTCGGGGAAAGTTCTCTGCCATACAAGTTCAGCTAAATCAAATCAAATCAAAATAAATAAAAACAACAACAACAAAATACCATTTTCACGCATTTGGGATTTTAGATTTACACCAGAAGTCAAAAGCTTGGACACGCCTTCCTGTTTAATGTTTATTTTTATTCCTATTTGTTTTCATTAGGGAGGGGTGTCGATCAATGGATTCGGAAGGAAGGTCTTGGGTTCGAGTCCCGGTATTGCCATGCTGCCATCCTTGGGTCCTTAAGCAAGGGTCTTAACCCTCATGGCTCCAGGGGGCGCTCTTCTATTCATTCTATTCTAAGTGGTGCTGCTCAGGTTGCTTTATCACAAGTACAGGATCGGAAGGGGGGGGGGGTCGGGGGGGGGGGGGGGGGGGGGGGGGGGGGGGGTTCAAGCACCGGTATCACCAAGCTGCCACCTTTTTGGTCCTTGAGCAAAGAAACTTAACCCTCTGTGCCCTAGGGGGCTGTATCACGGCTGACCCTGCGCTCTGACCATAGCTTGCGAAGAGAGAATTTCACTGTGCTGTAATGTATATGCGACAAATAAAGGCTCCTCTATTCATATTTACATTCTCACTGAAGGAAAAAAACAACATATACTATGAAACGTTTGCATGATTACTTTGTTTGCTAAATCGTTCTGTAGGTGTTTGTTCACAGTTGACCTTTAACCTACAATGTAAACAGTCGTGAAAATAAAGCAATTCAATGAGTCCAGACTTTTGACTGGTAATGTACTTCCTCTTGGGGCAGGGTGGCTTAGTGGTTAGCACGTTCGCCTCACACCTCCAGGGTCGGGGGTTCGATTCCCGTCTCGGCCATGTGTGTGTGGAGTTTGCGTGTTTCTCCCCGTGCCTCAGGGTTTTTTTTCTCCGGGTTCTCCGGGTTCTACGGTTTCCTCCCGGTCCAAAAACATGCACGGTAGGTTGATTGGCACCTTGGAAAATTGTCCCTAGTGTGTGAATGTATGTGAGTGTGTGTGTGTGTGTCCTGCGATGGGTTGGCATTCCATCCAGGGTGTATCTTGCCTTAAAGCCCCATAGCCGCCTGAGATAGGCACAGACCCGAGGGAAGATCAGATATAGCGGTAGAAGATGAATGAACACACCTTTGAATAGATACGGTGAGGTAAGTTTGTTGACATATTTCTAGCCATAATGGCGCATATCAGCTTTTTATTTACAAAAATAAAAAAGGGATAATATTTAAGAACAATCGTAAAGCCGGGTTACAAATTGTGTAAGAAAAAGGAGCCACGTCACACAGGGCGAGAGGTAGCCACACCTTATTCCTGCGCTGTCTGTAACGCCTGCAGCGCCATAGCCGACAACAACGCTTTATTCATTCATTCATTCATCTTCTACCGCTTTATCCGATCTTCCCTCGGGTTACGGGGAGTCTGTGTCTATCTCAGGCGTCTATGGGCATTAAGGCAGGATACACCCTGGATGGAATGCCAACCCATCACAGGGCACACACACACACACACACACACACGCACACACACACACACATTCATACACTAAGGACAATTTTCCAAGGTGCCAATCAACCTACCGTGCATGTTTTTGGATCGGGAGGAAACCGGAGAACCCAGAGAAAAAACCCCTGAGGCACGGAGAGAACATGGAAACTCCACACACACATGGCCGAGATGGGAATCGAACCCGGACCCTGGAGGTGTGTGAGGCGAACGTGTTAACCACTAAGCCGCCGTGCCCCACAACAACGCTTTATTTCATCTTTATTACTAAAACATACCAAATCTATTTCCCACACCTTATTTGTTTACCCGGAGTAAACACACAGCGTAGAAGTAGAGCGTAGTAATTCCGACTTCCAAAAATCCACCGCTAAAAAATATCTTCTTTTTTTTTTCAACGATAACCACATCCCCATAGTTTCTCCCCATCCTCTTCTTCCCTTCTCTCTCTAACTCTCTCTCTCTCTCTTTTGTTTTCACTTGCACTTGTTTTTTTTGTACTTTGCTTCTTATTTTCTGCACCTACCCTCCCATCTAGCTGTCCTCCCCCCCCACCTCTTCTTCTCTTACTTTCTGCCTTTCCTGCTGCTTTTCATTCCTATTTTCCTTTTCATTGTTTTTTTTTTTCCCATTCACCCACCCTTTTCTCACTGGGACCTCGGTTTCTTCTCTTCCTCTATTCAGTTTTTTTTTTTTTTTCTCTTTCTTTCTTCTTTATTCTCTTTTTTTTCCCTCAATAGTTGCAGTACTTAAACTGAAAGGGGAAGGAGAAAGAGAGAAAGAGAGGTTGGTTTCAGTAATAGTACAAAACTTCCTACTTGCAGCAAGACTCTGCTATAGGGCTTTTCGCCATTTTATACGATCGAGCCGACGTCAACAAGTAACGCGCATTTTATTCGTTTTAAGCACGGTTCCAACGAAGGTTATAGACGGGCGGCACTGCGTCTGGTTGTGCTCGTCTGCCTAAATGGCGCCGCGCGTTGTTTACGAAATGGACCTGGTTTTCTACGTAACGTCCTTTCCAGTGTCATAACGCACTCGTTACCGTGACACATATAGCGGCGTTATAGAGTCTCCAGGATTTATAACGGTATCCAATATGGTATCGTCCGTGTGTACACTGAACACACGGAGGTATGGAGAATAGCATCAATATTGGACATTGTTTTGTAGGAGCTCTAATGTAGGTTTGAAGATTGAAAGGCACTGATTTAGACTGAAGAAACAACAGCCATTAGTCAGTACGCAAGGCCACTCTGTGTACCGCGCACATAATAAGCCTCTGCAAAAGTAGCGAAAAGTGGTCAGGACAGAAAATGATTAAAAATGCAGAATTGATAAAGCAGCAGATGAATCTCTCTCTCTCTCTCTCTTTCTTTCTCTCTCTCTCTCGCTGTCTTTCTCTCTCACTTCTCCATAAGTAAGAAACGGAAAAAAAAAAAAAAAAAAAAAAAAAGCCCAGCATGATGGAATGGCAGGCTTGAAGGGGAGAGAAAGGTGAAAGACAGATGAAAGTGAAAAGAGATAAAAGCTAGAGTGAGGAGGGTGCAGGATAAAGCAGGAGGAAGGGAGGCCGAGATGAAAGCAAAATGAGAAAAGATAAGAACAGAGTGAGAGAGACGGAAAGGGAAACGGACGGAGAGATAGTGTATGGTGCAGCAAAAGGGGTAACCATGGAAACAAGAAGGTACAAAAGAAGAGAGAGAGAGAGAGACAGAGAGAGAAAAAAGAGAGTGAGAGCGAGAGACTGGGAGACAAAAGGATTTTTGATTTAAAAGAATTTAACTCAGTAAAAAAAAAAAAAAAAGAAAAAAAAAAAAAAAAAGATGAAAAAGTAATTCTGGATGAAATTTGTTGTGCCAGGGAGAGAGGGAGGGATGGAGGGATGGAGCGAGGGATGAATACAAAAGGACGAGGGGAAAGTCACCTGGAAAGGGGGGGGGGGGGGGGGGGGGCAGTTGGCGTTCTTGGAACCTGTATTGAATCCCGAACAATAACAAAAGTGGAGAGACACCTAGTGTTAAGGCGTCAGCGTCGGACACCCGAGAATTCATTTGGCGGTTCCATGGGTAAATGAACAGTAATAACATGTTTATAAGGCTTCACTTAAATCCAGACTTCGTTCATAGGCCTTTATGACACATTTATAAGGCATTATTCAACAGTACCTCTGTGCTTTACTCTTTCATATGTGATGTGACCCCATGACCTGATGTGGCAAAGAAGGGGTGGTGCCTAATTTGGTAAACTTGTGTGTGTGTGTGTGTGTGTGTGTGTGTGTGTGTGTGAGTGTGTGTGTGTGTGTGTGTGTGTGTGTGTGTGTGTGTGTGTGTGTGTGTGTATGTTTTTTCCATACAAAATCACTGTGGCTGAAAACTTGCCTTCATGTTTGCCTATCCATCCAGAATAGGAAGCAGACACACGGCTCTTATTCTATGGTTTAGAAACTCTTGTGGCTTTCTTTTCTTTCTCTTACTCTACTCTCCCTCCTCCTTGTGTTTTTTTTTTCACTCTTGCTCTCTCTCTCTCTTTCTCTTTCCATTTGCTTTATGTTCTCGCTCACCTTTCCTCTTGATCTCTCGCACGCTCTCTCTCTCTCTCTCTCTCTCTCTCTCTCTCTCTCTCTCTGCTCTCTCTCGCTCTCTGCCTATTTCCAATCTCATCTACCTTTCTCCTACACGCGCTCATTTTTCTTCTTTTCCCTCCATCTTCCTCTTTTTGTAGTTCTCTCTTGTGCCACAACCCCCCCCCCCCCACACACACACACCACATACCACCCTCCCCCCAACCCACCCCATCTATTCTTTTTTTTTATATTCCTCGGTGAATGCTCTTCTCCTCCCTCAATTCCTTTTTTTTTCTCTCCCCCCTCTCTCTTTCCCATCGCTCGCTTCTCGCTTTTCTTAGCGTAATTATATCTTTTCATTCTGTCGTTCTTTCTTTCTTTTTTTTTGCTCCCCAATGCCATATCTTTTATTTTGTGGACGTGTGAAAATATGCTTATGCCGCAGTTGCCACTTTCCGGGGGAACGTTTTGCTTAATTCATGCAGCTTGTTTGTAAGTTTTTTGTTTTTGTGTTTTTTTTTTTTGCATGGGACAAAAATAAATGGCAAAATAGTTGGGTGTAAAGGATTAAAGACGTCCAGAACGCAAGTGGCAGTCATGAAAAGGCTCTCCTCGTGTCACAAAAGAGACATGTCCTTTCTGACTGGGGAGTTGTGATAAATAAATAAATAAATAAATAAGATGGTATTTTAGTAGATATTTCTCATCTCTCCTCTATACACATTACCCCTGTTCATGAAGAGAATCCCAAAGTCAAAGTTCCTATAACCAAAAACACCATAATAATCTCACTATTTTCCCGTTCCCATTGTGGCATGAATTCCTGAAGTGTCCTGAAACATTCCTTAGAGATCCATGTGATGCCATTTTAACTATTCACACGACAAGCTTTGGCTCAACACTAATATGTCTGTGGACGTCTCAGCAACATGTGATCAAGATTTCATCAGCAGAACTGTGTGGTTTGCATGACAGATAGACAGACAGACAGACAGACAGATATACAGACAGACAGATAGATAGGTGGTAGCCCAGGTGTTGGACTCTGGACCGGAAGATCACGGGTTCAAAACCCACAACCACCAAGCTGCCACTAGTGGGCCCTTGAGCAAGGCCCTTAACCCTCAATTGCTCAGTTGTAAGCAGCTCTGGATAAGGGTGTCTGCCAAATGCTGTGAAGATAGACAGACAGACAGACAGACAGACAGACAGACAGACAGACAGATAGATAGACACAGACAGACAGACAGACAGATAGATAGATAGATAGATAGATAGATAGACAGACAGATAAACACACAACCACCAAGCTGCCCCTACTGGGCCCTTGAGCAAGGCCCTTAACCCTCAATTGCTCAGTTGTAAGCAGCTCTGGATAAGGGTGTCTGCCAAATGCTGTGAAGATAGACAGACAGACAGACAGACAGATAGATAGATGGATACAGACAGACAGACAGACAGACAGACAGACAGACAGACAGATAGATAGATAGATAGATGGATAGATAGACAGATAGACAGATAAACACACAACCACCAAGCTGCCCCTACTGGGCCCTTGAGCAAGGCCCTTAACCCTCAATTGTAACACCTCTGGATAAGGGTGTCTGCCAAATGCTGTGAAGATAGACAGACAGACAGACAGACAGACAGATAGATAGATAGAAACAGACAGACAGATAGATATATAGATAGATAGATAGATAGACAGACATACAGACAGATAGATAAACACACAACCACCAAGCTGCCCCTACTGGGCCCTTGTGCAAGGCCCTTAACCCTCAATTGCTCAGTTGTAAGCAGCTCTGGATAAGGGTGTCTGCCAAATGCTGTGAAGATAGACAGACAGACCGACAGACAGACAGACAGATAGATAGAAACAGACAGAAGACAGACAGACAGATAGATAGATAGATAGATAGATAGATAGATAGATAGATAGACAGACATACAGACAGATAGATAAACACACAACCACCAATCTGCCCCTACTGGGCCCTTGTGCAAGGCCCTTAACCCTCAATTGCTCAGTTGTAAGCAGCTCTGGATAAGGGTGTCTGCCAAATGCTGTGAAGATAGACAGACAGACAGACAGACAGACAGATAGATAGAAACAGACAGACAGACAGACAGACAGATAGATAGATAGATAGATAGATAGATAGATAGATAGATAGATAGATAGATAGATAGATAGATAGATAGATAGATAGATAGATAGATAGACAGATAGATAGAAACAGACAGACAGACAGACAGACAGATAGATAAACACACAACCACCAATCTGCCCCTACTGGGCCCTTGAGCAAGGCCCTTAACCCTCAATTGCTCAGTTGTAAGCAGCTCTGGATAAGGGTGTCTGCCAAATGCTGTGAAGATAGATAGATAGATAGATAGATAGATAGATAGATAGAACTTTTATTGCATAGTTGCATAGTATATATCATATTCTATATATCATGTATTTACTTATCACTGTTATACTGTCAGAATATGTAAATTACCATATATTCTGCATATCACATATACCTATCCCTGCTCTTTTACTCTCACTGTGTCATCTCTCCCTTTTTCTTACTGTTTATATATGCAACTTACCATCGATTTCTTCAAACTGTATACACACACACACACACACACACACACAATTTATTGCACCGTGAAATGCACTTCTGGTTGGATGATAACTGTATTTGGTTGCCTTGTACCCACATGTGCAGTGACAATAACAGCTGAATCTAATCTAATCTAATAGTACAGGACCACAGCGATGAAATGCAGTTTTAGCAAGTGCAAATAGTAGCAATGCATATGTACAGCATTTGTAGTCCAAGTAAATGTATATGGACAGCTTGTAGAATAAATATGCAAATGTGTGTACAGCGATAGATAAGTGGAATGTGCAACTGTGAAAAGTACAAGACTGTTCTTATTCAGTGTAAATTAGACATGTGTGAAAATAGCCCCCACACCCCCACCCAGTATATTTGATATTAACTCATTAACTAAAGACTCTTGACTCCACATCCACATGTGAGAAATGTATCGTATTGCCATCTTCGCACATATGCTGTGTTGTTATGTTACGCCAGGAGGTGGTAGCTCAATGGTTAAGGCGTTGGCCTCTGGACCTGATGATCGCAGCCACCACCCATCACCAAGCTGCCACTAGTGGGCCCTTGAGCAAGGCCCTTAACCCTCAATTGCTCAGTTGTAAGTCGCTCTGGATAAGGGCGTCTGCCAAATGCTGTAAATGTAAATGTAAATGTTATGTGCAAGCCATTTTGACCCGCTCCTCAAATAAATATTATTTTATATATTAATTAATATATATTAATATTATTTATTACTGTAAACATAAACTAGCAAATAGTATTATCTGATATGAGGGTCATGTTTTCTTAACTTGGCTGCCAATAAACGATTGGTTGTTTGTATTTTGCCTGAAAGTAATTACGTTGTGTGTAATTTCAGGCCTTAATATACCAAACTAATGTTTTCATATGTTTTTCAGTGAAAATCGTATCATTTTATACCAAATAATTATTATTTTTTTTACATGCCAGAAAACTGTCTTTTGAATTCTAAAGTTTTATAATAAAAAACAACAACATTTGTATTCATTTAGCACAAAATAGTCCAAGCCTTACTTACATATTAGTGTATGTCAACTGGCACTGCGCTATAGACTCTAACCCTTACTGACTTACTGATGAGGAGGTCAAGGCAGTGAAACATACATATGTGATTTGATAAAAATAATAATTAATTCAATTAGCTTTAATATATGCTTATTTGACACATATAACATACGGTTATATAAGGATTTAGAAATAGTAGTGTTGTTGGCCTAGTTTCTTTTTAAATACAAACACAAACAAAAGTCTTCAGAATTTTCTCCATAATGGTGTGAAAACCCCTGCAGAAAATGTTTACTTTTATTCTTAACTAAATATAGATTCTAAAATCTTTATGCTACTATAAAGATCAGCGTACATGTTTTTGCTATGTGATTTCTGAAAATTTTACTTTTTTTTAGTTAGTCTAGTTTTACTTTTGTGAGGAAATAACGTTGATTAATGCTCCTGAGATTTTAGTCATTTTTAATCTCTAGTTAAGAACCACATGCTTGTTAATTGGTGGTAATTAACAATATATATATATATATATATATATAT
>JACRUU010000027.1:6977088-7084588 GCA_030449085.1 Kryptopterus vitreolus | reverse complement strand
CTTCTCTCACACACATTCATCTCATCTCTTTCACAGCCAAGCACACACACACACACACACACACACACACACTGCGCGCACACACACACACACACTCCTTTTATCTTTCTTGTTCCCTCTCGCACATTTTCTCGCCATTTCCTCCAATGTCATGTTTTTTGTCTTTGTTTCTTTTAACTTTGTTTATTTAATGATTTGCCGTATCCTGTTCAACAATTTAAAAATACACCCCCCCCCCCATCACCCTCCAACACCCCCCCCCTCGCAGGTGTGTTCCATTTTAGGAATGGACTGATCAGAAGAGGTGAGATCGGAAAAGAATTTTTGCAAGATGACAGGCGTCTCTCTCTGTCAACGAACCGACAGGAAGTCTCATTTTAATACTCTGCTTATTTATTTATTTGTTTATTTATTTATTTATTTACACACACCCCCACCATATAATCGGGAAACAACCCGAGATACAAATTGCCTCTATCATTACGCCCAGCACACCAGGTGTGTTTACCAAAACCAGAACTACAAGAGTTAACATTTCTCTCTCTCTCTCTCTCTCTCTCTGTTCCCCCTCCTTCCTCTTATCTTTGTTTTCCTTTCTTTTCTCCCTCTTATCCTGCTTCCTCCATCTCTCCCATACTCTCCTCTCCTCTCCGCATTCCCAGTCTCTCCTTTTCAGGCTGATTCTTTTTTTTTTCTTTCCGCCCTCCACCATTCCCCCCTTTCTACTATTTCTCTTACCTTCACTGCATTCTCTTTCACCCTTCTGTTCCCTCTCTCCTGCAATCTCCACCCTCCCTAGTGCACCCCTCCCTACTCTCTTTCTTTCTGTCTTATTTCTTTGACCTCATCTTTTCTTATGTTCTCGCTATCCCTCCCCCAGTTTCTTTTCCTCCTTTTTTTTGCTGCATTCTCTTTCTCTCACCCTCCCCCACACCTCTTTCTATTTCTCTGTCATCCCCCATACCTCTCTCTCTCTCTCTCTCTCCCCCTTCCTCTCATTCTCTCTCCCCTGTCTGTCTCCCTCCCTAGCGCTTTTTTTTCTTCTTTCCAAAATGCTTCTCTCTCTCTCTCTCTCTCCTTTTCTTTAGGCACTTTTTTCACACTAGCTTTCAGACATTGTATAACATCCTGCAGCTTGATTATTTCAAATTTGGAAATAAACAGACAAGTGTAGCTACCCACAGCTACTCTACAAACTAAATTACACAGCACTTATTGTGTGTGTGTGTGTGTGTGTGTGTGTGTGTGTGTGTGTGTGTGTGTGTGCTTTGATGGCACATGTATTTTTAAGAATATCTGCTTGGGGGGGCAAAGGTGTGTGTGTGTGTGTGTGTGTGTGTTTCTACAGAATAAAAGCTTTTGTTTGTATTCCTATTTAGAGGTATATGTTTGCTGTAGGGCTGCGTAGTTTGAGCTTGTGTATGTGTGTGTGTGTGTGTGTGTGTGAGAGAGAGAGAGAAGTAATACAAAAGTGTATATGTATTTGTGTGCACACTGGCATGTGTGAATGAAAGGAAGAAAGAAAGGCACAGAGGGAAAGAGAAAGAAAGAAAAAGAATAAAAGAGCCGTGCGTGTGTGAAAGAGAGAGAGAGAGAGAGAGAGAGAGAGAGAGAGAGAGAGGCCGGCACAGTCAGTTCTGATAACAGCAACAGTGGGAGGAGGAGGATGAGCAAAGGCCCCACCCCTTTCTCTTCCCTTAGCTATAAATAAGGGGTGTTTTTTTTTCCGCTCCACACTTCACTTGAAGGATGAGAGCTTTGAAACACCTCAAACATCACTCCAGGAACAATGTGGTGAGTACAGTGTTAGCGTGCCAGCTCGGACAGTAAGTCAATTGCTGCTTCACTTTAAAGTTTGTTAATTGCTGTGTGTAAAGTTTTATTTCTGACCATTTTACTCCTCCCTCCCGCTCTCCCTCCATCTGGGATAGCGTGACACTTCTGAGTGATATAGGGAGGATAAAATGATCTCGTCAGTTTTAGCCCCGAATTTCCTCGCCGTTCCGTCGTACAGCGTGTGTTAATATCCCGCTTTAGGTTATATTAAAATTCAGTTCAGCTCTGCTCTTAGTGACAGTGCTTCTATCCTGTCTGACTGGCCCTCTTTCATTTGTCTTTCTGTCTTTCATTTTCTCTGCCTTTCATTTTGCCAGTTATTTTTCTCCTGCTCCTTTTCTTTCCTACTCCCACCCTTCCTGCTCTTGCTTTGCTTTGCTTTTTTTCCTCTCTCTCTCTCTCTCTCTCCCTTCCCTCTCTCTTTCCCTCACCCTCTATCTCTCTCTCTCTCTTTCTTTCTGTTTCAGTCTCTCACTCCCCCCAACCCCTCCCACTCTGTCTCTCTCTTTATCTTTCCCTTGTACTCTCTGTTTCTCAGTCTCTCTCTCTCTCTCTCTCTTCCTGTTTCCCCCCACCATCCCCTTGCTTTTTCCTCTCACCCTTTCTCTATTTACATCTCTCTTTATCTTTCTCCCCTTCCTCCTCTCTCTCTCACTCACTCACTCACTCACTCCAACCAACCCCCCCCCCACCCACCCACCGCCAACCTTTTCATTTCACTCTTTCACATGTTTCCTCCATCAGCCCTCATTCTTCGGTTACTATCTCAGTCAATCCTAACATTCTGTATCTACCCTGTCTGTCATATAAATAATTATATATGATGTAGTTATCACTCCATTCAATCTTCCTTCTCTCTCTCTCTCTCTCTCTCTCTCTCTCTCTCTCTCTCTCTCTCTCTCTCTATCTCTCTCTCTCCCCCACCTTCCCCAGTTTCACTTATCATTAGTCATTACAGCCACATTTCACTTAAGAGCAAACAATGAGTATCAGGGTCCGCATTTATTAACCATCAAGGTAACGTCTTAAAAATAAATAAATAAATAAATAAACAAACAGTCCCAATCGGTCTGAGGCGTTACAGAGCTTTTTTCCTTACCCACAGAGAGCGACGTCTGCTGCCGCGTGCCCTGTTTACAGGTTATACGTGCTGTATTACAACAAACTCCCAGCAACAAAACATTGCCTCTTATTAGTTCTAAAACAGGATGTTTTGAAGTTTGCTGAACTTTTCGGTTTCTTGGTAACGTGAGACGCGTATATTAGCGGTAGTATGTCCTCTAATCCAACAATAGCACCGCTGGACTATAGGAAACGATGTGGAAAGCATGGGGACGTCGGCTTCCGGGTTCTTGTGACGCGCGTCCTTTTAAAAGCAATTGAGGAAGGAACTGTGGCGTTTTTGAGGCTGATCTTTACCTACTATATTTAACACGCCACCAGTCTGTCTCGAGTCGAGTCGGGTTTTCTTTGCTAACCCGTTGTCGGCAAGGAACAAGGAAGGAACCCTTGACAGTGTTTACTAGTTAAAAGTCACCATAGTCGGTTCTTCCCTCAAATGCATTTTTGGTATCCGGTGCCCCCGGTTGAAATGATTAGAGATCACCCATGTGGGATTTAGGATTGTGTTTTCTGACTCTATTGCATTTGCTTTCCTAAAGGAGGAGCAGGCCGTTCCTCTGGCACGAAGCTACGGTGAAGTTATGAGGAACCTGGTGGATTCCGGCACCCAGACCGATCCGGTGGTGGTCCTGTCCCTGGCCCAAGCAGCCGTGCTGGGCCTCATATCTCAGAATGAAATCTTCGGGACCACCATTGCCCCCAACGGCTTTTACACCGGGGAGGCCCGCGACTGCCCCCCTCCACCTGCGGAGGCAGTGGAGTACGAGTATTCAGACCAGTTGATCGGTGCAAATGGAGACTACCTACCGGAGCCCAGTGAAGAGGCCAGTAAGCCACATGGACTTTTGGGGGCCGCAAAGAGGCGCTCGTGTCCTCGAGGAAAGGCCAAGCGGCACCAAAGTGAAAACGGCGAGACGATGGAAACGGCGAAGAAACCCTTGAGTCTACAGACTTGGGTGAAAGGAGAGGAGTCCGACTATTCCAGCCCCTGTTATTACTCAAGTGTCCACTGCAATGACGGCGAGTCGGAGGTCTTGGACCTGGCCCCCCACAGACTGACACTAAAGGAGGAGGAGCCGAACAAAGGCAGCCCCAAGCATGCAAAGGAGATAAACCAGCAGCGGGATTCAGACGCCACTTCACAGGATGCTGTTCACACACAGGAAATAGAAAGAGACAGCCAGCCTAAGGGAGGAAGTACCAAAGAGGAGGGGAGAGACGAGCAAAGAGTGCTGAATCTCAAGACCCCCGAGGAGGAAGTCACCCCTGCGATAAGACGCTACTACGAGTCCAGCGTTTTGCCCTATGAAGCAGCGGAGCCGGACATCACACAAGCAGACTACGAGGACGGCGTTCAAGTGGCCACGTGGGGAGACGGTGAGAATCCGGCGGCGCGCCGCGTGCAGATCGACCGCCTGGACGTCAACGTGCAGATCGACGAATCGTACTGCGTAGACGTGGGCGAAGGCCTGAAGCGCTGGAAGTGCCGGATGTGCGAAAAGTCGTACACGTCGAAGTACAACCTGGTGACGCACATCCTGGGCCACAGCGGGGTCAAGCCACACGAGTGCCTGCACTGTGGAAAACTGTTCAAACAACCCAGCCACCTGCAGACGCACCTGCTTACACACCAAGGCACGAGGCCGCACAAGTGTACCGTGTGCAAGAAGGCCTTCACGCAGACCAGCCACCTCAAGCGCCACATGCTGCAGCACAGTGACATCAAGCCATACAGCTGCCGCTTTTGTGGACGCGGATTCGCCTACCCCAGCGAGCTGCGCACTCACGAGACCAAGCACGAGAACGGACGCTGTCACGTTTGCACGCAATGCACCATGGAATTTCCCACCTATGCCCACCTGAGGCGGCACCAGGTCAGCCACCAGGGGCCTGCTGCCTTCCAGTGCAGCGAATGCCACAAGAGCTTCGCCTACCGGAGCCAGCTACAGAACCACCTAATGAAGCACCAGAACATGCGGCCTCACATATGTTCTGAGTGCGGGTTAGAATTTGTGCAGGTTCACCACCTCAAGCAGCACCTGCTCACACACAAGGTACTAGCACAGCAGGCCCTCGAGCACAAGGTACTTTTTAAACTCAGTTTCTCACCGTTTATTTATACCGCTTCTCACCCGTTTCTCACCCGAGGTTTTTTATAAATATACCATGATAGATAATGAATACCCGAGATATCACCCAGAGACCCACAGTTCTTTCTACCCTTTTTATACTCACACCCGAGGTTTTAATATATATATATATATATATATATATATATATATATATATATATATATACATACACAAATAACACACATACATACACACACATATCTATCTATCTATCTATCTATCTATCTATCTATCTATCTATATATATATATATATATATATATATATATATATATATATATATATAATATATAGTATATATATCACACACACATATATACACGTGTATATATACACACACACACACACGTGTATATGCTTAAAGAACTTTGTTGTGAATACTATTCAGCTCATCATAACAGCACAAGTCTTCACGTCTTAGAAGTTACTATCTTACTTTTAATAACCAGTCAATCCACCAATCAAATTTCGAACGCCACGGTGTTTATCCGAATTATGCGCCGGTCTTAAAATACTTACAGGAACTTATCAGTTACAAGATGCTACTAGACATTAAGCCTTCATGCAAGATGACACAGTAGATTTTCCTGTCAATTCAGTCAATAAACAAACAAATAATTCCAATAAACTTGTAGCTGTGTCCCCAAGGACCAGAACTCTTGGATATAAACAGCGTGGCATCGAAAACCTAGTTATTTCCACTGTAATTCCATTCCTCTGTATATTTCCCAGCTAACCTTGAATTACTTATTCGTGTGTGTATTTAGTGTGATTAGAGAATTCATCTAAAATTCTTTGTTTTAACGTCCTTCTCTCCGTTTCTTTTCAAGGGAATGAAAGAGTACAAATGTGATGTGTGTTCTCGGGAGTTCACGCTCTCAGCCAATCTTAAGCGGCACATGTTGATCCACACCAGCATGCGACCTTTCCAGTGCCACATCTGCTTTAAGACCTTTGTCCAGAAGCAGACCCTCAAAACTCACATGATTGTCCATCTACCAGTGAAACCCTTCAAATGCAAGGTTAGATGAATAACAAATTATGCATATATATATATATCATATATATATATATATATATATATATATATATATATATATATATATATATACATACACACACACAACACACGTATTTATATACATATACACATACACACACCTATATACACATATATAGATGTACACCTGTGTGTATACATTCTACATATATGAGAGAGATAGGTGTGTGTGTGTGTGTGTGTGGTGTGTGTATATACATCTATATATACATCTATCGCTATATACACATACACAAATATATATATATATATATATATATATATATATATATAGAGAGAGAGAGAGAGAGGTGTGTGGTATGTATGTATGTATATATGTATTTATATATAGATAGAAATATATACATACATACATAGATTTAATATATATATACTATATATATATATATATATATATATCTATAGATATATATATATATATATATATATATATATATATATATATATATATATCTATATATATATCTATATATATATATCTATAAAGATGAACGTTTCCTTTCTTTATATCTCAACTTGGGCAAGATCTAAAATGTCCTTTTTCACCAAATGTTTTGTAGGTATGTGGGAAGTCATTTAATAGGATGTACAACCTTCTTGGCCACATGCACCTTCACGCTGGTAGCAAGCCCTTCAAGTGCCCCTACTGCAGTAGCAAATTCAACCTAAAGGGAAATCTTAGCAGGCATATGAAGGTGAAGCATGGAATTATAGACGTCTTGCCAGACGGCCAAGGTAAGAACATACTTCTCTCTCTTTTTTTTTTTTTTTAATTATGATTAAAACTGGCTTAACATATAACCTTGCACTCAAACTCATTCGGCCATGCGACATGTACACTTTGCGTATATACAATCGAGACCTCAATCATTTGTTTCTCTCTTTACAGACGGCCAACCCGAAATGGAGGGCCAGGAGGACTATGAGGAAGACAGCTTCGACTACAGCGAAAGAGAAAACCTGGCTAGCAACAACACGCAAGACCTGGCCAAACTGGCCGAGATGGGCTATTACAACTATACGAAAGCTGCTGCTTACTACGCCACAGCATAACACACTGTGAGACGGTCAAACTCACCAGTAGCCTGTTTTTCTTTTCTTTTGTCGTTTTTTGTTTTTTAAGCCTTAAGGTTTTAACATGGAATAATGATGGAATGGAAGCCTACTAGATATACACTGGTATTTTGAGTACTCTTAAGAGGATATCGCTTATATGCCTCCAGATCATTCGAGCTTGTCCCTGTAGAACGCAATTCTACCACTATTTGGGAGTCACATGTTGGGTTGACAAATTTCTTACGGACGACGAACTACTTTTGAGAACTCATATGCAGCAGTCACGCAGAAGCACTTAAGAGACAACCAATGGAAATACAGCAGGCGTGTAATTTTAAACAAATCAAAGCTTTCAAAAGAAATAAATAAAAGTAGTAAAAAAAAAAAAATAAATCCACCGTAAGAGTGCTAGGACCAGCTTAAAACTTGCTCGTTCGCGGTCTAGAATTTATTAGATCTTAAAAAAAAAAAACAAGCGAAGATTTTAGCGAGGAGTGTTCATTTGCATAGCAGTGCTCAATTTAATAGTCAAAGCTGTGCCATTAAACTAGAAGAATCAACAACAAAACCAGAATCATATATATATATATATATATATATATATATATATATATATATATTTTTTTTTTTTAGAACGTCTGAAAATGTCATGTTGAAAAAGATTCTCACAGGAAAATTAAGAATGAAGAAAAACTACTGGATTGATTTTTTTTTTTTTAGTATAGGGGTATTACAATTTCAATAACACACACCAGGCGATACATTTCCAATCAGACTGCGGGCGAAAGAATCGCTGAAGTAAAATTTGCATCAAATCACCTCGGCCTTCCTTAGCTAGGATATTTCAAATGTAGCCAAAATTAGCTGATCTTACGCTAAATATTACATTAAAAAAGCATTTCCACACATTGATTGCGCGCATTAGTTTGCAATTAATAAAGGACGTATATTTTATAGTTTTTCTACCACGATGGCACAGAAAAGTGTATTGTGGAATAGTTTATAACAGTAGGGAGGATTCTGCAGTAATACAGCAGCCCAGGGAGGTTTACTGCCATGCTAACTTATTTACTACAAGCGTGTTAATCTGAAGGCGGTAACAATCGATGATGTCGTAAAGGAATAAGAAATGTTTTTAACCAGCCGGTTGGGCCTGTAACGCGAGGAACGCTCGAGTGACTGAATCTGCTATCCAATTTCATACCCAGCTTCAGATCGTACCTGAGCCATTTTAACTTTGTCCAGTGGTTCTTTTGTTCGGGATACTAAGGGTACTACTTCAAATAATCCATATAATCCATATATATATATATATATATATCGATATATATATATATATATATATATATATATATATATATATATATATATATATATATATATAGATATATATATATATATATATCCATATATATAGATATATATATATATATATATATATCCATATATATATATATATATATATATATATATATATATATATATATATATATCTTTATATATATATATATATATGGAAAGCACTGTACAGGTTTTTAATCTGGGATTATATCAGAGTGCGAAAACATGGTAGATCGAGCTTTCTAGCTGAAACCGGATTTCATGCTTCTTATCACATTTGTTCAACGAGGGACAACTAAAGATGGTCGTATCATTCTTCTTAAGGCTACACAATTGGGTGCCCAGAGCTGAATGTGAAGAAAACAGCTTCATCACAGCTATAATAATAATAATAATAATAATAAAAAGAAAGTCCCTGTGTAACTTCGTGTGCCATGCGTCTTTCGAGATATAAAGGGATAAAATACGAGTCTGCAGACATGTGGCAGGACCATAGATGCAAGACAGAATGTTTGTAAAGTTCAGCAAAGATTAATTTTACAGAATAACTATTCCTCATCGAGTCCCACTGAACAGTAAGCGACTTGGGCACATGGGTAATGAAGAAAACAGTCCGGCGTGGGACAATTTTTACCGTTTTAAGTGCTGTCCTTATGGCTTGATGTATCCTGACATGCTAAGCAGGGCAAGCCATATTTAAGTTTTGTATGAGCTTTGATTTTCTTTGCACATCATTGTGAATATGCTGTTGATAAAGTTTTATGTTAAATATTGTGCTCTGGACAACACTGTATATTAATAAATTTACCCATAAAACTACTGTGTTGTATATGTAGACAAACAGAAGACGAAGCAAGTTTATTTGATGGTTTCAAAATTGCCTTTTTTCATCGTTGTTTAATACATTACAGTTACAAAACTAAAACCTTATGGTTATAAGGAGAGAAGGGAAGTGGAGTAGACTGGTGAGAAATACAGTTTTGCTAAGCTTAGCCAACAGTACTGCTGAGGAACAACATACGGCTCAACTTTTCCCTTCAGCGGTAATGATTGTTATGACATTTAAGTTAAATGAGGTACAAAAAGGGAAAGATGCGCTTCAGTGTCCTCCCTCCTTCATTTCCCCAGGGCTTTATCCAGGTTGGTCTTTATTGCATCTAGGAAGTCTGTGGTATTGACATAGTGCTCATTTAGCTTGACGCTGTAAATAAATAAAAATAAATAAATAAACAAACAAAATGCATGTTAGAACTATGTAAAAAGAAAAGAGCACAAAATATGGGTATACTGGAAAAACAAACAAAAATAAGTTGTAATTTTACTATTGTGTGTTTTTTTTCTATTGTGTTTGTGTATGTTTGTATATATATATATATATATATATATATATATATATATATATATATATATATATATATATATATATATATATATATACTTATACACACACACACACACACACACACACACACACACACACACATATATATAGATTGATATGTACACATACACACAATAGTAAAATTAGAGTTTTTTTATGGAATATTATTCGATAAATAATGGATAAATTACTTTGAGAGCCCATGAATGCAGCCAGCCAGATCCTTAGTCATAGTCCCCTTCTCCACAGTGTCTACACACACTCGTTCCAGAGTCTGAGAAAACCTGGAGATGGCAAGGCATTTAAAGAATTTACATATTAAAGCTGCTTAATAATAATAATAATAATAAATTAAATAAATTAATAAAAATAAAGCATCAGTTGGGCAGGTCTTGCGGAAACCCATGTTAAATTGGTTCAAGAAGAACAATAACTATATAACCTTTATTTTTGTGCTTTGGAGATACCACTATGGAGTTAATATTTATGATGTGGAATGAAACTAAAGAATATCATTTGTATTTAAACCATACAATTAAATGACATTTCTAGAGAACAGATGTTTAATAGAGATTTTCAAAATTTGGAAGGACATCTTTGAGCAAACTAGTGACTAGACCACTGCTACGATGTAAAGTGCGCAAAGATTAATATAAACTGCTTACTTCCTCCATTTCTTCTCACCAAGCTTGCAACCATCACTACATTCAAAACCGGAAAAAAGAGGCACTTGCTCTTTGTGCAAGGTGACAGACGGTTATACCAAATCACTCGTGTCCATTGCATTTCCTTGTATTTTACCTTAGACTTAATGAGCTTCATCTAATTCATCTTTAAAAACACAGACTCCCTACAAGATTCCTTAGCAGCCAATCTGCCAAAACAAATAAACAATACGCAACAAATTCGATACCGTAACCCTTAAAGGCCACAATCCAGGCTGAGGTGGTACCAATATTGGAGGAAAGTACTTATATCTGAGTAAATGTAGTGACAAAGCAAAAAATAGAAGAAACTTGTGCCATACTTTTATAAGGAAAAGCTGGTCACAACTTGTCTGAAAAACACCTAATGCAATTATCAGAGACCTTTTATCCTAATGTCTTGCCTTGCCTCTAAAAAGGAACAAAAGATCCTTCATTTAGGAATTGGTCTTAAATTTGTGTGTAAGATTTGATGATCTTTGAATATGCTGATGACGAAGTGCATGTTGCCTTAGAGCCAGTTTATTTAGCAAAAGACCTGTTATATAATATAACAGCAATGTGCAAAAGTTTTATGCACATGTTTATATAACAACAATGTTTAAAAAGAGAAAATGACCAACACAAATTATTCATACATTAGGTGATAATTGCCCTAAAAACACATTACATATGTAGGTTGAAATCCAGAAGTGGATTAGTTTAAAACTGAGGGAGTTCTTTGCAATTTAGGAATGCGTACCTAGTAGTATTGCGGGGGGGGGGGTATATTCCAGTATTTCTAATCATTGTGGTCACCATTAATACTGACCATGTCTTTAATCCATTAGCAGAAATGCAGCTTCAAACACATAGGAAACCCCCACCATGCTCCACTGATAACTGCTGTAATGTTCCACTTACAAGTCTTATTCCACCATGATGGCCACGAGTTCAGCAATTCTTCTACGTTTTTTTGTTTTTTTACTTGTTCTCGGTTTAGTTATTTTTCTTCTACAACTTGGTTGTTAGTTGGAGGTCCAGAACTGCTGTTGAAACGCTCGTACACATGCAGAAGAGCTAGAGATTAACAACTTCTTAGACAATCCCCCTGGATCTTAGACAATGTTTCTTCTCTTGCAAACAAAAAAGATGAACAACTTCTCACCCGCATCAACAACTACTTTTCAAAACTGTGCTGCATTGTGCTTAAACTGAAACCTATAACGAGCTACATGTTCCGGGCTCCCAGCTGTTCCGGGCGGGTCGCATAGCGGAGATAAAGGGGGAAAAACCAGAGGGGGTAGATTGTGCTTCCATATCAATGACCGTTTAGATGCATCAACGCTGGGGAATAAATGCTGTCCTATCACTGTAAGAATGTTTGACATGTTGGCAGTTTATGACCATGTACAATCCATCAGCGTCCCAAAGATGCTTGGGGATCGTAGGTACCCAAAATCACCTTTAATCATTCTTGAAGACTTGAACAAAGCAAATCTTTCCTGTGAACTGGCAAAATACAGGCAGCATGTGGATGTTCTGCCTAATGTTAAGTAGTTCATCTCTAGTAAAGTTCTGGTAAAAATGAGAACAAGCAAAAAAAAAAAAAAAAAAAAAAAAAAAAAAGAATTGCCGAGCTCAGGGCGTGGCCATCATGGTGAAATAAGACATGTAAGCAATACAATTTATGAGTGTCAGCAGTTAACAGTAGAGCATGGTGTGGGTTTCTTGTGTGTTTGAAGCTGCATTTCGGCTAATGGCTTAAAGTTATGGTCAGTATTAATGGTGACCACAATGATTAGAAATACTGGCATATACATTTCTGCCATTCAATACCATTCGGTAAGCATTCCGAAAATGCAAGGATATTGGCGTCCCTACCGAGTCACTTATTCAATAATGATACTCTGGAAACAATGTTTCAGCCCAGCATTAGTATGGACTGGTATGAGGAACATAAAGTACAAGACACCATGCTCACTGCCTGGAGAATCAACATCTGGCTGAAGATCTGAATGAGTCTTGCTCCCAGGTTGGAAAGCCCCGTCTCCCACCTTCACACCTTTTGACCCCCCTGGAATGCATTCACCTCCATTCCAAATGTGCTTAAAGTATGTGTAAAGGGTGCGAAATGGGTCGTTAAGGACAGAAGACTGGGAAAGCTTTAACCCCACATGGTGTTCCACCTACCTGCCTGCCTGTGCTTATCAACTTATCAGCCCCACCCCCCAAAAAATGTAAACTACTGAACATGATTCTCATGTTTGGGCTCATGAAGTCATGTGAAAGCCTGCCTGGCCTACAATGGACCAGCTGCTGAAACAGTTCTACTCGTCCATCATCTGCCCTGTGTACATTGTTTGGTTTGCGTACCAAACCAGAGGTCAAGAGACCTCAAAATACAGTCAGGACTGCTTAGAGGATTTTTTGTACGTTTTTTTATTGTCTTGTTTCCATGTCGGATGCTAGCATAATTTATTATACTTTATTGCAATACTTTCATGAAAACAACTTCTAGCTAGTCTTCCCCAGACAGTAAATAGGTGTATCACTGGTTTCTGCCAATTCTTTGTTTAGGTCACTGTTGGACATCTTCCGTGTTTGAAGGGAATAAACATCATCACTAGGTCTACAGTCAACATTGTTTCTTTTAGCTTTTTCAAGCCAGCTTGAATGAGACATCTTTCTAGTCTCAAATCCAGCCTATTCATCCATCAATCCCTCTCCCTCACTCCCAAAGCCTCCTCCCTCTCCCCCACTGCCCATCCTCCCTCTCCCCCACTGCCCATCCTCCCTCTCCCCCCTCAGCCTCCTCCCTCTCCCCCAGCCTCCTCCCTCTCCGCCTCCTCCCTCTCCGCCACTGCCCATCCCTCTCCCTCACTCCCAAGCCTCCTCCCTCTCCCCCAGCCTCCTCCCTCTCCCCCACTGCCCATCCTCCCTCTCCCCCACTGCCCATCCTCCCTCTCCCTCACTCCCCCAGCCTCCTCCCTCTCCGCCACTGCCCATCCCTCTCCCTCACTCCCAAAGCCTCCTCCCTCTCCCCCACTGCCCATCCTCCCTCTCCCTCACACCTTACTCACGTCCCCCCTCCTCACCCCCTCTCCCCCTCCTCTCCCCCTCACCCGCCCTCTCTCCCCCACTGCCCATCCCTCTCCCTCAACTCCAACCCCCCCCTCCCTCACTCCCTTTCTCCTACAGGCACAATATCAAGTTTGCAGGATCAGAGGCAATATCAAATCACATATCGTACTTTGCAGAATTACTTCACACCAGGCTAAAACCTCTGCAAAGTACTGGCTATACTTTAGTCTTTGAGAATAAACCTGGTACTGTACACGTGCTTCTTTGAGAGCATCCTGACAGGAAACACTACAGCACAAAACCAAACAGGTGAACTCTCCAATAGGTGCCGAGTTCACGAGTGCGCTTCTCTCCGACCGAGCATCCTTCTGCTGCCTAGCTACATCAAGTGGTGCTGACCAATGGCAGGAAACTCTAGAAGCACCAAAACATACTCTAGTAGGAGATTTACTACCCTCGATCAAAACACTACAAACGACAAGAACTTCATTTCGAATGCTCTGCACAAAACCCAGTACTTTAATCTAGTTTTCTTGTGCATCTCTCATACAGCTGCACTATTTTTAGCATAATCAGAATGGGTCAGCATTCTGACCGCTGGGATGCAAATGCTACACCACATTTTATTTCTGTCTCGCATAATCATTTTTATACTTTATCTTTTAAATGCTATTTGAGGAACCATTGCATGTCATACTGGACATGGCTGTGTATGAACCAATTAAAATTGGAACAGTCGCACATTTTATTTTGAATAAATAAATAAATGAAGAATATGATATGAAATGTGTGGTTTGCCTGGGGTACCAACGTAGGGCAACACAAACACATTTTTATATTAAATAAAGTTGTTCCATGGTTAGTATAGAATCTGGCTCTGTATTAAACTTTGGGTTGCTGCTTACGGATATTAATGTGGCTACTAGAATATTAAACAAACTAGGACCACAGGATCAGAAGTTAATATAAGAAAATATGACCACCTTCATCTGCACCAGATACAATGAAAACTGCACACCAATCATAAAATAGTACTATTGCCCTATAAAGCACTGAATGGTCCTTTTGCCAGAAACCCATCATCCCTATTTCTACCAAAAGGCGCAGGCTCTTTTTTGTCTGAATGAATAATGAAAGCTTTAGCAAAGGGCCGAGCCTTTTCTTTCATTAGTTCCACAATTATGCAACTGCTTTCCAATTAGAGACTCTGACACAGTCTCAGTGTATACACATATGCCGAAAACATTTGTTTAGTTTTTCCCCATCTTAGATTCATGTGTTTTGGTAAACTACAATGCACACCATGTGCATTTTCTTAAAGAGTAAAGGACAAGAAGAAAATTTACAGAACAGGGACAAAATCTAATCATCTGTATTCGCTCTCACTCTCATCCCCCTGTTCTTACTTTCCTCTCATTCTAGCTACACATGCTACTCTCGAGTTGCCAGCGATTGCACCATCCGGTGTCACCCAGACGAATACGGGTTCTCTTTTGTGTCTAGTTCCTCTCAGGGTTTCTTCCTCAAGTTATCTCAGGAGGTTTTTCCTAGGCTCGTTTTTAGAGGCAAATATACAAATGTAAAATTTGTAGATGGAATTGACGATACATTTCATTCAGCAGTTTTCTTTGAGAGGTGTATATTGGTGAATCTTTTCTACATTAAGGTAAATTGTCATTTTACTGATTATTTTGGTACATGATTTCTTCATGTACAAATATGTTTACAGTTGTAGATCCAGGAATCAGCAAGCAAAACTTTCACCAAATTCATTCATTCATCTTCTACCGCTCTATCCGATCTTCCCTCGGGTCACGTGGAGCCTGTGCCTATCTCAGGCATCTATGGGCATTAAGGCAGGATACACCCTGGATGGAATGCCAACCCATCGCAGGGCACATACACACACACACTCACACACATTCATACACTAGGGACAATTTTCAACCTACCGTGCATGTTTTTGGACCGGGGGAAAGCGGAGAACCCGGAGGAACCCCCTGAGGCACGGGGAGAACATGCAAACTCCACACACACATGGCCGAGACGGGAATCGAACCCAGACCCTGGCGGTGTGAGGCGAACGTGCTAACCACTAAACCACCGTGCCCCGCTTTCACCAAATTAAGTTTACCAAATTTATATTGTGGCATGTACCCTTGACTAATTACATTTAATTATTAAAAATCTATTATTTGGCAAAAGAGCTATTCCAGAACATCTACCAAGACAATGTTCCTACACAATAATGTGTATAATGTGGAAATTCAGATTTATCCTCCATGAGACAACGTTATTTTCATTGTACACTTACAGAGACACCTGATGGTTTGAACTATAATGCCACGCTGTTTAAATTTATATTCAAGAACACATTAACCGCAATAATTGTAGTAAATGCAGCGAACATTGGTTGGACCGTTTTTATTAAAAATATAAACAAATATAAAGATGCAAAAAATAAACTTTCAATGCAAGACAAAATCTTATCATTTATAGTTATATTTAAAAAAAAGAAAAAGAAAAAGTGCATTAATCACAAGTCAATAAAAGTAGTGCAGTTAAAATGTATTAGTTTTAACCTTAAATTTTGGCAGTCCTAATAAATAGATATAAATATCTGATCAAAATTAATTCATTAAATAAATCTTAAGGGTGTCTACATTGATATGACTATGTACCATTGAACTAAACTTTTTTTAAATTCCTTTAATTTATTTATGTCAAAAAAAAAAGAAAACTACTACTAATGTATTTTTAAAATAACTATAGTTAAAAGTCAATTCCTATAACCAAGATCAGAGACAAGATGAATCTTACTTGATTAAATCTGGGTTCCCATCAAGTTTGCCTCTATGTTCCAGCCCCCTAGTCCAGGCAAAGATGCTTGCAATTGGATTAGTGCTGGTTGGTCTTCCCTGAGAATGAATTAATACCGGAAATAAGATGTTAAATGAACAAAACTAAATATGTACATTTAACCATTTATATAAAAACAAAATTCTAAAATGTATATGCCTTGAAACAATAACTAAAATACCCACATAAAAATCAATCACAACAGCAGAGGTTCAGGGCGTCTAGGAAAAACATTACCAATAGGGGGCAGTATAAAAGGCTTAAGTAAATGATAGAGAAGAGAAGGGCAGGCTGGACTAACCTTCTGGTGTTCCCGATAATGCCTTGTGACCGTGCCATGAGCAGCTTCAGCCTCAATGGTCTTTCCATCAGGACACACAAGAACAGAGGTCATCAGTCCCAGGGAGCCAAAACCTGTGGACATGTCTCAGCTTAGGCAAATTTTTCAATATGGCAAAAATATCACATGATGAAACTTAAACACAACTGATCTGTAAAACAAATTTTCTCCTCCTTATACCATCCTTAATGTGTAGGCCAGTGTGGGCCACCCCTAGATTTTTAGCCCATTTCAGGGATTGCTATTTATGGTTTAAAAAAATGATTAATGGTGTATCATTTGTGTTTTATATATGCGATTAACTTGTGATGACATGTGTAAATTTGTTAAACATACCTTGAGCCAAAATATCTGACTGGACATCACCATCATAGTTTTTGCAAGCCCAAACAAAAGCACCAGAGGACTTCAAAACTTGTGCCACCATGTCATCAATAAGCCTGTGCTCATACCAGATCTTCAGCTTGTCAAACTCAGGCTTATAGTTCCTGTTGACATGTAAACAAATACCTTAGCACAACATTTCCTACAAGTGACCCACAATTCTAACAGTGGTAAACATTTTATTCAAATGAATACACATCCACAATTTTAATATATATATATATATATATATATATATATATATATATATATATATATATATATATATATATATATATAATATATATATATATATATATACACATACATAGCAAAATAATAGTGTTAAAAAAAGGCGAGAAAAGCTTAAAGTCCTTATAATAACATTTTAGTACATGCAAATGTATTTGGAACACTGGCCATTAAATTCTAAATGACTGCATATGGAAAAATGTTATCAAATTTGTTATTATGAGGGAAAAAAAAAAAAGAATTACTGTTCCAAAAAATAGCAGTGTCTGCTTGTTTATTTAGAAAGTCAAACATTAACTGTATAAACTGGAACAATCTTGAAGCTTTAGCTGTCTTGTAAATCACTAAACTATCATTTAGTTGTACAACAACGATTTCTGAAAACTGCTTCACATCTGCGTTGCATGTAGTCGACCTTTGGCACCTGAGAACAGTTATTCCATCGCAGTACAAAACGTCATTCCTTTGCATTTCTTGGTCTGCTTCTTGTTTGTTTACTGGTGTGTTTAGGATTGCTTCTTGTTAAAACACCCATTTCACGGGCATTCCCTTTCATGATGCATGTACAGCATACTGTGGCATAAAGTCAGTGTTTGGAGGTAGACTGACAAACTGTTTGCAGCCCCTATATCCAAAAAGAACAATCTTGCCATGAAGACAAGTCAGCTAAAGCTTAAAGATTGTTCAGTTATAGAGTAAATGTTCAGTTATAGAGTAAATGTTCGACTTTGTATATACTGGTATGTATGTGTGTATATATATATAAATTTATAGACTCATCTTCATATATATATATATATAAATAAGAAGATGAGTCTAAATTTTACAATATGTATTGCAAAGTAAACATGTTACACATGCTAAGGGATCAACATAAAATCAATTGTTCATCAAGGTTTTTTACATCAGATGCACATATTGAAACATTTGTTTAGCCAAAGTAAATCTTCATACCAGTGGGTAAAAACAAAAGGAACGTCTTTGTAGAGCACATGTGTCAAACTCGGTTCCTGGAGGGCCGCAGCCCTGCAGTGTTTTGTTCCAACCCGGCTCCAATATACATACCATGTAGTTTTCAAATAAGCCTTAATGACTTGATTAGTTGGATCAGGTGTGTTTTAATTATGGTTGAAGCTAAAACTCTGCCCTTCTAGAACTTAATATTTGAGAGCTTCCTCAAAGTGTGCTAAGAATTTCTCCTACCTTCCTTCATCTTCTGCTAATAAATATGATTTTGTGGGAAAATATTTTTACTAGCCTTTTTGTTGTTGTTGTTGTAATTGGCTCCAAACCAGCGGTGTCAAACTAACTTAACTAAACTCAAGCATAATTAAAAACACCTGATCCAAATAATCAAGTCATTAAGGCTTATTTGAAAACTACATGGTATGCATATTGGAGCAGGGTTGGAACAAAACACCGCAGGGCTGCGGCCCTCCAGGAATGGAGTTTGACACCCCTGTTGTAGAGTATCTTGATGTTTCTTTGGCATCTTTTACAACAGTAAATGACCATGGTGTAATTGACCTTGTGGTCCTTTCTTACAGATCAAAAATAGGCTACTTGTTGATACCTTGGACAGAGAGTATTGACCAGCCTTTGTCGGATAGGTTCTCACTTACATAAAGTAACTTTTTTTATTAATGGGAGGTTTAGATGTTTTTCCCAACTGGCCTAACTCAGATTCCTTTACATTGGAATGGCTAAACATCTATTCCAGAGCTCGTTTATGCATTTAAATATCAATATAAAAGATCAACCCTTTCCAGCCTACATATTAAACTGTGTGCAGGTTCAGTCACCACATCAGGAATAAAATCTCAGAGCCAATGATGTGCGTCTTAAGTATGTAACTATGCCAGAGGTGAAAGGATAGGTGGCATTAATTAAGGACATTAAATTAGCATAATGACCATCACTAATACAAAATCAGCATATTCAAAAACAGACTATTTAATTAAATCATTATAAATGTTTAGTGTCGTCATCTTTCGTAGCATCATTTCAGTCCCAGTGTGGCATGTTTATAGCAGATAAAAAGAAATCCTTCTTTTGGTACATATCTCAGTTTTTCACCAGATCTTTTGAGGAATTAGAGCAAATCTCATTAAATACTGATAAAACACAAGGGGATTTCTTGTATTTGGTTAGAAACCATGTGTAGTAGATGGTATCCATGTAATATTCTAAATTAGTTATCAGCTAATAAAATCAATATAGCAATTGCTCACAATCCAAAATTTAAATCCAAATTGAGCCAGTCATGCACTATATGGCCAGAAACTTGTGGGTATTCTCCAAACTGCTACTACAAACCTGGAAGCACACAGCTATCCATGTTTTATATGCCAAAGCATTTAGAGTTCTATAGATTTAATAGATCTAGCTCAAACCTAGCATGCTTGTGAACTAATGTGAAAATAAAGTGTAAAAGAACTGGTGTTGGCTCCAAATATCCATATTGGAAATGGAAAAACCTTATGAAGTGCCTTGTTAGATGATCAGATAGGAATTATATTGGTATATGCACTATGTTTTTTTTGTTTTTTTAAATGTGGTTTATCACAAATGTGATGGCTGAGCAACAGTGTACCTCTTATTCTTTTTAAACCGTGCACTATTATTACTAAAGAACTCACTTCTCAAAGATGTCCTGGAAGATGTCTTTGAAGCGTCCATCGTATGCTTTCAAGATGGTGTTCTTGGTGCTCATATAAAGAGGCCATTTCTTCTGGATAGCATACTGGAAGCAGCTGTGAGCAAAGCCACTGATGGACTTGAGGAGAGAATGAAAAACACATGAAATATGGACCTTTCATTGAGGAAAGAAATATTCTTAAATTATATTTTGATCACACAAGTGTTCTGTGAAGTTATATATTCATATCAAAATTATGTAATAAAAATGTCGCTCCACAACACTGTCATTGGGCAAGCCTTTTAGCTTTCACTGGGTGTGTAAGCAAAACTATGACAAAAATGTTTGATTATTACTTCCAAACACACTAATTGGCACCCCCCACCCACCCCCCCCCCCCCCCCACAAAAAAATAAAAACCCCCCCCCCCCCCCCCCCCCCCCCCACCCCCCCCCCCCCCCCCCCCCCCTTCCTGCTTCAAAGAAACACTTTTAAAATGAATCTTCGCATTGCAACGTAAATAACAAATACTAGCCTAGCATTTATCACAAAGTTTGAGCTAAAATAAATGCTGTTAATCATTTCCTAAAATATTCTTCTTACATCATCAGTATTGTACATGCCCATTCCACAGCCACCACCAGGGAAGTCATACACTTCCCACTCTTGGCCTTTGCTTCCATCCGACGGAGTAAAGCTGATCTTAAACTTCCCTGGTGTATTCACAACAAAGTCTGTGGCTCTGTACTGTAAACATGACACAGTGACATAATTACATACAAGGTTAAAAGACTTCGGCGGTAATTTGCTTCGAAAAGCACGCATGTTCAAAAATAGAAGACCTGGTCGCCAAAGGCATGTCTGCCAATTGTGATGGGCTGTGTCCAACCGGGAACCAGTCTGGGAATATTCTTGCAGATGATGGGTTCACGAAACACGGTGCCGCCCAAGATATTTCTGATGGTTCCGTTGGGGCTTTTCCACATTTTCTTCAAATTGAATTCTGAGTGTGTGAACGTACCATCAGAGTGGTTAGTCGATTTCCTTTTATTTCAAGCAATAATACTCCACAAACGAAATACATTTACCTTCAACACGGGCCTCATCAGGAGTGATGGTAGCACACTTGACAGCAACACTGTATTTCTTGGTTGCTAAGGCAGAGTCAATGGTGACCTGGTCATCGGTCTGGTCACGGTAGGGCAGGCCCAGGTCAAAATACTTGAGCTCCACATCAACATTGGACAGAATAAGCTGAGGAGGACATATGTGTGTGTGTGTGCGTAGAGGGGTTAGAAGAATAACATACAAACACAAAAGTGGTGTCAACCCTCTCTAACTATATAAAGAATTTATATGACACACATGACCAGCGGTTATAAACCAGATTCATATCCAATATTGAGCTCCAATTTTTCAAAAGAATAAAGCACACAACATATCCTTTTATGCATTAAACCCTATTGAGGAATAAATACTTTTGCATTATATATCTTGTGTAAAATGTGCATTTTATCTGGGTTTTTTTCCCCCTTCAAATCAAACGAAAATAATAAATAAAATCTTTTTACCATCTGCAGTTTCCCATGAACTCCTTTATCAAAAATCTCTAACCCGTCACCCTTTAATGTTTTTTTTTTTTGCTCAAAGTTTCCCTTTCCCTAGACTTTCTAAGTTGACCCCGATTGCCTGTGCACCCACCCTTACTCATGTTACAGATATAAAAATAGAATAGGTACTTCTTTCCTCTCATGTTTCCCCATTCTCACGGTTCACTTCCCCCCCCCTTCGCTTTACCTTTTCTTTGATGAATTCCCAGATTATCCTGGTCATCTCATCTCCGTCCATCTCCACCACTGGCTGGGCCACCTTGATGCGCTTATCAGCATCTGTTAGAAAACATTCAGATAAGTCGACGTAGTGTATGGTCGACAAGTTTCCTCCAAAATACCACATATGACCATACAGTATCACAAGGCTCATTTTTATTATGCCTGTGAATTTTATTATTATTATTATTATTATTATTATTATGCCGGTGAATTTTTATTATGCCTCGTTTTATTATTCCTTCGTCCACTGGTTTAATGAATGCAGCACCTCAAGAATGAGCGGTCGAATGTTTATAGGCTTTATGTTGAATAATCACTGCAAGCAGCCTCTGACTAGACTTAATCCTCAGAATTAGGAATTAATCTTGACAGGGCCGAGGTCACCTTAAAGAGGGAAGCGGCAGCTCGGCGTTTGGATTTCCGACTGAAAGGCTGAGAAATCCCAGCACCACTGAGTTTTTAGAACACCGCAGAACTGGTGTACGTCACATAAACAGCGATCAGGATGGAGCAAAACGCTGTTTTATAGGGGTGCGTTTTTAATGTTGTGCTGGCGGGGGCAGAACAGCTGTGTTTTCCTGAACGTGAATGAAGATGGACAGGACAGACGATAAAAGCACAAGACCTGCAATCCTGCAGGTCCGGACTCAAAGATTTGATGGGCATGGGCGATAAAATACTCACGTGTGAGTGGTGTGGAAGAATTCAATTATTCGCTTAAAATCTTAAAAATTCGCTTAAAAGTTCCTTGTTCATATCACTGTTTATCATTTACACACACAGTCAAACTGAAATTAAACAATGTGTTTATTTACTATTTCCTTTTTATTTATATTTACCCGTGGGCTTTTGCGAGCAGGAGTGGGAGAAAATAACATTTTTGTAGGAGCGGGACAAAACCTCACGTGAGCGTTCACGAAGGTTCGGTTGGTAGCAAGTTGTACTAATTTACTTGAATACTGTGCAGTTTTGCCCGGGCTTGAAGTTCTAGGAATATTAATATTGATGGAAGTTTATATATTTATTTGTATAAACATCATGTACCCAAGTTGCCTTTGCATGCTGCTCATTTGTTACAGAAGCCTGAGCTTTGCAGTTGTGCTGGAAGGGGATTGTTTACATTATGCAGTTCCCATTTGGTTAACAAAAGTGCTTTTTTTTTTAAGTTAAAATCTAGACTTATAAAATTGTCCTGCATTTTGTCTCCAACCGTCAAGCATTTTTATTCTTTTACCTTATTAGCATCATTATTTCCAGCTCTTTGTAAACAGTAGGGCACTCCCAGTCAATCAAATGCAGTATTTCCTCTCATAATCAGTAGAAAATGTGGTTAATACACAGTCATGAAATAAAAATAAAAATCATTTTGAAAAATACCATGATATAAATGTTTGGTCGTAGCACTACTTTGTTGTTTATACAGCCTCAGCATGCTACGCTATACGGCGAAACCCTTGATGGAAGTCTCGGTCAAGCCAATATACAAATCTAAAGGGTAGATAAAGCCAAGAATTTAACCATAAAGAAATAAGCCGCATTTGCATTTGGGAAAGATATAATCACCGGTCAGCCTACTGCTATTTCAGCTGCGGTTATTTTTTGCTACTCTACTTGACATCTGTCCAAATCAGGGAATTCTGATATCTCAGCAATGCATCCATGTAACTCCACAAAAGTTGTCTTTAGGATCACACCAGTAAGGTTTGACTGGGCTAGATGATCTGAAAGGTGATGCTATATATTGCCATGGTTTTGCTTTTTGGTGGGTACCCACTGTGCAGACTTTAGCCCTTTTGTTTCCGTTTGTGATTGTTTACACAGTAGGAGAAATAGTCTCTTGAGTTTTTACGTAAAGTACATTTTCAAAATAATCAGCGTTGAGTTTTCAAAAACATCATGATATTTATGAACAATATAGGCAGCATATATCATTCAAATCTCAAGGAAAACATTAATACAAAAATATTTTCTGAACATGGATGAGTTCTTTCTTGGGAAACAAGCATCCATGGAAATAATATTTGGCGCATTGCCTCAGTCTTTCGCCAGTCTTATCTGTATAAACAGATTCACCCATCGATGTATTACTTACAGCACATCTGGCTTCATTTAGCAGGCATTTTAAAATACAAATTTACTCAAACGACTACCTTAAGACTGTGCTGATTTGCATAAAACCTTAAAAGCAGGTATGTGTCAAGATCTTGAAGGAAAAAAAGCTAAGTTTGTACATAAGCTGTGTGAAAACTATCAAAAGACAAAACAACGTTTTTTTTTAAAATGCCAATCGCAATTCTTCACAGAATGTAGCACAGGTTTACTTAAACAGGCGTGTAACGTGGTTACAGGGGTTATATAAAATTTAACGTCTTTAGGACAAGGTTCAGACAATGCCGGGGCATGTAAAGTTAACATTTGGCATTTTGCATTGTTCTGGAATTGGAATGTTTTTTAATCATTTAATTATTTTCAAACCATGGCACGATAAACTTGTCCCCTGGGAGTTATTTGGAAAGAATGCTTGGACCATGCAGCTCTCCTCTTGTGGCATTATTTGTATTTTTATATTAACATATTGCGATAATTTAGTGAGCCAAACAGGCCACAGAAGACAACAAATTGGTACTGCCATTTTGAACCCGACGTGGCAAGCAGATAAAACAAACGTTAAGCTCAAGCGGTTAACTAATGAGGTCATTCTCACCAAAGACCTCAATGAAATCACGGCATTCATTAAGAATAAACAATATTTTTTTTTATTTGACTTACAGCTCCTGATACAGAAGGAGTGAGCTGTGAATATTCAAGCCAGTTATGATACTGAGGAAAGACGACAACCATATTGTGCACCTCTGCACCTCGTCAATTAACAAGAGTAATAGAGTGATATTCTTTTACTTGTTACATTAAATTGTCTCAAATTAAAGTGGTTAATGAATAGGTTTTATACAAGTGCTCACTATAATACATTTGGTAATTCTTAACATGTTTTAACATAGATTAATGTGAGGGAATACATGCGGATTCAAAGACCACTGTTCAAAATGTATTTTTAAATGTGGTAAATACTATTATTTATTAAGAATGATAATATCTTCAAGCCACGTATTGTTTAAAGTTACTATTGATTTTAGTTTTCAAAGCATGCTCTGTTAAATGAGCTTCCTTTTTAACATTTAATTTACTATGTAATTTTTTTGCAGGTTAAAAATAGAAACAAAGGAAAAGAAAAAAAAAGTTATATTAAATGCTAAATTAGAACTTAGAACTGTGTCAACATCAGCATTTTCCCTCCAATCTGTCCATCCATGACTTGGCAGACCACATAAAAGGTCACCACAACCCAATTTTGGCCTGTGTACACCTTACCAGTCTAAATATAAAATATTTATCACCCAAAAAAAGGGTGTGTGTGTGTGTGTGTGTGTGTGTGTGTGTGTATATATATATATATATATACACACACACACACATATATACAATCTCTCTCTCTCTCTCTCTCTCTATATCTATATATATATATATATATATATATATATATATATATATATATATATATATATATATATATATATCATATTTATATATATATATAATATATAGAGAGAGAGAGAGAGGCTTGTACAATGTTAATTCTTTCTTTCTCTCTTCTATACCTTCCCCTACCCTCATCCCTACGCTCTCTCTCTCTCTCTCTCTCTCTCTCTCTCTCTCTCTCTCTCTCTCTCTCTCTCTCTCTAGTCTCTCTCTCTCTCTCTCTCTCTCTACCTCTCTCTCTCTCTCTCTCTCTCTCTCTCTCTATCTCTCTCTCTCTCTCTCTCTCTCTCTCTCTCTCTCTCTCTCTCCGGACTTGACCTGCCCTACATTCTACTGCTAGTTATACATCTCTGTCCATGAGTTATACATCATTCAATGGTTTTTTTTTTTATAATTCCATTAAAGCATGGTTGAAAAGCAATGTCTGACTTTAATTGGTTAACATTCATAGAAATTTTTCTTTCATTGACCAAAGGGATCCAACAATTTTGTCCACGTGTAACAAATAAAACTTGAACTTGAGCAACCAATTGCTTAAATTTGAGTGAAATTACTAAAATATCTGCTACCAGACAAACCATGTTAACAGTACGTATCCTATTATATTGTGATGGGCTTACTGGGTAGACTTATCCAATGCAATTTGAAAGCCACCCTTGTCTTTTACGTCCTTTATGTTTTGTATCCACTGCTGCGCGTTTTAAAAGCTTAAAAATAAAGGATGCAAAGTTTAAGATGAAACTTTTAAATTACGCAAGTTAAAAAAAATAATCTCTGAATGACCTGGCAAACAAAAAACAGTGCGGTTAAAAGCTTTCCGCTCTAACTTAATTGCTCGATCTGTTTGCAATGTAAATACATCAACACTGGCTATACCAGAATATAGATAGACTTTACATTTTTGCAGCTTTAATGGAAACAAACAAACAACAAAAAGTTATTTTACATGCTAAATTAGATCCTAAAATCCTGGCCAAAAGCTACAAGGTGAATTTATGTGCTCATGATTGTACATTTTTAATGACCCACAATCATACGTGCAGAGAATTTGACACTAACCTAAGTAAGACAGGTTGTATTCCTGTCGTTTCCTGACACGACTAATTCCCTACATGGTTACTGATGTCCAAACCCAGAACATACGATTGTTTACCTGACAAAAACATGTCAGATAATGAATGCCAACTCAATTGTTTTACTTTATTCATGTTGCCCTAGTGTGCACCGATTGCCCTTCACATGCCCTCGACAGCCATGCACAACTCCAAAGTCAAAAAAAGAAAAAAAAGGGCTGCTGCGGAACAAGTTTTTCCAATCTGTACTTCATATAACTGACCACTGGAAAGTAATATAATACATGCATTTCTGCTTCTATCGCCTAGACAAGGGAAAAAAAGAAGTATACATCTTCATAAAATTACATTATACATGTACGCAACAGTATAATAATAATAATAATAAAAGCTTTATCAACTTTATGTATTCCTTTTCCATCATGAGTACACCAGCATCGGTCTGGGACCAGTTTCAAAAGCTAATGTTTCCATGCTAGCAATGTGAGGTCTCGGGCAATACAATCTATTTAACCTTGCTGGAATAAACGCAACAAACATATAGACTGAATTTAATAAACAAAAACACACATTGTAGCAACTGCTTTTCCCTAAACAGAAAAAAAAGACACCCACCCACAGAGATACACTATGGTGCTTAATTCTCACTGCCCTTCGAGTGTCCTAGTCAGCCATTTACAGCACAGAGATGTGAAACAAAACGCTTCTCCTCCTCCACACCACATTTCCTGCTCAATAACTCGCTTTTATTGTGTGTTTTTTTTTTTAATATCGAATCAATTATAAATAGTGAATGTGTTTAAGAGGAAAAAACGTTGATATAAAACAGCAATGCAGGGCGTTCGCTAAACAATGTGTAGAATCATGCAATAAAGAAGTGAGGCAAAAAGAGAAAGAGGAGAAAAAGCAGAGGGGGGTGGAAAAAGGGCTAGTGACACGAGGCACATACTAATCTTCACCGACTGACCTTGACATAAAAATGCGTCGCAGCTGCGCCGAATGTAAACGTAATCCCCAATTCAAGAATTCGACCGACATTCGAATTAATGCATCGGATTGTTTCGGTGCGAATCACTCGCTAGCAGTGTGTGTGTGGTCCGTATTCTCGAATTCACTACATAACAACAAAGGGTTAAATGTGTACATCTTTGTTCTTTCTTATGTTTATGTTGATATTTTGGGCTATTTCATCTGGGCCGAACAAAGCGCTCCTTTTGAATCAGTGGAAAACCGCTAGTTAGCGAGTTAGCCAGCCTGGACCAGCTGCCGGTTTTACGGTGGTCCTCGGTGCATCATTTTGCAGGAGCCAAAAAGACGGAAATTTTCTACAAGGACGCGAAGGAATAACAAACTACACCGGATAGAATGGACAAAACAACAACAACAACAAGGGCTTATTGTTATTATTTTGTCCAAACAACACAGGCACCGAGGAGCGGCGCCGGAGCGACATTTCGCCACGTCGAAAAGGGAATCAACGCCGCTTAAAACACTCACAGTTCCTCTGCTGCAGGGTCTGGCACGCTGGGGCAGCGAGGACCGCGGGGCTTTTGGATAGAGACGTAGCAGATCTGCTGAGAGCGCTGAGGACCTTTAGGTAGCCTGCCATGTTGTTTTGTTTGTTTGCTTGTTGTTGTTGTTGTTGTTGTTGTTGTTGTTTCTTTTAGCTAATAACCGGCGTCTCTTCCACTTCGCTTCCAACGAGATGAAGGGCAGAATGAATTAGCGTGCGCGGCAATATGTCCGCACGAGCGCCCTACGTCATTTTACAGGCAAGGGGAGGGGCTAACGAGCAAACGGCATCTCGCCCTGACGTCAGTGCGCATGCGGCAATCTTAAGTCGGTCTTCCCACCGACCGTGTTGGATTTTTTTTATAAGGAACATCTTTCTTAAAAAAAAAAAAGTAAATAAATAAAAATCCTGCTTTATGTGTAGCTGTCGTATTGGAATATTATCTATCTATCTATCTATCTATCTATCTATCTATCTATCTATCTATCTATCTATCTATCTATATATATATATATATATATATATATATATATATATATATATATATATATATATATATAGATATATATATCTATAGATACTAGAACTAACAAGATACACCCCAATTTAATGTCAGTGGCAAGATTAAATTAATGCTTTTCTTATAAAACCTGAAATGAAAACTGAAATGATATTAACATTATAATTATATACATCCCTTTATTATTATTAGTAGTAGTAGTATTATTAGTATTATTATTATTATGTCTGTTTATTACATGGCATGACGATCCGCAATAGAATGTACCGAGTGCAGACGGCTTTATTGCACAATGGACGGGAATAAACCTGCATTCCGTCCTTGTACTGCTAGGACCATGCTAAATTTAGCTGTTGCTGACTTACCATATTGGGAGAAGGAATGGGAAGGGTGAAATCATGTGACAAAGGAACTACAGTCAGTCAGCGTTTAGGGTAGAGACTACAACACTAAACGATAAGTTAATGTTTCACTTTTTTTTATTTTTTTAATGCGCAGCTCGTGTTTTGTTATAGCCTATAGAGTCTATATATATAGAGTCAGAGTTATAGAGTCTGAATGGATCATAGAAATGATTTTACCAGTCATTGCTTGGTGGGTTTTGTTCATAGGCTAGCTGTGCACCACACGGCCCCACCGGCCTGCACTGCTACTGGTGCCCCTTTAGACTGTATATTTTGTGCTACACATGTGGGATCCTAGTTGTGCTTGCTTCATAATACCATGTCTCGGACTTAACATTTTCTCTCCTGCACCTCGGACTTCATTATATTTCATCCCCAGTGTCACTACAAATTATACAGAGTGCAATTTCTATTACTGTAATTTGTATTATTACAAAACAGAATAATAAACTAACATTAAAAAAAAATATTGCTATGCCATATTGCTATCTAATAAAACTGCACATATTCATAGATGCATAGATTTCAAACAGGATTTTGTATTTGGTAAGCTACGACTAGGTCCTAGGTAGGCATTAAAATGATGGTTGTTCTCCAGGTAAACCTGACAGATGGCTGACACGTCACTTTGGAGGTCACTTTTAAAAGTCATGTTATCATAATTCATAGGCAAATAATAAAATCATATGTATGAGGAGGGAAAAAACATTTCTCCCTAAAATGAGCTGCTTTATATATATATATATATATATATATATATATATATATATATATATATATATATATATATATATATGTATGGCTGGATGAGATATAAACATGCACCAGTCCGACACCCTATTTGTTTGTACGCGAACCATCGCACCTGCACACGTCAACAAACCACATCACACTTCCAGTAAGGACATAACCAGTTTTGGGGTCGTTACTCAAAAAAGGTTATTTCTTAAAAGTGATTATTTCTCCACTACTGGCTCATTTATCAAACGGGTGTTTTCTCTTCATCCTCCGCAAATGAAGCTTCAGTAGAGAGTTCTGCAGAGAGATGTTAGCATAATAATAAATTCAAATAGATTAGCAGGAGGGGCACGGTAGATTAGTGTTCAGCAGGTCGCCTCACACCGCCAGGATGCAGGTTCGATTCCCGTCTCCGCCATGTGTATGGAGTTTGCATGTTCTCCCCGTGCCTCAGGGGGTTTTTCTCCGGGTTCTCCGGTTTCCTCCCGGTCCAAAAACATACACGGTAGGTTGATTGGCACCTTGGAAAATTGTCCCTAGTGTATGAATGTGAGTGTGTGTGTGTGTGTGCCCTGTAATGGGTTGGCATTCCATCCAGGGTGTATCCTGCCTTAATGTCCATAGACGCCTGAGATAGGCACAGACTCCCCATGACCCGAGGGAAGATAGCCGTAGAAGATGAATTAATAAATGAATGAATAAATTAGCAATTGCAATTGGCACGGCCTAATCTATTAAGGCATTTTTTCCCTTACATTACTTTTATATTTTGGAAACCAGCACTATTCGCTCTTTTACTTGAGTAAAACACTTGAGTTGATACTTCAAACTTCTACAGAAGTCTTTTTAAACCCTAACATTTATTCTTCTACCTGAGTAATGAATGCCAATTCTTTTGGCACACAGTGTTTATAGGTTTTAAATGTACCCTACGTGGACTAATACAGCATTTGATGTCTTACATTCATACAGTATATATTTCATATATATTTCATTAGAACTGAGTTTTGTCAGGAGGGTGAGACTATGCCTCCCAGCAGCCACTAGACTTCCATGTCTTTTACACATGATCTAATCACATGAGGCATTGTTTCTGCTCAGGCTTAGGATCAAGCAGACTCTCAAAGTAAAACTGGTATTGCAGCAAAAAAAAAGGTAAAGGTAAATGCTATTGTATGGTTAAAGAGAAGGAAAAGAACGGTTGATCGATGTGAAGTGAACTCAAGTGCTGGATAAGAAGTGTTTATTACAAACAGGCAAACAGTTACAAATCTACAAAATCATCTATACTAATACAGAAATATTCAATACTATTATCAGTCATTCATACTAAGAAACAATTGCAGTTTTCCTTAAAAAAAAAAACAGAAACAAGATGAATGATAATTGTTACTACTATGTCTGTAACTGTGTAATACAGCAATAAAGTAGATTAAATAGGAAACCATGAACAGAACCATGGAGGTGATTTATTGTCCTCTTGAAAATGAGTGAAAGGCACGTATGGTTCTTTTGTTTCTGACATTTGAGTTTGAGATAAAAAATAAAATGACTATGATTATGTAAACACAGGGTGGTTTAGTGGTTAGCACGTTCGCCTCACACCTCCAGGGTCCGGGTTCGATTCCCGTCTCGGCCATGTGTGTGTGGAGTTTGCGTGTTCTCCCCGTGCCTCAGGGGGTTTTTTCTCTGAGTTCTCCGGTTTCCTCCCGGTCCAAAAAACATGCACGGTAGGTTGATTGGCACCTTGGAAAAATTGTCCCTAGTGTGTGTGTGTGTGTGTGTGTGTCCTGCGATGGGTTGGCATTCTATCCAGGGTGTATCCTGCCTTAATACCCATAGACGCCTGAGATAGGCACAGACTCCCCGTGACCCGAGGGAAGGTAGTGAACGAATGAAGAATAGTGGAAATGAGAACATTTGTTTTCTGAAATAAACTGATCATTTAAATATTTCTAAAAGTATTTCTATAAATTAAATATGAAATAAATACACACACACACACTAACACACATATACTTACTCACTTGAATTCAATCAGTGTAATTTATGATGCACTTTAATCAAAATAATTGAAAAAAAAAATTAATCAAAAAAGTGTATTGCAATTCATTCATTCATTCATTTTCTACCGCTTTATCCGATCTTCCCTCGGGTCACGGGGAGCCTGTGCCTATCTTAGGCGTTTATGGGCATTAAGGCAGGATACACCCTGGATGGAATGCCATCCCATCGCAGGATACACACACACTCACACACACACATTCACACACTATGGACAATTTTCCAAGATGCCAATCAACCTACCGTGCATGTTTTTGGACCGGGAGGAAACTGGAGGACCCGGAGAAAAAACCCCTGAGACACGGGGAGAACATGCAAACTCCACACACACACATGGCCGAGACGGGACTCGAACCCGGATCCAGGAGGTGTGAGGCGAACGTGCTAACCACTAAGCCACCGTGCCCCATTGTATTGCAATATTTTGATTTAAATTTTGTACATGTTTAATTTGTAAAAAAAAAAAAAAAAAAAAGATATTATACAATGTTATAAACTATACATTTATGTATCATTTAACCAAACAGGCATTTCAGTTAAAATTGGTTTAATGTTTAATGTTTTATATTGTTTAAATATAAACTGCTCACACACAAAAAAATAATGTAATTGTATATGTTGCATTTTTTCCCCTCTAGCTGTACCGAAATTGAACAGAACTTTTGTGTGAACCAAGTGTGTGTATGTGTGTGTGTGTGTGTGTGTGTGTGTGTGTGTGTCTCAATATTTCCATATTATTTATTTTTTATAAACTGTTTACAGATTGGCTTAAAAGCCAATCTTTTCTCTTCTCTGTTCTGGCACCGATGTGGTGGAACGAACTTCCACTGGATGTCCGAACAACGGAGACACTGCCTACATTCAAACGTCGATTGAAGACCTACCTATTCCAACAACACTATCCTAACATTCCTTTTTATTATCTTTTATCTCCCTCTGTCAAGAAATAAAAACAAAAACAAAAAAAACCCCAACTCTCTATCCTCGTGCACTTTGTAAGTTTGTATTTGTCTTTCTTGACTAAATCTTATCCTTAGAGTGACACCTGTACGTCGCCCTGGATAAGGGCATCTGCTAAGTACCGCAAATGTAAATGTAAAAGTCTAAAAGCTCTTGTATGCTTTTAGATGTATACATGTGACAGGCAAAAAGGCTAAACCCCTGTATCAAGCCTGGTCTGGTATGTTCTTCAACAAATTTGTGTTAACCCGCTGCGACTGTCCTTGGGCCCATTTTTCATATACAGCTAACTATAGATAAGATCATAGGGCTGATGATCTAATCATGTTTATTGCACACATGCAATCCTGATAATAAAGCAGGAATAAGTCTTTTCAGTTTTTCAGATAATTGCGTATTCATGAGTTGCTTGAAATGGCTTTGTATAGATACTAGAACCCATGTGGGTGGTCAGTGGCACACTTTAAAAAGGTCTGCGCAATTTGTTTTGCTGCTGCAGAATAAGTGTTATGGATATGACCATGGATATTTTATCTTCTGGCCACCAGAGGGCACCACACCTCACTGCTGTCTCCACATATCATTACTGTCTTTTCACTACTGTCAGAGTGAACTTTATAATTACACAATTTTTGAATTTATTCTTTTATTCTATTTTATTTCTCGAGTTAATTAGTTGTACATCTAAGGTTATTATTATTAATTTATTATTATTCTTCTACCGCGATATCCTATCTTCTCTCGGGTCACAGGGAGCCTGTGCCAATCTTAGGCGTCTGTGAGCATTAAGGCAGGATACACCCTGGATGGAATGCCAACCCATCACAGGGAATACACACACACACACACACACACACACATTCATATATTAGGGACAATTTTCCAAGGTGCCAATCAACCTACCGTGCATGTTTTTGGACCGGGAGGAAACCGGAGAACCCGGAGAGGCACGGGGAGAACATGCAAACTCAACACACACATGGCCGAGACGGGAATCAAACCCGGACCCTGGCGGTGTGAGGCGAACGTGCTAACCACTAAGCCACCATGCCCCCTTACAGAAAAGGAACTTGTGCAGGAATTTTTCATAACGTTCATTTAAATAAGAAAATAACAAGGAGAAAAAAAAACATCTTTTCATATCTAACAAGTAAAACGGCCTAATGTTTCATAATTATTCCCATTGATAGTGAAAGTGGTTCTGAGGAAGGCCAGCATGTGTGGGCTAATTGGAACCTTTTTGTATATATTTAGTTTGAGGTTGCTTAATAGATAATAGAGTTAGTGTGAGCTGATATGGAAATGTTACATGTATGTTTATGTTTCAGCAACTGTGAGGAGAAATAATCTGCAACCATAGAAAAGGAAATCGAATCCACCCTTAAAGATGCCTGTTTCTGGCCCCAGATAGGGATAGTCATTCACACTGTGTTGGGGAGGATACTTTGTAAATGTAATGGATTACAGATTACACATGATTTAAAATGTAATAAGTAGTGTAACTTTTCAATTACTTAAATGATTACTTTTTGATTACTTTCATTTGTCCACTAGGTAGCACTTACTGAAATGAACAAAAACAAGGGGAAAAAATCTAATTCAATCCCAAGGAAAAAGTATATTATTACATATTATTAAGTATATTATTATATTATATTTTGAGAAATGTAACCTACTTTTTCCATGGGATTGAACATTTTTAAATATTGTTTTATTTTTTTATATATTTTTTATATTTTGCAAAATAAAGCTGTATCAGAGGGGGCACGGTGGTTTAGTGGTTAGCACGTTCGCCTCTCACCACCAGGGTCCGGGTTCGATTCCCGTGTCAGCCATGTGTGTGTGGAGTTTGCATGTTCTCCCCGTGCCTCAGGGTTTTTTTCTCCGGTCCAAAAACATGCACGGTAGGTTGATTGGCACCTTGGAAAATTGTCCCTAGTGTATGAATGTGTGTGTGTGTGTGTGTGTGTGTGCCATGCGATGGGTACTGTTACGTTTATTTTGTAATAAAACTACGTAACGCCATTACATGTAGCTAGTTACTCCCCAAGACTGGTGACAGCAGCGAGAGGATGAAGGTAAAAGACAGTCAAAGAACAACAGTTGACTTGTCGGATGTTGAGTTGCGTAACACCGATATGAGGGATCTCTAGGATAAGAAACCGGCCCGCCACATCATCATCAACAAGCCCTGAGTGAACATATGAGAACTGTAATAGTAGACTGGTAATATGTTTAGGTTATATACAGTAATACAGCGATTAGCTCATACCTGTTGTGCCATGTGCAGCTAGATGGAGGAATTCGGTGATCAGAAAGAAAATTGAGGGTCAGTCTATGCACATCGCTAAGCGGATGTTATAAAGACCTATGAACGCCTCATCGCCTCTTTTACATTTCATTTACATTGCAGCATTTGGGATCAGAGAGCGGTACAATAATAAGGGCCTTGCTCAAGACCTAGTGCAGCTTGTGGTGGTGGGGTTTGAAACCCAATCTTTCGCCTCAACCTTCGCTATCACCTCTTTTATATTCCATCCTACCATTAAAAGAGTGAGGGGACGACATCATACATCTATACCAGTTCGCCAATACACTCTATGTTCATGCTAGACATTAGACTTGTCTAAATAAATGTTTTCATCTTGGATTTCAACACTGAGACTGTGTCTGAATCCTGAACTCTAATTGGAAGGTCGTTCCGTAACTGTGGGGCTTTGTAGGAGAAAGCTCCGCCCCATGATGTAGTCCTCATTATTTGAGGTACCAACAAATAACCTGCACCGTTTGATGTAAGTAAGCGTGGAGGATCACAATAGTACAAAAGTTCACTTGGATACTGTGGATACTTTATGTATGTCAATAGTAGTATTTTGAACCCATGTGGTCATATTATTCTATAGCTGGTAAAGTCTCTTTCTGCTGCGCTCTTGGACTAATGAATCTTATTTATATGATTAATAGAACAACCAAGCCATAGCTGGTAAAGTCCGACATCATTTCTCTTTCTGCTGCGCTCTGGAGGTTTTTTCCCCTAACTGAATCTTATTTATATGATTAGTTGTGTGTCCTGTGATAGCCATCCAACAATGCCCATAGACGCCTGAGATAGGCACAGGCTCCCCGTGACCCGAAGGAAGATCGGATATAGCGGTAGAAGATGAATGAATGAATGAATGAATGAATGAATGTCCATAATGTTTTAACTTTTGTGCCAGTTTCGTCTTTACTATATCATTTATTTTGGCTTAATTGGGGGACTGGTTGTGCAAACTGTAAAATGCTTTAAAATGTAAGTGTGTACTCTATGGCAGTGATCTTTTGTAATTAACATTAAAACGCAACATTTATTTCATAACAGTAATAACAGTAAACCCGTTATTACATGATCCAATCTGGGAAATCATTTCCAGGACAAAATGGAGCTTGGTGCTAGATCAGTATTAAGTGTATCACTGCAAGTGTCATCTGCAAGAGTACTTTTACTGTTGCACATTTGGCTGTTTAACAAAACCGATTAGAACACAATTTGTAAAACTTTGGCGAAAAGCACAATTTAGAGTTATTGCTTAATAGTAGTGCTATGTGGGGTTTGCAAAACAATAGTGGACTTTTCCCATCCAAACCAGTATTAAATTAATAAAATAAATTATATATATATATTTTGCAAAACATTGCATACATATATATTATATATATATAATATTGTCAAAATAGAGATTATTTTGGATGCTTAATCAGCCAACGTGTCCGGGGGAGGAAAAAAAACGTTACTAAGAGAAAATCTCCAAGCGGTATAAAAATAGACCACAATTGCGACGTTTTTTCCGAAAAAAAAAAAAAACAAAAAAAAAAAAACACAACGCACAGAGTCACGTGACACCTTCGTCAATCTCCGGTTATCCATCGGGGCGCACGGTGCTTACTGGTGGAAATTATTTATTTATTTATTTATTTTCATCCGGAGCTGCCGCTAAAACCTTTTTTTTTTTTTTTTTTTTTTTTGCTTTAATCAGCGGCTTTTTTTTTTTTTTGCTGTTTTTTTTTTTTTTTTGGACTCACGCTATAGCGCAGAGATTAAAACCGCGCGTAGTTCCCCGGCGCTAGGATGCGAATCCTTCACTTTGGTCTCTCGGTCTCCGGTGCGCTTCATCTCTTCGTGACCGGACTGCGGCTTGTCCTTTCTTAATCGCGGGGATCTCTTCGCGCAAAGAGGGGGGGGAGGGTGGTTGGGGGGGGGGGGTGTACTGGAGGAGGGGGGGAAGGGGGAAAGAAAATGTAAGGCGACCCCCGAGTGCGAGGAGCTTCCCGTGTTGCGCGCCGCGAAAAAATGCAGAAGGGAATGCGCCTCAATGACGGCCACATCACCTACCTTGGTCTTTTGGCGAAAAAGGACGGCACGAGGCGTGGCTGCCTAAGTAAGAAGAGCTCCGACAACACAAAATGGCACACGAAGTGGGTTCACGCTGCTGCAAAACATGCTGTTTTATTTCGAGAGTGAGTCGAGCTCACGGCCCTCGGGTCTGTACCTGTTGGAAGGCTGCGTGTGTGACCGCTCGCCATCGCCTAAGCCATCGCTCTCTGCTAAGGAGTGCTTAGAAAAGCAGGTACGGCTTCCAAAAAAACAAACAAACAAACAAACAAAAAAAGGCTGTTTGCATTTTAGGATCTGCTGCGTGCACGTCTATCTGCAATAACAAGAGCACTAAATTGGCCCTTTGGTTGGTAAACGACCCGATTATTTCTTTATTTTTATTATTTATTATTATTATTATTATTATTATTATTATTATTATTATTATTATTATAAAGCGAGAAATAATAACGAGACAATTAGACGCAACTAGGGATATTCTGGCATGCGTTTTATTGAAATGGGGGTGCCATCTACCCTAAACACACTGTACTATTATAATAGTCAGGTTACGTAATACACAGCTCACCCAATCTAGATATTAATCCTGATGTGGATTTAAAAACAAAAAAACAAACAAACAAACAAACAAACAAAAACTCACGTATTCATTCTATTCAAAGATTGCAAACCCAAATATATATATATATATATATATATATATATATATATATATATATATATATATATATATATATATATATATGAAAAGTTTAATATCGATTATTTTTCGGGTCGATGTGCAGCGGATTAATGATATTGTTTGTATCTGTGTGTGTGTTTTTCATGATCATTAGAATGGCTTCCTCATTGCCGATAGTTGTTTTGTACGCAGAGACGGAGCGATTTTATTTATTATTATTTTATTATTTTTTTTCTAAAAGGAGGGTTGCTTGAAGGCATTGATGAGAATCTCAGAGTCGCCATCATGCGGAAAAGTGGCACCGAATCAGTGTGTGTTTGACGTGGTACTTTTATTTTCGCGCTGTTATTAATAGCAGCCGTACCTTGGCAACCACATCTCCCCAAACATCTCTTATAATCGGGTTATAAGATGCACACTCACCGCCTGCATTCACGGGTTTCCTCACAAAACACCGTTTTTTGCATGATATTGAATAAGTTAGTAATAGCTAATAATTCGAAATCATTCCAAAAAAAAAAAATAATATATATATATATATATATATATTGAATTCATTCAATTGCATTCATCTATACTTATTACCTGTTAAAACTGTTTGGCCAATTTTCAGATTATTTTCCAGATATTTCCAGAGTCTGTCCCACTTCTTTGTTATCACACACACATCTTGCAAAAATGGTTAATTTGATAAATAACATCCATTAAATATATAAATACAAGGAAAATAAGGTGACAGGCCAATCATGCAGTTTAAACTGGGTTTGCCCATAGCATCATATAAACACTCTACATGAATCCTATATAAGCATGTAGAGGTCCTGTATTGGTTTTGCTCAAATTAGCCAAACAGATATAAACCCACCACTAATTATCATAATAAATGAGAAAATTCAAACAGAGAGCAGGTTTAAATAGTGGGGGAAAGGACCAAAAAGTTTCATATACTCAATAAATATGATTTCTTTTTTTTTGTCCTACAATTCATCTTTCACTTTTGTGCAATATATTTGACATATGTTTTATATTTCTATATTTATTTTTGAACATTAGCCCTTTAGACATTTTTGCATTAGAGGTACATTAGAGGAACTCATCCCATTCGACACCCCTCTGCAAATATAACAACATTTACTCTGTGTTCATTTAATATGAACTACTTTTTATATCCGATTTGGATTTTTAGACCTTAAATAAACTTTCATTCGAGGAATAATACTTTTGTAGAATATTTGATTAACAAAGTAGTGATCATGCACTTACTCGAGAAGACCATTTTAGGACCCCCCCCCCCCCCCCCCCATCCCTTCTGATTTAGGTATATACTCTGTACCCACCAGAACCCTGACCAGGATCACGTGAAGATAAATCATACTGAATCATAACATAACCATACAAAAACTGGCCAGCATGATCTTTTATATTGATTAGGGAAAAAAAGTGGATTTTTACTTTCATTAAAGGAATATTGGCAGAAGATTATCATGCAAAATCTAACAATAAATGCCTTTTTCCCCATGCACACACAACAAAAATGTGACGTGTGTGTGTGTGTGTGTGTGTGTGTGTGTGTGTGATGGTGGCAAAAAGAAATGAGTTGAAGTAGTGAAAATGATCATTTCAGTGTGAAAGCCTATTAGAATGAAGGATAAAGCTTTAAAAGCTTGAAATACACTGCACTGCAGATGTTCTTCACTTGCTTCAGCCATCAGAAAAGAATGCACATGGTATGTTATTACGGGCCATTAATTAAAAGTTATATAATCATCGCGAAATACAATGTAGGAATGTAGAGGGTTGAAATACTGTACGTATGCTTTCTTGGAAAGATTACAGGAATGCCTTTGACATTAAATAAACAGCCCGAAAGCAGCGGGCGCACCGTTTCTATAAACATCGAAGCAATAATTATCCATCCCCTTAATAATTGTCCTTCCAGCATTTACTTTGTGTTGTTTATACAGATCAATGAGTCTGTTCTACCCTTCATGTATTGTTCCTCTTTTATTATCCACATTTGAGCCTGTGGTTCCTATGGCAACTCCTGTTTGCACTAGAAAAAGAGACCGAGTGTGTCTCATAGAGACAGGAGCAAAGTAGCACTGTGTTGTTGTACCCTTCTCAATAAAACACTGCCAATGGAAAATTTCACTCGGTAATTCGGTAACTTGGAGAGGTTGTGCATTCCTTTCTGATGTGTTTATCTTTGATTAGAAAATCCAACATGTAAACAAGCATGCCTTCTGATTAGGGTCCGGTATCACTTTATTGATACCGGGACTGAGATCGCTTGCAGAAATCAGTACAGTCGACCCCTGCAAAGTCCACGAGTTCACGGTCTCAATCGTTTCCTTACAAACTAACTAATAATTGTTCTCTTATATAATGTTTTATGCTTTTAATGCTATATTGGTGAGCATTTTAGAGTGTTTCTATTAAATCAGAATATATTATTAAATCAATTATTACTGTATTTATCCTACATATACCACAAAATGCTTCCATAAATTACTCTACATGTAGGTTTAACGTCAGAATATTACATTCTAGAACAGAAATGTTTGATATTATATTGAATATTTTATTTGTTAATGAGCACAGGGTTTCCTGTCTGCTGAAACAAAATAGAACTCTTCGAAATATAAAAATAAGTGTCATCAGCAAGAAAGTCAGAGTGCACCTTAAAGAAATCCCACGATGGGCTCACACTCGCCCCCTATAGTCCAACACCTGGAACTACAGCCATCATTTTTTTTTCAGTACCTGGTGTAGCAAAAAGAAGAATCGTATCATGCAACTCTGGCCTTTCAGCAAACAGAAAAATGCACAAAACAAAACCCTTTTTTTCAATAAAAATGTAAAAAAATAATAAAAGTAATTTCTTTTCAAATAAAAAAAATATGCAGAGAGAAAATAGAGATATTTCCTTAATATACCACAGCACAAACTATTCGAATTAGAAATGGACTAATTTTACTGATAGCTTGTTTGGATCGTACTTGCTAATAACTAATTAATCAACTGATTTTTAAAATGGATAATAAATAAAAAAATAGTAATAATAACAATCAAAATGTGTAAAATAGTGCTGAACTTTATTAACAAAACGTATGTAATATGTACAAAATACTATGTATTTTGAAAACGAAATAAATAAGTATATATTCATTAATAAATATAGTTATATAATGAATAAATTATAGATGACAGATACAATATACAGTCTCCCGTTGAAAACACACAGCACGTGGTGTCAGTGATTCGCCTCTAGAGGTCGCACTCGTAATGACGCCTGACGAGACGCTTGAAAAACTATTGCTATGGATTTTTGCCGCTAGTTCCAGCCATTGACTATTGGTGCCAATTAATGGTGTCCCTAAAGACTCCTAGTACTGAATATAGACTTATTTTATACTGAATGTTACTATCGCACGATGCCGAATGCAGTCTGAGCTGCGAGACGACGGCAATACAGTAAATACAATGCGTTACTGGTTGTAGATGGCGTGTTTTTGGCGTGTTCTGACATCGGTGTTGCTTGTAACATGAGCCCACACTTTTGAGCATTTACATTTACATTTAAATTTGCGGTATTTAGCAGACACCCTTATCCAGGGCGACGTACAGGAAGTACGACATTATCAAGTGTAACCAATAATGTAACAACGTTCTACTTTATTTAGGGGTGTAATGGTACAGGAATTTCAGTATAAACTCTGATAAAACCTCTCTATAACCCAAATAAATATTTAACCAGAAAAGAGCGTCTCACTGTTGCCGCCATGACAACAATTTCACTGCGCTATAATGTATATGTGACAAATAAAAGCTGTTCTATAACACGGGTTTATACACTCCAGTAATAAAATAAAAAATAAAAAAACATTGAGGCAAATAATTTGTTTCGATTGAGTTTTTTAAATAAGAATTACTGGAGTTCAGATTGGCACGGTGGCTTAGTGGTTAGCATGTTTGCCTAACACCTCCAGGGTCCGGGTTCGATTCCCGTCTCGGCCATGTGTGTGTGGAGTTTGTATGTTCTCCCCGTGCCTCAGGGGTTTTTCTCCGGTTTTCTCCCGGTCCAAAAACATGCACAGTAGGTTGATTGGCACCTTGGTAAATTGTCCCTAGTGTATGAATGTGTGTGTGAATGTGAGTGTGTGTGTCCTGTGATGGGTTGGCATTCCATCCAGGGTGTATCCTGCCTTAATGCCCATAGACGCCTGAGATAGGCACAGACTCCCCGTGACCCGAGGGAAGATCGGATAAAGCGGTAGAAGATAAATGAATAAATGAATGAATGAATGAATGACTGGAGTTACTTGTGGAGTAATTCAGCCCTATTTGCTTCATTTCACTACACATGGAACACTGTTTCCCCACGGACCATTATTACTAACGCACCACCCAATAAACACTAGACGGCTTTGGGGTACGCTAACAGAGTTTCCACATGATGACAATTGAGATTGGGACAACACAGTAGCCAGAGGAGGAGAAACTACAATATAACAAAAATAACTTACAGTGTTTTTTGAATGATCTTTTAAATGCATATATTTGTATGTTATATGGCAATTAAGCGCACTAAATGGGTTTAATTTAGTGCGCTAATAAAAATAAAAGTTTTAATAAAAGGAAAATAAAAGTTTAAATAAGAGTTTAAAAGTTGTATTTGTTTGTGCAAATGATAAATATTGATATGAACAACTTTGATATCTAATAAAAAAAAAAACCCAAAAGTGCACTAAATGGGATATTCTTGTGTGCAGTTTCATCAATAAAAATGTACAATATTGTGAAAAAGGAGACAAATTTCTTGGTAATTTTTAAAGATCTGTCTTATTCGCTCTTGTATATTAAGTATTTCTCTTTAATGATGAAATATTGCTTACTGATTTATTGATTAATCAATGGTGTAATGGTGAGTAATAATCACTAAAATAATCAGTTGCTGCAGCCCTACAATCACACAAGTATTGATAACACTACAGCTTGATCTATCTATCTATCCTCCATCTATCTATCTATCTATCTATCTATCTATCTATCTATCTATCTATCTATCTATCTATCTATCTATCTATCTATCTATCTCTCTATCTCTCTCTCTTTCTCTCTCTCTCTCTCCCTCTCTCTCTCTCTCTCTCTCTCTCTCTATACGTGTATATATATATATATATATATATATCTATATATATATATATATATATATATATATATATACCCTCAATATTTAAGCCAGAATGATAAATGTATAATAGTATTATTTGCACTTTTAGAATTTTTGTGCAAATTATAAACATTGATATGAACAACTTACAGAAAATAGAACATCATCAAAATATCTAATAATAAAAAAAAACAGGCCAAGGATTTGTGTTCTGTGTTTCTAGTTTTTAATAATAAAGTAGCATTTTTTAAAAACAATTTATTTACATACAATTTATATATAATTTGACTTTGTCCTTGTGCCTTTCATTTTATTTTATTTTAGTAGCCATTGTTGCTTTAATGCAGTAGATAAATAAATGTTTTTTTAGTCATTTATTTAAAAAAAAATGTTAAACTATACTGTAGGAGTCCCACATTTATTCACAGACATGAGTATTTTATCGTCCGCACCCGTCACATTTTGTCCCGTGCTGCACCCTTCATATGGAACTTCCAACTTTACCACTTTCATTGTGGATCTTTAGACTGTTCATGTGGAACTTTCCTAAACGGCAAGAAATTCTGGAGAAATCCACACTCGTCCAGATCCATCCTACCAGCCATTCGCAGGTTGGGGGATGGGAGTCCGGATGATTTGGGCATGTTCTAAAATTAAAGAAAGGGGCAGAACCACTAGTACTTAAGGAGCATCTTTAAAGAGAGAGCAAGGGGTAGAGGAAAAAAAAACTGATTATAGTGTTCCTATTTTTATATCGTAATTAAGGGCACTCAGGTTTAAGAGGTTCGTAAACATGGATTGTTTTCTGTTCGGGCGGTGAAATGAACTTCAAGATGTCCAAACACGTGAGATACTGCCTACAGTGAGGTTGGGGAAAAGTATCTGATCCCCTTCTGATTTTGTAGGTTTTCCCATTGACAAAGACATTTCTAACCAAAAGAATCCCAGAAAAGCGACTCTTCTTCACTCTTTTCCATCATAATTTAATAGCTGGCCTCCAACCGACAGGGGAGGAAATGTCCTGGACCTTGTTTTCACTCGTCCTTCCTCAGCGACAGACATTCCTGCTACAACACGCAGCACTTCTGATCATCACCTGGTTTCTTTTACAATCACTCTTACTGTTCCACCTGTTCCAACATCTCTCTCTCTCTTACCCTTCGCAACTTTCACTCCATCACTCCTTCCTCTGTAGCTTCCTGACCATGACTCCTTTTCCTCTTTACCCTTGGACACTTTCCTCTGCTCTATTTCCTCAACTATGGACCTGCTATGTCCCCTTATTGCTAAACCCAAGAAGACTCCGTGTAACCGCCTGGGTGTCAGGAGAGATACGCAGCAGTCGAGGGGAATTAATATCGGAGGTAAGGAAGTGGGAAAAAAAACTGACCTCTTACCGCGGGTTCCTTCCTCTCCTCTGGCATCACCTCTGCTGAGACTGCCTTTTACAAGGTAAAGATTGAGGCCTCTGCCCATGACCCTCGTAAGCCTCATACAATTTCTCCTCACTGCTCAACTGTTCTACCCCACCTGCTTCATCCTTCCTGATGAAAGAAAGATTGTGGGAAATCTGCCTGATATTGACCGCCTCCCAGACTATCCCTAGTCGAGTAGTCATGTAGACTTTATTGTCATTTCCACAATATACAGTGCAGTACACGGTGAAACGGTTCCCCAGGATCAAGGTGCTACAAAGTCGGCCAATCTTGTAATCCCACCACCTGCCCACTGGATCCAATGCCTTCAACCACAATCCATCTCTCATGACCTTCTGCCGTTCGTCTCCACAATCATCAATGGGTCCGTAACATGTGGCCATGTGCCATCTTCCATCAAGCAAATAAGGGTCGCTCCAATCTTGAAGAAACCTGCACTGGATCCATCGAACATCAACAATTACAGACTGGTATCACTTCCCTGCTTTCTTTCAAAGACCGCACTGTCTTTAACAATCTGTCTGTCCATCTCTTGATGAACAACCTTCTAGACCTTCCCCTAGACCTTTGAGTAGATTTTTACACAAGACCCTGTTGACTTCTGTCGTAGTCTTGGTATCTCTGGAGCTGCATGGAAATGGCTTTCTTCCTACTTGGAAGGTCACTCACGCTCCACTGGTGTCCCTCAAGGCTCAGGACTTTGTCCACTTCTTTTCTCACTCTATACTCAGTCTCTTTGTGGAGTCATCTCCTCAATACCACTATTATGCTGATGACACTCAACTCATCTTCAATCTTCAATCACAGCTTCAGATAGAATCTCAGCTTGCCTATCAAACGTGGCTTTGTGGATGACCACTCATCAGTTGCAACTCAGCGTGAAGAAAACCGAACTGCTTGTGATCCCAGGGGATTCATCTCCAGGGCAAAGATCTCATCATAACCCGTCACGACTCTCTGCTCTCTCTTTCTGCTCATAACCTTGGGGTCTCTTGTCGGTACCTTCTCTACAACATCAGAAGGATTCGACCATTTCTGATGACACAGGCTGCTCCAGTGCTTGTTCGGTCTCTCGTTATTTCGAGACTGGCATGAAATACCCATTTGCTACAGAGTGAAGGGTGCAACGGCGCCCCTGGAGCACAAGGGTCTTGCTCAAGGACAGGTTCTACCTCAGATCGCTACCCCCTCCCTCTATTAGTACACAGCTGTTCAAATTCTGTTCAACCTGTCCAAGTTCTCCCACACCACTTCACCTATGCACTTGCTCCACTGGTTCCACTGATGCAAGCCAAAAATGGACCTGCACCTTCTCTTGGACCTCATCACCCCTGTATTGCACCTCACACCGTGAGACCATCTAGTACTGCTCGAATGCTTCCACCTTCTATTAGGGTAAAAGGTAAGTTTAGTTCGAGTCCCCAAGGTGGGGCTTTTATGGCCCCAAGGTGGTGGAATGAACTTTGCCTGGAGGTCCAAACAACAGAATCTTTAAGCGGCGATGTTTCTTTCTTTCTTTCTTTCTTTCTTTCTTTCTTTCTTCCTTCCTTCTTGCACTGTTTTGTTTTAAATTATTATTATTTGTGTCTTAAATTTGTAATCAATCAAACCAGTGTTCATTTATTGATAAATGGAGACTCAAAGCACTTTTTTGTATGTCGTTCGCTGGACAAGGTCTTTTGCAAAATAATACAAATGTAAATTAGTTTGGTCCTGTCACAAAACATGAATTTGTGGCAAAACCCTTGTTGGTCGGACATTGCATATCCCTCTTTACTGATTCTTTACAAGTCTTTAAGGTTTCAAGGCTGATGTTTGGTAACTTGAACCTTCAGCTTCCCCACAGATTTTCTATGGGATTAAGGTGTGTAGACTGGCTTGGCTAGGACCTTAACGTGCTGCTTCTAACCACCCTATTTTGATGCCGTGGCTATGTGTTTTGCGTCATTGTCATGCTGGAATACCCATCCACGTCCCATTTTATACCCATCACGTCCCATTCATCTATCCTGTTGCATTCTATTATTTCAAATAAAAAACACACATGCATGAATCATTGGCGCATGCAGAGACCTGACCTCACGCAAACGAGTGCGGCGCAAGACAGGATTTGATGGTGCGGGAGGGAATATATTCATGTGCGTGCGGGTTGCAGGAGAATACAAGTATTCGCGGGACTCCCGCAAAATGGTCTTAAAAATGATAGAAATGTATTAATATATAAAAAATACTCAAAACAAATAAACTGTTAAGAATCTACTGCAAAATGCAAGAATATCAACTAAAATGAAAATAAACGACAGACAGGCACAAGTTCGGGAGTGACTTAATTATTACCTGCTGGAGAAAATAATATATTTATGCATGAACGCGGCCGGAGCGGGACAAAACTTAAATATTGCGGGTGGGAGCAGGACAGAAATAACATATTTTTGCGGGAGCGGGACTGGACCTCGTGGGAGCGGGACAGTGGGAAACATTTTTCCGTCCCGCGTAGGTCTCTAGTCCCATTGCTTTGATTATTTCAGCCATACAGAATGAGTACAGTTGACAGTGAAACAAGGTGCTATGTAAAACAATGGCATGCAATATACATAATGCATAATAACTGCTTAATGAATGACAGTGCAGCACTAAACAACAGTAAAAATTTGGAATAACTACGGTGTCCATATATACATACATACATATATACATATATACTATATATATATATATATATATATATATATATATATATATATATAGAGAGAGAGAGAGAGAGAGAGAGAGAGAAAGAGAGAGATAGAGAGAGAGAGAGTATACGAAAATGTTTGTTGCAAAGCAGGTGTTTACGGTGTGTACTCTCCTTGTGTACCAAAGTCACATTGCTCTGGGTAAGAAAGTGTGACACAGTCTGGTCATAAGGTTTGTCACTGCTGCTTTTTTTTTTTTTTTTCCCAGATGGCAGGAGGGCGAAAAGACAACGCTGCTTGCTTTGCAGATGCATGGTTTTGTTTAAATATTCATGAGCGAAGAGAAAGCCACATCATTTTCTCCGGAGGATATATGCTTCTGAGGCTTGCAGTCAGATAGTAACCAGTGTTACCCTCTGAACTTCTTTGTGCTAAGTTGGCATCATGGCTGTAGCATTGGAGAGCTTGCTGTGTTTTAATGCGATGATGTGGAATGGGGTTTAGACCCTGCTGTTCACACTGCTGACTCATGACTGTGCAGCGAGTCCCCTGCTGTTCACACTGCTGACTCATGGCTCAGTGTGGTGGTGGTGATGGAGATGCCGGTACTGATCCAGACCGACTGAGGTCTTCTAGGACGGACATCTGAACTATTCAGACTTAATAGTTCCTAACACAAAGATACTGGACTCATGCGCACGAGTTTTCACAAATTATTTGCTTGTACATTTAGTTTTATATGGACAACGCCTTTGCTTTTTATTCTGTGTTTGCTTGTAATCATACTGCTATTTTCTTTATTGTGTTGCATTTCCAGAATTTTGCAGACGCCCTTATATAAAGCGACTTACAACTGAGCTCCCACTAGTGGTAGCTTGGTGGCGGTAGGATTTGAGCTTGCAATCTTCAGGTTCCAAGGCCAGCGCTTTAATCCCTTAACTACCCACTGTGTCGTGTTGTTTTCTCAGCTTTCTAATCAGGTGATATTCGGAGCATTCATAGGTGAGAAGTGTATCGTTTGTTCAGGTGGGTGAGGGCTTGATGGGAGTATAGCGGACCAGTTTGATCGACACCTGATCGACACCAGTGTTCATTTATTCATAGATGGAGACTCAAAGCACTTTTTTGTATGTCGTTCACTGGATAAGGGCATTTGAACTTGAACCTTCAGCTTCCCCACAGATTTTCTATGGGATTAAGGTGTGGAGACTGGCTAGGCTAGGACCTTAACGTGCTGCTTCTAACCACCCTATTTTGATGCTGTGGCTATGTGTTTTGCGTCATTGTCATGCTGGAATACCCATCCATGCCTCATTTTCATTGCCAGAGAGAAAAATATGTCTCGTTTTGGTGTTTGACTAACCTCCAAACTTGGGGAAACATATATATAAAGCCACTTACAACTGAGCTCCCACTAGTGGTAGCTTGGTGGCGGTAGGATTTGACCTTGCAATCTTCAGGTTCCAAGGCCAGCGCTTTAATCCCTGAACTACCCACTGTGTCGTGTTGTTTTCTCAGCTTTCTAATCAGGTGATGTTCGGAGCATTCATAGGTGAGTAGTGTATTGTTTGTTCAGGTGGGTGAGGGCTTGATGGGAGTATAGCAGACCAGTTTGATCGACACCTGAACTGCAGCATCTCCGGGAAAAGTATACAGCAGGATCTTAATGTGACGAGCTTCTTAAAGCTTTTGATGCTAGGTGTGAATGGGGGAATCGTAGTCATTGAGGTAGATAGTTCTTCAGGATGGAAATCACGGTGGAGGTTCAAGTCAGGACTGCAACGAACTAATTGAGAATAATTGATAAAGAATTTTGTTGTGAAGGGAATGCAGATGTCAATCTGCTGAAGTTATGGGTTAGTTTGATCAGCGAGATCAGCAGCAGGAAAATCCAGGCATCCAGGGCATGGCAGCATTTTAGGGCGGGGTTTTACCCAGCTGCCACTTCTTGACCTTAACTGTGTGCTGTAGGGGGTGCTTTATTATGGCTGATCCTGCGCTTTGTGACTTCAGGACAGACGTATTACATCTGTTCTGTCATGTATCACCTCGCACACAACACAGTGATGGATTCAATTAAAGCAAGCACTAAATCTAAAAGCGGTAAATAGCTGCAGGAAATGATCTTTCAGCAAATGCTTATACATCTCTAGACTAATGCATAGTTTTTCCTTTACTTTTTCAATCAAGCCTGCTAGCTTGATGTGGTTTCGAGTTGGCCTGGCTTCCTTGCAGCCCCTTTTTCCACTTAGCACACTTTTTCAGCACATATGGAAGGGAACTGTCACAGAGGGTAATGTTAAAGAAGCGGCTGTGGATTACCAGGGTATTTGCTGCTCCGATGCTCCTGGGACAATTCGGCCCTCGCTGTTTTTAGGCTTGGCTTGTCACCAGCTTTGAAAGCTGGAGACTCTGGCCCCTTTGCAATGCGCACACCTTGTAGTCACTCCCAGCTTCTGGTCTGGAGCAGGAAATGGAGACAGTACTGTCATCGATGCACTTGCTGATGTAGCAGTTCAGTGATGGCATGATGGTATATCTATAAATTGTTGACCTCATTAGACAAGACACTTTATACAGTACCTACAGGATTTACATGCTTATAAACGTTGTATGTTATTGTCGTAAATTATATGGTCTGCATGTCTACATTATTGTAGACACAATCTACAATAATGCAATTTCAGCCACGCGTCCATAAGCTGCCGGGCGCTAAATCGTTATTATCGATTAATTCGAGTTTATGGTTTATGTCGATGTTGATAAACGAAAATCTGTCGTCCTGGCCAATCACTTACATCACTATCGCTTCTGTTCCCTGGAGAATGCGCTCTTTCAATCCTTAGCACAGGAACTGTAATTACCCTGTGGCATATATAAGGAAGACTGGAAGCCAAATTATTCTGGCAGCGATGTGTGGTGAAAGGTCGTCCCAAAAGGCAGGATGCAAAAGGAGCTCAAAACAGAATAAAACTAAACTAAAAGCAAAACACAAATATACAAGACAAGGCAAAAACACAGTCCATTAAACATTCCTGCATGTAAGAACTGACAAACAGGAAAATGCAGGGAAAGATTAAAAAAAAAAAACAGTAGCCCAATACCAAATAGTTCAAAAAAGAGGACTATAATCCAGGTAGGAATTCCAGACAGGCAGGATAGCAAGAAGGATCCTAGTGGCAGCAAACCGAAGAAGATAATCTGGCAAAGAGTATACCTGGCCACTTGGGAAAAGGGACCCTGAAATGCGCGCCGCGATACTGGAGCTTGGGAGATCCGGGCAATTTTACGATTTCACTTCGGTTTGGCACAGCGAGCTTCTGTAGTTCTCCGCCTCCAACCCCGCATCACACTTGAGAAATAAGGAATACAACATGGAAGCCCTTAGTGAACATGTTCTTAAACTACTTGCATCCTTTCTGAGCCAATGCTCAATTTTCCTCATATAATATACTAAACTTAAAGTTCGTTTTGATCATACAGATAAGAGCAATACGTCATTAGAATCTTATTTATATAGTCTCATAATAACAAAACAAATGTGCTTTTGTAAAATAATGAAAACTGACAGACAATAAATATATTTCGAGAAAACCTGAAATGTCTACTTTTAAATGAATTGTATAATCCATATAAAAGTATATTTATATACTTTCGAAACATTTGCATTTTGCTCTATGTTGAGTTTGGTTTCACTAATAATAAACAGCCATTTGCATTAAGCATCTATGGCAACTCAAGGCAGCTGAAGGGCGATGTTTTTTGGGGCCGATATGTTTGGCTGATGCCCCCCAACTCATTAAATGTTATTCTTTATTTTTTATTTTATATCTTTATCCATTGCTGCTGTAACTTTGATATTTCCCCACTGTGGGACAAATAAATGATCTTATCTTATTCCTAATGTTAATCCAATGCACTCTCCTAATATTATACTCATTCACTTTACAACATTTCTCGTATACATGTACCATTGTAATTCACAGTGTTGGGGAGTAACCAGTTACATGTCACATAATTTCATTACAAAATAAAAGTAACAGTAATCCATTACAGTTACTGAAAAAAAAACATATAATTAAATTATTGTTACTTTCGATTACAAATCCCAAAGAACCCCCAACACCCCACCCCATCAACAATTTGCTTCTGATATGTAAACATTTTTTTTTGACTCAGGATGTTATTTTCATCAAGTGCCACCTAGTGGACGAATGAAATGAATCAAAAAGTAATCGTTTGCTTGTATAAAGTAATTAAAAAGTTGCACCACTTATTACATCTTGAATTAGGTCATTTGTAATCTATTACATTTCCAAAGTATCCTGCATGTACTATTGTAATCAGTTTAAAAGTCCAATCCAAATCCGATCCTCTCGACCCTCTTGATGACAGGACGAATGATTGTGATGGGATGGAATCTGTTGAGGAACGATACACACATCCCCTGAACACTCTGCCAGGAACGTTGCCCCATTTTGTAGGTGAACTCTGCTCAAAGCTTTTTCACTTCAGCTTTGAGAGTACCTGGTCATTGGATGGATGGATGGATGGATGGATGGATGGATAGTGCCTTCCTCAATGTCATGTTCTGTTAAACCATTCTGTGTTGATGTAAACACATAAGCCTCAAGCCGTACAGCACAGGGTTTGTTTTTTTCTCTCAAGATTACGAGGTTAGCCCATCTAGTGCTCAGCTACGTCTCTGTGAAAACTAAGAGGCAGAAGTCTCTGCACTCATCTAGCTTGCTGGAGTCTGATACAGTCAAGCTTTTTTTGTTCAGGGAGCAGATGTTTAAAAGCAGAACGGATGTTAGAGCAAGCAGTGTAGGGTTAGATTTTAGCCTAGCACTGAGGACTGATTTTAGCCTAGCACTGCATTCACCACTTTGATGTCCCTTCCTCTAGCTGTTAGCCTCTGACGACACTGTAGTCCTCGGACCAAGCCAATGTCATAAAGCCTCACTCGTAGATAATCACGAACAAGGTTTTGGGGTTATTTATGTGACCCAGACAGCCGTTTGCTGTAAAGACCATAGATTGTGTGTAACAAACATCGCGCCATTTTGTATATTGACGTGCGACGTAACAGCATCTTGTATCGGTTAGCTTAGGTTAAGAAACCAGGAGAATTGTTCAGGAATATTTACTTTTTGCCTTTAACAACTTATTTCATTCACACACAGCTCACACACTGCGGTTCAGCTCTCTTACAACAGAAATGTATGAAGCTGGAGCTTAAAAGTTTAGATGCGCGCCCCTTGCTTTGCTTTTAGACGATCTTTGTGGTCATAGTTCATGAACTGTTATTAGCATAAAAAACATTTCCATTCATACTTTCATTTCCAATCTCTGAACGGGAATGTATAAGGGCGGCTAGTGCACATTACATCAATCAGCAACCTTGGTTAGGCGCTGTGCCTTAAAGGGTTTTATATATATTCATTCATTCATCTTCTACCGCTTATATCCGATCTTCCCTCGGGTCACGGGGAGCCTGTGCCTATCTCAGGCGTCTATGGGCATTAAGGCAGGATACACCATGGATGGAATGCCAACCCATCGCAGGACAGGACACACACACACACACACATTCACACACTAGGGACAATTTTCCAAGGTGCCAATCAACCTACCGTACATGTTTTTGGACCGGGGAGGAAACCGGAGAACCCGGAGAAAAACCCCCTGAGGCACGGGGAGAACATGCAAACTCCACACACACATGGCCGAGACGGGAATCGAACCCGGACCCTGGCGGTGTGAGGCGAATGTGCTAACCACTAAACCACCGTGCCCCGGTTTTATATATATATATATATATAGATATATATATATATATATAGATATTGTTGAGATTTGCCACCATGTCAGGCTGAACCACGGGACATGGGAAAGGCAATGCTTGATCATTATTTGTCATTATTAGTATTAGAGATATTGGTATTAAATTATTAGTAATAATAAGTATTAATAATTATTATTATTAATAAAGGATTGGGAAAAGTGTTCAAGTGTCCAGGAAAGGGTGTTTAGGTCAGGATTAGGAGAGGGAGTGGAATTGCATAAAATTGCTTGTCGTTTTGTATTAAACACAGTCTTCTTCTTTCTTCTTCTTCTTCTTCTTCTTCTTCTTCTTCTTCTTCTTCTTCTTCTTCTTCTTATTATTATTATTATTATTATTACATTATTATAACATTTGTCCCAACATTTGAACAGTTTTGCATTTTTAAACCAATTTAAATGTAAAACCTGATAAGATAAATTGATATTATATAGATATATATATATATATATATATATATATATATATATATATATATTATTTTTTTTTTTTTTTTAATAATAAAATGGAATAAATAAAATGCAGTGCATAGGAATGGAGTAAATCATTAAATTGGCGCAAATTAAATTGATTAAATAAAATGTAATAAATGGTTTTAAGTACTTCACATTCATCGCTTTTGGTTTATACTACTATATTTTTATACTATTTTAATGCAACCATATTAAAGCAGTTTTGACCACATCCATTAAAGTTATGTCTGTCACAACAGAAGCATCAAATAGACAAAAAATGAGACACAATAATACTAATATTTGAATACTTGTTTTTTTTTTTTGTACATTTCAGTATTATTTCACAATCAGCTTCAACCATGAAAATCAGAAAGCTCTTGAGCTTCGCACCGAAGACGTGAAGGACTGTGAAGAATGGGTAGCAGCAATAACTCATGCCAGGTAGGTTTATTCCACCATCACTCACACCCATTCGTCTCCACTCTACACTTCATTAGCATCTGGAAATGTTGTCATAAAGAGAATTAAATTATATTTCATTTGCTGGTTTCATTTTTTTCAATGAGTTTTTTACAATATATTTTTGTTTTGGTGGACTGTAATTAACTTCCATGTTATATTGTATGTTAACTTATATTGTACTTAACGTCCATGTTATAATAAATGTTCATTTTATTGCTTTATTTTAGTTTTACACCACTAGACATAGCAGCACATTGTGCTTTGCACTTGCATTTATTTATTTATTTTTTAAAGATTTCTTTACATTTTTCTTTCAAAAAATTTATTTGGAAAATTAATTAATTAATTTTGTTTTTTAATCTCAACCACAAGTCTTTCACACACTTGTTACATTGATTGTTATTGCGATTAAATACCATTTATGTTAAAGCTTTTTAAATCTTTCTTGTCGCAAACGGCTTTTAAAGAACTTTCATTAGTGACCATTTTTATTTCTTTTTCCATGCCTTCATTCTTATTAAATGTACATTATTATTTATTGTTATTCAGACTGTGGGATTAGTTTTCATATTTAAAGTAGAAGAACTATGTTGTTCATTTCTGAAGTAACATGAGTAATTTGTACGTACTTTTGGGCACTGGGGGAAAAAAGCATGTCCAGACCACACTGTTATTACTATGTGTAATGATGTGCCTACAAAATGATGTAATATCCAGCATGATATTGTTGATTTGCACACCCAGCTACAGAAACCTGGCCACGGAGCATGAGACTTTAATGCAGAAGTATCTCCACCTGCTTCAAATTGTGGAGACGGAGAAAACAGTTGCTAAACAACTACGACAGCAGATCGAGGATGGGGAGATTGAAATTGAACGCTTAAAATCTGAGGTAAGAAACGATCTCGTCAATAAATCTGGAGATTTATGGTCTGTGTTACATGTCAGTAAGATCCCTGGTTAATAAGGAACACGAGCTTTTTTTTTAAAAAATCACAAATATAGTGTTCTGTAGGGAATAAATATTTACCAATACAAGATGCTTTTCATATAAAACTGTTTTTTTTTTGTATTTGTAGCATCTCTGAATTGATGAAAACATCTGTTCAGTTGGTCGGTATGACTTTTGGCATGATGGTGGAAAGTTGTTTACAGTGTGAACTTTTAAACAGAGCACATATAATATATATCTATCTAAATAATATTATTGTGGTGGACAAACCAAATGGTGATAATGAATGTTCCATAAGCAGCATTGAAATAGATCAATAATGAGTTAAATGAGTTAAATATGTTAATTCTAGGATATCAGACCTTAAAGCCCTGGTTCAGACTGTAAACCCTGATAATTTATGCAGTCATTACTTACAACTTATCATATATATATATATATATATATATATATAGATATATATATATATATATATATATATATATATATATATATATATGGGGGCACGGTGGCTTAGTGGTTAGCACGTTCACCTCACACCGCCAGGGTCCGGGTTCGATTCCCGTCTCGGCCATGTGTGCATGTGGAGTTTTTTGTTCTCCCATGTTCTCCCCGTGCCTCAGGGGTTTTTTCTCCGGGTTCTCTGGTTTCCTCCCCGGTCCAAAAACATGTACAGTAGGTTGATTGGCACCTTGGAAAAATTGTGTGAGGGTGTGTGCGATGGGTTGGGCGTTCCATACAAGGTGTATCCTGGCCTGATTGCCCAAAGACGCCTGAGAGAGAAGTTGGATAAAATGAATGCATGAATATACCTTAAGTAAACAAATATCTGTTCGAAGAGGAATGCCATCAAAATGTTCTCTTATAGAAATAATATGTAATTTAGACTTCTTTTTCAATTCATTACAAAGTATAGTTGAGTGAAATAGTTGAACTTTTTTTTTTTGCTGTTGATTTGTGCTTTTCATTTGCATGTTAATGGATCATGTTTATTTATTTTTTCTTCTATCCTTTATTCTTCTCAAAATCTTCTGCTAGCTGTTGAACTGATGCGTGGCCGTACGTTCGTGCTGAGTAGATCCCACCAATCAAAACATGTGCAAAACAGAACACAGGCTCTTCCCTGATTGGTGGATTGCTGTACACTTGACCAGTTTTTAAATAACAAGTCAAAAGACTGATTTAGCAATATGTAGTTGAGTACAACAGTAAGATATTTGATTAAAGTTACCCCAAATGAACAAAAAACTTCAATTAGAGTGCAGACATTCGAATTATATTTATGTTTATTTTTGGGTTTTTTTTTTTTTTTTTCCCCCTACATTGGCATAAATACATGCAGTGCAAACAAAACCTTGGGACCCGGCAAAAGATTATGGAACACTCTGGCGACATCTGGTGGCGAAAACAAAATATACAGAGGAAAAAAAGAAAACCTGTCCTATTGCACTATTAAAAACTAATACTAGTTTTAAATAGTGCAATAATAATAATAATAATAAGATCCCATAGAATAAACAATTTTCGAACCCTCAGCCCAGTTTGAGTTCCTGATCACTGTGGAACATTGTATATATCTCTGTATTTTGCTTGTTATTGGTTCTTGGCTTATTTACAAGTGTTGTTGAGACAGATCTGAATACATTCCTTTTTTTTTTTTTTTTTTTTACTAAACAAATGTACAAACCTTTATGAATTGTGTCGTCACATTTTTGGGTACTGAGTGTAAATATAATAAATAAATAAATAAATAATAAATAAATATATATATATATATATATATATATATATACATGTATGCATATATAATGTATGTGTGTGTACATATAATCATATGAAAAAAGCCAAAAAGACACATTTGATAAAAGCAATTCAAACGAGACATTTAAACCGTATAACAGGCATTTTGAAACTTTATGAAAAAACAAACAAACAAAAAAAAAGAATTCCTGTGACTCAAGCCGTCTCTGGAAGTGAGAGTGAAAACCATGGTGAGATTAAAAGAGCTGTCTTCAGACAGAATATTGAAGCAGGTTATGAGTCTGGAAAGGGGTTTTTCAAAAGATATAAAAAGAATTTGAAATCAACCATTGCACTGTCGGGGAAAAAAAAAAGTCTAGAAGTGAAAGACATTCAAAACAACTGCCAACACGCCCAACTCTGGCTGCCCAAACTTGTTCACCCTGAGAACAGATCACAAGATTAAAGACTAAAAGTAGTCACCAAATACCCTAAAATGTCATCACGGGACCTACATCAGGCTTTTGATACTGTTGATGTCAAAGTGTATGCCTTTACAACCAGAAAGAGATGAGTTTAACATTCATGGAAACCTTTGTTCTGTTAGAAAAACATAAAGGCCAGACTGAAGTTTCCCAGAGAGAAAATAGACAAAGATCAGCACTTCTGGAATGATAATCTTTGGATAGATGAGCCTAAAATGTAATTATTTGGAAACATGAACAGACGTCATTCCAGGAAAAGAACCAAAAAGAAGCAGCGGTTCCTAAATAGTGTGGCGCTTGTGACCCTGTGGCGTATTTGCTGTACTAGAATAAAATAGAATTGCACATTCAATACAGTAGGTGGCAGTGGCGCGCTCATTGTAGGAGTATGTGCAGGGAGTATTCATTCATTCATTCATTTTCTACCGCTTTATCCGATCTTCCCTCGGGTCATGGGGAGCCTGTGCCCATCTTAGGCGTCTATGGGCATTAAGGCAGGATACTCCCTGGATGGAATGCCAACCCATCGCAGGGCACACACACACACACACACACACACATTCACTTACTAGGGACATTTTTTCCAAGGTGCCAATCAACCTACCGTGCATGTTTTTGGACCGGTGGGAAACCGGAGAACCCGGAAAAAAAAACCCTGAGACACGGAGAGAACATGCACACACACGTCACACACACACATGGCCGAGACGGGAATCGAACCCGGACCCTAGAGGTGTCAGGCGAACGTGCTAAGCCACTGTGCCCATGCAGGGAGTATTATGATGGAAATATGGAGTAAATGTAGCTCTTGGATTCACTGTGACTACGATGGGAGACGCAGAAAGACCGGTGTGGTTACTGAGTCCTCAAATATTGGCAGCGGACGGCAGGACGCCACATATATTAAGGCCCCATTTAGAGACATTACTCCCCAATCACACTGATAAACTGTTTTTAGAGTGAAAACGTGCTGAATATTACCAACAAACATGCTGCTTTGTAAATGCTACTTCAGTATTGGGGGGGTAGAAGGCGTAACTTCTTCCTGGGGGGGTGTAATAGAAAATAATTGAGAAGCACCGCACTACAGCGCAAACAGTGAGTTACAGGACATGTAAATGGAACCCCATCAATTCCCTAATAGATGTACTTCCCCTTTCTCACAGGACCTACTATTTGAGTTTTGTACTGAGGCGAAAATACACCACGCCATGTTGCAGTAATGTGCTTAATGGGTTAACGAAATATGGAGCAGAGTATGTGTTATAAGTGAATGTTAATGACAAGTCGTATGTTTCCTCAGATTGCTGGACTACTTAAAGACAACGAAAAGATCCAGACCAACTCTGCCACTGTTCCCAGTGAAGATGACTCCGAGATTAAGAAAATAAAAAAGGTAAGGGTTTTTGTAGGACTCAGGTTTCTATGGGACACATTTTCAATCTTTTGTTAATAATAATTTATCCAATAAGTTACGATGAAGGTAATACTACATTTTAATTAATTTAGATGAATATTTTCAGTTAGAACTTCACTGAGTAGTGAGTGTATATAAGAAACGATCCCGTCAATAAATCTGGAGATTTATGGTCTGTGTTACAGGTCAGTAAGATCCCTGGTTAATGAGGAACACCGACATTTTTAAATCACAAATATAGAATAAAGTAGGGAATAAATATTTATCAATGGAAGATGCTTTTCATATAAAACTGTTTTTTGTATTTGTAGCATCTCTGTATTGATGTTCATCTGTTCATTTGGTCAGTATGACTTTTGGCATGAAGTTGTTTACAGCGTGGCCTTTTAAACAGAACACATTTGGATGAGTAATATAAATAATATATATCTAAATAAGATTATTATGGTGGACAAACCACATGGTGATAATTAATGTTCCATAGCAGTATTGAATAGATCCTTAATATGTTAATTCTAGGATATCAGACCTTATTATAGAGTGTAAACCCTGATAATTTATGTAGTCATATGTTTATATATATATATATATATATATATATATATATATATATATATATATATATATATATATATATATATATATATATGTAGGGCGATAGGCATAATCATTTTGATATAAATGAGAAATGGGCCCTATTAATATAGATGCAGCCATCTTTTCCAAATATACTAATAAGGTCTATTTGGGAAATGAAAGCTTTCGGAGAAGGAAACTGTTATGGTGTCTCATATTCCAGAGTTGTATGGAAAACTGAATGAGATAGAAGTCTGTGGTAGTGGAAGGTTATGCAAACATGAGAGAATGGGTCCTTTTTTGGGGCCAGGAGACTGTCCTAAACAATCAGGGAGAACCTGAGCAGGCTGAAGTTTGTCAGCGTGTCATATATGTAGAATCACAAATATACAGAAGGTAGATGGGTCTACTTTTCTCATGCAAATGTATCTCTATAAAAGGGCTCTATTGGAATTTGTCTTGGTGAACTATAAATTGATGTTGAGCAGTGTTATAAGTCTTATAAAAGTTACTGTCAGGATCCTCTTGATATATTCTGCTTTTGCCAAATGAGTAATGTTATTGCATTCAAAGTATCTTTTACAGCAAGCCACGTGATTGGTTCCAAAATGGCTGCTTTGGTATAAATGTTCTTCTCTTCATGGCTTTATTGGATATAGGCCAAAAGAAAAGCCCAGTCACGTGCAGATATCTTACATATTGATAGTTACATATTGGATCAGTTGTCCATGCATGTCCTGCATTTGCAGTTTATGCTTGGTCTGTGTGTGTCCAGTGTCTTGTCTGATAAAAACAGTGATACAATAAAGTTTCCAAGAATTGAGATGATGCTGAATATTGCATTTAAACCATGTTTCCCTGTCAGATTGGATGGTTTCTCCTATTTGACATTACATCCACTTCTCGTTGAAAAGCTACACCCAATGCTGCTTTTTAGAATGTTTAGGGAACAATATTTGTTTGACAGATTGAGATTAAGAGGAGGGGTGTAGCCCCGGTAACGCAAAGCTGCTACTCTTGAACAAGGCCCCTAACCCTTTGTGCTCCAGGGGTGCCGTATCATGGCTGACCCTGCGCTCTGACCCCGGTTGGGATATGTGAAGAACAAGCTGGGATATGTGAAGAAAAGAATTTCACTGTGCTGTAATGTATATGTGACAAATAAAGGCTATTCTATTCTAAAATAACCTTGACATAACCTCAACCTCATCAGAATATGTGCACCATGAACAGATGTGACACGGACGCTCCGTCAGAGTTCCTTCAGAGACCACATTGTCCTTTTATGCTGTCTTCAGCTTCACTGATAAAAATAAATTAATTATATATATATATATATATATATATATATATAATATATATATATATATATATATATATATAATATATGTGTGTATGTATGTATAAATATAGGGGCATGGTGGCTTAGTGGTTAGCACGTTCGCCTCACACCACCAGGGTCCGGGTTCGATTCCTGTCTCGGCCATGTGTGTGTGGAGTTTGCATGTTCTCCCCGTGCCTCAGGTGGTTTTTCTCCAGTTTCTCCAGTTTCCTCCCCGGTCCAAAAACATGCACGGTAGGTTGATTGGCACCTTGGAAAATTGTTCCCTAGTGTTATGAATGTGTGTGTGTGGTGAATGTGTGACCTGTGTGTGATGGGTTGGCATTCCATCCAGGGTGTATCCTGCCTTAATGCCCATAGACACCTGAGATTGGCACAGACTCCCCGTGACCCGAGGGAAGATCAGATATAGCGGTAGAAGATGAATGAACAAATATATGTGTGTGTGGTGTGTGTGTGTGTGTGTGTGTGTGTGTGTACAGTACATATATGAAAATCTTCTCACAAGTCTCCCAAGAGCTGACCTCCATTGTGCTTTCATCGTATCCCAGGCGATGACCCACATGATTTTAGCTTATAGTGTCTGGGTGAAGAGCACTCAGTCCATTCTCTTGAGGACACTGAGTGTGAGCACTGTGAGTCACTACCTATCAGAGTGCTCCACTCCCAGTTTGCCGTTTTTTTCTCAAGAGGCAAGACTCCATTTCCTTTTAAAGATTAAGAGCTTGTGGACATGTGGACACGCCCCCTGTTTGCTCCCTCACCAGACTGCGATGGACCTGCTTCCACTGCCGAGGCACACACCGGCGCCTCCTTGAACCGAGCCAATGAGGGACTTTTCTCTTGCCTCCAACAAAATGGAAATTAAGAGCTCTGCTTGCAAGTACTCCTGATGTGATGATAACCATATGAGGATTTAGCCATTGCTGTGATTGTGATTAATCTGGACAGATTTACTTTAGACTAGCCACGGCTGCTTGACAGATTTCTTTGTGTGGTGAACAGGAGGAACCCCAACATCAGTCCCCTTCCATTTTTCCTAGATCCCCATAGTGAGTTATCACTCAGACATCTATGTCTGAGCCTCACTGGCATCAAGGACAGGAACAAGTATTGCCTTCAGGCCTATTTAGCAACTCGGCTAATAGAGTAGTCAGTAGGTTTTGGAATGCCAAGGGTCACACTCTGGACACATGCTGTCTGGACAAATACTTCTTTCATGAGCCAACTTTTGGACCAACCTTAGCTGGCTGTCTGGCCAAAGGGATCCGGAGAGGCCATCTTCTCGACTTCCATATCAATTCCCTTGAGCCGACAGTGGTATTTGGCACCCTGACATATCTCCTCTAGCACTTAAGTGGCTAGCATGTCCTAGTGTGGGTGGACAACACTGCAGTAGTCTTTCACATAAATCACCAAGGCAGTGCAGACAGGCAAGTACAGCAGCTTCTGCCTTAGGCACAAGCGCAACTTCCTGTCCGTAGACTCATAATCCAGTGCATATGAATATCTTAGAAGACCTGCTGTCTAGACAAGCTTTGACACATGGGGCATGGAAACTCCATTTAATACTCTTTCAGCTCCCCTGTCTCTGATCACAATGGATAATAGTTCTGCTCATCTGGAGGACGACAATAGCAAGGGTCTCAAACCTTCCAGACAGCATAGACTGTGGTTCTCCAATGTAATATCCCTCTTGAGGAGAGATATCCCATCTCAGGCACGGGGACTATGTTTCATCCTGGGCCCAAGCATTGGAACCATCAAGAAAGGGACCAGCTAATTCAGATTATTCAGAGTGCTAGGAACCGGAAAAACCTATGACCTCTGATGGCGCTCTTTTGAAGGTTTGGGTATGACACCATGTTTCAGTGCTCCTGCAAGAAAGACTTTCCACAGGAACAGGTCCTGCTTCTCTCTGGGATCATGTGGCCAAAATCTGTTCGTTGGGGTAGGCAAGCACCACATGTCATCTGCTTCATTTGTGGAACAAAGCAACTCAGGCCAACCCTCAGAGCTACAGTCCCTGCATGGGGCTTGTCTTTATTCGTTAAGGCTCTGGTTAAGGCTTTTAAATGACTGGAGTCTGCCAAGCTTCTGATTCTAAAAATACTTTTCCACAGAGCTATTACCTTTCTAAATAGAATTGGGGAAAGAAGAGCATAGGACTAGAATAGGACGCCTACAGACAGACATTTGTGTATATATAGAGAGAATTAAATTGAATAGAAAACCCAATTCAACTGAAACGGGTCCCGCTGAACTATTCTCTATCCCACAGCAGGCTCTGTCAGTCTTTTTATCCTGTCTAGATAGGTCAAAGCTTTTTTGCAATCTCACCCGAAATTATTTTCCTATAGTTCTCAAATGTACAGCCAGGCCTTCTAAAAATCCTTCATAACACTTGACCAGAAGAGACTACTAAGACTACCTACTGTGTCTAGGCCTCTCTCCTTTGCACTTATTGGCATAAGTTTGATCAGCTTTTCATATGCTATAGTTACCATTAGGCAAACAGTGACAAATTGGTTGAGAGATTCCATTTCTCAAGCCTACAAGGTATTTGGTCAAACACCACCCCTACGACCATTTAACCAAGGGAGTTAAAGGTCCTAGCAAGAGGTGTCCCCATGTGATGTGGCAAGTGGGATCTCCCCACACAAGCTCATCAAGTCATATATAAGCTCATATAAGCAGTGATTCAAAATCCTTAAGCCATGTCTGAGACCTCCTCAAGGTTTGTGCATACACATTATAACAATTGAAGTGGTCCAGGCCCTCTAGTGCGGCAGTCTTTTTTTAATACACATTTTATTGATTCGCATATACCAGCTTGTTTAGACGTCAGGGTCAGAGCGCAGGGTTAGCCATGGTATGTCATGCTATCACTGGAGCACAGAAGACTAAGGGCCTTGAGCAAGGACCAAAGAGTGCAGCTTGGCAATACCAGGGCTCGCACCACCGACCTTCCAATCAGTAGGCCAGCTCCTTAAACCGCTGAGCTACACCCCGTCCCATGTTGGTATTCTCTTTCCCATAGTGTTATGAAATGCAGCATTGAGTATACCCTTTGATAGGGAACGTCTTAGATTACTTCGGTCTAAAGTTATTCCCTGGAAGCGTTCCCTGAAGTGGTACCAATGAAAATGCCCCACGGTCTTAATATGCTGACAATAGATGATGTATAGATGACAGATTGGTGGGAGCCTCATCTACAGTCCCAAAGCATATACTTTCATAATACACATATGGTTCCATTTGTGTGAAGCTAGAATTTCTTACATACATATTTTCCATCAAATGAGAATGTCAAACAATAGGTTTGTGATTTTACAGTCCTAAATCGAAAAGTTTACTTTCAAATCGTCTGATATAAGGCTATTTTTAAAAACCTTTTTAGGTACAGAGTTTCTTGCGTGGTTGGATGTGTCGGAGGAAGTGGAAGACCATTATCCAGGATTACATTCGCTCACCGCATGCTGAAAGCATGAGAAAGAGAAACCAGGTGGTCTTTAGCATGCTGGAAGCTGAAGCTGAGTATGTCCAGCAGCTTCACATCCTCGTCAACAATTTCCTTCGACCACTTCGCATGGCTGCTAGTTCCAAGAAGCCACCCATCACTCATGATGACGTCAGCAGCATTTTTCTTAACAGGTAAAAGGAAAATATACATGGATAACTTATCATATATCATATATATATATATATATATATATATATATATATATATATATATATATATATATATATACATTTCTTTACTGTTTACATTTTAATATTGCAGTATAAAAACATTTTTCCTATAGGGCATAACTGAACCCTTACCATATGTTGTTATGGTTTTCAATTTGTTTACCCGTATATTCTCATTACACATCGTTATTGTGTCTCCGACCTGTGCCTCTGCTAGTATCTCATGTCTAGGGTTGGGAAGGTTACTTTGGAAATGTAATAGGTTACAGATTACAAATGACCCTATTCAAAATGTAATACGTAGTGTAACTTTTCAATGACCTAATAAAAGTTAAGTGACTGTTTAATTTTAATTACTTTTTGAATACTTTCATTTGTCCACTAGGTGGCACTCGGGAAAACTTGCCTGAGTTCTGAGTTGCTTCAGAGTCCAATTTTTGACATGGTGCGGACAAAAAATTATGTCTGGCGGGGGGGGGGGGGGGGTGTTAGGCGTGGTTGTTCTAATTTGTAATCTTCAACATTTTCTAAAGTAACTAATTTAATTTATGTTTTTTTCACTGTAACTGTAAAGGATTACTGTTACTTTTATTGTTAGTTTCATCCACCATAACATCCTCTATCTTCTTGTTCGTTAAAGTCTGCATTATGTAAAGTGCCTGCAGAGGAGCCACCAATGGATCCATTTCTGTGTGATCTGTTTGTATACAGGCGTGAAGAAGATGGCAGCATGGTCTTATTTCACAAACGGTGGTTTGTGATTGTGCTTTACACTTTGTGTAGCAGTGGTCCTATTTGGTATCTGCTTATACTCTAAAAGATCTTGTTTTCAATTGGAACTAAATGATGTCTTCTAGTGAGGAAATCCAGGATCCAGTTACTGAGTGAGGCGTTGAATGTTAGCAGTCATGTTTTTAATTTAGCTGCTTGGTACAGTAATAGTATTCTGCATAAACAAGATCCTATGGTAAAATGGTTGAAAACAGAGAAGGGTATATTGTGGTGGGTGACAGTTCTGATGTGATTCATACCCATGATGAATCTTGTTTTTTTTCTGTCTTACGTTTCTGCAAACCAAATCTTTAACTTCGGGCCAACAAATGTCACTCACCTTTATCTCCCTAAAGGTGATAAAGCTCGCTCATAATCGGTCATATTACCCAAACCATTTTAGCATAGGATCTTGTTGATACAGAATACTACTACTGTACCAAGCAGCTAAATGCTACACGCTACTGCACTGTATATTGTTGAAATCACAATAGTATTTAACATTTCCACAATGAAACTTTAACTCTGGACTTGCATCTTGCATAGTGTCACTTTATACACATCAATACCTTTCTGTTTAATTCACCTGTACATATATTTTTTCTGGTGTGTATACATACATATATATATATATATATATATATATATATATATATATAGATATATATATATATATATATATATATATATATATATATATATATATATATATTAGGGGTACGGTGTGTTTAGTGGTTTAAGCACGTTCGCCTCACACCGCCAGGGTCCGGGTTCGATTCCCCGTCTCGGCCATGTGTGTGTGGAGTGTGGAGTTTGCATGTTCTCCCCGTGCCTCAGGGGTTTTTTTCTCCGGGTTATCTGGTTTTCCTCCCAGGTCCAAAAACATGCACGGTAGGTTGATTGGAACCTTGGAAAATTGTCCGTAGTGTGTGTGTGTGTGTGTGTGTCCTGTGATGGGTTGGCATTCCATCCAGGGTGTATCCTGCCTTAATGCCCATAGACGCCTGAGATAGACACAGGCTCCCCGTGACCCGATCGAATAAATCGTAGAAGTAGAAGATTAATTCATATATATTAATATTAATATATATATGTATTTCTTTTCTTATATGAAAATGTATGTACTTTTTCTTATGTACTTTTTGTGATTGGAATACTGAGACGGCTTTTGATCTCACGTCACTGATCCTGGAGCAGTTTGAAATGTCATTGTTTATCAGTGTTTTCTCTCAAGCACTCCATCAATACACTAAAGACACAGTCTAACATCCAAGCTTTTGCTGGCGGAACCGTAGGTGTAGGGAACGCCACACACTAGGCCTTTCTCATCGCATGTTTGGCAGCTTCTATCATGAACGCATTACACACCTGCTCACAGTTTTACCCAAAGACCCTATAACCTTTCATTGGTGGAGTTCTCTGACTAGATGGTCAACCCAGGAGATCGCGACTGTGAAAGTACAAACATTGTTCTTTCCACAGAGTCACAACTCCTAGACCTAAATACATTGGTCTCCCTTAACACAGACAATATGACTGTGCCAGGGAGCTGCGTAAACTCCATGTCTGGCTGTCATCCACTAGATATTGCTATTGCCAGGTGGAGAGGGCTCATCAGGAAGTAAGCCGAATATTCTGTGTAAACAGGGTGGAAAACTGAGCTTAATTATTGCTCTTTGTCTATGAGGTTTTCTTCCTTAATATGATGCTGAGCTTTGTACAATCCGAATGTATCTTATATCTTGTGTTTACTCACCGCAGGACATTGAAAACGTATAAAGTGTTTAAACTTAGTAAATATAGTACACAAATTTGCATTGGATGGACACATTATGTCTTAACCACATGTCCAGAGGATTTGGTGAACAAAAAGAATATTGTTTTTTTTTTCTTTTTGTTTGACCACAGCTGTTATTCAGCCAGAGCACTTCTAACCTGCGTTTGTGTATAGCATGGCAAACTGTGTGCACAGGGAGCGATTTTTGGAGGCGTTTCTAAACCCATGCAGTTATTCAGCATAACAGAATCAAGCCTGTTTTTTATTCACTGCTGCCTGAAGATCATAGACTGAAGAAATCTGAATCTTTTGAAGAATTTATTGACTGTACATGATGATAAGTCAAAGTCTTTGCAATTTTGTTTTCAGGATTTATGTGTGTGTGTATATATATATATATATATATATATATATATATATATAATTTTTTTTTCTTTTTATGCCCAGTCATGTTATTGACATGCTACCAGGTAACCTAATTTGTTACAATTTTGTAGTAGTCCTTTTTTAATAACCCTTGCTTGTCCAGCCTTTTGTAATTTCCCATCACACTATTTTATTGCACTCAGCGTTTGATTCAGGTGAGAATTCAACAAAAACAAATCTATTTAAATTTAATTCATATTCTGTAAATACTGGACTGTAAATAAAGATAGTTACAGAAACAGGCAGCCATTTGGAGCAGTGACCAGAAGAAGAATATCTTTAAGAATATCATAACAATAATATTTCAAGTCAAGTCAAGTCAAGAGGTTTTATTGTCATTTCAACCACATATAGCTGACGCAGTACACAGTGAAATGAGACAACGTTTCTCCAGGACCTTGGTGCTTACACAAAACAACATATAACACAAACACAAGAACACAATGCTGAGGACGAGACTAAGTTCGTCCTAGCTGCATAAAGTGCATCGTGTGCAACCTGGTGCAAACTGCGCAAAGACAGAATAGGACTGTGTTGACAACACGAGACAGTGCACAACAAACAACACGAGACAGTGCACAACAAACACGAGACAGTGCATAACTTAAGAATTCTAATAGTTTAACAATACAGTGGTACCTCGGCTAACATCTGTTTCTGTTAATGTCATTTTCGGTTAACATATTGTTTCATGGTCAATATTTGGTACCGGATAACGATATTTGCTCCAGATGGGTTCCCATCTGTCTCTCCAGGGCAGTTGTTCAGTCAAACGCACGTTTATTGTAAATCAGACATCCATTTGTGAACAATAGATTACACTATCTATCCGTTCAGCTAAAGTCTGAGGTACCGATGTCTACTGTTTCACCTCTATACAAACAAAGGCTAAAATAAATTCAACTTTTTTGTTTTGTATTTACAGTGAAACCATCATGTTTTTACACCAGATATTTTATCAAGGTCTGAAAGCACGGATAGCAAGCTGGCCGACGTTAGTTCTGGGTGAGTGCTTTTCAAAAAAACAAACAAATGTCTACAATAAACCCAGTGTTTAATATGTCACACTAGTAAAGTTTGACTGCATTTTGACTGGAAACGTCCTGTTTTTTTTTTTTTTAATTTGTTGTTGACCACCAGCCGACCTCTTTGACATTCTCCTGCCCATGCTGAACATCTACCAGGAGTTTGTGCGCAATCACCAGTACAGCCTGCAGATCCTGGCACACTGCAAACAAAACCGTGATTTTGACAAGTTGCTGAAGCAGTACGAGGCAAAGCCGGACTGTGAGGAGCGCACTCTGGAAACCTTTCTCACCTATCCCATGTTCCAGGTGACCATTACTATTAGATTTTATGAGGTTAAGAGCTCCAGATACTTAACAAATATCACGTAACAAAAAATAGCTTAAGCCTGCCATTAATGTCATTGCTAATTTGGTTAACAATGAAGTGGTGAAGCTTAGCGGCTCACACCTCCAGAGTTGGGGGTTCGATTCCCGTCTCGGCCATGTGTGTGTGTGGAGTTTGCATGTTCTCCCCGTGCCTCAGGGGGGTTCTTCTCTTCTTCTCCTTTCTTCCCCTCTTCTTTTCTTTTTTTTCTCCGGGTTCTCCGGTTTCCTCCTCGGTCCAAAAACATGCACGGTAGGTTGATTGGCACCTTGGAAAAATTGTCCCTAGTGTATGAATGTGTGTGTGAATGTGAGTGTGTGTGTGATGGGTTGGCATTCCATACAGGGTGTATCCTGCCTTAATGCCCATAGACACCTGAGAGGCATAGGCTCCCCGTGACCCGAGGAAAGATCGGATATAGAGGTAGAAGATGAATGAATGAATAAATGGCCAATTTTTTGGATTGAATATCTATATCATATCTATGATGCCAAATGTCTTATGACACCTATGCGTTAAGTCTATGGGGAAACCTAACGTGTCCTTCTAAGCTGCTGTGATATTTTGGAATACTTTAATTACTATTGATTGGATAGTCAATTGCAATTATCAAGATTATGTTTTACTTTGTAATTTACCCTCATGGGTACTTAAAGTTATTCTAGTGCATGTACTCCAATCCTCTTTATGGTGTTTTTTTTTCCCCACACAGATACCGCGTTACATTTTGACTCTGCATGAGCTGTTGGCGCACACGCCTCACGAACATGTGGAGAGGAATAGTTTGGAATATGCCAAGTCCAAGTTGGAGGAGCTTTCCAGGTACAAAGCATGTTTACCGCTCACTCACTGTCTAAATATCATACATACAGTGTATATGGAAGGTATTCACAGTACTTTGTTTGAAAGTTTGATTGAAATATTTGCAAGTCGTGTGCCTTTTACTGAGGAATGGCTTCCATTTGAGTTGGCAAAGCTGTAAATGCTAATGAAAATACTTGAGGAAAGTAAGGAATTGAATCCATTTTCGGAATAAGGCTGTAACATTACAAATGCGGAAAAAGTGCAGCACTATGCACATTTCCAGATGCACTGCTGTTAACCATTCCACACAATGCAGTCCGAAATAATTCACATTCCCAGTGGTGCTGGTAGAGGTAGAGGTGGTAGCTCAGTAGTTAAGGCATTGGCCTTTGGACCAGAAGATCAGACCAGAAGAAATCCCACCACCTCCAAGCTGCCATTATTGGGCCCTTGAGCAAGGCCCTTAGCGTTCATTCTGAAGACGAAAATATAATTTGCTAAAAAAGGAAAGTTGGACTCAAAGGATGCAATTCCTTTAAACAGCAAATCAACCGATCAGAAAAGTGAACTTTCTGTACGCTTTCTAGATAAAGATTACAGTATATCATGTCTCAAACGATTATATACCGTAAATTCTGGACTATAAAGCGCACCTGCATATAAGCCGCATCCGCTCTATTTAAAAAAAAAATAATAATAATAATAAACAAGCCGCATCGGCTTTTCAATTGTAAATGTACATGTATGTACCTAAATAGATCCTTTCCTAACCTGTATTTTAACACGGTGTAACGGTGGACGCTGCACAGAGACGCGGAGATCCGGAATTCATACAAAACAGGATTTATTAGAATAAAGAACTCAGGAGACGCCGCTCATACGGAGCGGCCAGACAGGCTAGGGAGCCTTGCGCTCTGCGCGCCGTGGTACCGGGAGTACCGGAGAGCAGGAGCGGTGGCGGACTTGGAAGTCCGGGAATCGGGAACAGACAAAGGTTAGGCATAAACATATATCGAGCGTCCGTGTCCGCGACACTAGGTATGTGCTACGAGCCCGGACGGGGATTGTAGAGTGAACCGGTCTTATATCGGGAGAGGGGAAATCAAGAACCGCTGAGGCTGTGCTGTATTGTGTGTGTGTGTGTGCGTGTGTGTGTGTGGGGAAAAGAGCAAGGAGGAGAGAGACAGCACTGAGCAGAGACTTTACTGATTAAAACGGGACAGAACCAAGAGAAAATAAGCGCTATTTACAGTATTTATCTTCATTTCTCCTGTGTGTGAAATGACGTCACCGTAACCTTGTAAAGATAGAGTTTGTCCTCCTTCTATCCGCTTCTACCCACTTATATCTGCTAAAGAGGAACTAGCGCATTCTTCTTCTTTGCATTTATTTTGTCTTAGTTTTGATTCTAATTCCGGTTAGAGCCCCTAGCGGTCGGGAAAAAAAATCTGCAGCATAGCCGCACCTTATTATTAGCCGCATGGTTCAAAACCTATGAAAAAAGTAGCGGCTTATAGTCCAGAATTTACGGTAGTTTATTTATAACAACAGTGAATAAACCGAATATACTCAAGAATTCTGGAATTTACCCATTTTGTAAAATTGTTTGTTTAATATTTTTACCTGTAAGTATTTGCACCATATTTTGGATTTATTAGATATATGGGTTTTATTTCTACTTTAAAGTACAGATTTTGACTTCGCAACTGCCATATTCCTGTTTAATGTAGCTATTTAATTTAGCTATTCATACGATGACTTATTATTGTCACTAATTTTTGGATGTATAAGCTTCAAATGATCTTATCCAGCTGTCGTTCAGTTTGAATTTCACTTTCGATGGGCAGGGCAATAGAAATGGGCAAATTCTGAATGCTTCAGGTAGCAGGAGATAGAATGATCAATTTCCCTCATTGGGTGCATTTCCTCATGGTGTATTTCTAGGTGGAATACTAATAAAGTCATCCATCAGGCACCTTTATAGTATATATCATTTTTATTGTATATATCATTTATATCATATAAATTGTATTCATATCATTATAATCCTCCTGACATCAAGAAATTCTACAAGATACTAGAAAGGCTTGCCTGAACAAATTCTCTGATCATGGTACCATAACATTCTATCCAGAGTACAGGCACCCTATATGTGCTATATAGTACATAGAAGCAAGGTCTAGGATGCAAAATGGGACACTGAGAAGCATAATCAAAGACAGAAACATCTATAGCAAGTATGTCTTTTATTTGGATGAGAAAAGTTCAAGTGGTAATTCATATTCTAGCCCGAAAACAGCTGCTGGCCACAGAAACACAGAAATCTCCACAAAAAACGATTTAAAAATAGGGATGTAGAACAAAGGATGTGCAAAGCATAAGTAAGCAGGGACTGATATAAAAGGAAAGTGACAAGGATCAGGAGGAGAATACTCTACAATCGGATATTAAACACAGGTGCTGACAATAAACCAGCCCCCCGAATAATGATACAGAATTGGACAACTGAAAGTAAAACTGCAAATACTATGAGAATGTGCCTCAAGCAGGAATACATATAGCGAAGTGCATGTAAAGCTCCTCCCAAACAACTTAGAACGTGACACTCCTACAATCCAAGCTCCCTACCCAATCCCCAACCCCTGATTAACCCCCCCTTGCTAACATATCGGCGGACAATACATGCACAAGGTATATTCGCATATAGCCTGCACTCACGATACGGTGAGAGAACTGAACCCACAGGCGTAACTGGAATCCATTTGGCATGTCTGTCCAATTTTAAAAGTCAATGTGGCCCCTGGCCCAAAAAGTTTGCCCACCCTTGCAATAAACATTCAGGGTAAAGCTACAAAGGAACACAGTGGTTATATATATATATATATATATATAATTAGTCAATAATACACACACACACACAGTGTGTTTACATCGACCCCCCTCACAATTAGGATGATATATATATATATATATATATATATATATATATATATATATATATATATATATATATATATATATATATATACGATTATCAATTAGCATAATGACCTAACATGTTTCATAAATTGCAGGTTACCTTTGTAATTTACAATTAATGTTTGCAAATTGTATAAATTGTTGATTGTTACCAGGCATTAAGATTTTGTGTCCCTGATGTGTTAAATGCATTTGTTGTGATTTAAACTCTTAAATCTTGAAATTTTTTATTGTATTATTTTAGATATTTGTATTATTAATCTGTTTTGAATTTTTTTTTTTTTTGTGTGTATATATATATATATATATATATATATATATATATATATATATATATATATATATATATCGTCGTTGAATGAATGTGCTGAATGTATACTGTATATTTGAAGAATCATGCACGATGAAGTAAGTGAAACAGAGAACATCCGTAAAAACCTGGCCATTGAGCGCATGATCGTCGAGGGCTGTGAGATTCTCCTGGATACCAGCCAGACTTTTGTTAGACAAGGTAAATCTACACCTACCCCAAGTGTACACACACAAACAAAAGAGTGGATAGTGTGGATAGATCACAGATAAGAGCATGGTTTATAAAGGATATTCTGATTTTGTTTTGATTTGTCACAAATCTCTTTTTTTTTTAATAGTGATTTACCTGTGTGTTTAAAATAATAATAATAATAATAATAATAATAGGGGTCATGGTGGTTTAGTGGTTAGCACGTTCGCCTCACACCGCCAGGGTCGGGGTTCGATTCCTGACTCCGCCATGGGTGTGTGGAGTTTGCATGTTCTCCCCGTGCCTCAGGGGTTTTTTTCTCCGGGTTCTCCGGTTTCCCCTCCCGGTCCAAAAACATGCACGGTAGGTTGATTGGCACCTTGGAAAATTGTCCCTAGTGTATGAATGTTTGTGTGATTGTGAATTGTGTGTGTGTGTGTGTCCTGTGATGGGTTGGCATTCCATCCAGGGTGTATCCTGTCTTAATGCTCATAGACGCCTGAGATAGACACAGACTCCCCGTGACCCGAGGGAAGATCGTATGAAGAACGGGGTATAGCGGTGGTTGAAGATAGATTTATAGAAGATGAATGAATGAATGAATGATAATAGCAGTGACAGAACAGTATACCACAAGGACAGATAGGGCAGTACTCTCTAAACATAGGACATCCACATTCTCAACAAAATGTTGAAATGAATGTGCAATATTTAGTAATATTAAGATGCTGTGTTTTAGCTTATAGCTGATATTATCAGATAAAATGCTAATAAAATTAGATGACAATTTTTCTATCCCTCTTTCTATTTGCACGATCTTCTACTTCTCAATTCCAAGGATCACTCATCCAGGTGCCCATGAGTGAGAAAGGGAAGATTACCCGTGGTCGTCTGGGCTCCTTGTCTTTGAAGAAAGAGGGTGAGAGACAGTGCTTTCTATTCTCAAAACACCTCATCATCTGTACCAGGGGCTCTGGCGGGAAGCTGCACCTCACAAAGGTATGCAAAGATTTACTTTTGCAAGTGTTACAGGACATATTAAACATAGCTTTTGAACTATTAGTAGTAAATATCTATATATAATTATATAAAAAAAAAAAAATATATATATATATATATATATATATATATATATATATATATATATGTAATACACTGAATCTTTTGTTTCATTTACTAGTTAAGACTATTTTTTTTGTAGTGTAAATCTGCTTTCTATCTCTGAGATACTTAAGACATATTTGTAACTGGAGTACAAAAACAGTTTTATAACACCCGCTCATTTTATTCACTTAAAAAATATAAATGCACTATATTTAGCTTGATATAAATAATAACGATAAAAAAAATAATACTTATGTACTGTATAGCCAAAAATATGTGGATATCACATCTTCACACGCAGGGCTTCCCCTTACATTATGAATAAATAAATACAATTTTTAATTGAACATAAACTACAGGACCTAAAACTATTTCATTACTTAAAGTGTATGAATAGATGATTTGAAAAGAAAAAAAATGATTTGGAAGAATATCTGTGCTTGTGCTTGTGGCTGGATGAGATCTCCTATATTAAAATTAAATAGCCTTTATTTGTCACATATACATTAGAGCACAGTGAAATTTTTTCTTCGCAAATATGATTGTGATGCTTAGGTGTCCACATAGTTTTGGCCCTGTACTGTAGTGTAGCATCTGTAAAATGAAAAAATACATATACTGTACTTATCCTGGTGAATGTGAAATGTTTACCATTTTAAAACGTGTATAAATCAGATTTATTTATAGCTTTATTGTACTGAATATTGAACATATTGTACAATTTACTGTAAGTTTATGACACTCAGTAACTGTTGTTTGTTTTTTCCAGCTGCTTTTTTTTGGAAATTCAGGCATAGCATTTGTTTTTGGTAATGACTGCATAATCTGAATTGATATTTGATACACTATATAGTCGTACGTTTGTGCACGCTTGACCCTCATACAGGCTTCATCCATAGTGTTGGCACAAAGTTTGAAGGCACCTAGTCGTATAAAATGTCTTTCTAGGCTCTAGCATTAAGATCACCGCCTCGACCTCGGATGCTTTTAACCCGATCCCTGACAATACGTGGATTATAATGTACTTTTGCAGAGTGATATGTTTTGTCGGACTTTTTGTGGCCTGCACAAATCCTATACATAAATCTCATACATGCTTTTGGGATGAGCGGTGCCCCGGTGCCTGATTACACTAATAATGCAATATGGAAATCCCCACATCAGCACTGAGATGAGTGTAGTTTATTCTAATAATTATCTGTAATGTATATATGCAGAGGAAAGTTGAGGATCACCCACACTTGCGATTTGTAAAGCGTCAGCGCACTTTGGCCGTATAATTGATCAAATAATTACTAATGAGTCATTACCAAGAAGATTTCTTTGCCTGAATTTCCCAGGGCAGCAGCTGATTCGTCTGTGTATCTGTGGCCAACAGAATGGAGTGGTTTCACTTATTGACTGCACGTTGATTGAAGACCCTGAAAGCACAGATGACGAGCGTAAGTATCAGAGCCTCAGGAGTGTATCGGGCCGCATAGGCTGTGTTTTGTCGAAGCAAAATTTTAAATTCCAGTACGTCTACCCCGAGAGAGCATTTATCATATGTATAAAACACTTTTTCTGCTCTAAAAACAATTGCACAGTTCAGGGCATGGAATTATAGACCTGTGCGGGGCGGATTTTTCCCACATGGTTCTGTCCCGCTCCCAGCCAACCCTACAAAAATATATGGTATTTTGTCCAGCTCCTGGGCGCAATCTGTTGGCAGCCCTAATATTTTTATTTATTTATTTATTTAAACAGTTAAGTTTTCAGATCAAACTTGGGGAAAAAACGTGGCGTGTACTCATCTTTTTTTTTTTTTACAGCAAAATCAGACAAGAGCAGCCAAGATCTGGAACATTTGGACTTTAAAATAGTGGTGGAGCCTAAAGATATCCAATCCTTCACCATCATACTTGTTGCCTCCTCAAGGCAGGAGAAATCAGCCTGGACTAGTGACATCAGCCAGGTATGTCTACCCTGCATTTCCTCCTGTTTATTGAGCCGCACAGCTTCAGAATGTAATCTCACCCTTTCATTTTCTGCAGGTTTAAAACTTCACTTTTATTCCCCCCCCCTCCTTTTTCCCCCCACAGTGCATTGACAACATTCGTTGCAATGGACTTATGATGAACGCTTTTGAGGACAACTCAAAAGTCACTGTACCACAGATGATCAAGTAGGAATCCACTGTAATACATTATTCAATAGACAAGGCTTAATGAAAACCACTTTCATACAACCACTATAACTATAAATAACAATTAATTATAACCATTGGGGAGGTGGTTATATTAATTATAATATATTAATATATTATATATTATTATTATATTATATTATGCACAGTGGGTCCTCGGGTTACGACGTAAAGTATATATATATAATATATATATATATATATATATATATATATATATATATATATATGTGTATATGTATATATGTATATATATATATATGGTGTGTTATATATATATATATATATGTATATATATATATATATATATATATATATATATATATATATATATATATATATATATATATAGTAACATTGGGGCGGTGGTAACACAGTGGTTAAGCCATTGGCCTCTGGACCGGAAGATCACTGGTTCAAATCTTACCACCACCACCACCACCACCAAGCTGCCACTAGTGGGCCCTTGAGCAAGGCCCTTAACCCTTAATTGCTCAATTGTCAGTCACTCTGGATAAGGGCGTCTGCCAAACACCGTAAATGTAAATTAAGGAAGTTCAAGTGTATTTCCACAGCGCTTTTTCAAAATGGACATTGTCTCAAAGCAGTTTTAAAGAATGTAAGAATTATAGAACACAAATTTGAAAATAAGTGAACTGTGTATATTTATCTCTGATTGTGAAAATGAAAAGACTTGAGTAGGCTAAGGTTTCATAGGCTTTATACGTGAATGGATGTAATACATACAATGTTGCATATATTTCCATCCAAAAACATGTCTATATTCTGGATTTAGATCTGACGCCAGTCTTTACTGTGATGACGTGGATATCCGCTTCAGTAAGATGATGAACTCGTGCAAAGTGTTGCAGATCCGATACGCCAGTGTGGAGCGCTTATTGGAGCGGCTGACTGATCTGCGCTTCCTGTCTATTGACTTTCTCAACACTTTTTTGCATTCATATCGCGTCTTTACCACCGCAGACGTTGTACTCGACAAGCTCATTGCCATCTACAAGAAGCCCATCAGTGCCATCCCAGCTCGGTGGGTCTAACATGTGGTTTGCTTTTGCTATGATGTGGCACATTAAAAAAAATGTAAACACGATAACAGGACTGGTAATTAATGGAAACCAGTTGTTGCAATTTGTATAATAGAGCAAAAACAAATACATGCGGAAAAAAGGTTCACAAAATCTCACTAAAAGATTAGCACTTTAAAGTTACTAGGTTTGAGCAATCTGTGACGTGAGACCATGTACAAATAACGTACAAATCCTATTTCTTAGAATTATTCGTTCACCCAAGGTGCTTCCAGTAGCATCAACCACAGACACGTCCCATGATCCTCCTGTGGGTCCAAGGGAAACTGCTCTCTGTCAGGGCAACCTACATCCAAGGGCATACATTGGGGCAAGTGCTGAGGCCCAGGGAATGGAGGCTCCAGAAGTAGTGGAGCAAATATGGAGGAGGTTATTACAGCGCTCAAGCTTTCCCTGCGTTCCGCTTCTATATGGTGTGAATATCACCAGTGAGATCCAGATTTCCTGCCCGGTTTTCCCAGTTCTGGAATTCCTTCAGGGAGTGCCCAATAAGGGTTCCACCCTCCTTCCTCCCTGAAGGTTTATTATTGTGGCTTATCATGCTCTGCTCCTTGAGCAGTTGTTGGGAAAGAACCCATTAGAATTCATTAGTACCCAGAGGCCTCAGGTGTGTCCTAGACTGCCTGTGTGGGACCTGACCACTGTTCTGGAGTGTTTTCATATCCTCCGTTCAAGCCCAAGCCCTTTGAAATTTCTAAAACTGATTGTCTACTGACCATTTACTCCAGAAAGAGAGTATGGGATCTTCAGGCCCCCCTTGACCTCCTCCCTTCTGGAGTTTACCCCAGCCATGGCTATGCCTTCCCCTGTCCCAGACCAGGGTACGTCCCCAAGGTACTCTCAGCTGCTCCATGACCCACCATTTCAGGCTCCTGACCAGGAGAAGCTTAACCATTTTCTGCTATGGCCCATATAAACAGGGTCTTCCTGCAGATAAGCAGCTCCTCAGCTATCTCTTCCCCTAATAAGTCCTCTTGTTTCCCCGTTCCTTTCAGATTCAGAGCTCACTCGACCTGGAGTGTGGTGGTTTTTTCCTCTGTAGTGTCACTCTAGGACATTTGCAATTCTCTAGGCTGATCTACCACACTGATGTCACAGATCCTACAACCTTAGTGCAACCCCTGACACCTCAGTCCTTCAACCTAGCTGTGTCCATTCACACTAGGCAGGGATTGTACACTCGTTCCCAATGTGTTGTTGACAGCTCGAGTTCCTGAAGTTGAACGTCTCCAGGTCTTTATCCCTGTTTCCCCAAGGAAATGAGATGCCGCCTTCTGTTGGGTAGACTACACACATGGTTCTGAGCGTGGTCACCCAGAGGCGTTCCCAAAGATTTGTTGATGTAGCGCCTCGTACCCTCTAGGAACCAGAGCACAATATTCTCCCAGGGTGGTGGTGTTGCATTACTGGCTACTCTGTCAAATTGTAACCCACTGGTCATCTATGAATGTTTCTGTTGAGGATGGTACATGGCATTTTCAAGATCAAAAAGATGCCATAGCTCTCGGCATGTTTAGGAATGTTGTGTTCTGCCACTTTTCTTCGTGTGCATTTCTGTTTGTGTTCCATCCTTTGTCGACTGTCCTGGTGCTTCAGCATTACTTTGATGTCCTGACTGCCAGTTTCAATTTATACCATATATGGACATACATGTACTTTGTTGAAGCATCTTTGGTAGCAATTACAGTTTTTTAGGGACATTTGATTTGCCAAAGGAGTTTCCAAGGGTTGAGCTTGTTGAAGGTCTTCCTTTTTCTGCTTTTGAAGCGTGCGTGCCAGATTTGGACGTTTCACACAAGATTTCATGTTTGCTTTCTGTTCTCGTTGCTGTCCACGATTAAACCGCAGCTGTGATAGTCAGAATACGGATAGCACTATTAATCTTGACACCAAAGAGACAATGCAAAGATCAGGATAAGCTAAATTTGATGAGGTGACGAGGGTAATATTTACATAAAGATTCCTGGAGAATACTTGAAAAAGCCCCACCTTTACCTCAGCAATCATTAAGACATTGATGTTTTCAGCGTACACACTGGTTGTCTAGTTAATATCCTAAAGAAAACGGGGCCATCAGGAGCCATCAATGCTCTTTGAATATATTGAGTGACGCATGTCCAGAGAGATTAAAACCAGTGTCATCTTCATCAACTTGGAATCATCAGTCAGCAGGCACATCAGGTACATTGATGATATCACTCTCATGCTTCAATCTGATGCCACGCACTTCCCAAGACCCAAGACACTGGGTTTATGTAGGTGACAAGACAGCCTTAATAGCAGCAAGGGTTAAATTCTCCCAGGTCATGAAAGAGTGTACACATCAAAGATTCAACAACCACAGAGTGGACAGAAGCAACACACAGTTCATGTTTAAAATGTTTAAAAGGGTAGAACAAGGTGACAGCAGTAAAGGTCACCTCTCTCAAATAACTGTCTCACCACAATTGATGTGAAGGAATCTCTAAGGAGTTCTTAGAGGATATGCAGATTTCCCTACCAACATCCTCTGCATTTCTCTCAGTGGTGCTATTGTTCTAATATGCTTTAAGATCACCATCATTATACCTGTGCCAAAGAAGTCTTCAATAAGAGCGTTGCCATTACCTTTCTTCTTACACCATTCATTGGTGTTCACATGTCGGAGAACGGAGGATGCTTAAGAGAGAAATAGTGTTCTGTTTTATTAGATAGAACTCCATCTCACAGACAGCTATGGGTTCCTAACAGGTTTTATTCTGCCTTATGTCCCGTGATATAAATGATGGACGGTGCACAAGAAGGCTATCCATGGTCAGACAGGACATTACACAGAGTGGCGGAAATTTTATAGGCAGCCCCTTCTATTGGTCTCGTGGTCTATCCATTTGAGTGGAAGTATTTGTGGTGCATGAAAAAGCTCCATAGGTGCGGAAAGAAGTAGCAGGCATTTCTCCAAAAGATATTTTGAGCATTTTTATAGCATATTTAGGATTTTTAAAGAAAGTAGTATAAACCAGTATGACAGATTACAGTTGTACAACACATCAGACACCTTTTTTTATTATGAAACTTATTATGAAACAATTTTTTTGCTATATTTTGTTGCTTTTTTAAAAAAGTAGTTTACATATTACAGCATTTGCTCTGTGTATTTACAGTCCCGTGTATTAAATCTATTTATTTACTGCCCTAATCCTGATCTGGCCAGCCTTGTTGTGAGCCTGGCTGTGTTGGGGAGTAACTAGTTCCATGTAACAGTGTTACGTGATTTATTTACAAAATAAATGTAACAGTAATTTGTTACCGTTACTGAGAAAAAGAATGTGTAATTAAATTAGAATTCATTCTGACAAATAGGGTTACATCTGGACAATTGCATGTAAAGTCAGTGCTTTAGACTCCGGCAGTGGTTCTCAAACAGTGGGGCGCGGCGCGGTGCGATTTCAGTTAGGGGGCGGGGGGGGGGGGGGGTATGGGGTTTTCATGTAACTCCAGGTAATATGCTTTTTGCCATGCTAGAATAAAGTATAATTGCACATCCAATACAGTGGGTGGCAGTGGTGCTCTCAGTCTCAGAGTATTCGCAGGGACTAACTTAGCGTACCCCCCAACCGCTCTCTCTGGTAAAATATGTACTCATGCAACAACCCAACATAGATATAAAACCGATTATTCCCGAGGGTTTGAATTTTTTTTCCTTAGAATGTTAACTTAAAGTGCCACCTAGTGGACAAATTAAAGCACTGAAAGTAATTTTATAGAGTAATTGAAAGGTTACATTACTTATCACTACCAACACTGTTGATGGTCATAATGAGCATGAGGGACTATAATAGGAAAAACAGGGGTTGGTAGATGTCAAAGACAGAAACTGGGGGAAAACGGCCATCCAGAAGGCAGTTCATTCTCCAAACAAACAGAGAGAAATAGTGTTGTTTTGTTAGATAGCACTCCATCTCACAGACGGCTAGCGGGTCATAACATGTCCCATGGTATTAGGAGGATGGATGGTGCACAAAAAAATATATCCATGGCCATGCAGGACATTACCCAGAGCGGTGGAAACTTTATAGACAACCCCTTTCTATTGGTCTGTCCATTTTAGTGGCAGGTATATGTGCTATATGGAAAAGAAAGTATGAATGATGTGGGGACTCTACAAGTGTGTGGTATGCATTTCTCCAAAAGATATTTTGGGCATGGGACTGAATGACCATATTTAGCAGAGAGGTTTTATAGAAGTTGCACATTCCATAGATGTACCGCCTTTTGGTATGGTTGGTATGGTTATTTCCCCAAATCCAAATGGCAAATGTTTTGTAGTTTGGTGTCATTCTGATTTCATCGAAAATGATTCACTGGCAGACGGCATAGCTTTTGTACATTTGGATTAGTGGGGATAGAATTATTGGTTTAGGAAGTTCCATTAGATAACAGGATAAACATGGCAGCACTGTGTTGTGTTTGTATGTTGTTAAGTATATGTTGTACATGATGTGTAGAATGTAAACTCAAACAGTGTGAGAGAACCCCCCTCCCCCATTGGTGTCAATGAGAAAAATAAAAGAACTTACACAATGACAAGCTCTATTAATATCCTACTACTAATAATTATATAAGAAAAATAAATATATAAATAATAATAAGTGGCACGGTGGATTAGTGGTTAGCACGTTAGCTTTACACCTCCAGGGTCGGGGGTTCGATTCCGCCTCCGCCTTGTGTGTGTGTGGAGTTTGCATGTTCTCCCCGTGCCGCAGGGAGGTTTTCTCCGGGTTCTCCGGTTTTCTCCCCGGTCCTGAAACATACACAGTGGGTTGTTTGGCAAATTTGTCCCTAGTATGTGGATGTGGTTGGCATTCCATACAGGGTGTGTGCTTTCCTTGATGCCCAAAAATGCCTGAGATATTCAGAGCGATTAAGCGGTAGAAGATGAATGAATGAATGAGGAAGAATAAAAATGCTCTTAAGCAAATCATACTCGGTCAAAAATCTAAAGAGAAAGATAAACATTGTGAATAAAATAGGTTGTAAATTATGCATCTAGACATTTATCAACTAATTTCTCAGGTGTTTTCCAAAGATTAGGCTTTTTAGACTCTATTAGGATATTTCGGATCTGATCCCCATGTTAATGTGTCTAGGAGACCAGGAGGATACAATTAACACACACACACACACACACACACACACACACACACACACACACACACACACACACACACACACACACACACACACAGCAAGGCAAAAGGAGCACTAGAGAGAAAAGTAATAGCGAGATAATAATAGTACACTATAATAATAGTTATTAATTAGTTAAGATAATTACATTATTAAGTTCATAACCTAATAAACACAGTAAGCATGACTGAAAAATACCTAAACAGTATTTATTCATTATAATAGACAAATCCCTGGCACTTTATTCCTGTTCCACGTTTACTTATCAGCACGGCGCTGTCATAGGGTTCTTATTGAACCCTGTTGAGGTGTTTGTACAGTCCCTGTGTGAAGGTCTGCTCATGTCTTAGTTCTGTCATTTGTGTTGTCTGATGTGGCATCATGGTCTTGGATAACCATTGTTTTCTTTAAATATGCACCGAATGTATTGGTTGAACTGACAATAATGTCAGGGGATTCCAATTTGCATCCCATTTTCAGAACAGTAAAGGATGTGGTGGCCCATTATCTTAACATTTGCTATAATGCTTGATAAGGACTCATGACAAAGTTGAAGTTCCGAACATCTCCGCAACTACAATTGCTTGCTGCATGCATGCACAAAACCTTTACGCATCATTTTCTAAGCCAACTCTCTCACGCTCTCTCTTTCTTTCTGATCACGCAGCTCTTTAGAGCTGTTCTTCGCCAGCAGCCAGAACTCTAAACTACTCTATGGCGAACCGCCCAAGTCACCTCGTGCCAGCCGAAAGTTCTCCTCGCCACCTCCGCTGGCCCTTGGCAAGACATCTTCTCCGAATAGACGCCGCAAGCTCTCGCTCAACATCCCCATCATCACGGGCGGCAAGGCGCTGGACCTTGCCGCACTCACTTGTTCTTCCAACGGATACGCTAGCATGTACTCGGCCATTACGCCGTTCAGCAAGACCACGCTGGATATTAACAAGCTCTATGTGTCCAGTCCTGTTACCAACAAGATAAACGATGAGGCAGAAGGCAAGTCTGAGCGAACAGAGGAACCCTCTTTTGCTAAACAGGGTGAGTGTGTGTGGGCACTCGCCCCTTGTCTAATAGCAGCCTAAACCTATTATCTTCTGTCTGTTTATTGCTTGTATTGCAAATTCCAAGATGCATCCAGGAAATCTCTTCACTTGATTATTGCATGTACATAAAAAATAGGTATAAATACTATACAAGTGTTATACAGTCTAAGACATATTTTGGTAATTGCTTCTAATTTACTAAAACATATTTTATTTTACTGACGTAGATTTCGATTCTAATAATATGAATGCATTTATTTCGGTAAAAATGCTCTTGATCTCTTTTTGCAAAACTGAAATATCCACTGTTAGATTTTTATCACAGACAACAAAAAAAACGTGTTCCTGTTCATTATTATTTTCGATAAGTGTTCTACCTCGGAGCACGGTGGTTTAGTGGTTAGCACGTTCGCCTCTTGGCCATGTGTGTGTGGAGTTTGCATGTTCTCCCCGTGCTTCAGGGAGTTTTTACTCCGCGTTCTCCGCTTTCCTCCCGGTCCAAAAACATGCACGGTAGGTTGATTGGGTGTATGAATGTGTGTGTGTGTGTGTGTCCTGCGATGTACTAACCACTGTGCCCCTACTGTTGAAGTCGATTCCTGTTCGATTCACGCCTCTGCCATATGTGTGTGTGGAGTTTGCATGTTCTCTCCGGTCAGGTTTTTCTCTGGTCAGAGCTCCACCCGTTGCATGGTAGGTTGATTGGCACCTTGGAAAAATTGTCCCTAGCGTACGAATGTGTGTGTGTGCCCTGCGATGGGTAGGCACCCCATACAGGGTGTGTCCTGCCTTTGTGCCCGAAGACGCCTGAGATACGCACAGGTTCCCCGTGACCCGAGGGAAGATCGGATAAAAGCGGTAGAAGATGAATGAGTTCAACAGTAACCGCAATTACCGCATCAATGTGATGTTGAGTCACTATGAGGTATTATGCTGCTTTTTTTAAAGGTTGACTTTGATACCAATGACACTGCAGAGCCTGGGTCCGCCTGCATGTGTGCTGGTTTCCCATCCAGAAGAGATCCGTGTTCCTCTCCTGAGACACAAACAAAATGTCCCAAGTGTTTAAAACCAGCTTTTTTACTTTTATGTCCTATTTTTGTTTTTGCAGACTTGCTCAAAATGACCTCTCTTGACACAATTTCTTCAGATCCTTTCCTTGCAACAACATCTCCAGGATGCTGCTGCAATTTTCCTCATCCACACCATGCTTTATTCAGTTTGGCTTTGTTCTTTTGTGACCGAATATATCTTGTGCACTTGGCGAGACGCATGTACTTGTGCCTCTTTTGTGCCCTTTTACACAGGTGTACTGATCTCGACAGGATTCTGAAATGTTAAGTTACCTTCAGTTAAGTTAGCTTCACTGAAAACCACAGACAAGTCTGTCACTTGAGGGGTCACTTGGTGCGTTTCCCACAAAAACCCAGGCGTATCGCAAAAAAGTTTATACGCTCGCGTGAGGTGTTTTTTTTTTTTTTAGACCATGTAAAAAAGGAATCATTCGCAAAACTGTAATGTAAATTTTTTTATCACATTTTCAGGTCACATGATATACGTGCAATTGTCTGCGATATAAGCAAGCCTGCCCATTTTTTTGAGTGACACAGCGAGAGGACGTTCACTTTCGTAACAGCTTTTATCGACATTTTGGAAATATTGTTATAAGTTGTACGCAAATTTGTAATGGAAACATTCAATTATTGTTTCAACGCAAGTATAAATTCCCGGACGAGATCCCACTTGTTACGTTCCCACCTTGGCTAGCCCTAGGCTAGGAGTGTGGAAACAACAACAATTGATATTTTCTGGTTGTTTGTTGTATATTTTCAGAGTGATTATTTCTTTTAATAGTCAAAGGTGTGTGTGGGACACAAACAAAAACAAGTCACACACACAGGTAAGAGAATGTGGACAGTGCCAAAGAAATAAACACACAAAAAACAGGTACTACTCTAGGCTGTATTTTGAAACCTTACCTACCTGTATAGCAACAACTAGCTCACTATAATACCAAAAAACAATACAAGGGGTGGCACCTGCCCTCTGACCTAGGGTATCTAAAGAATTAATAATACCTACGTGGGGGAATGTAGGTGCTCTTAACTGTTCTCACACCAAGTGAGCTAGTATGAACACAAAGCAAGCTGCTAGCAACAAACAGGCTAGCAAACAAAAAAACAACAGACTAGCAAACAAAGAGACAGATTAGCTAGCAACTAAACAGGAAAGCTAGCAAGCAAGAAAACAACAATCAGCAAAACAAACAACTACTTTTTCTTCCTTCCCCTTGGCAGGGCTTCAGGGTGCTACTTTTAATCTGGATGCTCCCCTTCTTTAGGTCAGGTCTCTGCTTACATCGGTCCAAGGCCTCAATCAATCAGTGGCTCCATCGAAAAAGAGAGTTAAAGGTGGAGGGAAAAAAATAATAATAAAAAAAATTTCAACACCGGATGCGCCACAAACAATATAAATTAAGAAATGATTTTGCCATCTTGCATATTTCTTTTGCGAAGTCTGAATCTCAAATCAGCGATACAGGTCAAAACAGAGCGCTTTGACTAACTACTGTTTCCTACTATTTTATTTATTGAACTTGGCAGCAGATTAAAAGCTTTTTAATACCAAAATTGACACTATACACATTTGCCAATACAAAGTGGTCAAAATATTCAGTGTAAGCTCTCTCTTGTTCTATTGATTCATCAGATGATCCAATATTACTAACGAATCCAGTCATATTGTTTTAATCGCAACTCTTTTTTTGGTTTCTCCTTTTGTCGGCTATTGTGATTCCTCTCCCCGCTTTCTTTCTTTCTTTCTTTCTTTTCTTCTTTCTTCTTTCTTTCTTTCTTTCTTTCTCTCTCTCTCTCTCTCATTCTGTATATATATATATATATATATATATATATATATATATATATATATATATAGAGAGAGAGAGAGAGAGAGAGAGAGAGAATATATATAACAGAACTCATATTCACCAGCATTAATGGTGAAAGGCACTTCTCGCTGGTCTTTTTGAGGTCATGGACGGTCATGTTTAAGCTTCTGTTACTTTTCTCTGAATTCGCTTGGGGGATGGGGGACCCCTTGCATGGTCACAAGACATGCCCGGAAATGAGTGTGGTCTAAGGGCCACCCGTTATGAATTTGTCCCTTAAATATGATTGTAAGCAGTATTTAAAGTTTAGACTTCCCCCTGGAAAACACTGCATGATTCCCTCAAAATATCTTCAATAATCTCTCGTTTTACACCATTCTTTCATGGTCTACCCACTGCTTGAATCCTTCAAAGCCTGATGTACACTTCCCTACGCACTTAACAACACTTTATATGTCATCTCTCGTTTGGAAGAGGACCATACGACTAGAGATGTCTGGATCACCTGGCTCACGTTCATACTTTGACACTCCATTTAGAAATGCTGTAGTTCTCTGTAGCACCAACAGACAACAGACTCTGTGGTACTCCATGACATGCTGTGTGAAAAGGTCTAAATGTAAACAAAATACCATTTTTAGGATGGGGAGGAGACATGTTTGGCTCCGGACCTGCTCTAATTGCTTGCTTCTTCTGGTAGTTAACGATATTGAACTGTACATCCCAGACTGATGTAGAAAGTCTAAATGTGTGTACTTGTATAACTGTATGCAGAATCGAAATGATTTTGAGAGCTGTCGAGGCATTTGAAAAGTCAGAAATAGGAATCAATTCAACTTTTATTACTTTCACATCTTAGCATTTCTACATAACCTGCATAGAATATGAAATAATTTGTTTGTATTTACGGACACACAGATTCATTTCTATTCACTTCATGTTCACTGCATAAACTCAGTTTTTGGCGTTGATCTTAAAGGAAGGTTGACAAAATGATGTCAGCCTTCTTGCGTTATCAGTAAGGTATATATTTCAGTTTTAAGGACAGGAGCTTGTGTGACCATTTTTTTATTAGCTTTATTCCATATCCACAGCTCATTTGTCATTATTGATACACTATATGTTCATATGTTGACATGGATGTCGAGTTTAATCTAATGCAACTGTATATTTATGTATATATATCAATATATTTAAACAATGGACACTGTCATGGGTGTTTTTTAGGAGTTTATATGAATTCTATAGTATCAAAGTACATTTTTAATTTATCATCCTTAAGAAACTTTTGTTAGCTACAGTGAATCCAGAAAGTATTCCCAATACTTCACTCTTTCCATATTTTGTTTTATTGTGATGCACAAAATCCATGTTACATCACCTCAGAACAAACACCGCAGATCTCAAACACAAAAACAAGCCAACAAAATACAATTGGGGTAATTCACCTCCTATTTACAAAGACGCCGAGCTAATGAGGGGCATTCGGAAACATTAAGGTCAAATTAGGGAGTGTGGAGCAAAGTGTAGGAATTGGAAATCGAGAAAATGGGGCCATTGGCGACACCTGGTGGCAGCAAACAAAAGTACAGTCACTTTGCCAAACTCTAAGACAGGGATCACCAACCTTTTTGTAACTGAGAGCTACTACATGGACACCGAGTCATATAAAGGGCTACCAGTTTGAAATACTCCTCTGAAATAACAAATTTACCTTTAGTTATATATTATTATTATTATTATTATTATTAATGATACTCATTTATCTATGTAAATACACTTGACAGTGACTATCAACAACGAATTAACTACATTTTACATTATAGACGCATCTCACTGATGAGTTGTGCACTTTTTATAGCAAGCCTGAGAGCTACTCATGTGCTCCTTGGGGGCTACCTGGTGCCCACGGGCACCACGTTGGTGACCCCTGCTCTAAGATATGATTTTTGTGAAAAAATGAGGTGAGTTGAGGTCACATTTTGTGCTGTGTGTTGTTTTGAATATGCTGTAATGTTTACTCCTGGGATGATTTGTAAATAGCGTGGAATTAAGTTGTTTGGTATCTTATGATATTTCTTACACTGTAATCCGTAACAGATTGATGTGCAATAACAATGGTTTCATTAAAGTCATGGTTGATGTCATACCTTGACATGATGCAGATACACATTCCAGTGCTCCTGAACGGCAAAAAGTACATAAAAAATTTGGTGGTTGAGGAAATTTGTGTGTAATGGACTGTATAAAAGGAAAATGGCCACTTATTTTTGTCTTATTTGGTTTCTAAATGTTTCTTTACAAATGTTTCTTTTTATTTTAGAACTAAATTATATTGAATTCTGTAAAACAAGATATTTATAAGAAATACAAGGCAATTGTTATTTAAGTCCTGATAATAATGCATAAAGTGATGGCATACTTTCTTTAATCAAATAAACTAATATTCACTGCCTATATTACACTATATAATCACTATACTAATAATAAACATGACAAGATGAGAACAACACGACAAAAGCCTTTTATATCATACGTAGATTCATTTATCAATGATAATATACCAGTGGTAATATACCCTTATCCATACGTTTAACGCCATTTTTTAAATCCTTTAGATATTTCAGTGAGGGAGGAAAAGGACAGCGAGCCTCCTCAGAATGATGAGGCAGATGCAGAGACTTCACCCACCAAATCACCTTCAACGCCAAAAAACGTCAAATGCAAAACCTCTTCGGGTAGGCTGCACCTTTTTTCTGTCGTAGTTATTTCCAAGTAATCATCCAGAGCAATTTATCTAATGCAAGTCTCCTGTTTACAGGTAGCTTATAGCCACCATACCACTCCACGCTTTGCTCTAATAGCATTTAGTGTACACTGTGTTCTACAACGTTCGCCTCACACCGCCAGGGTTCGATTTACATCTCGATCATGTGTGTGTGGAGTTTGCATGTTCTCCCCGTGCCTCAGGGTTTTTTTCTCCGGGTTCTCCGGTTTCCTCCCGGTCCAAAAACGTGCACGGTAGGTTGATTGGCACCTTGGAAAATTATCCCTAGTGTGTGAATGTGTGTATGAATGTGTGTGTGAGTGTGTGTGTGTCCTGCGATGGGTTGGCATTCCATCCAGGGTATGTCCTGCCTTAATGCCCCATAGACGCCTGAGATAGGCACAGACTCCCCGTGACACGAGGGAAGATCGGATAAAAGCGGTAGAAGATGAATGAATATATATATATATATATATATATATATATATATATATATATATATATATATATATATATGTCAACCTCAGTTACATTCAATTCAATGTAGCTTGAAAACCCAAAACCCATTTTACTTTCTTAATTTTAAAGAAAAATTCACTTTCCATCGTGTTTATTTCAAATTGCTATGGCGTTTCCAGTCTTCAGTCCTTTCTTGCACTGGTCACTACATGTACAGCGGGAGTTACTACATGTACATCTATACACTTCATTCTTTTAGTAATTTTTTTGGTATTTTTATTTTACTTTCCATTATTTTATCAATGAGAGATTTTTGTTTCTAACCTTACGTAGATTTCTCACTGTTTTCATACAATAACGGTATGATGATGTCATCCGGGCGAGAAATAGACAACAACCGCAGTGCACTTTCGGCAGCGTCTGCTTTTGCTATCGCCACAGCGGGGGCCAATGAGGGAACACCGACCAAGGAGAAATACCGACGCATGTCCCTAGCCAGCACAGGTTATGTTTAGGCTGCAAGAGTGATATGGAATAACAATATTAAAGGCAGGCACGAGTTGCTGGGCAAGCAGTCAATGTGATTTTTAATTTGTCACCAGGATTCCCCACAGACCAGAGGAATGGAGATAAGGAGTTTGTAATTCGACGGGCAGCAACTAACAGAGTTCTTAATGTGCTGAGGCACTGGGTATCCAAACATTCCCAGGTAAAATGAATTCTTAGGTATAACCTTGAATCTATTACTACTGGCCCAATCAACTTTCATTTTATACAAGTATATTTACTCTTATCTCCATAAATGTGCTTACGTTTGACTTAAAAGCATGTTGTTGTTGTTTTTTTCTTTGCATGATAATATATTTTCATGATTTTGTGAAGAAAATGAATCCGTACTCCACACAGTGTGTTTGCAATTGGTAAAGTAATTGACGTTAATGGCACGGCATTGATACAGTAATTACGTAGTACTCACTGCTGTTGACAGTTGACTGTGGTCTCACTTCTCAATCCTCCTACCACCATGCATGGCTAGGACTTTGAGAGCAACACACAGTTAAAAATGAATGTGATCTGCTTCTTGGAGGAAGTCATGCACGATCCTGAGCTGCTGACTCAGGAAAGAAAAGCAGCAGCCAACATTATAAGGTAGACCGATATTACAGAACACCAACGAGTCAGAAAAGCTCCGCAATGCATTCAATTATTTGTACTTATTTGTTATGTGACAAAAAGAAGGATTGATACCTTTTTGATATCTCAGTGTATAGTATATCTTTGCCATACTATATTTTTATTAATATCTTTTTCCACAACCGTTCCAGTAATATTCGGCTTATGTAGCGACTGATTTTTCCCCTTCGATGTGAACAATGTAAGAGTATTAAAAATGTCAATATATTGTACAAATAGTGCTTAATGATTTATCTGTTAGGACGCTTACACAGGAGGACCCGGGGGACAATCAGATCAGTCTGGAAGATGTAGTGCAGATGGTAAGTGAGATGCTATGGGGCATAAGGAATAATAAATAGAAAAAAAAGGTCAAATAAATCATTAATTTAATCGTATAAAATGCAATTGCCGAGCACGCGTTTATGTGCCTGTGTGCTTGATAGGCTGAGGGTGGGAAAGCCGAACCATTCGAGAACCATTCAGCTTTGGAGATCGCAGAGCAGCTCACCCTGCTGGACCACCTGGTTTTCAAAGTCATCCCATATGAGTAAGTGTATATTTGGTATTTTAAGCATTCAGGCAGTTGAAATGGACTGGTCTGGAGTGGTGCGGCATTTGGCAGACGCTATCCAGAGGGATTTTTCAACTGAGCAATTGTAGGTTAAGAGCCTTGCTCAAGGGCCCACTAGTGGCAGCGGGATTTGAACCTGCGATCTTCTGATCCATAGACTAATGCCTTAACCACTGAGCGCCCACCAAATAATAGTATGAAATTTTGAACTAGTATTTTGAACTAGCGCTTTAAAGATAACAGCTTGGCAATGCCGGAGCTTGAACCCCCGACCTTCCATAACCACTGAGCTGCAGATTATCGTGCATTTTATTTGTTTTACATTTGTATTGATTTTTATTAATATTAGTTGTTCAAGTACGAAGTGCTGAAACCCTATAGTTAGTGTAGAGATTATTATTATTATTACTATTGCTAATATTATTATTATTATTATTTTGCTCCTCCCTTTTATTTCTAGGGAGTTCTTTGGCCAAGGATGGATGAAGAATGACAAAAATGAAAAGACTCCCTACATCATGACAACGACAAAGCACTTCAATGATGTACATATGTATCTATTGACTCTCTTTTCCATGAGTTATGAAATTACAGTACACAAACTTTCACCCATTTTAAATGCAACTAGTGGTCATAATGACTTGTCTGGAAGGTCAGTGGAACAGGAAGCAGGCAGGGCGGCAAGAGTTAATCTCAGGGACCCTTAAATAGGGAAAAAATAGCAAGAGTATATAGCTATTTAATACTCTTATATATATATATGTGTGTGTGTGTGTGTGTGTGTGTGTGTGTGTGTGTGTGTGTGTGTGTGTGTGTGTGCTAACCTCAGTTACATTCATTTCAACACTCATTTGTAATTTTAAAGAAAAGTTCACATTCCATCTTGTTTATTTCAAATTACTATTGCACTTCCAGTCGTCGGTCCTTTCTTACTGCAACCAGGAATATTCCACCATCGATATATGTATAATTTGATGAATGCAAATCAAGCTTTCCCAAGTATAACACATAAAACCGAAATGGCATATTAATCTTCAATATGGCCTCTATTGCCTTGTATATCTTTCCAGAATAGGTGAATAACAGGACATTCCCAGAATATATAGTGATGATTTGCTATTCCAAAACGACAGTGACTCCGACATTAACGTCCTATTTCACTCTTGAGCAGGGGTTATAAAAAAACGTATTACATCTTTTCAGTCAAATTACTTCTACTTACCCGAGCCTGTGGTTTTCAGAGGCCAGTAAATCTATGATGCACAAGCTTCACATTGACTACTACAAAATGTATCTATGTTTCATTTTCATTATATAAAGTAGAGGCTTAACACATAAGTAAAAAAGAAAAGGCCATGTGAGGACGCCAGCGTCCTGGTGCAGGTTAAGGGATTGTTTAAGCAGAGGCTTAATACCAGTTGATAAAATGCTAGGGGTGTGCTCACTTTTGTGAGACTCTAATTAATATATGTATGTCTATTGTCAATGGTTAGCACGTTCACCTCACACCTCCAGGGTCCGGGTTTGATTCCCATCTCAGCCATGTGTGTGTGGAGTTTGCATGTTCTCCCCATGCCTCAGGGGTTTTTCTCCGGGTTCTCCGGTTTCCCCCCGGGCCAAAAACATGCACGGTAGGTTGATTGGCACATTGGAAAATTGTCGCTAGTGTGTGAATGTGAGTGTGTATATGTGTGTGTGTGTGTGCCCTGCGATGATTGGCATTCCATACAGGGTGTATCCTGCCTTAATGCCATATATCGGATATAGCGTACGTCAATTAATGACTTTTAATAAAAATGTCCCCAATAAAAAGGAAGGTATTTAGAAGGAAATTCATACATGTCCACAGAACCAACGTCAATTATACAAACCTCTGTATTGTTTATCAATAATACATCTGCAAAGTTTTGTGTCTATGCACAATGTATATGCAAAGAATGTGATTTATGTAGCATAACACGATGTGAGCATATTTACACACAATTAATAACTTATGAGCACCTGTGATTAATACATTTACGGGATTTAGCAGACACATCTTATCCAGAGCAATTGAGGGGTAAGAGCCTTGCTCAAGGGCGCACTAGTGGCAGATTGGTTGTGGTGGGGTTTGAACCCATGAGTCCAGAGGCCAACATCTTAACCACTGGCCTACCACCTCCCTAGCGCCCCTTATACCTCCCTAACTAGTCTCCCTAATTTACCTCCCTAATAGCAATTGTGGTGCCTTTAATAATTAAAATTATATAGGCTTTAACAAATGATACATATGGATAATATATTTTGCCTGCTCTAAGTAATTTTATGTCTGGCTTTGTTGATTGGCTACTGATTCATATGAAGTGACCAGTTTATTTCAAAGGAATGATTTTCTTAATTATTTTTAAAGAATATATTGGTCAGACAAGCCACTAGAAAACAGTAAAATATCATTTTTCTAGTAGGCGATAATTGATTGCTATTCTTATATAAATAAGAAATAAATAATCAATCATCTCCCCGTTTAAGGTAAGCAACCTGATTGCATCAGAGATCCTGCGTTGCGATGATGTTAACACACGGGTGGCTGTGATGGAGAAGTGGGTGGCAGTAGCTGATATCTGCCGCTGTCTCCATAATTACAATGCCGTGTTAGAGATCACTTCATCCCTCAACCGCAGCGCCATCTTCCGCCTCAAGAAGACCTGGCTCAAAGTTTCCAAACAGGTACGTCAAAACATAGTGTATATCAGGCATGACACTTTATATATGATTTGAGCGCTAGTTGATGTACAGCACTCAAATCCACTGAGCATGTTATAAAGATTATTTCTTTTATTTGTGTTATTAGCGCAGTTGGTTCTATTGTTTGGAACAAAAGGGAGGCATTTATGGAGTTAATGTCAAGGAACTAAAATAAACACCTTTAAATAAAGTCCTGTACTGGTGAAACTGGATTGGGGGATTGTACAAGGATTGTGCAAGAGAGATTGCGCAACATATCTAGTTGGAGGAAGTGTTGGACGTAGTGACGAGGATGGTTGCGAAGCAGGATATTTATTAGCCATTGAACATGCAGGAGCCATGACCCGAAAGCAAACTGGATTAGTGGTTCCCGGATCATTGCCTCCATGCCAGGGCCATACCAGGGCCGGGCCTGGCGGTGGTCTTTGGCATTTATAATCTTCAACGTTTTCAAAAGTATATGTAATTTAATTACACGTTTTTTTTTCACAGTAACTGTAACGGATTACTTTTATTTTGTAAGTACAGTACATTTACATTATGGCATTTGGCAGACGCCCTTATCCAGAGCAACTTGAGGGTTAAGGGCCTTGCTCAAGGGCCCATTAGTGGTAGCTTGGTGGTTGTTGGGTTTGAACCTGCGATCTCCTGGTCCAGAGGACCACACCTTATCCACTAAGCCACCACCTCCCTCCGTAATTAAATTACGTCACGCCGTTACATGTCACTAGTTACATGTCACTAGTTACTCCCAACACTGTGTATTACATCAATGCAGAATTGAAAAATATTGACATGTTACTTATTAAATTTTTTCAGCCTTTCATATAATATTTCATGTCTGTGTCATTTCTCAGACCAAAACAGTTATTGACAAGCTGCAGAAGTTGGTCTCATCTGAGGGAAGGTTCAAGAACCTAAGAGAAGCTTTAAAAAAGTAAACTTGTTTAATACTTGTTTCATGACCATTATGTGACTTTGTACTTAAAACATATTACATTTTTTCCCCAAATATGTGATTGGATTGTATTTACCAATAACGTACCGATTTCTCTGTCAGTTGTGACCCTCCGTGTGTACCATACTTGGGGATGTACCTTACAGACCTGGCATTCATTGAAGAAGGTACACCAAACTACACAGAAGACAACCTGGTTAACTTTTCTAAGATGAGAATGGTAAGTGTTCTTTTTTGCTGTCATGTAATTTCAAGCAAATCTCGGAATAAATATCAACAACATCATTCATTCATTCATTCATTTTTTACCGCTTTATCCGATCTTCCCTCGGGTCACGGGGAGCCTGTGCCTATCTCAGGCGTCTATGGGCATTAAGGCAGGATACACTCTGGATGGAATACCAACCCATCGCAGGACACACACACACTCACATTCACATTTACACACTAGGGACAATTTTTCCAAGGTACCAATCAACCTACCGTGCATGTTTTTGGACTGGGGGAGGAAACCGGAGAACCCGGAGAAAAACCCCCTGAGGCACAGGGAGAACATACAAACTCCACACACACATGGCCGAGACGTGAATCGAACCCCGACCCTGAAGGTGTGAGCCGAACGTGCTAACCACTAAGCCACCGTGCCCCTTTCAACAACATAATGATGTAAATAAATCGTAGAAATGTACAGTTTGATTGTTTAATAAGCAACGAGACAACCATTCACCAAAAAAACTGATATTAATGGTTTTGTATTTGAATCAGTCACCAGTGTGTTTATTCATTTATGATTACAATGTTTGCATTAGTTTTGAGGTGGAAAATACCAATATTAATTTGTTGTGAAAAATTTTTGTCCCCTTTTAGATCTCTCACATCATCAGAGAAATACGGCAATTTCAGCAAACGGCGTACAAGATTGATCACCAGTTAAAGGTATTTACAAATATTTGAGTATATTTTTTTCTAATAGAAGAATAGACTTTATTCGTCACATATACATTACAATACAGTGACATTGTTTCTTCACATATCCCAGCTTGTTTGGAATCTGGGGTCAGAGCGTAGGGTCAGCCATGATACGGCGCCCCTGGAGGGTCAGTGGGTCTTGCTCAAGGACCCAAGGGTGGCAGCTTGGCCATACCAGGGCTCGAACCCCCAACTTTCTCATTAAATTTCCCTTTGAAACAATCAATATGTAAAAATATTTATATTTGCTCAGCAATTTTTGCTGCAGTCAGTAAAGTTCGTGTTTTCACACCCTAAACTACACTAAAAATACACTCGGGGCATTTAGTGTGATTTTAGAAGTGTAGGATAAAACCGGACAAGCCACAGGAAACATGAGCTGAGGACTGAACATGGGGAATCTTTCCTTTTATGCCATTGTGCATCCCTCTAACACACATGTATCACAGTGTATTAACTCTTACTGTCAGTGGTGTCCTCTCTCTTCTTACACAATAATATGCTTGTTGCCTAGATCTAACTAAGTAGTTAAAGTAGTTAGCATAGGAAAAAAAAATGAACATAGGTAAAAAGCAGGTCAGTTTACCTAGAAATTGTATATTCTAGTGGTATTCTAGTGTATATTTTAAGAAAGTTAAATGACTGTCCCATGCGGGGATCGGCACGCTTCCCTCGCGTCCTCTCAGGTGTCCCCCAGGACCGGCACAGCATTTCATCACGGGCCGCCTTAATTACAAAGTCCACTTCACTTAGTAAAATTCACTTAGAAAACAGGAGACAGGAATCGAACCCGGATCCTGGAGGTTTGTGGCGAACGTGCTAACCACTAAGCCACCATACCCCTTTCGTAATAAATATCAACAACATCATTCATTCGTTCATCTTCTACCGCTACATCCGATCTTCCCTCGGGTCACAGGGAGCCTGTGCCTATCTCAGGCGTCTATGGGCATTAAGGCAGGATACACTGGATACACCATGTTTTTGGACCGGGAGGAAACCAGAGAATCCAGAGAAAAAACCCCTGAGGCACGGGGAGAACATGCAAACACCACACACACATGGCTGAGATGGGAATCGAACCCGGACCCTGTCGGTGTGAGGCGAACGTGCTAACCACTAAGCCACCGTGCCCCTTATCACAGTCCAATGAACCAGAAGTCTGTCCTACGAATCTGTACCGTGAAACCGGAAGATTTCGACACATACTTTCAAACAGTTCTCCCAATACTGGAATAGGACATGGAATGGAGCAGGGGCAAAGGTTTGATTCGGCTTGGTTTGACAAACATGACGACTGCGACAGTACTCTTTTTCAAACCCGGCCGATAGAAGTGATTTAAAAAAAGTCCACAGACTTTATTAACCTCTTTATTAACAGCCTCATCTTTATCTGCAAGACAAAGAAGATCGGATAAAGCGGTAGAAGATGAATGAATGAATAAATGAAGATTTTGTGAATGCACTCTGGATAAGTACAAGCATGTGAAAGTAATACATTTCCAGAAGCAAAGAATCCCTTTCCAAAGATTGTCAGTAAATGGATGAGTGTGTAAGTTGCTACAAGATATTTCAGGTAATATTTTTAGGAGAAATATTACTAAAGTGTGTATTAAACTAGAGCGAGTACATTTAAAAGCATTGAAGGGGTAAAAAAAAAAACCCTCAAAAATAAAAACAATCCTAGAAAACAAAGGGTTAACAAAGAATGTTGTTTCTTTGACAGTCCTATATTTTTGTCACTGAGATCATTGTTTTAAGCTTTTTAGTTTATTTTACATTGTCCTATTTTGATTGAATTCTTTCTTTCATTATTTATATAATTCGTATAAAATCTTTGCTACGGCAATTCCATATTGTATCCCATTTGTATTAGGTTTTAAGACCTGAATTTAAACTGGAATTGTTTTTGTTTGTTTCTCCTTGTCTCCTAGGCGTCTCTGTATTTGTTAGACAGTAGCAACGTGTTGGATGAAGAAAGCATGTATGAAGCCTCCCTCAGAATTGAGCCCAAAGTACCGAACTGAGAAGCAAGGCGTCTGTGAAACGTTGAAATGGTTGTATAGCCTATCATCTATTAATACGCAGTATTCTTAGATTATATATTTTGTGTTATCGTTCCTGTAAGTTTTTATTTCTATAAGTTAGTAAAGCACATAAGCATTTTCAGATTCTAGAGGAGTTACAGATATCATGGTATTTCCCTTTATATCAGCACTTTCCACATCCCAGTAGCAAAAAGAAACAAATATATGTGTATGCTTGGACATGATTATCTATTGTTGAATGTTTTTGGAGTCTCTTTACTGATTCTGGTCAAACGTATACATTTTGCCCACCTCACCCTTTTTCTTTTGTTACAAGTAATGATTGGACATGTAATTCTCTGATGGATTTAACAGCAAGTATTTTTTTACTGAACATGTATAGGTACACCATATAATAATGGAAAAAAAAAAAAACAACAAAAAAAAAACAACAACAACTGTATTGGACATTTGTACATAGGTGATATTCCAAGGCACCAATAAACATATATCAAATGTAACAGTATATACATCATATGATATACCCACATATGTATATGATTTATTACATATTGCAACTCACTGCGAAATATATTTCATCTTGCTCCGCCAATACTTTGAACACTCAGTTTAGTTTCATTTATGGCAAATATATGAACATACAATTTGGCGTTACATATAGTTCACCTTGTGATTCACTGGAATAGCTTCTTCTTTTGTTTTTGGAGAATATAGGGCTCTATTTTCAATGCCAATGAAAGCATAATTGCTGCTTAATGCTAGTATTTTATAAAATATATTCAATTGCAAAAAGGGGGAAATTCTTTTCCTGTTATAGCCAGTGTTGGGAAGGTTAATGTGGAAATGAAATAGATTACAGATTACAAATGACCCTATTTAAAAATGTAATACGTAGTGTAACTTTTCAATGACTTCATAAAAGTAACTGATGACGTTTGATTACTTTTTGATTACTTTAATTTGTCCACCAGGTGGCGCTTAATGAAATGGACATTATGAGGAAAAAAAAAAATGTCGCATCTGATTAGGCTTTGGGATTTATAAACATGAACATTTTCATAATTAACTGTAATTTAATTACACGTTCCCCGTCCCCCCCCGAATTAACAAATTACTGTTATTTTGTAATTAAATTACGTAACGTCGTTACATGTAACTAGGTACTCCCCAACACTGGTTATAGCTGGTTTGAAGCAAATTAACGACGTGAAATTTGGGTCCAAGTCTAAGTATCCTCAACTATTAAACAATTTGATATATGAAAAATATGATAGAAAAATAAACAAACAAAGATCACTTACTGCAAACAAACCGTTTTCAATTTAAGCATGTGAATAACTGGTGTGGTTATCATGCATAATTATCCTAAATAATCATGTATTAACCATGACCACTTAGTTCCTTTGATGAAAAAAAAAAACACAATATAATAATTTGTAATGCTTTTGAAATGCAACCATTAAACATAGTTCTTATACAAAAGAACAACATTACAGGGCTATGTTAAAACGTGTATTATTTAATCCACTGCACCCCTAAAATAAAGAATGGATATAGGTGCAGCCAAAGCTTTAGTGTGTGTATGACTTTATAAACATATAAACAATAATGACAACAATAGTCTTATCGGACACATGCCTTTAATACTTGTCTGTCAAAATTTGCTATAACTTAAAGAAACCTATTTCCTAATAGCATAGTAACATAGTATTATCTGTACCAATTATGCACTCGTCAGACTTTAATAAACATTTTGACATATCCCTCTTATACGCCTGAAACCACTTTAAAGGGTATTATATTTGCATTCCGTGACCTGTTTTTTTTTGTTGTTGTTTGTTTTTTTTTTTAATGCTAATATAGGATATAGTATAGGAGATAATATAAGTCCCCATGAATGAGTTTGGGGAAAGAATGAAAGATGGCTCCTCTGAAATGTCCTGGTGGCTTTGCTAGACATGAGGAAGATGCGTGCCGTTGGATCTCGCCCCTAAGAAGACCTAACATCCAATGGAACCTTGCGGAGATGCGAAATAGGGATGGAAAGCGCAAGCCACCCTTACTTTGGAAGTCCCTCTGTTGCCATTTCTTGCTTATGACCTTGTGCTACCTCCTCGCCCTGCTGGAGATCACGCCATGTTTTATCCCCAGTACAGATACAGATCTCAACCATGCCGTGGCATTCGCTCCATGTCCTGTATCCACCTTGGATATCGCTACAGATTTTTTGTTCCGGATCCACATTCTTTCCCCTGCTCATGGTGTCACATCACTCATCAATTTCAACACAACAGCAGACTCACAAGGAGCATAAAACACAGACTACACATCAGACACCTCAGTGCCATATGCCACCTCACTTAATTCACATTTATTGTAAACACTTTAAAGGTTCCTGGGGCTTTTTTTTTCCTTTCCTTTTGCCTAATCATTTTGTGTCATGGTTTCTCCTGCTTGTTGCTTTTACATTTCTACTTTATTAAAAACGATCCCCACTTGCATCCACTTCCTGCTTTTGAATCTGGAGCTCCTCGTTCCCAAAATGGTTGAGACGTAAAAAGAAAGCTTCATACAGCGATGAAAAAGGATTATTTTTACTTAATAATAATAATAATAATAATAATAATAATAACAACAATAATACCAATATTAATACCGAAAGAGTGCAAGTAAATCGCATGTGTCGGCACATATTCCCAGCTTCTGTGGACTATGGAATGTGAATGATATCAACCATGTACACATATGTAACCACGCATTATTTCTTTGCTCTGTGTCACACGTGTGTCCCTTCATGAAATGTCTCCACACCTGTCTCATCATTGCTTTGTTCCTTTCACAGTTTTTTTTTTCCCCCGCCATTTTTGTGATCATATTCGTTTGGGTTAAATAGTTTTCGTGCCAGTTTACATATTAAATATCGCTTTTGTGCCGAGCAATGTTATGATCTTGCATGCATGTTCTTGTTCTCTGGTTTAGGGTTGGTTGTTTTTTTTGTTTTGTTTTGTTTACCCGACCTTTAGCCTGTCCGCTGTTTTTGACTGGCTCTGTCCCTGCAATTTGATCTGCTTCCCGCTATTGTGCCTTCAGCATGTTGCACTTTGAGTAATAATAATAATAATAAAAAGAAATTCTTTACATATTCTTTTCTATTAAATTACTTTTATTCTATTAATATTATTAGCAGTCAGAGCATAAGTGATTTCTGTAGACCCATTTGTTGGGTTTGCACATTTTTTTTATTATTATGATGTTTTAAACTCATTTCTGCATCAAGGTAAGTGAGGAAAATAATTTCAGTGTGTCTAGCTAATAAGCAATGGCAATGAGGTACAAAGAGGTACATTTTAAGCAATGGCAATGAGGTACAAAGAGGTACATTTTAAGCAATGGCAATGAGGTACAAAGAGGTACATTTGCCTCACACCTCCAGGGTTGGGTGTTTCCTGCTTCCGCCATGTGTGCATGTGTCCAAAAACCCCCGGTCCAAAAACATGGTTGATTGGCATCTTGGAAAAATTGTCCATAGTGTATAAATGTGTGTGAATGTGTGTGTGTGTGTGTGTGCTCCTGCCTTGATGCCCCAAGACGCCTGAGATAGGCACAGGTTCCCCGCGACCCAAGGGAAGAGTGGATAAAGCTGTAGAAGATGAATGAATGAATGAACAGGTTGAGCTGCATGTCTATGTTTTCAAAAAAGCAGGCACTTGCATGCGGTAAGCACATAGAGGCTGGTGTGTAGTTTGTTTTGCTTATTTTTTGTTATATTGTGAATATTTTGTTATATTGTGAATATATAATATTCGTCGATGTGAATATTGGCAATTAACCTGCAAAGATGTAAATACAATTTTCTAGTTTTTTTCCAAGCGCTCTTTTTGCAAGTTCAGATTATGTACGTTTCCCCCACTTTCATTCACACTACGGTGGTTGTTTAGCATAATGCAAATCTACTGAATGCCTTTTACTGCATGTTGCACACATCCATTAAATAAGGCCAAACACCTTCCTCTGGTCTAGCCTTTGCAAACAGGAAGTCTCTTACACATTTTGTGAAATTCACATCTGAGCACTGGTTTCAGAATGCTCATTCTTGTAAACAACAGCAACAACAACCTCTTGAGGTCTATGCCCCTGAGCTCCCAACTCTAGAATAATGAGTATAGGAGCATGGAATTGTGAAATCCTTTATAAATTTTGACCTATCATATTTTCAATATGAAATCCATAAGCATAGTGTTGTAACTTGCCTTGAAAGCGTCCACACACTTGGCCATCAGTGAGGCAAACCCTTCAGGTCTGTGATTTTGGATCAATAACCATCAACTAACAGTGACAGCGAACCCATTACTGTAACATATTACTAAACCGCAAATTGACTTGCATGCTTTACGCCAGTCTCCCCTCTGCCGATGCGGGCTATGATATAACAGCGTGTCATCCGCAGCGTTACAGGAGCGACCATCATCGCCGAGACGACTTCTGTTCTTCACGGACGAATAGGTAGATGATATAACACCCTCATGATGAATGCCATTCTCGATGACCCTACTAGGGACAATGAACAAGCACACCAATCTGATGGATTCTACAGTTACCATTGCAGCTGTCATACTGCACAATTACCATTATCTGACCATTACACAGGCACAGTTATGGCGGATTGAAGGCTCACATTCATTTGTGCATTCATCTGGATTTTGAACATCGAGTGCTCACTCACCCTCACCAGACCTGCAATACAGAAATCCAAGTTATCACAGACACAGCTCTTGGTCAGCAACACACAAACACACACTAATAATAATAATAACTAGACTGCTTAGAGCCTGGTCCATTTAATATTTAGTGTTGATATTCATTTTCTATGGTAAAAATTTGTCCCGGGCGAAAAAAAACGCAAAAAAACACAGACTGACCCAGAATTCCCAGAATTCCGAGTGGGTCTGGGGTTCAAGCATCATATGATCGTGACCTTCTCCATCTCACCTACGAGTGGATATGTCAAATCTGCACGTCGAACGGCAGAGTGTCAAATTTCCCTATTCATTCTCTATGGGGCCGGAATGTCGCGGATTTCCCAAAATTCCGAACAGGTGTGGGATTCGGGAGGTATATGATCATGATCCACTCCGGACTCCCTACGAGTGGATATGCCATATGTGCATGTCGGACACTCACAGGCCGAACTGTGAGGCAGGAAAATTTCAACCCCATTCATTTTCTATGGGAAAAAATTCCCACTTTTTGGCCCCGGGTTCGGAATTCCGCTGGGCGATTCCTTATAAAAGTAATAGCAAACCTCACACCATCGGGCCGCACGATATGAGGTATGATTTGTGATGATCCGGCAAAAACTGCGGGACGAGTTACGCACCGAAAATTTGACCCAAAGCGCTTTACATTATGAGAGGGAGATCTCCTCCTCATCCACCACCGGTGTGCAGCATCCCCCTGGATGATGCGATGGCAGCCATAGTGCACCAGAAGCCAATCAGTATGTCGGGACGCTTGCTCCACTTATTTAATGATATAAACTGTCTCACCGTACACATGAGGTTCGTTATAAGATCTTAATGCAGTGAGTTTAGTCAGCTATATATTTTTTCAGCTATAGACTTTTCCAGTGTGCCAGACCATCCTGTTGCATTTTTCCTTAATGGAAAGCATGACTTTGCCATGGAGGGATACTGACTTTACCATTGCTAGGGATACTGTGAATTCCCAGCAATACACAATGAAACTTGGAAAGACAGCTTAGATAAATTAAATGATGATTGGCTCAGACGGTGCACGGTGGCTTGGTGGTTAGCACGTTCGCCTCACACCGCCAGGGTCCGGGTTCGATTCCCGTCTCTCTGTCATGTTGTGTGTGTGTGTGGAGTTTTTTTGCATGTTCTCCCCGTGCCTCGGGGTTTTTTTTTTCCTCCGTTTCCCCCTTCCCGTGCCGGGTTTCCTTTTGAAAGAGCTTTCTCCCGGTTTTCTTAGGTAAATTTTTTCCAAAAAGTGGTTCCTAACAAAAAAAGGTGGAAAGTTCAAGTGTGGGGGACTTTGGTCCGGCCTCGCATGGAAAAACAGGGGGTGAAAGTCCAAAAACATGCACGGTAGGTTGATTGGCACCTTGGAAAATTGTTCCGTGTGAATGTGTGTCTGTGTGATCCTGTGATGGGTTGGCATTCCATCCAGGGGTATGTATCCTGCCTTAATACCCAATATAGACGCCTGAGATAGGCACAGACAGGCTCCCGTGACCCGAAGGAAGATCGGATAAAGCGGTAGAAGATAGAAATGAATGAATGAATGGCTCATGATGATCGTCTACTGGCTGCACCCACACAAAAGGAAACCTTAGCTTCGCCATTTCACTAAGGAAGGGCACAATGTCATCTTAACAAAATGTAAGGTTTTTTTTTCCTAGGGCACTTGATCTCTGCAGAAGGGAAATGACTAGAGCAGGGTCATCTTTCCGAGATCGGGTTGATCGACGTAATTCCGTAACCGCCGCCGAGAAGGCCGCCGGGGGGGTGAAGGGGGGGGGATGTGGGGGGGGGGATGTCAAGAGAGCTTTGCAGCTCCCAGTGGCTTTGAGTGGTCTTTGAGTGGTAAAGGTTTCTGACCCCTGGACTAGAGTGTAAAAGAATTGAATCAATTCCGATCATTCCCAAACGAATCACCATAAAGGCTAGAATGTGTCTTTTTTTTTGGACCTCCTGTATCTTCATACTATAGTACATTTATCCTCGAGGCTCCCCTGAATGAAATTGGGATGATGAAAAAGAACGCTATGTGATGTCAGTACTACTACAGGACCACTGGGGCGGTGGGGGTGGGGGGGGGGTGAAGACTACTTCTCTGAAAAGAAATGCTGATATCTGGTAGCAGCAGGGTTACACTACAGAAACCACACCAGGTGGATAACGCAACAGCAGGAACAGAACAGACGGCACGATGAAAGATCGAGCTGATGTTTTATTGAGGAAAATTCACACTCTACTGAAAGTTTCATTGACCAGCTCTTTGAAGGGCTCCGAAGGATCCTCCCTCAACCTTCACAGGCAGCTCCACACCACGGCCTCGGCACAATTATCACCCCTATACACATTTAGGCTTTAGATCAGGGGGGCGGGCCATTATTTTTATGAGAAACCCAAGCGGTATTCGAGGGCCGACCCAACAATAACCCGAGATGATGTTTAACTTGTGTTCGAAATGAACTTGTAAAGAGCGGTACATTTTCATTATGCTACCAGTAATCAAAAGAATAAGGATATTATCTTACAATATACAATTGTGGACAAGTCAGAAACAGGGAAAACAATAAATACACGTATGGCATTTTATTTTTAGCACACACTCCCAAACGCTAAGTAGTCGTTTTGCAAATATAAGCAATTTACAAAGCAAAATACTTTGAGAACGGCGACCCCGTGCATCACCAAATAAGCACATGGCTTTTTCGCTTAAACTCCGTAAATAAATCATTTTGCAGTCTGTTAAAAAAGACCTAAAAGAAAAAAGAAGTAAAATACTTTCAAAATAAAAGCAGCACGGTGTAAACCATTTATTTATTTATTATTATTATGTCTTATTTGCGAGTGACCGCATGCCAGGTCAGGCAAGAAGCGTTAAACGGGCCGTAAAATCCCCAGGTCTGCCTTAGGCAGTCTTTTCCAATATGGCTGCCGTCAAACGCCCTACCGATTCCTGCTCAGATGCCCCTGAACTAGACGGCTCAGTGAAGCGATAGATAAACAGCTCCACCTGTTGCACTCGTTTACTAATCAAACCTAACAGCCGTGCTGAGACTGGTTATTTGCATGGCAGGGCAGCAAGTCAAAGCATCTTCAAGCAAGTGTGTTGTTGCCACTAGGCACATCTTTCTTTTAAAAATCTTTTTTTTTTTTTTTGGCCTGGAAAAAAAAGAAAAATGTCGGAGAAAGCCTGGCCGTCCAGTAGATCTCTCCTAATGTATAAATGCTTTGCTTTATGTCTTATTATCCTGCCCGGTACACACTGTGGGAATCTACTTTGCTACTATTGTCCAATGCAGTTGCTCAACAAGCCATGCGGGCACGTTTTGACCGAATGCCTACCAGGACAGCGATGCTTCACTGCAAACGGACAATATGGAGATTACAGTGGCGTCGTCATCAAGGGCTGCATCCCCGAGGACAAATGCTTAAAGCGAGATTATCGAGTCATCTATGGTACAAACATCTCCTTACAGTTCCACTGTTGCATTTCTGATTACTGTAACTCGGGCCAGCACTGGACTTACAACTATACACTGATTGGAATGAAACTCTTTGCTCTGGCTGTTTTCTGTGGCTGGTCCAATTAAGACAAACGACAAGTCAGCAAATTTATCAAGCAGTGAATTTGTCTGAAAAGGCTACGGAAATCTTGTTCAAGTTAAAAAAAAAAAAAGACAAAAAAAAGAATTCACAGTGGCTGTCAATCGTGCATCAAAAATAATGGTATCGTGTTGGTATCTCTTAAAAATGTACTCTTTCTTCCGGTATTCCTTAGAATCTCGAATTTTGTTTGTCCCACTGGGGAAATGTTGAATGCAATTATATATGAAAATATTTGTTAATAATAAAAATGTAATTTATTTATTTATTTAAATTTTTTTTCAACTGCACAACACGGCCAACACAAACATCAAGGGAGGTGGTATCCCAGTGGTTAAGGTGTTGGACTCTGGACCAGAAGATCACGGGTTCAAACCCCACCACCACCAAGCTGCCACTAGTGGGCCCTTGAGCAAGGCCCTTACCCCTCAATTGCTCAGTTGTAAGTCGCTCTGGATAAGGGCGTCTGCCAAATGCTGTAAATGTAAATGCAATGTAAATCAATCCGTAAATCTTTTGCAATCAACTAAAATAGTCAAAAAGTATCAATGAACAGTCCAATAAGGTCTGGGTGTCGCTATCCAGCATCAAATGAGGGCGGGACTTCCTTTTCTAACACACAGTTATAAGAACTAGGTAAGATTATTTACATTATTTTAATTGCAATTAACCTGTGTAACCTTAAACATTTTGTGAATGACTTTGTAAAGCTTTGATTTTTGTTTTAGCGTCTGTGATTGTTACTTTGTCAACAAACAAGTACTTTTAGTGGTCGAAAGAAACGTAAAACCTTTTATTTAATGATTAAAATGATCCAAAAACGATGTGGATATATTTGTATAATCAGTCAGCGAAATGTGTGCAGTAGTTAATAATTAATAAAAATAACTTTTTAATATTATTATTAATAATAATATTTTGGGGCACGGTGGCTTAGTGGTTAGCACGTTCGCCTCACACCGCCAGGATCCGGGTTCGATTCCCGTCTCGGTCATGGTGTGTGTGGAGTTTGCATGTTCTCTTCTCCCCGTGCCTCAGGGGGTTTTGGTTTTTCTTTTCTCGGGTTTCTCCGGTTCTCCGGTTTCCTCCCGGTCCAAAAACATGCACGGTAGGTTGATTGGCACCTTGGAAAATTGTCCCTAGTGTATGAATGTGTGAGTGTGTGTGTGTGTGTGTGTGTGTGTCCTGCGATAGGTTGGCATTCCATCCAGGGTGTATCCTGCCTTAATGCCCATAGAC
>JACRUU010000027.1:6944588-6972088 GCA_030449085.1 Kryptopterus vitreolus | reverse complement strand
TTGAATTTAATGTAAGAACTGTAATATTCCCCCAAGAAATTCTAATCATTTTTGTTACTATAATATATATATATTATATATATATATATATATATATATATATATATATATATATATACACACACACATACACACACACATACACACACAACACACACACACATACATACATACATATTGAATTCTTTCGGCTGCTGTTAGGGGGCGCCAAAACGTCCTTCACCACACTACCCTGTTTTCTACATCTGCCTCTCGGAACCCAACCACCTGCCATCTTCCCTCAACACATCCATAAACCTCCTCCATGGCCTTCCTCTTTTCTGCCTAGCACCTCCATCCTCAGCATTCTTCTCTGGATGTACCCCATGCCCCTCCTCTACCCCAAACCATCTCAATCTATCCTCCCTCACCTCATCTCCAAAACATCCTACATGTTCCTCTAATATACTCGTTTCTAATCCTGTCCATCCTCGTCAACTCCCAATCACCATCTTCAACTCCGCCACCTCCACCTCCTCCTCCGGTCTTTTAAACCATACATCACCACAGTCCTATAAACTTTCCCATTCACTCTTGCAGATACCCTTCCATCACAAATCACTTCTGCTACACTTCTCCACCCGCTCCACCCTGCCTGCACTCTTTTCTTCACTCCTCTAACACACTCTCGCCCACCTTCAGCCCATCATCTCCTTGCAGCTCACCACTCACCACTCCACTGGTCAACTTTTATTCTTTGTAATAAAGTCCAGTGTTAAATAAATAAATAAATAAATAAATAAATAAAAGGTAATTTAATTTACAACTGAAAAACACAAAGTTTCCCATAATTACGAAGGGGAAGGAAAATGAAACATGGTGTCAAAGATTTCTTTTACACCAATAAAAATGGGAAAACTTTGGCTTGCATATGTATTCCGTCCCCCTATACAATGTTACCCGTAATTAAAATCCAGTCTCTTTAGTAGTCACCTAATTAATAAGTAGAGTCTACCTCTGTGTCCACTTACATCCCCGTATAATTACAGCTGGTCTGTGAAGGCCTCAGAGGTTTGTTAGAGAATAATAGTGAGCAAAGTGCATCATCAAGACTAAAGAACAGATCAGACGGTTCAGGAATTATGTTGTAGAGACGTTTAAAGCAGGGTTCGTTTATAAAAACATCTCCCAGGCTTTGAATATCTCACGGAGGACTTTTTAATCCACCATCTGAAATTGGAAAGAGATACCAACCTACCAAGATATGGACGATAAACTGAGGGGTGTAGCTCAGTGGTCTAAGGCGCTGGGCTGCTGATCGGAAGATCCGGGTTCAAGCCCTGGTATGGCCAAGCTGCCGCCCTTGGGTTCTTGAGCAAGACTCTTAACCCTCTGTTCTCCAGGGGTGCCGTATCATGGCTGACCCCAGCTACCAACAATAAGCTAGGATATGCGAAGAAAGAATTTCACTGTGCTGTAATGTATATGTGACATTATTGTATTGTTTATGTGACAAATCTTCTTCTGATTGGCTGGTTAAGGAGAACACAGATATTAGAAGCAGCCCGTGGAAAGGCCTGAAGAGATCCACAGCTCCATGAGAGAGTCTGACCATAGAGCAGCTATTAGTCATCATCTCGATCAATCTGGCTATTACAGACTGTAGCAAGAAGAAAGCCAAGTCATGTAAGGGACACATGGACGAAGGATCGAACTTTTTAGCCTACATGCCAAATGCTATATGCTGCGCAAACCCACTGTGAAACATGGTGGACATGCCCTGTCAATATGTCCTAAATCCTACATCCTGTTGAGAATCTTCAGCACAACATGGAAATTGCTGGTCATAGACGTTCTCCACCCAATCTGATCCGACTGGAGCGGATTTGCAAAGAAGAATGGCGTTTGGGAAATGTTTCTCTTTATTCCTTAGTCTTTAGTTCTTTAGTCTTCATGATGCAGTTTGCTCTAAGGGGGCGAAGACATATACAGACTATACTTTTCAGATTTTGATCTGTAAACAATCTTTAACACCGTGAATGATTTTCAGCTTAATGAATTCCTTAGAATCTTCTCATATGTAGGTTCTGTGCATATATCCGTGTATGTGTTTGGAGACCCATTCTACTAATTACAGCTCTATGAATAAATACAACCTGTCATGTCAAGTTCAGATGTTTGATGATTATTTCAGTTTGACGTCAAATTTGCTATGGATGGTACACAAACGATTAAACCACTATACTAGGACTAGTACACAAATCACTTAACCAATTGGAAATTGCTTAGAACATCAGTAATGAAACCAACCATTTATCAGGCCCCTGAAATTTCATTGTGTATTACGGAATGACTGGTTGGTTCTTAGTTTTCTCAAACCATGCAAATGACCTTTTTAGAACAATACTTAAAATATCTGTTTGGTACTGAAAATGTTCGTGCTGCAAGTATATCGCTAAGAATATGTATAATTGAATAATTGTATATGCCCTGTCTGTCTGTCTGTCTGTCTGTCTGTCTATCTATCTATCTATCTATCTATCTATCTATCCATCTATCCATCTATCCATCTATCTATCTATCTATCTATCTATCTATCTAATGTTTGAACTGATAACCAACCAAATGTTTATTTATTGTTCTAATAGATTTGCATCTGGGTTACAAAAATGCAAATGATGATAAAAAAAAGGTTATTCAACCCCAATTCTGAAACTGTAAATAAAAACAGGATGCAATGAACTGCACTTCTTGTACACATATATTCAGAACTGAGCAAATGAAATCATATCAAATGTTTACATTTCATTTATGCTATTTACTCACACAGTATTTTACTTTTTTGTATTTAACTAGTGAAAGGTACGAGTTGTAGGCAGCTCAAGTCATTCCGAAAAGTAAGAAAATGACTTGGATGCAATTATGTGCATATCACTATGTTTCACCGATACAGTATGTGGGAATTGTATATGGCTAGGTATCAGCATTGATCATGCCCAGATGTTTACAGATGTGCAATGCACACCCTCCCCCCATGCTGAGGATAAGCCAGTGGTCCTTTTCCTCTTTTGTCTGGAGGGGACAGCACCTATCGGGTCCAATCGCCAGACCTCAGTTTAAACCTCTGACATGGCATTTCTTGGTCAAACATGGCAGTTCCTTTGCATAATATACATTAACCTGCATATGTACATCGCATAGGAAATTGTATTCACAGACAATGATTCCTAGAGGTGTTTCTAAGATCTATGCAGAGATTTCCATTACAGAGTCATGCCGGTTTTAATGCAGTGCTGCTGCCTGAGGGCCCAGACATTGTGAGCATCCAATATTGATTTTTGCCCTTGTTGCTCGCACACACAGAATTCTCCACAATCTCCTACTTGTTTGATGATTCTATGCAATATGAGAACATTTTTCAGTCCCATTTTGGCGATTCTGATACCATCAAATAAAAAAAAAGGGCACATTTTATCCGTTTAAAATGCGCTATATTTTCTATATCACTTCAGGAATCAAATATGTTTACAAGATCCAAATGAATTGCATTCTGTTATTATTTATATTTATTTCCTTTTTCTTTGAATTGGGGTTGTTATAAGGTCTTTGCATAGTCGAAAAAGAATTTGTGTGTGTCAAGCAGGCTACAGGATTATTATGGCCGCAAACATATTTATGTAAATCCAAATATAATACGTGCTTAATTTTTGCAGATGACAATGAATGTGTAAGACCCTCTTCGTGAGACAGGCCTAATAAGATGTTGATCTTTAAAAAAAAAAAATAAAAAAAAAAAAAAAAAAAAAAAAAAAAAAAAAAAAAAAAAGCTCCATGCTCATTAATTGTAAATATCGCTTTTTTTCCATTACACCTCTCTTTTAAAGTTTTGATTGGTCTTAGATTATAAGGGTTATGTTGCTCTGGCAGAAATATACTTGATTTGGCGCTTGCTATTAAGTGAAGTGTAGTAATGTCCTCCTCTTCCTGTTAAAGTAGTGGCGTAGACCAGACTGTCTGGCGGAGTTCATCATGTAGTTTTGTTTACGGGAGCTGCAAAAAGAGATATCACAGGATTAGACAGGAAATGTAACAGACAATGGATTTAGTTGGCTTTGACTAAAATAAAATTGATATCATGCTTGAAGATTACACACAAATGTATGTTTTCATGTTTATTGTCATAAAGGTAAAATAAATGTAATAAATAAATAAATAAATTAATAAAAAAAGGCCAAAGTCGAAGTAAAGTCAAAATATAAGAAAGTATATTCAACGATAAGAATATAAATGAATCAATATTATGTGAAACATTTTCAATCCCAATACAGGGTTTGAAGATCACCGGCAACCATTTTTCTGAAATTGTTTTTTTTTTTTACAGATTGGTGAAGCTCTGGCCATCATTTCTTCTAAAAGCCTCTCTAAGATACAATAATCTTCTACCGCTATATCCGATCTTCCCTCGGGTCACGGGGAGTCTGTGCCTATCTCAGGTGTCTATGGGCATTAAGACAGGATACACCCTGGATGGAATGCCAACCCATCACAGGGCACACACACACACACACACACACATTCATACACTGGGGACAATTTTCCAAGGTGCCAATCAACCTACCGTACATGTTTCTGGACCGGGGAGGAAACCGGAGAACCCGGAGAAAAACCCCCTGAGGCACGGGGAGAACATGCAAACTCCACACACACATTCCCGAGACGGGAATCGAACCCGGACCCTGGCGGTGTGAGGCGAACGTGCTAACCACTACGCCACCGTTCCCCCTTAAGATACAATAATGATATTTTATTTATTTACTTTTATTATAATATATTTAAATATATTATAATTTCTTACCACCCTAATTGCAAAAGGACGGGATGCTGTGCGGAATAAAAACAATGCTATGATATGCAAATCTCATAAACACAAAAAGTCTGATTGTATACAAATGCATTCGTTCCTAAGGAATAGGCAACTTGCACATATATAAATACACACACACACACACACACACACACACACACACACACACACATACATACATACACACACTCTTTATGGACAAACAACAAACCAAAAAAATTGTTCTGTTTACACAACCTGCTAATTTGCACACTTTCTACCGCTCACAATGTTTATTAAAATATCACATTATTTATTTTTTCACTGCATAGGAACAAATCCTTTATTTTTGCACAATGTGTACAACACGGTCAGATCTACAGTGAAGTGCCTATTGTCTTGTCTTCACTGCCAACCTCCACCCTTTCTTCCTCCACCGACTCATGTGCAATTTGCTTTACTAGTTCATTCATTCATTCATTCATTCATTCATCTTCTACCGCTTTATCCGATCTTCCCTCTGTGCCAATCTCAGGCGTCTATGGGCATTAAGGCAGGATACACCCTGGATGGAATGCCAACCCATCACAGGACACACACACACACACACACACACACACACACACACACATACATACAAGGGACAATTGTCCAAGGTGCCAATCAACCTACCGTGCATGTTTTTGGACCGGGGAGGAAACCGGAGAACCTGGAGCAAAAGGGAATGCTACTCCATGGTAAACATGGGTCTGTCCCAACTTTTTTGAGATATGTTGCTGCCATCAGTTTATTTATTTTTTCTCCTTATAATGGTTTATTCTATGTTCTATTGTGAATAAAATCCTGGAATATAAAATTTGCAAATCATTGCATTCTATTTTTATTGACATTGTGCACATCCAAAATGTTTAGAATATTGGGCTGTATTTAATGGAGCTCCGTATCCTGACATCTGAACCATGCGTGATCCATTCTGTCACCCTGTAATTCTGTTAGGATAACGATGGTTCCCCTTTAAAATCCTTTACAGGTTTGTTCCCTCATATTGAGTTTTTTTTTTTTTTTTGCTTCTGACAAATGATACCACAATGATCAACACAATGTAACTTACATATAGTCTAACTTACATAACTTACATAACTTACTAATACCAAATATTAATTAATTATTTTGAAAAATGCCATATGACTACATTTTTATATTTTATAAGAATGTTCGAATAAATAACTGACTCAATCTTGTCAGGAGAGATGCTGCTTACCTGACTCTAGAGCCAGACCAAGGGGACGGCAAAACACATACAAAAGAAGACATTAAAATGCAAGACAAGAAAGGTATAGAGAGCATGCTGCTCACATGCAAAAAGATAAAGAAGGAAGAATACAGAGAAAGGAAACATTGGAGAGGAGAAAGAACCAAAACATAATAAAATCAGGACTTGGATGAGTAGTAAGAGAAATTAAAGAGATTAGATGGCACACATATAAGGAAGATATATACATATATCTATACATATATATACATATTATATATATATATATATATAATATATATATTATATATATATATATATATATATATATATATATATATAAGATATATATAGTATAAAATATATATATATATACATATAGGAATATATATATATATTATATATATATATATATATATATATATATATATATATATATAATTGCTGTAAAGAGGATAATATATATATATATATATATATATATATATATATATAAATAAAATACAAGAGGAAAATATACATATACATATGTGTGTGTGTGTGTGTGTGTGTGTGTATACAGAAAGAAGAGAAAAGAGAGAGATAAACAAGATTGTTTGCAAGTCTACTCACAGAACAACTTCCACATGATCTAGAGCCCACTGGTCTTTCCCTGTACCACCATGACGTGGCTGCCACCATCGCAACTGCACTCCTTTCACACGCGCTTCACTATAAGAGGAAGGAAACAACCTACTGGGCATATCAACAACAACAACAAAAGTAAAAAAAATCCCTGACATTCACATGTGTTTTAAGACTTACAGTGGAATGTTATAGGAGACCCTCTGGGCTTTGATGAAATCTTTATTCTGGTGTTGAGCAATGACGTGCCAGCTGACTCCATTGTTAACACTGTATTGGAGGAGCACAGCTCGGTCCGCCGCGTCAGCCTGGTTCAAAGCTGAGTTACAGCTGTCTGTTTGTGCCGTGCTCCCAATCTGCAGCACGAACATGATCTTGCTGCAATTGAGAGAAAGATAGGAGGGTAATTCCTTCAGCAAATGTAAAACTGTGTAAAAATGTGAAATTTTAGCAAATGTTGGCTATAAGGTGTTACTGTACCTGGCCCTGGAAAGGTCGAGAGGTTTGGAGATTGCCTGTCTCATTTTGCAGCCATTAAAATACAGGGAGTCCCCATGGGCATGGGGGGAAAGCTGGCCACAGCCACTGCTCACCCTTCCACCCTGAATGACACTCCAGCTTTCCTTAGAGACAGACCCAGACTCAAAATTGTCTTTGATAGAGTTGGGAAGATCAATGTTCCACAGGGAACAATCGTCACCTTAGAAAAAAAAAACCAATACAGCGATGTATCTAAACACTGTTAACATTAATATTAGTATTATTACTAAGAAAGTCTCCAAATGTAGTGCAAGAACTTAGTTGAAGAATGTATAGAGTAAACAGAAAAAATAATTAATGTTGCCGACCGTAGTGCCCTTCGTCACAAAGACACACTGCTCCAGTTGTGCAGTATCCACGTCCACTGCAAAGACCTGGACATGCTTCACCGATGTAGACATTATCAACTCCCCAGCCAAATCGTTCACCAGCATCCTCTTTCTGAATCCACCGGAACTGTGTTGTGCTGCAGACCAACAGGAACATGTTCATATGACATTTGTTTATGTGTTTGTTAATTATCGGTTTAGTCTGTTAAGGCAGGATACACCCTGGATGGAATGCCAATCCATCACAGGGCATACACACACACACACACACACACACACACACACACACACATACACATACACATACACATTCATACACACATTCATACACTAGGGACAATTTTCCAAGGTGCCAATCCACATACGGTGCATGTTTTTGGACCGGGAGGAAACCAAAGAACCCGGAGAAAACCCCCCTGAGGCACGAGGAGAACATGCAAACTCCACACACACATGGTCAAGACGGGAATCGAACCCGAATCCTGGAGGTGTGAGGCGAACGTGCTAACCACTAAGCCACCGTTACCCTAGCAATGTACAATGAGTCTATATTTTATGGTCTGTCAATAGGGAGATACCTGTTGGTCTTCCACTTTATGCCTGCTTTTTTATATATAAATATGTAAAAAAAATATCTATATGTAAATTATTAAAATGTGATTGTAATCAAAAATGCTAAATACACTAGATTGAGTTTTTTTCTGTTACTGTACTAATTTTAACATGAATGACATTTAACATTTTTCCCATTAATAAAGAGAATTCCCAGCTGCATACCCAGAGGAGATATAGTCAGGTAACTGTAAGGTAACTCTTGTCCATTCTAAGCTGTTCACTGGGCTGTAGATGCTGGATTCATGAAACTGGAATGGCGAACACCCCACATTATTCACTGATGAAGGGAGACATGCAGACTGCACCAAGTGCCAATGGTCCGACCTGTAGAGAAAAGATGCAATAAAAATACAGCAAATTCAGCAAAATTGAGCAAAAATATCTTTTTGGTACTGTTCCAAATAGCACAAGACTGAAGTGGAGTAAAAAAAAGAAACAAACAAAAATGTATCTTATTCTTTCCATCTCTCTGTTTATTTTTCTATGGATTATTATATTACTTTGATTTTCATTCACTCACCTGGCCTCCTTTTTATATTGTAGATTCACCGGATGATGATCTTCGCAGATTTCTGCATCACAGCCTACCACAATCTATAAATAGAACGTAAGAAATACATTTAATAAAGGTATTTGTAAATAGTGCACTAAAACTAGATCTAAAACATGTTTAAATACAATGACCGGTAATATAAAATTGTGGTATTTTATGGTTTCATTAAAGTTTCAACAGCAGTATAAATGGTGTCCTGGTGTAAACGGAGGCTTCATCATGTGGTACATACAGTATATGGTACAATAAAATTTGGACTGAATTTTATCAACACAATCATGGTGTGATTACCTTAGATTATTTTAAAATACTTAATAAAAAGTACAAAAATAATAGTTAGAAGCCACTTATTAGTAAAAGGCACATGAGAGCCCATGTGCTGTTTGCCAGAAGGCATATGAAGGACTCTTAGACCATTAGAAACAAAGAATACATGAATGACAAGCGTCATGTCTGGTGGAAACCAGGCACCGCTCATCCCCTGGCCAATACCATCCATACAGTGAAGCATGGTGGGGGCACATAATGCTTTGGGGATGTTTTTTCAACAGCAGGAACTGTGCCCCCCCCCCCCCCCCCCCCCCCCCCCCCCCCCCCCTTAAGATTTCATAGGTGTATTAAATTGTGTATCATATTAAGAACAGTGTTTTCTTACTTTACTTAAAATTAAATTAATAATTCAGGAGAGAAAATATGCAGTAAAGGTGCAAAGGTAATTCTTATATTGCACATTAAAGCAATAAACACTATTTTTACCATTTAGATATTGACAAAAAGAAGTATTAATTAAGAAAAGACATTTAATCTGCTCATTCAATGCACCACCCATGCGGTAAGTCCCTTCCACTTGTAGGTCTCCCAGTCTACTTGTGGCATGAGTCCCTCCCACTTGGAGGTCTCTGGGCTGCAGCAATACATACTGGGCCAAACGTGCTCTGTTCCAGCCCTGGATCTCCGATCACTGTTCTGTGCCACCAAACCTGTCCGTCTCTGCTCAACATTTACCCAACTAGAGCTTCATGAATCAAAATGAAAGCTTCAAAAAATGTTTGTCTAGTGCTAAATTTGTAAAATTGTGCTAAAATTGGACATTTATGGAGATAACTGCTGAAGCTGAATCAAAATTAAAGCATCAATAAAATGAATTCCTCAATAAAATGAATAAAATGAGTCCCTCAACAACCAGGTTAGACAAATGCATTGTAATATTCAACTCATTTAAATCCATTTTGATTGTGTATATATATATATATAGTCACGATGGGCCTCCGCCACATCTACTGAAATGGGCAAGCGCTCCGAACTCAGCACATTGTCGGGCGGCAGAACGGTTGCGCAATCGCCGCGCCACCCAGCACGGATGTGAGAGAGAGGCGGGGCGTCATCAACAAGACACGGCTGGAGCTTATCCCGGAGTGGCGCCTTCATTATCCCAAATTAGGCGGCGTGTATAAAACGCCCTCGGACGGCGGTTGTCATCGGAGAACGTCTGGGCTCCCGACTAACGGCGTGTATGTGCCTTTTTCTCCCGACCTCCCACTACAGGTTAGACGGCAAGCGCAGATGGGAAATACCCGCCAGATCCTCGCAGTGCCTGATAGCTGGGAGCTTCAATATATATATATATACACAATCAATATATACACAATCTATATATATATATATATATATATATATATATATATATATATATATATATATATATATATATATACATTCAAAGTTGGGGGGAGTAACTAGTTACATGTAGTAAAAGTAATAAACATACTACATAATATTACATGTAATAAAAGTAACCGTAATTCGCTGCAGTTACTTTTGAAAAAGTTAAAACAAATCCCAAAAGACCTTAATCACCCCCCCTTAAAACCCGCCCCCCGCCCCCCCTCCCCCCCCCCCCCCACAACAAACCCAGGTGTAGATCAATTTAGGAAAATATAACCTACTTTTTCCAAAGGTTTGACATTTTTTTTTACTTACAATGTTAATTACAGTAAGTGCCACCTAGTGGACAAATGACAGTAATCAACAAGAAATCAAATGTAATCAGTTACTTTCATAAAGTAATTGAAAAGTTACACTACTTATTACATTTTGAATAACATTTTGAACAAAGTAACCTTCCCAACACTGCATATATGTATATATATATACACTGTACATAATTACATAATTAAAAAACTAACCTTAAACTGCAGGATGTATCCTGGCTGGACAATTAACTCTCGAGTGACCAAAACGTTATAGGTTCCGTCTTGGTTTTGGTTTTGCCAGTAGAGATGGAAAGTTGGATTGTCACAAAAACCAGCCGTCCGCACACCATTCGGATAGAAGTTCCAGCTTACTTCATGAGATTGGCCCTCTGATCATAAAAACAAACCATTCAAGGCAAGTCTTTTTATTTCAACCTTCCTCAAATGTATGAGAAAAGCACTACACAGCAAAAAAAACATAACATTTCAAATACCTTCATCAAACGTGTCCAAGAGGGTGCTGGGATTGATTTCAGAGCCTCCGACTAGAATATTATCTAGAGCCCACTGAGCACGGTCGGAATTTGGAGTTACCAAACCTGAAGACATCTTGAATGGCTGCCACCATCGCAGGCGTGTCGCATTGGTCAGAGCTCCCACAGGCAACAGAATGTAATCTCTTCTTACTGACAAATACTTCAAATAATCCATCTCATGTAGGAGTGTCCATGATATTCCTTGGTGTGTATACATATGAAAAGGGGGTGGGGATGAAGAAAATAGATCATAAGGAAATTTTGTAATTGAACAATAACTCAATAAGACAAAAAACAAAAAAAAACAAACCTCCATCAGTTGAATAATCCAAGAGTACACCTTCTTTTCTACAAGACTGATAGTGGCACATACTCATATTCTCTTCACTTCCAATTCTGGTCCAGTATTCTACAAACCTAAGGGAAGTTTGTAAGGAAAAGAGATGTTCTGAATGTGATTTGATAAAAGCAATGCAAGTGTAGATTACCCTCTAATGACCTCTTTCAACAGCAACATTTTTAGAGATCTAGAACCGTACTAACTTGGCTCCGCGTAGATCAAGATCAGTAGTTACAGCCTGCCTGGTATTAGCACCATTAAAATAAAGTGCCTTTCCCTCTACCAGTGATCTACAGTCTGCACATGCATGGCCTCCCTCCAAAATTTCCCACTGTGAACCATGGGACCCCTTCCATTCGAACCGCTCCTTTAAGGTTCCCTAGAAATAGATACGAACCATTGTAAATACAATCAGTGGCATATATATGTGTTTTCTTGTGAATGCTGGGCGTAGACAATGTCTAGTAAATATGATTTACCTTCAAAATGGAGTTAGCATAGCAATTCTGTCCAGAAAATCCTGGGTCACAGAGGCATTGGTGATCGACACAGTCACCATGGCCACCACAGTGGTTGTCACACGCAGGTCCAATGTAAATGTTTCCAACTGCCCATTGTGTGTCTGAGTGTCGTTGGTAGAACCGGAACCGCACGGCTCTGTGGTGATCCATACAACAAAACAAATTATTTGCATGTTATTGGAATCAGACTTTTAGTTTTCTTTTTTCATATTTTATATATATTTTTTTACTTTTTTCTTTTCATTTCACTGTATACTGCACTGTATATGGTTGAAATGACAATAAAGCCTACATCTATCTATCTATCTATCTATCTATCTATCTATCTATCTATCTATCTATCTATCTATCTATCTATCTATCTATCTATCTATCTATCTATCTATCTATCTATCTATCTATCTATCTATCTATCTATCTATCTATCTATCTATCTATCTATCTATCTATCTATCTTGTCTGTCTGTCTGTCTTTCTGCATTGTGTTGGTGAATGATCGACAGCCAGACAACAAAAACTCTTCTGGCACTTTTCATTATCACTATTATGACATCTTGACTATTATGACATTATGACATTTATTATTACAAATGCATCCACTCACGCTTCCTAAAATTCTCTACAGATTATATGGAGAACCACCAAAAGCAGCACATCATTCTAAAAGGAGTCAAGTAAAATGCTGAATTTACAAATCTCTTAAACCCATTTTTCTCCCAATAAAACATAAAAATCCATAGATAGGGTAACAAAAGGCTGTAAGTAGTTTACTATAAATCTAGAGGAACATTTTGCAACCGATTAAGTTGTTTGCCAAAAAATAAAACCGCCTTAGGTCTTATTAAAGATTTAACGATATATTACCGAGGTTTTACTGCAAAGATAATGCTTTTCAAAAAAATTGCATATACTTAAAATATTCCATCATATACATTACATTTCTTTGGCACAAAGGGCAGGGGCCCAACATTGGATTCCCATGATGCTTATTGTGCAATAATAATAATAATAATAATAATAATAATAATACCATTCACTAATTGAACACTCGAAGTGAAAACTACTAAGTATACGAAGTGTACCCAGAGAGCTTTTGGGAGGTGTTACACAATTGAGTCCCACAACTGAATACACAATTTCCTCATTTTTATACATTAACTTCATACATCTAAATGTTATACAGCATGTAATGTCTTCTATGTGTTATTGCGAATAAAATCTGGCTTCATATAATTGCAAATGTAAATTGCATTTCTGTATATATTTTGTATACATTTTGAAATTGTGGTTACACACACTGTGTACAATGAATCTGAAAACCTCTATTTACATGTCTTCTAGGCTGTCAGGAAGAGGATAAACAGCTCTTTTCCAGCCTTCTGCAGGAAAGAAAACAGATGGCTGGGACACTTGCCCCCCACAGTGGGGGTCAGCTGGAAGGCACTGTGGCACAAGGTACTTCCAGGAGACACCAAAGTCTACTGAATATTGTATATGGAGATGTTGATCAGCGTGTCTTTCTGGCACACTGCAGCCAACTGCAATCTGCAATGTACAAAGAACAAGTGTGCAGTGAACAATACAGTTAAATAGAGTGTATATTGTAACATTAAAGGCAAAGGTTCCATGTTGTTCTCTATTTGTGTACGTTTTTTAATAGATGTTCTAGTTTTCCAATATGGCTGACGGACTTGCTAATTTTTTGCGGGGTTTTAAAAAGTTACGTTAAAAATAAAGTTTTTCTTCATAGGGTTATGTATTTTTTCATTCATTCATTCATTCATCTTTTACCGCTATATCCGATCTTCCCTCGGGTCACGGGGAGTCTGTGCCTATCTCAGGCGTCTATGGGCATTAAGGCAGGATAACCCTGGATGGAATGCCAACCCATCGCAGGTCTCACACACACACACACATTTATACACTAGGGACAATTTTTCCAAGGTGCCAATCAACATATTTTTGCATGTTTTTGGACCGGGAGGAAACCGGAAAACCCGGAGAAAAACCCCCTGAGGCACGGGGAGAACATGCAAACTCCACACACACATGGCCGAGACGGGAATCGAACCCGGACCCTGGCGGTGTGAGGCGAACGTGCTAACCACTATGCCACCGTGCCCCCTTGGTATTTTTTATACCAAATAATTCATATTTTTTAATGTAACTTTTTTAAATAGGAAATGTTGAAAATATGTGCACCAAATATGATAAAGAAAATTAAATATGATACAGCAGGTATATCCGGTTATAAAAGCTTTGTCACTGTATTGTATTTCATGACAGAATATGCATTATTCCTCGCACAATTCCATTATAAAATAAAAATGTTATTTATGTTATTGTTATGTTAATGTTATTTATAAAAATGTTATAAATAAAATGTCATCTTAAAATTTACATTTACAGCATTTAGCACACGCCCTTATCCAGAGCAATGTACAAATAGTGCTTTAAGTCTCCATCTAATAAGAAATGATCTGATTCCACATTAGTGGAAATGAAATATTTACTGTATACATAATTTTTTTGTACATCCAACCCAAACTTGTAACTTGCTAATATTTGTCTTTGGTCGCCATCAATTTTCAGTAGAACATTCATTCATTCATTCATTCATTCATCTTCTACCGCTTTATCCGATCTTCTCTCGGGTCACGGGGAGTCTGTGCCTATCTCAGGCGTCTATGGGCATTAAGGCAGGATACACGCTGGATGGAGTGCCAGGGCACACACACACACGCAAACTCATTCACACACACATTCATACACTAGAGACAATTTTCCAAGGTGCCAATCAACCTACCGTGCATGTTTTTGGACCGGGGGGGGGGGAGGAAACCAGAGAACCCGGAGAAAAAACCCCTGAGGCACGGGGAGAACATGCAAACTCCACACACACATGGCCGAGACGGGAATCGAACCTGGACCCTGGCGGTGTGACCCTAAGCCATTATTTAAGCCAATAAAAAATTATGGGGAAAAATAAAAGAAAAAAAAAAAAAAAGGATCTTACTCTATATGTTATATTTACCAAGATCTGTATGAAATGACGACAAGGTTTTCAGACTGGGAAGGGAAAAAATCCAATGTTAAATATCAACAGCATGCATATGGATGGCAGTTGAAGTGACCTTGAGCAGTTTAGGGGATTGGAGGTGATGATGATGATGATGATGATGATGATGGTCCAGAGTCCAACACCTTAACCACTGTTTGAACCCAACCAGGGCTTACCACCTTCTACCACCTCTCAACTATTTAAGATTTTAAACCACGGTTAAGTTTTGAAAGGTAACTAGCCAATACACTACTATATATATAATTATATATACATATATATATATATAGGAATTGATACATAAATGAATTTTATATGAATGATGAAGATTATTAATGAAAGGCATACACTTACCTTAAATTGCATTACCCAACCTTTGGTCTGGGATGATGTCATGTGTAACAGCATACACTTCATGGCTATCTGCTTTGCCACATACCATTACATCATCGGGGGAGTTGCAGAAGCGTTTCACAGAGCAGTCTTTCTGAGAAGAGCCAGTTGTCACTTACTGGGAAAAAAACCCAACAGAAAACAGTAATATATATATATATATATATATATATATATATATATATATATATATATATATATATATATATATATATATATATTATTATATATATATATATATATATATATACAGAGAGAGAGTGTATGTTAGAGTGTATTGCATGTGTACATTCAATATTCATTCATATTACATGAATACATTTCATAGAATAATATACCAACAAATATAGAGAATACGTTTTTTGTGTCAAATGTGTTTCTACACATTTTGAAATATTCCGGTAACTTTTTGGCACAGGGGCCACATTGACTTTTAAAATCGGACATACGGGCCGAAACCCCCGACCTTTTACTCATCTGTAGAAGAAGTTAATTCAGAAGTTAATGGATAAAATGTCTGTCCACATAAAAAAAAGACACATGAAGGTGAAGGTTTAATAATCTGTTTGTGGAAGATAAACGCTCATGCAGACTGATTGAATTCTCAATCATTAATACAGTTTTACTTAGTGTGAACTGTAAATGCCATGCCACAAACACCATTCCTTGATGAGTCAGGATCCATTTCAGTAGGTGTCCATTGCAATATTTTTGTAAGGGGAACTCGATTAAATGACACCCAAATGAGGACGGGGTTCTCTGTTGAGTCTGGTTCCTCTCAAGGTTTCTTCCTGTTACCATCTCAGGGAGTTTTTCCTTGCCACTGCCACTAACAAGGACAAACTGATTTCCATTCCCACACGGCATAATTAACTGTATTGTGTAACGTTGCTTTGTGACAATGACCATTGCAATAAGGGCTCCACAATTGGATTCAATGACCATTAAAAAGAGCTCTACAAATAAAATTGAATTGAATTGAATTAACCGTAATAGGTCCAATTGTGATTTTGGGATGGCTGGCTGTTTCACCAGCTGACATTCATGGCATTCCAGACACCATCTGTGCACATTACTGTAAATGGCCGACCAATGGAAATGGGCCATTAGACAGTCTAGCCAAACATGGTGCTCTCCTACCCCTATTTGGCTGTTATCAGAGACAAGCTTTATTGAGTAATGCAGGACTCAATACAGTTTGTAACCTGATAACAGCCAAATAGTGGTAGGAGAGCGTCATCTTTGGCTGGACTTTCTGACCATTGATTACTTTCACTTGGTTGAAGGCATTCTAGAGGATTTTTCCCAAATTGTTCTCGAGGCAAATATCACCAAAGGGGAACATGGAGAGCATGTGGATCTGATGTTGATGAAGCCGCCTCAGTCTTGCAATGCTTATACAACACCTATATTGGTGCTGCTCAATTTTTATGCTTTTTACATCTGAATTAAATACTTCTGAATCTAATGTTCTCTCTTACAGTTCAGGGGTTTCTTCATCTCTGTGAATTCACTCATGTGAATGGAACATGGCACATTTGCTCTCTTCCTTGGAGGTCTGTGAGTGTCTGTGAGCCTGTAGTCATGCCCCCTCAGTTGGACCTTGAGGACATCCTCAATGTGGTAACATAGGCTCCACATCGGTGACTCCCCTTCTTCCCAACCTAAATGCCAAGGTGTCCAGGTCATGGCGGCACCTTTATTCTTCTCACCCCATCAGCTCTAGCACCTTGCTCTATGGTTGCTTGCTCTTGGGCATAGATGGGATGAAAGGTTGAGGTTATGGGACAGTGCCCCGAGTTTAAGAGATGCTTGCTAGCTATTGCTCCCCAGTGGCAGCACATTCCATTAAGGCCCTGGTGCTCCCCATCAAACTGCTCCATTCAACCTTGCCTCTGGTGGGGAAGGACCACATGGCAGCAGGTCAGACTGCTGGCTACCAACACACTATGGAAGTCCTCTAGGCCTGCCCCATTCACCCCACCACAATTAGTGCCTCAGGGTATGGCCACCCTCAGCATACACCTCCCCTGGCTCCTGCTCGCCATTCTTGCAGTGCACGGAGCCATGCCACCATCTCCCATCTACTGACTGAGGCCAGTTTTGAGAGACTGGTTTTCTTAAGAGACTATTTGGCAGCCTCGAAGCTACTGCCTGGCATGTGTCAATGACACATAGACATAGAATCTGGGTTCTACAGTTGACCCTCAAGCATGTAGGAGGTCAAATCAGGTCTGAGGACGGGTTTGTATCCATAGATCTCAAAGATGCCTACTTGCACACAGAAAACTCCTTAGGTTTGCTTCAAGGCCAAAGTGTACCAGTATTGGGTCTTTCTGTTTGGATCTTGTTGATATTAGCTTCATCAGAGCAAATGGGAGTCTGGCACCAAGATGCCATTCTCGCTCACATGCAGCAGTTGGGATTGAGACTGAATGCCAGCATGGGTCTCTCCTGCACATAGTATCACATATTACTCATGGTGTGGCACTCAATCTCCATTAGAGCACAGCTACACCCTGCTGAGATGGATGCTATTCACATGGCAGTCATAAATGTAAGACAAGGCTTGCCACACACTGTGAGGCAGTTCTAGTGATTACTGGGCCTCATGGAAGCAGCTTTCAGCATGATTCCGCTTGGCCTCCTGCATATGAGGGCCCTCCAATTGTGGCTCTGAGACAAAGAGCTCCTGAGGGAAGGAGACCTATTCCGTACTGTCAAGGCATGGGGCAAATCCTTTGTATCTTAGATACATGGAAAGATCCTGGCTTTTTTCTCCAAAGCCTCATGCTAGGAGTCCACTGTCATTGTGTAATGCTAACAACAGATAGGCCTCTCAGAGGCTAGCAGGTGGTCAGTGGTGGCTGCCCTGCTCAAGGTGTCTGGGAATAGCCTTGAATCACTTCTTCCCAGACCTCATAGGCCACCACATGCTCATATGCATGGAGAGTAAAACTGGGGCCTCCTATAGCAACCAGGATGGGATCTGTGGTCCAAACCTCTGTACAAGGTGGAATACCAGGTCCTCGTGTGGGAGCAGAAGGAGCTGATCTCCTTTAAAGCCATGTACATCCCTGGACTGCCCCCTTTGGCTCTCCCTCACTTCCCAGTCCCTCTGAGGGTTCTACCATGGCCAAGGCATGCTTGTATGGTTACTTTCATCGTGCTGCTCCAGAGAATCCTGAGTCTGCATTCTGATTGTGATTCCCTTTTGGTCTGGCAGGCCCTGGTTCAAGGATTGGTGGCCCTGTTTGAGGCCCCTTCTTGGGAACTTCATTTCAGGAGGAATCTTGTCTCTCGGGTAGGGGCACTATCTTTCACCCTGTGCATATCTGCGGAAGCTGTGGCTTTGGCCCCTGAGGAGGCAAACCTCCTAGCCTTCCAGTCTACCCACCAAGGTGGTAGTGACCATCCTCCGCTCCAGAGCCACTGAGTGGTGGATGCTATCATATCATCCTATGAATCCTCTCTTCTCCCTGCTCCTTTTAGGGTCAAGGCTCGCTGCACCCAAGGTGCGGCTGTCCTTAAGGCCCTGTCCTGTGGTTTTGATCTCCAAGACATCAGCAATACTGCTGTACGCCTTTGAACTTTGTCAGGTTTTATAGCTTAGTGCCACTCCTGACCCCTCTGTCATAAGCATTACTCATACTCTCCTACACTAGGCTGGGATTGGTCAGTCTTGTGTTGTTGGACCAAAGCATTGTGATGCCGCTTGAGTTCCTGAAGAAAAGCATCTCCAGGTTATGTTTGTAACCATGGTTCCTTAAGGAAAGGAGACACTGCATCTCTTTCCACACTATCTGCATCCCTGCAGCCCTTCTTCACTTATCCAGAAACATGACACTATCTTCATTGCCTGTGTTTTTATAGCTTTCTCATCCACCGGCGACATCATATCTCTCCTACGGACTGATTACAAACCTGATTCAGAGAATGACAACGTGGAAGCATTCCCAAAGCATTGCGACACAGTGTCTCATTCCCTCAAGGGAGCATGGTTACATTCATAACCTGGAGATGTTCCTGTGGTATTGCTGTAGGGTTCTCCAGCGCTCTAATGGTAAGTTTTCTTCATATTATTTTAGCAATTTTGGAGGACCATTCTCTTTGCTTTAGTAAATCTGGTAGCCCATATTCTACATTTGAGAATTATGGCCATCATAATGCTCCATAGAAGATTTAATATTTTGGAAATTATTTTTTACCCATTTTATGAAAAATATAACTGATAATAAATCTCATGTATGCATTGTACACTCTTTGCAGACAATGATTTTGACCATGTGTAACAATGCGCAATTGTGTAACACTTGAATGCTCTTAGTGAACAGAAGGTAGAAAATAAAAGTGACCTAACTATAATGGTTATTATAGTGGTCTTAGGGGTTGTATGACATTGAAGGTAGTAAAAAATATAAAATGACAAACCATGCTTTTTTTGTCTCACACCTCTTTTCTTGCTGTTTTTTTCACCCTTGCTTATGGTCCTGGTGTGGCCAGTAAGTGTTCCAAGTGTTCCATCGACTGGGGACGTCTCGTGACTAGGCAATGCAACTCCACCAAATGTGTCTGAGATTTGTGCATGTGTATCCGACCCAGAAATAAGCACATTGTCAAGTGCCCAGTCTCCGTGGTCTGATCCATCATGCTGTGGCTGCCACCAGCGAAGTTGCACTCCCACTGCTTTAGCAATAGGGGGCAAGAGAACATTCACAAACCTGTGGAATTAAATTTTAACATCACAGTGAGTACAGGAAAAAAGAAGAAGAAGAAATAAAGTGAGGATAATGGTTGAAGAAAAGTACATCTTAAAAAAAATCATTGTACCAAGATTTAATATTATTTTATTAAGTACACTATCATCATATTATTACCATGTGAGAACATTCAGAGAACATTAGTCATATGTTTGGACACACATACCCTGGCTTGGTGTATTGGTCATAGTTTATCTCAGTCAGTAATCTCCAGATGATGCCTCCATTCAGGCTGAACTCCAGTAAGACACTCTGGTTTCGGGTGCTAGGGGGTGCCATGCATCCATACATGAAGTAGAACTGTACAAACTCAGCATTGGTCAAGTTCAAATCCACAGTTACCAGCTGACGTGTACAGAGCTGTAAATGTCAAAAAATACATACATATAAGGTGACTCAAAAATCATTTAAATTATTAAATATTAAACTGAAATATCACATGTCCATAAGTATTCAGACTGTTTACGCAAATCTTATTTGAAGCACCTTTGTCAGCAATTATATCCCCAAATATTTGAGGGTATGATGCATTAAGCTTCACACAACTTTTTGTTGCTTTATGGCAGATACTCACAAGATGGATGACAACTGGCACTAGACATACCCTTTTAGGTTTCAGTGACCTGTCATGCCCAAACAACTTAGGCCTCTGGTTGGGGAGGTAGGGCATTCACAAGGTTTACCCTAAGCAACTCCTGTTTCTATCTTTATGCTGTTTTCATGTAGAAAAGCAGACCTGACCAGACGCCAAGTCCCTGTTGCAGAAAAATACCTTTACAGCATGATGCTGCCACCCTCATGCTTCAAATTTTTAGATGGTTTTGAAGGTTTCACAATGTTCTATATATTCTTTTCACAATGAACATTGTCTCACAGCAGCTTTACGGAAGATCACCAGTTATCAAACGGATTAATTTTAAAGTGGTGCAAAGTGTCTTAATTTTGTACTGCAAAAAATTGCAAAAAAAAACCCTGCAATGTTTACTTAAATAGAATTTACTAGAATTATGATGTTCTGAGTTTGCTGACATTCAAAAGAGATTAATGAGAGCCTACTGTATATACAATATTCCAAAAATGGGCAAGGGGCAATAACATTAGACATGGCATACACAAATGGCAAAAAAGCATACAAAGCGCATATGTATATATTAACACATTTCATGTATACATTTACTTTCTCTACTGCACTCGCTGCTTATATTCTTAGAATAATGTCTGTGTCACATGGACAATGCAAACACTTGAGAGAAGGGAAACGGCATTTCGATTCCTGTGTTTGTGTGTACATATGTGGCATTGACAAATAAAAGCCTTGAACCAGAAAGGCAATTGGCTTACAATATATCAATTAGGAACTATAAGATCTGTCTATTTTTTTCTATTGGAAATTACATGAAAAAGGTAGGGATAGATATGAACATTTATGAGCTATTAATGAGAGCCTACTGTATATACAATATTCCAAGAATGTTGAGATGTGTCTGTGTATGTCTGGGAAAATAGTACGAGATACAGTATGTCCTTTAGCATAAATGTGCTGAAATATGCAAGGCTTTATATATATATATATATATATATATATATATATATATATCTATAGATTAATATATATATATATATATATATATATATATATATATATATATATATATATATATATAAATCATCATCTAGATGGAGGTATACAGTATGTTGCTCTTAAACCTGTCTATATCTTTCAGCATTGATGAAAGTCTTTCCATGTGTGCAAGCTGCATATTCCATATTCACTAATGCACCCACATAAAATCATAGATCAAAGCTTTCAGTGCCCATCTCCTCTTTAGTCTCCTGGATATGATATCCACAGCACAGCTTTACACTGTTTTAGTCCACTTTTAATACATCATTACATCATAGAGCCTTATCCTGAATTTCTTGCTATGTGGTCTCCAAACTTTTGCCCTGCGGACCAGATGTGGCCCGCCCCCATAAACACCACATTTGAATAATGCCATTTTCATTTTAATATATGTGTAAAGTATTCATTGGTCAGAGTTGGAACTCGGGTGTGACCAATCCCCTAAGCACCAATCACACCACGACTGTCTGAACAACAGACCAATGACGAGGGTGATGAAGGAGTCCCTAGCGATACGTGCCCCGGCGCTTTCCTTCCCTCGTACTCACGCCGGGACACCATCCACAGTCTCACGGTTCAGCCAGGAAGCCTTCTACTGATGTCCACCAATGCTTTCCAGCGGTCTTCTCGGCCACCGTTTCTTACGTGACGGCACACCATTTCCTCTGCGTCTGCCCGAGTGCCCTTGTCAAACCAATCAAGTACTCTTTCACCAGTAAATGACTGTCTCTCTCACCTCTTTATTGGTCTTGCCGGACCGGAACCTTTCCGTCAGGTTCTGCCCTCCATTCACGACCAGCTTTCCACACTTTTTGGCAGCACGTATATTTGCGAGCAAACCTTTTTCTGGATGAAACTAATGAACTCCGATGAGATCAATACTCACTGATGAACATTTGCATCAGTCTGTGAGACTGGCTGTGACAGGAATGGAACCTGACATTGGACTTCTCACCAGTCAGAAACAAGCCCTCATTAAAGAAAGGAAAAACAATGTGGCCCTCTGAGAAAAAAGTTATTTCTGAAAGTGTTTCTAAGCCCCTGAAATTATCTAAATTATGTATCTAAAATATATAAGTTTGACAAAACTATAAGAAATAGGTTTTGGCAATTTTATGCTGAGGAACATTATTCAGAAATTGTTCCACAATTTGTATTATATATATCGGTGTCCACTGCGCTTCTCTCTTCTCTCTCGCTCTTCCTTGCTCTTCACACACACACACACACACACACACACACACACACACACACACACACACAAAACTACCCTCAACTGTTCTCTCGCTCTGCTCCTCTCTTTCCACACACAACACACACACCACACACACACACACACACACACACACAACAAAAACACTAAACAGGCTCAGGTGTTCCTGATCCTCTCCCTCGCCATCTCCCTTCATATAGCCCGGCTCTTCCTTCATTCCCCGTCCGGGCTCATAACTCTTGGCTTTAGTGTCGCGGACCCGTTATGTATATGCCTAACCTTTTCTCTGCTCCTGTTCCCAGTCTGTTTTCCCGATTCCGCCTGTTTCCCGATTCCGGACTTCCAAGCCGGTTCCTGCTCTCCGGTACTCCCGGTACCACGGCGCGCAGCGCGCAAGGCTCCCCAGCCCCTATCTGGCCGCTCCGTTTGAGCGGCGTCTCTTTTGTTGTTTGGACTTTTGAAAATAAATCCTTTGTTTTTGGAATTCCCGTTTCCCCGTGTGTCTGTGCAGCGCACCACCACCGTTACAACGGAACAATGTCCACCTATAATTCTGACTTTCTGCAGCATCTCTCTCTCTCTCTCTCTCTCTCTCTTTTTGTTCATATTGCATGATAACATCCTTCATTCTAGCAAACACGAGCTCACTGTGTAATAAAATGGACCATATACAACTTATAAGATCTGCACAGAATGAGGTACTGGGATTTCATGTTTCATCAACATGCCTACATACTATCCAGCTAGCCGGGCTAATGTAATGTAATGTGCTGACCAAGTTTGTGTTGAGGGCGGTAACGTGGGGGTGTTTGTGTTTATATCAGTGATGCTTGCTGCTTTTGTTTGTCAATGTTGCTCTCCATTGGTAGTTTTTATTATCAAGTGGTATCCGTTATACCTACACTGATCGTACTCATCACAGTTCATCCCTCTCTCCAGGGTTACCAAAAACAAACAAATTGAAGAACTCCATCAACCTTACCAGGCTATCAGCAAGCAACATCAGCACATCTGGATGGATTACTCATTACTGCTGGGGACTTTAATCATGCAGTCTTTTCTACCAAAACTTCATCAGCATATAGACTTTCTCACAAGGGGCTATAAAACATTAGACTTGGCATACACAAATGGCAAAGAAACATACAATGTACATATATGTATATTAACAAATTTCATGTTTACATTTATTTTCTATACTGCTGTCACGTTCCTGGTTTTGTTATGAACTAAGACTCCTTTTTTATGAAGATTTTTGCTTTTGGATTCCTTCTTATAAAAAAAATCCATAGTTTTGGACTCTCTTTTTGCCGAGCTATGGGTCGGGACTCTTTTATGAAAGGATCTATGGTTCTCAGAAGCCCCTGCCTGGGAACCAATTAACAACTCCGCCCAGTTTCCTTCTGGTTCTGTGGATTATTTCCAGGGTTTTTTTTGCTTTCTGTTTTGTTGTTTCCACCCGGGTTTGCTGATAAATTACAGCTTTGTGTTTACTTCGTGTTTGTGGATTACATTTTGTTCTGTATGTTGGATTACTAAAGCTGCATTGGATCACCCACTTCAATCTCACCCTAGTCGTGTCTCTCTTCGGGTTTTCAACCTGACCTGCACAGACTACTGGTATTCGTATAAAAATGTCTGTATCACATGGACAATGCCATCACTTCAGAGAAGAGAAAAGGCATTTTGATTCCGCTGTTTGTCTGCACATATGTGGCACTGACACACAAAAATCTCGCACCAGTGGCAAAAAACAACTGGCTAACAATATATCAGTTAGGAACTATAACGTAAGGGTATAGTGATTTAGTGGTTCGATTCCTCTCTCGGCCATGTGTGTGTGGAGTTTGCAAAGGGGTTTTTTCTCCCCGTGCCTCAGGGGTTTTTTCTCCGTGTTCTCCGGTTTCCTCCTGGTCCAAAAACATGCACGGCAGGTTGATTTGCACCTTGGAAATCCCTAGTGTATGAATGTGTGTTTGAGTGTGTGTGTATGTCCTGTGATGGGTTGGCATTCCATCCAGGGTGTATCCGGCCTTAATGCCCATAGACGTGACCCGAGGATCGGATATAGCGGCAGAAGATGAATGAATGAAATATAACATCTGTCTATTTTTTTCCCCATTGGCAATAACATGAAAAAAGTAAGAATAGATATGAATAATCTGCCCTATAATAAATGGTACCATGATGGGCAAAAGTGTAATTACACAACTGGTCATCTTCTAAGCTACCAACCAACTCTCTTCAGTTTCCATTGTGGATCGTTTTTGCCTTTTGCCTTTTTCCATTTGAGAGATGTATACTGTACGTGTTATTTTGTTATCGCTTTCTGCTGCACTTTTTTTTTCTTTTTCCAAGCCAAACAAAAGGCAGCCTCCAGCAATTTATACAGTAACCAAGGAAGCAGGCTCCCATGATGTGTCAGTGGGGCTCCCTCCCACAACTTATTTGTTACCTGCTTCTTTTGTTTGCTTCTGTGGCTAAATTTTTTGCCAATAAATGTACATTTGTTTTGTCTGAATTCATCAAGGCTGTCTCTTCTTAATGCACTCGGATTTGCTCATGACAGCAACTATATAATCACACCGTAATAATACTAGCAATTTAACTACGTATTACTAATTTAAAGACAATAGTAATGTTTATATATACACACACATATATATATATATATATATATATATATATATATATATATATATATATATATATATATATATATATATATATATATATAAGGATGTGTCTTGACTTACCTCACTAAAGTGCAGTGCTGTACCTGATGCTACAGCCCCACATACTGTACTCAGTTTTCCACCCGTTAACAGACGCCAGTGATTGAGGGAGGGCGCACGACTAAAACTGTCCTTTACTTGGGACAAAAGGGGTGCTATGGCTTCATCACAGCACCTTCCTCCCCATCCTGGGTCACACCTAAATGACAAAATGAAAAATTTGTAAATTGTAAAAAAAAAAAAAAAAAAAAAAACAGGTTGTGTGGCCCAACAAAAAAGTGAATGTTTTGGCACACTCTCATGCCTCTATTAATCATATCACCATTTTTAATCATAGATAGTTAGATAGAAATAAATATTAGTGTAAATTGACAAAAAAAAATATATTAGCATTGAACAGAAAAAAAAAAAAAAAAATATATATATAAATAATAATATATATATATATATATATGGTCAGAATAATAATGTGCCCGAACATTGGAGACTCCTTTTTCAAGCAAACTGTAACCTTCATACATGACTACTCCACTTCCTACACACAATCTAGTAGCTTAAAATTATATACACCCATTGTTCATTACAAACACACATATAATGTAAAAAGTCTTGTGTTATATATTGTGCTCACTGACCACTTTATTATATAGGAAAGTCTTTCGATTTAATTGTAACTCCACACTTAGCCACTAGGGAGAGATTGGCAGTACTAGTCCGGTTGAGGCATCACAGTGCTGTCAGTGCTTAAAAGCCAGAGTGCCAAGCAGTTTAGTCACTTCTTTTACCTTTCTATCCATTTCAGCCATCAGACTCAATTGACATCAATTGCAAACAATCAACCTCGCTGCAGCCGGTGTTGGGAAGGTTACTTTGGAGATGTAATAGATTACAGATTATTAATGACCCTATTCAAAATATAATAAGTAGTGTAATTTTCAATGACTTTATAAAAGTAAAGTAAACGATTACATTTGATTACTTTCATTTGTCCACTAGGTGGCGCTTTAAGTTAACATTCTAAGGAAAAAAGTTTAAAATCAATCGGAAAATGTATATATATATATATATATATATATATATATATATATATATATATATATATATATAATTTTAATTTTATTTTTAATTTTTTCGAAATTGAGCTGCATCAGAATCCAATTGTTGACGTTTGGATTTTGTTGATCCAATTGTTGATCTTCAGGGTTTGTAATCTTTAACATTTTCAAACTTAACCGTAATTGAATTACACAGGGTTTTTTTGGTCTCAGTAACCCGCTTACTGTTACTTTTATTTTGTAATGAAATTACGTAATGATGTTACATGTAACTGTCTTCATCAGCAGCACGCTTCAACATCTAACACTATCCATTCTGCTAATCCACACTCCTCCACTCGTCTGAGACGTGAAAGACATCACTGGACCTGACTTCTCATTAAAGTTCTGTGGAACAAACTCTCCGTGCCGTTACTCTCGCAGGAGTTTTCAAGGACTATTAGAACCCAGTCGAAGCTAATCTTGCCTAAGCTTCTTTTCCACTATGTATATAGAAACAGATTTTGTTCGATACTGTATATGACACAGTTTTTTCCTGCATATTTCAGCTTGTT
>JACRUU010000027.1:6839588-6942088 GCA_030449085.1 Kryptopterus vitreolus | reverse complement strand
ATTCTTCTTTGTTTTTACCTCAGGAATCATTACTTATGTGCGCACACACACACACACACACACACACACACACACACATACATATATACATATGAAGGTATAGAAGGCATGTTAACTTCATGTACAATTACAAAACCAAAGTATATTATGATCTTCATCCCATTGCCTTTAAAAACACAATAAATCATATCATATATATATATATATATATATATATATATATATATATATATATATATATATATATATAATATATATATAAAGTCACTTTTTTTTATGTTATAGAAGGGTTGCTCATCATGTTCTGCCATGGGTAAAAATTTTGCAGTAGCATTGTTTGGATGAGACACACCCACACACTCTCTCTCACACACACACACACACACACGCACACAAAATCCATATTTTAAAACATTTATGTATCTTTCCATTTTTTCCTGAAAATGGAGTAGATGTGACCAGGCTTTTTGTGAACTGGACTATTTTTTTTTGCTCTACAGGAAAATAAGCTGAAACTCCTGTAAGAAACCTGTATAATATTCCTGCAGGTTTTTGAAAGCGAATATTATATTATGTTGATAAAAAAGAGGCAATTTATGTGTGACCATAATAAACTAAAATGTCCTGTATGTATACGTTAATATGCTGTTTATTGGATTGAAATCACATCACCTTGTCAATGACCCAGGGACTGTAGAAGTACCCACTTTCAGATGGCTGCCACCAACGTATACGAGTCTCAGTAGTGCGGGCTTGCAGCGGGATCTCAAGGGCAATAAGCTCCGCCTGATTACTGGTGTTAGTATAGAAGAATTTCTGCAGAAGGTTCCAGGATAATCCTCCATTTACGGAAAACTGGAGTAGCACAGGCTGGGAGCGTGGGTCAGGAGAGGTTTTCCCACAGCCCAAACGCAAAAAGAACTGTACAAACCTATGTAAATAATAATAATAATAATAATAATAATAATAATAATAATAATAAAAACAGTTCAAGAACATTCTCTAACTTGTCAAGTAAGTTTTATACACACTGAGAGATTTTGAATTTTTATTTCAATAATTTGTCTAATGCATATATGTTTATTGTATATGTATCAACTTATAATACATATAATATACTTTAACTGAAAAATATACAGACAACAATCAAAAGAGGGAAAAATATACAGAACCATATTGTTAAAAGTTACTTTTTTTTGCGCATATTTTGTTTAAAATCAATCTTTTTTATATTACATTGCTTTTATATTACAAGGTTTTAGGCAGCTGTGAAAAATGTTGTAAAGTAAGATTGCTTTCAATAGCAAAAAGTATTAATAGTTTATATGTGTCAAGATAAAAATGGAAAGTAAATGAACAGAAGAGGAAATACTATATATATATATATAAATATATATATATATATATATATATATATATATATATATATATATATATAATCTAACAATTTTATATTCTTGCTTTTTTTAAGAATACAAACCTACAGAAAACATTAGCGTTAGTGTTAACATAAGAAATGCTAAGACATCACTGGATGTCATTTTAGGAGTCTTGTATGGTCCATATTGGTTGCCCACGTGATCCTGACACAGCAAGTAAATCCTGGGTAAGTTATTTCGATAATATACTTACTATGCATACTTCCTATTGCTGTTAAATTATGAGGGGAAGTCAAAAAGTAATGGGACATTTTAGAAAAGGGCCATTTATTCTAATGATATATATATATATATACATATATACATATATCACATTCTAGATATATATAAAAAATAATAAATGCCCCTTTACTTTGCTACTTTACTTTACTTGACTTCCCCTCGTATATTGGAATATGTTGGAATACCAACCCATCGCAGGACACACACACACACACAATCACACACACATTCATACACTAGGGACAATTTTCCAAGGTGCCAATCAACCTACTGTGCATGTTTTTGGACGAGGAGGAAACCGGAGAACCCGGAGAAAAACCCCCTGAGGCACGGGGAGAACATGCAAACTCCATACACACATGGCCGAGACGGGAATCGAACCCAGACCCTGGAGGTGTGAAGCGAATGTGCTAACCACTATGCCCCTATCATTCACTTATATTCACTATATATTTACTTATTTATTATCATTTACTTATTTATACGTATATATTTATTTATTTTTAGGAGTGTTTACCTTGCATCAGACAAATCCATGTCTATTGTTTCCAACATGCGTAAACCGTCCTCGTTAAAGAACAGGTGGCTCGAACTTGCCATGATGCCACATTTCCTAGAGGGCTTCCCTCCGCTCACCATTTTGAAATTCTCAGCTTCTGAAGTATCATCTTTAAACGATAAATAAAAAATATGATTAAAATGAATAATACACTATTGTCCCTGTAATATTCGTCTAAAATGTTGCTTTTTATTTTAACAGAGCAATTCTATTCAAGCATGTATTTGCTTCTGCAGGTTTGAGTAGCATAACTAAGTAAAACATCGACGCTAATTCTGATGCTAACCAGGTTAACATCAGAATTAGCACTGGTTAGCATTTTACTGAGTTATTATTAGCATTTAATTATCATTTCAGTTATAAGTAGCATTCAATTATAATTCCAGTTATAATTAGCATTAGCAATTATAATTTCAGTTCTAATTAGCATTATCAATTATAATTCTCTTATAATTAGCATCCAATGTAATTACATTAGAACTGAAAGGGTAATATTGTTTCTGAGCTCCAGTGGTGTAATTCATATGTTTTTTGTTTTTTTTTTGCAAACATCTGATCTCTCCTATACCTTCAAAATCTTCTTTCAGGAAGTCTGTATTCGGGACATCTGGAACAGAGCATTCTAGCCCAGAGTAACCAGGGTCACACTGACAGTGGGTGCCCCTAATACATGTCCCATGACCACTGCACATTTTTTGACACTGAGGTCCAACATAAACATTGTCCAGGGCCCAGGTTGGAGGTACCATGCCAGGCAAATAGAATCCCTGGTACCAACGAAAGCGAACAGATCTGCAATATAGTGACTGTTAGACCATGTTGTGATGTTCAAATGTAGCGAATGCTTGCTTTATTCGATTTATTTTACTTACCCACATACATGCAGTTTCCCAATGTGTATCACTTCCCTCCGCCAGCCTCGAAGAGAGCCGGGGTAATAAATGCTGGCCGGGTGGTGTTCAGCTGAGCAAAGGGCATTGGGTATTGGACCACCGGTGCACAGGGGAACTAAAAGGTGCCATGTAGCCCCAAAGTCTTGCGAGTACTCCAGACGCACAGCATTTAATGACGAGCTTGCTGCTGTGCAGCCCACGTTTATCTGTTGTTTAATACGTTACCATGAAAAATATACACATATAATTAACAATTTGTTATATATCAATTGCTTCACGCTTGTGCAACTTAACCTTGATTATACCTCAAACTGGACAATTGTGTTCGCATTGACATCAAAGTCTCTAGTGGTAACTGAATGTTCTCCCAGTTCACTAGACATAAATACCAAGGCTAAGTCATCCTCCCTGCACATAGAGATAATAGTTATTACCAAACTAGAAACAATATGTACAAATATTTTCCATAAAAAGTTTCTAGTGAAATACTCACAGTCTTGCTTTCTGGTAAAGACAGTAGCGGTCAATGTTGCCCCCTGGGTAGAACAACCAATTGGACTCCTCAGGCCCATCATCAAAACTCTCTGATAACATTTGGAAACTGTTCAGGGAGTGACCGTCAATAATGAGGTCATCAATGACCCACACTTCCTCCTTTTTGCCTGTTACATAATATAGAAATTGTTTTCTTACCATATAAAAACGTGTTTTCCTAACATTAATAGCAAAACTGAGAAATAAAATTATATATATATATATATATATATATATATATATATATATATATTATATATATATAATATATATGCTCTGGAATGCTCTGGAATTCCTGCGTGGGGAGCAAAATAATAAACAAACAAATTCAATATAGCACATTAAAAACATTACATACATTGTGCTACCAGCATTGGGAAGGTTACATTGGAAATTGGATGGAATGAATATACTTGATAAATGGAATACACCCTTTAATAGAATATATATATATATATATATATATATATATAAAAAATTTGTTGTTCAAAATAAAAAATACAATCCTTTAGTACACGTACAATTTAATATAATAATAATAATATATATATATATATATATATATATAGGTTTATTGGAGAAGGTTACTTTGGAAATGTTACCAATTACAAATAATTCAAAATAAAATAAGTAGTTTAACTTTTCAATTAACTTAATAATATAAAGTAAAGTAACTGATAACATTTGATTACTTTTGGATTTGTCCACTAGGTGGCACTTTAAGTTAACATTCTAAGAAAAAATGTTTCAAATCCTCGAGCTTGTCATCGTTCAAATCAAAATCACGTTTCAGTTGAAAATCATGCCGTCGTCGAAATCACTGATTTTACACGAAATTGTTCAGACGTAACCCTATTTGTAATCTTGAACATTTTCACAAGTAACTGTCATTTAATTACACATTTTTTGCTCAGTGTAACTGTAATGAATTACTGTTACATTTATTTTGTAATTAAATTACGTAACGCTGTTACATTTTGAGTCAATAAAAGATGTCATGATGCCGTACACCAGCTAATCCATTTGATTAAATTAGACTTCATCTCCACATATTTGACTGACCCGCTGACCTGCAGCGACAATAATCTTTACCAAATGTTAACATACTTCTAAACATTATTGAGGTTGACATGCATATCTGTGCTTAACCCATACGAATAGATTTTATTGATTATGTTGTCGGTCAAATCAACATCAATTAAAGTGCTTAATATTGTTTATTTTTGTAATTCTATCTATCTATGGTCTATTCTTACCATTATTGTAAGGCTGCCATAGTCTGAACCGTGTAGAATTAGTCTGAGCTGTCGGAGGCAGTGGGAGATGCAGGAACAGAGTCTCGGTGGAGGAAGGAAAGTAGAGCTCATGCATCAATAGCCAGATAATCCCTCCATTTACTGAATACTGTAGCAGCAAGGAGTGAGAATGTTCTGGAATTCCTGCGTGGGGAGCAAAATAATAAACAAATTCAATATAGCACATTAAAAACATTACATACATTGTGCTACCAGCATTGGGAAGGTTACATTGGAAATGGAATAGAATACAGATTACAAATGACCCTATTCAAAATGCAATACATATACTTATATATATATATATATATATATATATATATATATATATATATATATATATATATATATATATATATATATATATATATAGCTATATAGTGTAACTTTTCAAGGACCTTATAAAAGCAGAGAAACTGATTACTTTGATTACTGTCCTCTAGGTGGCACTTTACATTCTTGTTATGCTCCGCCATATTATTTTGAAAATGTCACTCCCTGCGCATACTCCGACACTGAGAGCGCCACTGCCACCTACTGTAGCAGATGTGTAATTATACTTTATTCTAGTATGGCAAAAGAGAATATTCCCCGGGGTCATACTCGCACACTATTTGAGAAACTTTAGAGTAGTCTAAAGCAGTAATCTTTCAGATGTTACCCTATATATCATAAGTAATATAATTACGCATTTCTTTCTCAGTAACCATAACGAATTACTGTTGCATTTATTTTGTTGTAATTAAATGACGTAACGCCATCACATGGCACTAGTTACCATGTAACAGTCGGATCTGTCAGGACGTTTACCTTTTGTAATAAATTTGAATGAAAACTGGATATACAGAATGTTCGTGCAGTCCAGATCTTGTGAAACCAGCATGCGCAATCCTTCCTGAATGCAAAGAGTGGTAAAAGGAGGAAAAAGAATTCCATGTGTTGCATTATTTTAGGAAATCGTACATGTTGAATGTGTTTGTACACTCTCAAGAAATGTGGGTGAGTGAGTGTCAGTAGAAAAGTAGAATAGTGAGTAGATAAATTGCTGACCCCTTTAAATATGAGCGCGGTGCCTGATTTAAGAGGCTCGCCACTCAACATACTACGTTCTGCTCCGTACATTTCCAGCCAAATTTCTGGATCCAGGTTTTCGTTGAAGTCTTCCCTAAGCACAGAAGGCAGGGGCACCAGGGGCACACAGTGAACCCCACCATAGCCTCTGTCACATCTGACGGTCAACAGAAAGAGAGCAACATTTACTACCTTTGATAAACTTGTGTGTATATCCAATGGAAGTATATATATAATTAAAATAATATATAGTTCAAATACATGCAATGCCCATTGTCACAAAGGCCGTGCCCTGAGCACATCCAGGGACAGCCGGATGAGAGTATAACATTGTCCAGGGCCCAGCTATCAGCTCCGGGAGTGAAGTGAGGTTGGATCCAGCGGAACCTTGTCCTCGGCGAACTGCATAACAAACAAACAAATGGTAAATAGAGCGCAAAAAGATCAAATATTCAATTTACAGCATTTGGCAGACGCCCTTATCCAGAGCAACTTACATCGGAGCGATTAAGGGCCTTGCTCAAGGGCCCACTATTGGCAGCTTGGTGGTAGTAGGTTTGAACCTATGATCTTACGGTCCAGAGGCCAACACCTTAACCACCTCCCTGCTGGGGAACAACCTGGGGCTACCACCTCCCCAATTAATTTGGTATCTAAATACAGGCTTTAACTAACTTTACAGATGTGTACACATTTTTGGCTTACTGGGACATATATATATATATCAAAATATCAATATATTAAATCTACTTATTATTATTTAATCTATTATATTAACCTCAGTATGTTCCACTCCCATTTTATAAAGGTTTGATGTGAATCAGATCATGGCCGGTGTTTTATTTGTAGATATTCTTGGGTACGTTTAGCTGCATGGTTTGGGTCATAATCCTATTGGAAGCCCATACGCCGCGTCCGAGCCAGAGCTTTTTCTGACAACATATTTTGATCCACAATGGCTTTTGCATTGAGAATGACACAGATTAAAGGCTCTCCATACCACATGCAGCAAAGCAGCCATAAGCATATTCAAGCTTTACAGTGGGTGTGATGCTCTTTTCTGTTAAAGCTTCGTTTTTGTATTTGTGAACATACGTAAACTTTGCTTTTTCCTATTTGCAGCTACATCCAGAGAGATTGGCTACAGTCCAATGGGCACCTCTTAATAATATTTGCAACTGTAGTGACAATAACATCAATCTGCCTGGACATCGTCTGCTTTAATATTCATATCAGTTTTTCTTGTATTTTCTGATTTTCTTTTTGTGAAAAGTACCAATCTGATCATGTCTCTTTTTATAAAATAAATAAATAAATAAAAAACATACATCTTTTGACAAGTTAGAAGGTGCATATTGCATACTTGGTTGCGGTGGGGAGATAAACAGTGACCCTCCTCCACTGGGAATATTGTGGAGCACTAAAGATGGAGCTCTGCATATATCGGGCGCATCCAATAGCAGGCGGCACACACTCGGGTGTAACCAGTGTCCAGTGATGACCACAGTCAGTGGAGAACTCCAAGTGCACAGTATTGGTTGGTGTCACAGCTTTACTGCATCTCATGCTCAGATCAAACTGGAGAAATGAAGACGCCGATACCTCAAAGTCCCAACTCTCAGCATAGCGGAGACTTACTGTTAGGAGGGACACAGCAAAATGTATTAAACTTACATCCTTGCATTCCATAAATAGAATGAAATATATAATATAAGAATATATATATATATCTATATATATATATATATATCCTTTTTACAGTTACTTTCGTAAATATAAAAGAACCCTGTGGGACTCCTTGGGATTATATATATATATATATATATATATATATATATATATATATATATATATATATATATATATATATATATATATATATATATGTATATATATATTTTAGGGATTTAAAATGCAGTAAAATATGTAATCTTATATAAGATAAGATTTGTTCAGTGTCGACTTACTGTCTTCTAAATCAGAGTGGAAGACCAAGGCTGTGTCCAAAGACAGACAATCAACCGTCACCTCTCCACCCACCACTCTGAACCAGTTGTGCCTTGAAGGTGATGTGCTGTCAAATTTGTCATGGAAGCCAGTTCTGGAACTATCATTCATACCAATCAGAACATCATCAAGTGCCCACTGAACTGAGTGTTCTCCTGTCCAAAACAAATGCAGAAACACTGAAATAAGCAAGGCAATATAAACCTATTTACAATTTAAAAAAGGATACGGTTTATTACAATCAATGTTTTAAATTCAAATATATATACAATGCTGTAAGAGTGAAAGCATTGCTCACCTTGTTTGGGTTGCCACCAGCGGAACACAGTGTACGGTGATTTTGCTTGAGAAGGCAGTTCAATGGTCACAACTTGTGGATCTAGAAATGAGCCAAAATCTAACATACGTAGGAATTTCCACTGCACCCCATTATTAGTGGAGTACTGGACAATCACCCCTGAAATGCAAACCAAAGTAAAATTAAGTAGCAGTTCCTAACTGATCTGTAATCATTGTAACTAGGTGAAAGTAATACCTTCGCTGCAGGATTTAGGCCTGGTGCAGACCGGGCTTGTGTTCTTTCCACAAAGCCTAATGTAGAATTGAACAAGTCTATGGCAAAGAATGATAAATATAAAATATGAGTCGTTATTTTAAATACTTTTTACTGCTATAATCAACAAATATGAATGCTTTTTGATTAAGAGCATGAAGACAAAATACTTTTGCTATGTATACACATGGATTTCTGGTGCTTGATTTGAGACTCGAATGTTTAGTGATAACAATGTTTAGCTTGAAGTAAATTCTTTGTCATACCTGGGTAAAGAAAGTACATCAAATAAATATTAGACGCCAGATGTTGGTAACAATCCATGCAATCCACATACAATGATACAATGACTGATGTGAAACGACACAAGGAAAAAGTATTCAACACGCTTAATGAAATATATTTAATACGTCGTACAAACGCTTTAAGTCGGTGTGTTTGGAATTCTATTAGATGATAACAGGTTTTTAATAAGTACAATTCCTTCAATTAGATGAAGTTTGCTAGTATGGTATACAGTAGTACCTCGGAGTTTCGCCGGTATTCCTTTCCGTGGAAACCGACGAGCTCCGAACCGAATTCATTCATCCATCTTCTACCGCTTTATCCGATCTTCCCTCGGGTCACGGGGAGTCTGTGCCTATCTCAGGTGTCTATGGGCATTAAGGCAGGATACACCCTGGATGGAATGCCAACCCAACGCAGGGCCACACACTCACATTCATACACTAGGGACAATTTTTCCAAGGTGACAATCAACCTACCGTGCATGTTTTTGGACCGGGGGGAAACCGGAGAACCTGGAGAAAAACCCCTGAGGGATGGGGAGAACATGCAAACTCCACACACACACACATGGCCGAGAACCTGGACCCTGGAGGTGTGAGGCGAACGCGCTAACCACTAAACCACCGCTGTGGTAATAACCGACGAACTCTGCACCGGACAAACACTGAGAGCGACAAACTCCGAGGTGTTACTGTATTCCCCACTCCACATTTGTTGGTATGGTGTTTTTCTTGTGATGTGCTGTTTGTCGACTAAAAATGCCATTGTATGTCCAGTCTACATTTACCCAGGCTTGTGTAGCACACTTTAAATGCTCTTCAACATGCATTTTCTTAAGCAATGCAGAGTAGCAGTGGTTCATACAGGCCGTGGTGGTTCAGTGGATTATTATTGTTTGAAACAATTACACCAGGTTTTTTTATCTCTACTTCCAAGGGTCTTTATATTCTCTGTATATGTGTATATACCAACCTCGAGCTAGTGGTGTCCATTGGCACAGTGCGAGCCTCTCGCCTCCCAGAACTGCCAAAATAGAGGGACTTTCCGTCAATGCCGCTACCACAACCATCCCGTATCTGAGCTCCTGTAATTCCTTGCCAGAGGGGACTCAACTTTCCTTCAAAGTCCTCAGCCAGCTCAGTGGGACTGGGCACAGAGGGCACACAGCTGTCCTGCTCCACTAAATAACAAAGGACACAACTGCGACTTTATCTGCGGCATGGACACAAAACAACTATGTGTAACTTCAGATCATTACCTTCCATTCCCATGTCACAGAAGCACACCCCTGATATGCAGTCCCCATGACCCCCGCAATAATTAGGGCAAGGGTCTGAGATGTAAACACTGTCTAATGCAAATGCAGGCGCATCCTGATGAACACTGCTTTCTTGGATCCATCGGAAACGTGTCTTGCTTAAAAAGAGAGAAAGCAAAGTCAAATTAAAATATGTATAAGTGTGTGTGTATGATATATATATATATATATATATATATATATATATTATATATATATATATATATATATATATATATATATATATTTATTTAAAAACACTCACTCTTTACCACCACACTTTTTGACACTCTTAAAACACAGTTAAGACTCAAGAAACAATAAGATATAGATATATATATATATATATATATATATTCCTTTACTTTGAAATAGATTAACACATTTATTAAATAACACATTATTTAGAAGAGAAGAAGAGCATTTACCTTGCAGCCACATTGCGTGGAATTACAACTGTAACTCTGGTCCAGCACTCATAGTCAAGTCTCCAACATTGTATACAGTTACAGTTGGCTCTGTAAACTCATGCCCACTGCCTTTACAGCCTGCTCCAGGGGAACCTGGGGGAAACAGCCTTCCTGAACCAGAGCCCATGTGTGCCCAGCATCATGAGAATACTGGAGCATTATGGGCGCCAAGGCACTGAACTCTGATTTGCAGCCTATGTTTAACTATAAAGAAACAGAAGTACTGTAGCAGGTCTGCTACCTAAAAGACGGTGTGTCGTTGTTAACATTGAACATACAACTTTTTTTAGAGTGGTGGTGGTGATGGGAACACCCATATTATGCTTTTGATGTTGTTGATTATATATTATATATATATATATATATATATATATATATATATATATATATATATATATATATATATATCAATAGTTCTCTACTTTAAGGGATGCACATAAAAACATCACCCTAAAAAACATTTTTATAAACAGTATGTAATGGCATTGAAAGTACCTTAAACTGCAAGGTGTAGCCAGGCCGGAGGGCAATGTCTCTGGTCACAGCTACTCTATCTCCGTCTGATCTTCCAAATACCATGGCAGAAGGTGTCGGGGAACAAAAACTGTTGTTCCGTTCTTTGTCCATTCCTTCATTCCCTAGCATCAGCCAGAAACTTATTTGGTTCAGTGGGTAATCGAATGCTGGCTTCTCATAAAAGTTCTAAGGACAAGAAATCCAGACAGTAGAACAAGTCATGATCATATAGCACATATCTGAAGATTGGTCTTTATTATAATGCATTGGTTTGTAAACGTTTTCGGCAGTAATAATCAGTTAAGTACATTTTATATGTACACCATTTAACAGTACAGGAATACAATAATATAAAAATAATACTAATACTACTTGATCCTATAATGGTTTGATCAGATGTGATCAGAGTATAATTAGGTTTTCTCGGCACTGGTGACAGTAATACAACTTAAAAACACCTGTTTTATTAATTATTTAAGGTATTAATTAACCTAATTTTCTTATACCTGCTGATATCAGCTGAAATAGCTCTGGATTAGATAATAAGATACATTTGATTAGACAATCCTAGGCTAATATACTGTATAAATATGTGATATAAATATCACTATTTTTCAATCAGTCATGTGAATTCAATTGTGCTTTTTTACTTAAAATACAACAGCAACAACAAAAACATGTAATCTATGTGCGCTTCAAATGAGAGTATTAAATCTATAATCCAACAAAACTCTACGTCTACTTCTTAGGGATGCTTGAGCATGATGTAGCAGCCCTAAAGAACCAAATGGAATTTCGTTAGAGCTTTAAAAACATATTTCAGACTTATTACGATACAAGAGTCCTCTCTAGCCAGAATGATCTCAACACAGAAGGTTGATCATAACCTCAAATCCTCTCTACCAGTGGCCATAGAATAGGGGGTTCCTAAACTAAAGATTCAAATCAAATGTTTATATTAAGTATATAACATTGGAATGGGGCACGGTGGCTTAGTGGTTAGCACGTTCGCCTCACACCGCCAGGGTCCGGGTTCGATTCCCGTCTCGGCCATGTGTGTGTGGAGTTTGCATGTTCTCCCCGTTCATCAGGGGGTTTTTCTCCGGGTTCTCCGGTTTCCTCCCGGTCCAAAAACATGCACGGTAGGTTGATTGGCACCTTGGAAAAATTGTCCCTAGTGTATGAATGTGTGTGTGAATGTGAGTGTTTGTTTGTGCCCTGCGATGGATTGGCATTCCATCCAGGGAGTATCCTGCCTTAATGCCCATAGACGCCTGAGATTGGCACAGGCTCCCCGTGACCCGAGGGAAGATAGGATATAGCGGTAGAAGATGAATGAATGAATATAACATTGGATGTGACTTTTACCAATGTACATTTTTCCCCCATCTATCATGTGAGATCCTGTGTCGGGGTGTTAAAATAGATAGAAATAACAAAAGAAAAGAAAATCAGATGACATATTGTACTATATTCATATGTGGAGATATTGTTTAAATCAATTATATATCATTCTAAGTATAAATGTCTCAGTTATGTTCATGATAGAGTGGAGGGAGTGCTGTTTTTTTTTCCTTTAGTGTGTAGGTCCCAGGTCTATCGAGATGCTGCAATGATGCAAACTATAATGCAGCTCCATGTTGCATCATCTACAGATCGATTGACTGCATAGGCAAGCTAAAGAATATCCTGCAAGTGTCCGGTGATGTCTTTCTGGCAGTGTTGGGGAGTGACCAGTTACATGTAACGGCGTTAATTGATTTAATTACAAAATAAAAGTAACAGTAATCCTGTCACGTCCTTAGAACACTTCCGGGGCCACACCCCAGTGATATTTACATGGGAACCTTCCCTATTTAAAAAAAAGTGGAATTAAATTACATTGACAATGTCAAAGATTACAAATCCCAAAGAACCCTGACCACCACCCCCCCCACCCCACCCCCCCACCCAACAATTTGTTTCTAATTTCTTCTAATTCGGGATGTTATTTTCATTAAGTGCCACCTAGTGGACAAATGAAAGTAATCAAAAAGTAATCAGTTACTTCGGTGCTGGAATAATAATGGAATATTTGAAACAGCGCTACACAGCTGTATTCCTCTATTAGTTCTTCTATTATGTGTCTAGTTTACCTGAGGAAGAGTAGGATTAGCCAGTGGAATGACAAGTTTCTCCCTCTCGGAAAAAATGATGATGTCGTCAATGGCCCATTGATCATAACCCTGACCCGAATGAAGGGGCTGCCACCAGCGGAATTGTGTACACGGTGTCTTAGCAGAGAGTGGCAGCTCATAGTGGACAAACCTGTTGGTGCAAGAAAAATAACATTAAGAAGCATTAATTGTCATTCAAACCCGTAACCGATGCACTACACAGTGAAATGAGGCTATAAGCGCGTTTCCTTTACCCTTCAAAGTGCGCAAATTTAAATTGAAAATACGCTTAATAGAAATGCAAATTGGCAAAAACACACATGTATTCGCAAAAGAAGTTTTTACGCTCGCACAAGGTGGTTTTTAAGACGTTGCGCAAAAGGAATAATTCGCAAAACTGTAATGGAAACGTTTTTTTTTCCCCCGCATTTCCAGGTCACATGATTTACCTCGCCTTGCCTTGTGCGTGATGCTGCAGGTGCTACAAGAGGCGCTATTGCACTGCACAGCTCAAAAATAAGTGGACGCGTTCATCCGGAAATTCTCAATCCACAGGTGCTCCGTGAAATCGCGCACTATTACCTCCCAGAACAAGTGCATATGTGGCCTACGTCTCCGATTACGAATAAAAACGCCTAATGTATTGGCTACGATATAAGTAAGCCTGCCATTTTTTTTGTGACATCACGAGGGGACGAGTTTTAGTCGCATGATGCGGTTAATGGAAACGCTGTCATTTCGCAACAGTTTTTTAAATCGACATTTAGAAAATATCGCAAAAGTTTTGCGCAAATTTGTAATAGAAATGCTCCTAATGTTTCTGGTGCTACATAGAGTGTGTGATGCGATTTCTATGTAACCCTTATGTATTAGAAAGCTGCCCAGTTATGTTGTTATAACCAAAAATGGTCAAAAAACAACGATCATAATCTAACATGGTAATTCACCTCATATCTAAATCATTCTGTATTTATAACCATGTAATCACAAAGCTACTGGTGTATTTCCTAACACTATGGGAACATACTTCGTTCTACCCGCTGTGAAGCATTTGTGTGAAACATGCCAAGAATTTGGCTTAATAACCTTGTCGGGTGATGTCATCTGAATGTGTGAGGCCATAAATAGACACATGACATACGCTCCTTCGGGGTCCTTTTACTTCAGAGACCCCATTGTGTGTCATTATGTGCAGTTACAAAATGAGCAATATATAATAAAATCGTCATATGAAATCTCCAAAAAGCCGTGCGCCATCATGCTCTTCCCAAGTGGCGACCAACATGGTTTTTGCTTGAGTGTCTGGGGTAAGAGCACACAGTTTGTGCTGCTGCTGAGCACTCTGAGTGTCATGAATGTGAATCCCTCACCCTCTGAGTGCCTTCGCTCCCAGCTCTCCTTTTTTTCACAAGTAAATCCGTAAATTCATGAGGCTCCCATGTCGAGCTGGCGGAGAGGAGAGATGCAAACATGCCGGTCTCTTTTACACTCTTGCCGTGATGTTCTAGATAGCCCTGATGTACCCTTGGAGCTTCCTTGGAGCAAGCTGATGCTGTGGCTTGAGACTTCTGCTGTCTACAAAAGCATCTCACATAATGCTAAAGCATTTCCGGAGCTACTCGAGCTGGTAACTCGTGCTGTATCCAGACTTAATGTATACTTGCAACAAAAAAATCCCCGATACTCAAAGGGGGGACAATGTAGGTCCCTCCTTGTAGATTGATTTACGATCATCATGGAGTAAACCATATTACTCTCAAGTCTATGTGCCTACAGTGATTATGTATGTGGCTATTGTGGTTGTGAAGGCACCGGGGATAAATGTGGATGCCTCAGGTGAAAGAGAGGCTTATGGGATCTCTTTCTCCCTACCAAGCTGTGTAGAACAACATACAAATTGGTGGGGAAGAATTCCAGACGGATAGTAAAGCTAATGCTGCCCCCCAAACCAAATTGGGGTTTTGCAGGCTGACCTGATGAAGGATCTGAGCACACGAGGGGAATCAGCGAGGAGGTGTTCTCAGAGACACACTGAGCCACGGATCTGACTTTCTGTACAATCAAGCAAATGGCCTGTGCCATTGGCTGTTCTATGGTTGCCATGGAGAGACATCTATGGCTAGACGTCACAGGTATCAAGGATAGGGACAAATTGTGACTTGTGACTTCTCTTCCCAGGTAATGACCGGACCGGTCCAGGCTAAGATACAGTCTCCTGATCTGTCCCCGCTGACTTCTGAAGAACAATGACAGGTGAGAGCTTCACTATTCAAGTACTCCTCTGTGTTTTCTGTACTAGGTTAATTGAACATGACATTCCTTTGACTTGATGTGGTTCTACTTAAGCAGCGTTGTAGATGCAACACTCCATCAGAATATGAGGCAGTTAAGGCTCATATTAATCAGTTACTAGAAGCCTAGTAGAGCGTAGTAGCCCTTATGCATCCCCCATTGTCCTGGTAATGGAAAGGGATGGTAGCCTTTGAATGTGCATTGACTACAGACCTGAAAAGATTCATTCGCATTACCAGGAATTGAAGAGTCCTTGTATGCTCTGTAAGGTGGTTCACTAAAATGGACCTTGCAAGTGGTTACAGTCAGGTCCCGGAGACAGAGAAAGACAAGATGAAGACTGCTTGTACACCTTTTGGGCAATATGAATGGATGGTATTTGGTCTGTGCAATGCACCTAGTACGCTTCAGAGATTGATGGAACGGATGTTTGGCTCACAACACTTTCAGTCATTGTTGCTTTACATGGATGGTGTTATAGTGTTCCTACTATCTGAAAAAAGTGGAGGTGGTCCTACTATTGATCCGGGGCATCCTCAAATAAACGTTGGAGAAGCACTATGTGTGTAACATCTAGCACAGGGGTGGGCAATTATATTTCCCAAATAGCCACATGAGAAACATGAGGTGTGTTCGAGGGCGGAACCAACAATAACCTGCACTAATGTTCTCCACCTGTAAAGAGCGGTAAATGATATCATTTTCATTATGCTAACAGAGGAATAAGGATATTCCTTGAAAGGAATAAGAAGGCGTATACAGTACTGTACAGAGTTACGTCATTTGGGATTGGGGTAGCATTGTGCCGTGTCTCGAATTGTTAATGCCCATAGACGCCTGAGATAGACACAGACTCCCCGTGACCCGAGGGAAGATCGGATAAAGAGGTAGAAGATGAATGAATGAATGAATGTCCAATTGAGAAGAATACCAAACACAATATAAGAATTTTAAAACACGCTTTACTTACCGAGGCTTGGTAAAGTCAGTGAAGTACAGCTCTGCAATTAGATCCCAAGTAATGCCCCCGTTGTTACTATACTGGAGAAGCACGCCCTCCTCCCTGCTGTCAGGTTGGTTACACTCTGCCCAGTCACCGCCCACCCGCAAGTAGAACTGCACAAACTCTGCCCATTCTGTGTCCAAGTTCAAGCTCACGAGCTGTCTTAATCCAGCCTGTTCAAAAATAAATGTCAATATTATGTTAAATGTCATTTGACCTAAATTTGCATTCATAACATCAGTTGGCACAATCTACTTAACAATGTATTACACACCTTGTTAAAATACAACGACGATCCAGATGATATCACACCACAACCCTCGTCAGGGGTCACCACCTCCCCACCAGTAATCTCCTGCCATGTGGTCTTTAATGATTCCAGGGACTCCATGTCTGACAACACGCTGGAGGTCAGTGGTGAGTTCGGCTGGCAGTCTGTACCAGAAAAGCCATCGTCACACCTGAGGAGCAAGTCAGAGCGTCCGTTGCAGCAGCATTTTCTTTTGCATATATTGTTTTTGCTCTATACGGCCATACATTATTTTTCATACAAAGACTGACCTGCAGTGACCATGGTCACACCAGCCATGTCCATTGCACATTAGAGGACACTGCTGCCCAATGTAGATGTTATCTAAGGCCCACTCATCTTGCTCACTGTAGAAGTTTTGGATCCATCGAAATCTTGTGGCACTAGACCTAAATACAAACAAAAAACAAAAGAGAATAATAATAATACAAGCATAATGCAAACTACATTGTTTCAGAGGCTAGGAGAAAGGTACATTTATTTTTTTCTTTTTTTTTAAATCATACTAATCACCAAGCTCTTGACCCATGAATTCCCCCACAGTGTTCCTGGAGGATGTACCATTATTGTCCAATGTAGCATTATTAAAGTCTGTCAACACCAACTCCGTGCATCTCAGAAAGCTTTTTAAATAATTGAATTATGATTATAATCACTCACCAGGTTTTTTGGTGTAGAGGAAGAGTAATCCTTTTCCAAGTAATGAATTCAGAAGGATGGTAGACGCTGGGTGCAGTAAATTCGGGACAGCTAGGCATGCCTGGAAGACATACCTGTGGGTAAAATAAACATATGCAATTTACAGCTTTTTTGTAGTCGAGTATAATTTAGGGGTTCAGGACTTGGAGGCCTATCAGGGTTTCTCCTTACTTCACTGTTTGTTCCTTCATGTTGTTGTTCCTTCATGTCTGTATGTATTTAACCTGGTTTTGAGTTTCCTCAGTAAGTTTATTTACTTTTGCTTAATTAGAAACCTTGGATTACTTTAACGTTGCCTTTCCCCTTGTTCTTGGGGCTTTGTAATAATACATCTAGAAATTTCAACTCTGATACACATTCCAAGAGACTGACTTTCACACCCTGGTTGCTGAGGTTGTAGCATAGAAGTAAAAGGTATTAGACATTGGATTAAAAAATCATCTGCTTGGCACTACAGAGAATCTAACACCGGGACGGGTAGGCACAAGAAAAGTTGATTTCCTCAGGCAATCTATTTCATTAACAGTTAACTGTTCTTCTCTTTCTATTCATCTTCATTCATCTTCTACCGCTTTATCCGATCTTCCCTCGGGTCACGGGGAGTCTGTGCCTATCTCAGACGTCTATGGGCATTAAGGCAGGATACACCCTGGATGGAATGCCAACCCATCACAGGACACACACACACTCACATTCACACACTAGGGACAATTTTCAAGGTGCCAATCAACCTACCGTGCATGGACTGGGAGGAAACCGGAGAAAAAAACCCTGAGGCACGAGGTGAGCATGCAAACCCACACACACATGGTGGAGACGGGAATCGAACCCGGATCCTGGACGCGTGAGGTGAACGTGCTAACCACTAAGCCACCGTGCTCCTTGCAATAACATTTTATTTATTCATTTTTTTTGTTAAAGAAATGTACAACATCTGTGAACATCTGTTGGAATTCTTCTGACACATGTTGAAATGAATCAATACCTTTCATGGCTTAATTTGCTTTCTTTACTTTTCTTTTGGGAGTCACCAACAGCTGAAATCAAATTCCTTGTGTGTGTAAACACACTTGGCCAATAAAACTGATTGTGATTGTGATTGATGTAGGACAGCTATACACTGTTAGCACTTTTACATTGTTAATCGACAAACTAATTTATTGATTTATTTGGCATAATAAATAAATAAAACGTTGGCATAAACGTCTAGCAATTTGCTGTTACTATTTTTAGATTATTTACTTCACTTGAACCTCTCAAATTTCATTACATTCAAATCTCTGTAGCAAATCTGCACATGTGAATTCTTTTGTCAAAGATGCTTAAATGGTTTGAGGTTTGTAATTTTAATACATTTGTCTTCTTGATTTATATCTATTCAGGTGAAGTTACTGTTGTAGTTATTGCCTGGGAAATACTGTGTATTTGTAAACAATAGTATTCAGTCATTATACTTAGTTAACAACACCTTCTATCATTCACTGTCAATTAACATCTATTCAACAAATTATATAGATTCTGGATTGCAAACTGGAATTAATTTATATTTACATTTGCAGCATTTAGCAGACGCCCTTATCCAGAGCGACTTACAACTGAGCAATTGAGGGTTAAGGGCCTTGCTCAAGGGCCCACTAGTGGCAGCTTGGTGGTGGTGGGGTTTGAACCCATGACCTTCCGGTCCAGAGTCCAACACCTTAACCACTGGGCTACACCACCATCCCTATTAATTAATGCAGATTGATCGTGTGCGTGTGTTTGTTTGTGTGTGTGTGTGTGTGTTTTCACAAAACCCATATATTAAAAAAATTAAATAAAAATCTAATTCTCACCTGTTTCACTAGGTGCCAGGTCAAACCATGATTGGTAGAGAATTCGAGTCGAATCTGTGTGTCAATATGTGGGGAAGGCTCACGACCACAGCCCATTATCAAGGAGAACTGCAATGTGTAGGAAGCCCCGATCTGCATCGACTGTGTCTCCACATAACGAATACCGGACCCGAGGGAACTTTCTCCAGAGAAACTATGCATGAGAATAAAAGCACATCATTAAGTGTTTTATATAATATATCTGAAGACACACACTCAAAAAACAGTTAAAAAATGAGTATCTTGTGACCGTTGCAATTTATGCTTTGATATATTTATCAATAAATCAGTTGGCAAATGAGCAGTGAATAAATCAGGCAGAGATTTCAGTTCATATTCACATCAAACAATATAGCTGGTTTGAGTATAGCATTAAAAAGTATTTTACAGTGCATCAACATTTGTTTTGTGGTTGATGGATAACAAACAAAAGAATGGACCGGTGTTCACCCCTGACAAGAATAGAAAACTAAAGCCAGCTACAGTAGGCATATAGGTGGAAAGCACAGGTAAAATTCAAGAAAAACATATTATTATTATTATTATTATTATTATTCATTATTTTCTTTTTTAGACACAATATTAGATAGATTTCTGAAAGACTCAAACGAGTTATTTCAATGGAGTTGTAGGTCGTAGCTTAGTGGTTAAGGCATTGTTCTCTGGCCCAGAAGATCGCAGATTCCAATCCAACCACCTCCAAGCTGCCTCTAGTGGGCCCTTGAGCAAGGCCCTTAACCCTCAGCTGCTCAGTTGTAAGTCACTCTGGATAAGGACATCTGCCAAATGCCGTTAATGCAAATGTCATGTCCATGTAATTAGCTTTCTTCTCATAACATAACTCTGCGGCTTGATGTATCATCACTCATTGTACAAAGTAGTTATTAACCGCTTCCTGTTTCCTTTCATTTCGCCATAAGTTTAAAGGCTCCTTGCGGCTGAACCGTATGAGATGTCAAAAAGTCCTTCAGGATGGTAGATCCTCCATGTCTTCAGATCATATAGGACCCTGTTTGATGTAAACAGCCTAAGAGGAAAACAGCAAATTCCACGTCAAAACAACTGACTTCCAACTGACTTTTGAGCGTGTCTAATGACATATATTAGGAAAGTCATTAAGCTCAATGAGGTCTAAATGTCTACCGAGTTTCATGAGGGTAGGCGTAAGTGAATATGAATTACGCAGAGAGATTTATGACAAAGTGTTTATGTGTAATTATATATATATATATATATATATATTATATATATATATATATATATATATATATATATATATATATATATATATATATATATATATATATATCCTTAATGTCCAACATCTCTCTTCATTCCTTTTTGTTCTCTTGTGACACATCCCTCTTCATCGGCTGTCACATGTCCTTGAACTCCTGCCTACTTATCTCATCTTTCTATGTTTAATATGTTTTGCCAACCTTTCTTTGCTTCCCTGCACTTCCAAATTCCGCCACCACCATGTTTTTATCTTCCTTTGCCTTTCCAGATGACCTCTTCCCTGAATCTCACCCGACTTCTATCCTGACCAGGAGAGGCTCACCTATATTTTCTGAGGAGAATTCAAATATCCCATCTGTTCTATAGGATACTTGAGAACTTTTACCACGGTGCCATTCAGAACATCCTCAGAAACTGCGTCTCACTCTGGTACATCCAGTTGCACTTGTTCATACCGTAAAGCCCTTCTGAGGGTGCTGAACAAACGCTGTCTCCAAAGGGCGAGAAGATACATCTCACCCCAACTATGAACTCTTCACCTTTCTCCCATTGAGCATACGATACTGTTGCCTCCGAGCCCCCACACAAACAGACTGTATTTGCACTGCTTTATCATTGTGTGTTTTTGCACCCTCCACAACTGTCTATCGTTGCACTACTGTATACTGCATCCATATTTATTTTGTATATTCACTGTAGAAGCTTTATTGTATTTTCAACAATAGACAGAGCAATACACTGTGTTCATCAAAAAACAGTAGTTTCTGGGGGAAAAAATTCATTTTTTTCCCCTTCAAATGTGTGTTTGTTTGTGTATGTGTGTGTGTGTCCACTCCAGTTCCTTTGTGTTGAGGAGTCTGATGGTTTCTGTACCTGTGTCACTATGGAATCAAGAGGAACATATACAGTATAACATTGACACACACAAACACACACACATACACACACACACACACACACACACACACACACACAGAGCACGGTTTATGATTTTATCACACCAGTACAGTGATAATGGTTCAAATGTCATCCCTGTGAAAGACACACACACAAAACATTATGTTTATTCCAAGATAAGGGTTTAACAGACTTCGTCAAAAAACAAAAACTTGTCTGAAGTGCTGATGATGAATTTTATTATATATAATTTAACTGCGTTTTCAAACTCTTCTGTAGCACACTTTTTTTTATTATTAACCTTGTTCATTTGTTAAAACTTTTAATAATCTCCTCTAATTTCCATCTAATTATGTCCTTATATTGTGGCTGTGTGTGGTCAGCCACAATACAGGGATATGCGGAGAAAAAATTCCACTGTGCTGTAATGTATGTGTGACAAATAAAGGCTATTAAGATGCAGCATGTGGTCTAAATGTCCATGACAGAGGGACAACTATTGTCCAGATTATTTCCCCATGTCCATGTTTATCAGATTTTTAATGCATGTTTGTCAATTCCACTCTGTTCTGTCCACTTTGTTCAGGGAACAGGGTTACACTCAAGTAAGCTGAGGCTTTTGTCCATTTTTCTTACACTCAAAGCTGAAAAAGTCGCTTATATGCAGCAGAGAGATTATTCCAATTCAATTTGACCAAAATTTAATGGGTGTTTTCTTTCATCTGTGTTTATATCACACCTTTTTCAAGGCTGCTTTTCAATCTGTTAGGCAGTAATGGATGCACTAAACATACAAAACAAACATACAAAAACCCTAAGTACAGTAATGTAATTTGCAGTGCTATAGCTTCTGGCATTCATACTAGTGATGTTTTTAAAAAACTCTAACTCTATCATGCATAATTTTCCAAGGTCCTAATCAACCTACTGTGCATGTTTTTGGACAGGGAGGAAACCCGGAGAAAAACCCCTGACCACTGGCAGAACATGCAAACTCCACACACACATGAATCGAACCCAGACCCTGGAGGTATGAGGTGAACGTGCTAACCACTAAACCACCATGCCCACTCTTAGATGTATTAAACTGGATAACTGTGTGTGTCTGTGTGGAAAGTGAAATTTTTACTTTTATAGTTTGTATACATTCATTTAGAGATATTTTAGAATGATGTGCCCTTTATCAGTTGTATGTATCAGGTGTGGCCAACCAGTCAGAGACCACGACCCATGACCCACTATTTGAGAAACACTGACTTTAATGATATTGCCCCTACAGGGAAACTTTGTGGTATTTTCATCTTACGCACATGCGCATTTTACGAAAATACCATATAGAGAACACACACATTACAAAAGGAACACAAGCACAAACTTTGATATGAACATAAGCGACGCATGAAACCAGCCGCGGGTGGCCATTCCTGGTATATATGTCATTTCTGTATGACCCTTATGACCCTGTGTACATGTGAGAGTTAGTTTTGAAAGAGCTTGGGAGTTCAGTCTCAGGTCACTCTTAGAACCATGTGAGGTAAAAGAAGGAACTTCCTGTTTTACTAGTATATGAAGTGGGGAGACAAAATCAGAAGTGGGTATCTTGGGTATCTCTCTTGGGTATCTTTTGTACACAAGCAATGGGTGTCACTGGCTCTTTTCTGAAAATTTCATTTTACATAATAAAATACTAATGCTGAGGCCATTTGATCTACACTTTTTATATACAAATATTGCATAGAATTTATGAATATGTACAAAAGTGTGTTTGTGTGTGTGTATGTTTACCTGAGAGTCCAGTCATGCTGACAGTACGGTTGCACACGGCCCAAGTAGAAACCCAGACTTTGTGTGACATCCAACACGTTGCTGAAGTCCAGACTAATAGTGTTAAAAAGCACAGATGTCATACTGATCTCATCTAGTGCCCAAACATCTTGTCCACTTCCTGAGTGATGAGGCTGCCACCAGCGGAACTGAACCCCAAACTTCTGAGCCCCAGGTGGGAGCTCTACTGACACGATCCTAACAAAGAGAGCATGCGAGTGTAGAGTGGGAATCCTAACCATTTCTTTTTGTCTCGTAATCAAATGTGAAACCTAAAATACAATAATATGGTAAGAAGGACCAGAAAGAATGTATTTACCTGGGTTCATGGTAGCCTTCATATGAGTAATGCTGTAGCAAGCTCCAGGTGATACCGTTATCTGAAGAGTAATGCAGCAGTAATCCTTCCCCAGGCTGATCTGGGGCAGGACAGGAACTAAGGGTACTCCAACTGCCCAATCTCAGAGTGAACTGTAGGTACCTATAATAAAGAAATATAATAAATAAAAGCTTGTTGTGGCACATAGTGAGTCTGCAACTGGTACATTAAGGTTTGGGGACTCCAAACACCAATGAATATAAGAAGTAACCATATAACATAACCATAAACAGTGTGTGAAATGTACTTTCCTGATATGGTTCTCTGGTCTTCCCATTAAAAAAAATCACACTGGGTTGACTATCACTTGTGATAGAACATCTAATGTCTTTCAGGATTATTATTTTTTCTTTTCAATGAAAAATGAAGTTGTGATGTTGGAAATGTTTTTGCTGCAGTGAAACAGGATATCTATACTCTTTATGTGTAAAACCCTTTCGTATTGTTATTGGACCCTTTCCCTGCAACTCTTTAATTATACGACCCTCTTAATCTCTGGGTGTTTGATTAAGTGGTCATAGGTTTTCAGGCACTCTTTTCATTAAATGAAAAGAAGGAATGCTGAGAATAATGTATTAAAGTTAAAGATAAAACACAACCAATAAGGTGATTAGTTTTAATTGAACAATATTCAAGTTCAAATATGATTATAAATCGAAGTCATAAACGAGTTTGTAGTTGTATTAATATAACAAAGCACAATCCACTGTAGTAATCATTTACAGCAGTGTGGAAAAGACTTACACACAGCCTACCTTCCCCTAAGCCAGTGGATTCCATCGTTGCGCTATTGGGTGCTTGATCCTTATATTTGCTGACCCTGACGTGATATCTAAATCTCCGAGGGTTCCTCCAAAGAGGGGGATCTTATACCTGAATCTCACACTACTTCTATCCTGACCAGAAAGGCTCAACTACACTAATATTTTCTGCTACTATATTATCCCACGAGCTGCAGGCCTGGGAACTCAGATGACGAGGGAAACTCTTTTTGGTTATTATATGTCTGTCTGCTTAGAGAATATGTCTGTCATTGTGAGTCCTTCCTGCTCATTCTGACAGAACAATCTGGTTCCTCCTTGGCAGGATGCAGTTTGTTTGCTGCTGGTCGCCATCCAGGGTAACTGTCTGGTGGCTGAGTACACCACAGATTTCCAAAATGAGTTTACTGACATCTGGTTGGATCACAACGCATAAAATGATGGCTTTGTTCGGGTACTTTTGGCTTTGGCAAAGGAAGAGCTGGGGGTCTCGGATGCCAGGATCACACTGGCCAACTGGATTGACCAGCAAATACAGGAATGTTACAGTTCCAGAACATCGGGAGTGGAGGGTGGAGCCCTCAGTGGAGCCTTTTCAGTCCAATAAAGAGGTGAGGGACATCAGCCTTGGGGAGTTACCGGGCAGGAAGCGGAGCGACAAGGTCGGCGGCAGCTGACAAACGCGGCGGGCATACCGGTCAGCAGGTGCACTCGGGCGGAAGCAGGGGAATCGGAGTACCGGCCTCAAAAGACCCAAGTGGATGCAAGAGAGGTGGGCTGATCTGCAGGCAAGAGATGGGAGGGCGCCAAAGAAGACGGCGTGCCGGTCTGCAAATGGGTGTCGACGGACATCAGAGGCGGGCCCCCGAGCCATGAGACTGTGGGTGTGTCCCGGTGTGAGTACGAGGGATGGAAAGGGCTGGGACAAACATGGAAAGAAATAAAAATAGCTCTCTGATTGGTGATCTGTTGTCTGTCTCTCTTTCTTCCAGCTCGGACCCACGAGAATCGTTTACAGTTGCACATGGAGCACACCTACCACCCTCCACCAGTCCACTACTGTACACCTCCTTCGAGCAGCACCTACTTTGGAACCCTTTTCCTCTCCGCAGTTCTTAGACATTGCACATCGGCGCGAAACACCATTCCCTGGGGATCTGTCTTTACTGCAGCAAAAGGGTTGCAAAATGGTGACCTACACTCTGTCCTTTCCAAAACCTTGCTCAAGATCAGTATCCATTCCAAGACTGCAGGGAATAAGACTCTCTGAATCTGATTCTGTGAAAATAAGATTGAACACTTTGACCTCAATTCTAATTGAGGTCAAATTGAGGTCTAATTGTTATATCTAGAGGAAATTAGGAACCATTTATCACCTGCCTTAAACCAGCGGTATAATAAAGTGGGGACTTGGCAACCGGTCAGGGTTGAAAGAAAGCTGAACTGAGCAAATTACAGAAATTTTCTCTATTAAAAATGTACTCTGGGCTTTAGTCTGGGCAACTCCTTGACAACAAGTGACACAATAGTTTCAGATGGACAGTTCTGTGAAGTTCCCAAAGACCTGACTTGAACCCATTACTGGAGAGACTCCATGGTCTCTTGATGGTCACCATTCAAACTTACCCAGTTTGAGAGCATTTGCCATGAATAATGGCGGCAATATACCCAAAAGGACACCTACTGAGTACTTAAAAAGAATACTGACTTTTTCATTTCATGATCAGTCCAGCATCATGGAATGGAAGAAGACACATATGATATTAATTAACAGTTATAAGTTCAGGATGGATCATTTTCCACCACCAGTTCACTAATCAAGACCCTTTAACCCTACCTTTAACATACCATATCTCAATTATAATTCTATTGGCAAATAGGTTTCATTATGTGTGTATGCATCTACCTGGCCTGAGATCCATCTAGTAGAGTAGTAACTAAATGTCTCCTGCTGCCTTTGTTAAAGACCAAGGCCTTCCCACTTGCTAAAACCCCACAGCCAAAGCTGACTTCTGCTCCATTCAGAGATGAAAAGCTGTGGTAAGAGGAGAGCCTTGGACAAGAAAACCCCTCGGATAAAAATGCAGGAAAGGTCTGAGTAGCTATTTCACAAGCTTGTCCGCTGAACCCCGAGTCACACCTATGAAAAAGAAATAAAAGAGCAAACAAAGCCGTCTTTCTCTAACAAATGTTTATAATTGGTTTAGGACATAACACATATCCACAATAAATGTGCATACTTGCATCCACTGCGTGAACACTGTCCTCTTCCGGAGCAAAAATGAAGACAGGCTGGGCCAATATATACTGCAACAGAAATAGAAACACAATGAGGAAGTTATTAAAGTTACAAGATTTCAAATTGCAAATCCCATAAATCCACATACAATTCACCAAAAAAAAACAAATTAAAAAATTTAAGAATGTATGCAATTCAAAGGAAAAAAACAAGGTCATTTTGAAATTGATGGCTGCAGCTGGTCTCCATTCTCCACCATGTGTGTATGGAGTTTGCATGTTCTCCCCGTGCCTCAGGGGATTTGTCTCTGGTTTCCCCTGGTCCAAAAACAAGCACAGTAGTTTGATTGGCACCTTGGAAAAATTGTCCCTAGTGTGTGAATGTGAGTGTGTATGGCCTGCGATGGGTTGACATTCCATGCAGGGTTTGTCCTGCCTTGATGCCCGAAGAGGCCTGAGATAGGCACAGGTTCCCTGCGACTCGAGAGAGGTCAGATAAAGCGGTAGAAGATGAATGAATGAAGGAATGGCTTTCAAACAGGAGGGGATAGACATGTGCTCTGTGAAGCCTGGAAGAATGAAGGATCTCTTCACCCTCCTTGGGTAGGGGGGGTATGCTTCCAAGCCCAGTAAGAAAGTGTGAGCACATGTCCATGTAATGCTCCTGTTCCGTGATCATTTTTCAAGGAAAGCTCTCTCGCTGAAGTTCCTTGTGGCTTCAGCCGCTGCCCGTTTCGGCAAATGATGTCTTGGGAATGGTAAATGGATCTGGTGGAAAGAAGGGAGATGGGTATACTTCTTTCTCCTCCACTCCTGCCAGATCCACGGCTTTCTTACTGGGCTTGGAAGCATGCCCCCAACCCCCCTCCACAAGGAGGGTGAAGAGATCCTCCACTCTTCCCATAAAGAGGGAGAGAGAAAGTATGCCTCACTGGCTGAGCATGTGAAAGAAACAGTGCTGTGAGTTCAGTTGAGGAGTTATTGAAGGTAAACACTGCAGTCTCTCACTGTAAGACAGTTTTGGAACTGTTGGATGGCAGTGGTGTCCAATGTGGTGTCACTTGGCCTCCTACACATGAGGCCCCTGCAGTGGTTGCTCAGAACCAGGAGATCTTCCTGCAGGGGCAACCTGCTCCACATTATTAAGACACATTGTGCATTAAAAACATGACAACTCGTTGTCATGTAACGCCAACCTCCTCACAGGGTTGGGGTGGTCCTGAATGGCTGTTCTGCCCAAAGTCTTAAGAACTTTTAAGAAGTCTTAACTTTTTCAATTGCCTGGAGATTCCTGCTTAGCTTCTAGTAATGAAACCTGCCTTTAAGTCTACCATCCTGTAGACCCGCTCTGCAACTTAGACATCATAGTGTGCACATCCGGGAAAAAGGACAAGTCCCAGAGCACCGGCAGGGATGCAGGCCTCAAGCAACGATCTTCCAGCTTGCTCAGTGGATGCTGTTATGTTGAGCTTGGCTACAGCATGTCACCATCTCCAGCATCTTAAACAGGAACTTGCTGCAAAGCCATGTCCACGGTCTCATCTGGCATGGCCTCCACCCCTCCCCCTCCTTAGAGGAAGAGAGATGGAGAACAGGGTAAGAAGCCACCAAAGGGCATGCTTTCAAGCCCTGTGAGAACTTGCTGGATTCAGGAGGTGAGGAAGGAGAAAGGGATACGCCTGTCTCCAATCTCATCCATTTGAGAACCCCATGAGATCAATCGCTGCTTCATGGGGCAAAAACTTTTTATCAAGGAGTGCTCTCTGGGTGTGGAGCATCCACATAGGTACAGTGTGAGCATTGCGGGCAATCGGCTCCCTCAAGAGTGAAATGAACATGTTTCACTCCCAAACAAGTAATGCACAGACTGTATGTATCCCCCCTCTCAGGATAAAGTGGGGACAGGGGGGAAAGCACAGTATGAAAGATTGCTAAGTCATGATTTTCAAATATTTCACTCACCAAGAGACAGACACACACAGAGCACTTCCTGAATAAACAGAAGCTAGTGCCGTCTCCACTCCATGCTACATGTGCTTTAATGCTGGTAATGCCCCTTCTGTTGGATAGATTACACACATAGTTCACAGTGTGGTCATGCAGAGGCGTTGCCAAAGTGGATAAGGTCGTCTGCCAAATGGCATAAATGTATTCTCTATCTTTTTTTTAAACACCACATGCATGAAGACACAGCACACACACACACACACACACACACACACACACACACACACACACACACACACACACACACACACATATCTATATATATATTTAAGCCAACTTAATTGGCTTTTGAGAAATACAACCATATATGATTATGCATACTGGTTCTGTGAGTTTTATTCATTCATTCATTCATTCATCTTCTACCACTTTATCCGATCTCCCCTTGTGTCGCGGGGAACCTGTGCCTCTCTCAGGCACTTTGAGGCATCTAGGAAGGATACACCCTGTATGGAATTCCAACCCATCACAGAACACCTACACTCACACACTCACTCACATTCACACACTAGGGACAATTTTCCAAGGTTCCAATCAACCTACTGTGCATGTTTTTGGACTGGGGAAACTGGAGAAAAACCTCCTGACGCAAGGGGAGGTTTTTGCAAACTCCACACACATGGTAGAGGTGGGAATCGAACCCACAACCCTGGAGGTGTGAGGCAAACGTTCTAACCACTAAGCCCCCTTCTGTGAGTTTAAATTGAATGAAATTGCGTTAAGGGAATTTTCCATTTTATTCTTAACGAGCCAACGAAATCATGGTCACCAAGAGGGTGGTACAATATCACATTGGAGGACTATAGAGACTTTGCCCTTTGGTTAATTAGTTCTAAATTTACTGTGGGAGGGCTGAGGAAGGTGTACAAGCCCCTGAAAATGGTCACCACACCAGAGCCTCCAGTCATTAGGGCGATTCATCTGTAGTCTTCAGGCCAAGCTCCCCCACCCCCCAATCCTGATGCTGAGCCATCCCAATCCCACAAGCCAAGCCAGCTCAAAATAAGTTCAATCTAAGGTGTCAGGTCCTCCTGCAGAACCACACAAGTCATGTCTGCCATAGCCCACTGCTATTTATGGGGCACTAGTTGTTATCTGACGGTTTGTTGTTTACTCTTTGCCAGCCAGTGTAACACATTTCATGTATTTGTGTGTTTCATGCCACACATTTGCAAAGTTCCACATTTCTATGAACTATTGCCTTCAACATATTTTTAACCTAGGGCTGTTTCTATGTTTATGATTGTTTGCTTGACCTTGGCCTGTTTGTGGATTACCCTTTTTTGCCTACGCCTCGGGTATTACTGTGTGTCATTCTTGACCCTGCCTGCCTGAAGACTATTAAATAATGCCTGCAAATGGATCCTTTAACTCCATCTACACAGCCGTTCTCACACCATTGTCCACGACCGAATATCAATGGTTCAAGTTACAGCTTGGATCAGATTAGAAGCATGCATTAGAGCTTTCACTCATAGTTGGAAACTATCAAATAGTTTTTGACTAGGAACATATTGCCCTTTGTGTAAAGTAATGACCACGCGATTAGCCACGCGGCTGCAATTTAATCAGTCTTTCAGTAGGAGGGAGATCTACTCATCTCCAGGAACAGAAAGTGTTATCCTCAATCAGAGATTCAAGAGACAGGCCATCTTGGTGAGTACTTCTGGATTCAATACCCGACAAAATGAATGAAATCGAATATAATCCGAAATAACACTTCCTCAAACTCTGTCCGTTTCCAGATGAACATAAATACCTCCCTTCATATTTAATGTAGCTCATGAAGCATTGAAGAAGGAATTCCTTCTGGAGCGTACATCAGGCAAATAAAAATGGGCAATAATCCATAAGCACAACAAACAAACAAACAACAAAATCCAGAATAAAAATAATAACAGCCATATATATATATATATATAGATATATATATATCTATATATATATATATATATATATATATATATATATATATATATATATATATATATATATATATATATGTATATATATACACAAACAAACTGGGTGTTACTGGAAATATGGGCTAAATGAAAGTCTCTTATATAATGTGTGTATAGGAAATGTGTGTGCATGATGTGTGTGCATGATGAGTATTATAGCTATGTTTGTAGAAGTGTTTTGGGAAATGAAGTTTGTCATTTTTCCTTAAAAGCGAAGTGATTAACATTTAGTAAAAATGAGACTTTTACCGTTGTCGATGGCCCACATATTGCCAAATCCACTTCCAGTCTGTATCCAGCGAAACTGAGTGCTCTCTGTGAGGGCAGCATTGGGAAGAGCAACAGAAATCCGTGTCCACCTACCCACATATATATGCATGAATATACATGAATATATCAAAATGATAAAAGTTATATAAAAAATTATGAATGTGTTAAGTAACTCCTAACTTTTTAAATATATATATATTAATACGATTAAATCAACAAATGAATGAGATGCATAGAAGCAGCATGTTTAAGTCATGATGTAAGTTTATACAGTGCTTGATTTGGTGAGGACATGATTGGTCGGTTCCATATTTTTCAGTTCAAGAACTAAAGACCGACAAATCCCAGGGGATATCGGCACATTCCTAAATATATCCATACAACAGTAATTATGTATAGTGATGCAACATTTTCAAAGTTTGGTCATTAGAATTATTAGAACATAAGAATATAATTATTCATTCATTCATTCATTCATCTCTATTTCTACCGCTATATCCGATCTTCCCTTGGGTCACGGGGGGGAGTCTGTGCCTATCTCAGGCGTCTATTTGGGCATTAAGGCAGGATACACCCTGGATGGAATGCCAACCCATCGCAGGGCACACACACACACACACACACACACACACACACATTCATACACTAGGGACAATTTTCCAAGGTGCCAATCAACCTACCGTGCATGTTTTTGGACCGGGAGGAAACCGGAGAACCCGGAGAAAAACTCACTGAGGCACGGGGAGAACATGCAAACTCCACACACACATGGCCGAGACAAAAAATCTAACTCGGACCATGGCGGTGAGAGGCGAACATGCTAACCACTAAGCCACCGTGCCCTCAGGTGCCCTCTATCTATCTATAAATCTATCTATCGATCGATCGATCTGTCTGTCTGTCTGTCTGTCTTGCCTGTGTAAACCTTCCACTTTATATATCTTGATATAATATATATATATATATATATATATATATATATATATATATATATATATATATATATATATATATATATATATAAAATATAATATCCTGCCTTTTCCCCGTTTATACCTTCTCCGCATACTGTCTGTGCGGGTACGGTAGGTTTATGTTTTAACTAGTCTATTTTCATATTTATTTATTTTTTATATCCAGAAAAACAGTGCTCCTTCTCCACCTACTAACTTATATGTACATGAATAAACAATTCAAATGCTAATTTAAAAAATTACATATAGATTTTCTATTTTATCTATAGTTTATTATTAGTTTGGTCAGAATAAATGTTCGTCAACCACAAAATGAAAGAAATATTATAACAAAGCTATAATGCAAAAGATCTGGCACGTGCATACACACCCACTGTAGTTGTTAGATGAGTAGATGGTGCTGTGCGGAAGGTGAAGCCCAGAACATAACTCAGGTAGGCACTCCATATGCAAAAGGGACCAGGATCGACCGTGATTGGTCGAGAACTCCAAATTGATGCTGTTTTTAACATATAAATGTAGGCAAAAAAAAAGACCAATTTAAACAATTTTAACATTTTACCTATTTAGAAAAATTAAGCAATTACACAAACTATATAATACCTAACGTCTTTCATGCATCGGTGTGTTTTGTTTGTATTTTTCTATTCATGTATTAGACTTTTTATTAAGATATCATATAACAGCCTCTGATGCTTTCATCATGCAAGCATTGTGCCTAGTGTTTTAGAGGGTAGGGTACCTGTTAGTGGGCTGATAGGAGCCGCATCCAAGATTAATAGAAAACTGGGCCATATGTGTGAAAACATCAGGCATCACTGGCAGAAGATGCATGTAATCCAAAGCCCAGACATGGCGATTGGCTCCAGCATGAAACCTCTGTTCCAGACAGAACTGCGTTGCAGGAGTCTGGAGCTCGGTAGGCAAAGCGACAGACACCACAGTAGGGCTCTGGCAGAGAAAGAGAAGCAGAGAAGTAGGTATAACTAAATAACGTTTAGGCAAGGAGAATAGCATCAGTAGAGATGTTTTTAAAATCATTTATTTCCATACTGACAATCATATCATGACAGACATATAAAACTGACCAAATATTCACATCCGAGTATAAACACAAAACATTATGTTTAAGCCAGGATTTCCAGGGTAGAAATAAGTCCTTGCCAATTTACATATAACTATAAATATTAACATACACCATAAAGTATTTCATTAGTTTTATTATTAAAGCAGAAACAATAAGCACAAGCAAAAAAAGATTAAAAAAAAATACACATTTGCTATTTCTTTCTCTTGCACAATGCCATTGAGCAATATGCTCAACATTTCCAATGTAACCAAACCTAAGCAGGAAGTAAAAGTGAATTTCATTGGTGCATTTTGGTGCAAGCCACATCTGGAAAAATCCACTGCTGATGTTTTTTAGTGGACATCATCCCTTCCCCCTTAATGCTGATGGTGGAACACACATAGTGATCCGAATAAGCACAGATAACTAGATTTCCATTCGAGCGAATAAACAAACGAGAGAAATGAGGCAGAATTAAAGTTAAAGGTAAACAATAGTTTTCATGCATAGCTTCATTACGCTGCATATATGGAGCTGATGTCCTTTTATTTACTGGCAGCATGTTTTGATAATTGAGTTCCACACATTCCTGTTCGTTTGAGCAATAAATTGACTACATAATAGAGATATCTTCATTTGTAAACTGGTTGTAAAAATGTGATTTTAACTAATTATGCAAATTATCAAAAATACATTGATAAGGCAAGGAGACTAGTGTCTCAGATTATATACAAGGTCGTACTATTTAAGGTTTTGAAGATATCACTCCAAAATAAGGAGGTGGTGTAGCCCAGTGGTTAAGGTGTTGCCCTCTGGACCGGAAGATCACGGGTTCAAACCCCACCACCACCAAGCTGCCACTAGTGGGTCCTTGAGCAAGGCCCTTAACCCTCAATTGCTCAATTGTAAGTCGCTCTGGATAAGGGCATCTGCTAAATGCTGTAAATCTAAATGTATGTAAATAATGTATATTCCTTTATGAATGAGAGTAGGGAGCATGTTGTGTAGAGTCTGGAGAGATGGAGGTACGCGCTCTATAGAAGGAGAATAAAAGTCAGTAGTAGTAAGATAAGAGTACATGTGTATGAATGAGAGGGAGGTGAATAGCAAAATGTAAATAATAATAATAATAATAAGCATAACGGCAAATGATGATATTTGGGGGGATAAATGTTAATGAATCCATAGTTGTACATGATATTTAATGAACAACTTAATTGTTAACTTTTGGAATTTTTGTTGTTCCAAAAATGAAAATGTTTGGAACAACAAATTAAAGTTGACTCTGTACTAATTGAATGGACTTAAAAGTTATAAAACATTTTTTTAAATTCATTCATTATTTATTTATTTATTTATCTTTAATGAACTACTTCACCAAACCCAGCAACATCACATACACATTACATATATACAGGGTTATAAATAGGTTGTAGAGAAAATAAGACTCAAAATAGCGTTGATGGGCCAAAAGTCAGGGAAGGTGATGGCTGAGTTGGAAACATGGGGTCCTGAGGCACAGAAAGGTCCAGACTTGGCCTGAGCACCCGGGGTTCTGGAGCTTCCTGTTCCACTGCTGGGGATGGATCGGTCATTATGGCTTAAATATGGTCTGAGAATTCTTCTGGCACTTTACAAAGTCGGCCAATGAGTGCCATCACTCAAAAGATGCTGGACCAAGCTGACAGGCAAGTCTTAGGGGAGGAGACCAGAGTGATGCAAGTTTGTTTTCCCTGTGGGGCTTATTCGAGCTAATCCACATTTGCATTTGTCAAAATGCATTTTCATTATGCACTGTTGACAAGTAACTGAAGGTTGAAGGGCTTCAGAGGGCAGAACTTATCAAGCTGTAAGCTGAGCTCCATACTTAATATTAGAAGCAGTTGAAAGTACCGTTCTGTGATTTTTTGGAAATGGCTAGGTTGAAGGAGCACCCTTGGGCCAGGTGTGCTCTATGCCCAAAGGAAAGTCAACTATGGCAGTGGTCAGTTCAAGCCATTTGAAGTGCAAGTCATAAACCATTACCATATAGTATTGGCTGTAGGAACCCATGAATCACCCTCCAAGTGTCCAACTGCAGGTGCTGGACAGGGGTTGGAGGGGTGGAAGTGACAGGCCGAGCTGTCTTTTTCTATTGCTACTAGCCCCTAGCATATATCTGTTAAGACAGAGAGCAGGGCTCAAACCCAGGGTGCTGTGGTGCATGTCTAGCAGTCTACCCAAAGGGAGGTGGTGGAACGCAGATGCAGAGACACAATCGGAATGTACATGTCTTTAATTAAAAAAAAAAGACAGAGGAACCCAAAAACTCGAACAATGGAAAAACAAATGTTTTTGCTATAATACAGGTTCTTCCAATGACTCAGGAATGAGAAAGCAGATCAAGAAATAATGGCAAATCAATAATAACTGTCACGGTTCTCTCTCTCTCTCTCTCTCTCTCTCTCTCTCTCTCTCTCCTCGCTCCACCCTGCTCTTTCCACACACACACACACACACAAACACTAATCAACCTCAGCTGTTCGCAATTCTCCTTCTCCCTTCATATAGCCCGGCTCTCCCTTCATTCCCCGTCCGGGCTCGTGACTTTCACGTAGTGTCGTGGACCCGTTACATATATATTGTTATATGCCTAACCTTTGTTCTGTTCCTGTTTCCAGTCTGTTTCCCGTTTCCGTCTGTTTCCCTGGACTTCCAAGTCTGCTCCAGCTCTCCGGTACTCCCGGTACCACGGCGCGCAGCGCGCAAGGCTCCCTAGCCTGTCTGGCCGCTCTTTTGAGCGGCGTCTCTTTTGTTGTTTGATTTTTGAAATAAATCCTTCGTTTTTGAATTCCCGAATCCCCGTGTGTCTGTGCAGCGCACCACGACCGTTACAATAACCACAAATAAAAGGTGGGACTGAAAGGGAAAGAAATGTTCGGGAGGAAAACGAACAGACACCGGCGGCACGGAGGCTAGGGACAGAGAGCTTGGGAGCGAGAACACAGGGAGCGAGAACACAGGGAGCGAGAACACACTGAGCTAGAACACAGGGAGCGAGAACACACTGAGCTAGAACACAGGGAGAACACNCGAGAACACAGGGAGCGAGAACACAGGGACCTTGAGAGCCAGAAGGCAGGGAGCTCGGGAGCGAGAACACAGGAAGCTCGGGAGCGAGAACACAGAACTAGAGAGGCAGGAAAAACACAAAAAATAAAAAGAAGTAAAAAGCAAAGAAACCAAAAACAGGACACAATACCCGAAAACTCAATTAGCTATAAAATAGGGCTAACAGCATAAGGAATACAACAAAAGGAAAATATAAGGAACTAATAGGGAAGACAACGCAAAAACAAAGGTAATGAACATAAAGGAGGACTAAAACTCAATGGAAACCAAAACACCCAAAAATAAATAAATAAAACAATAGTCCAACAAATGAGAAAGAAAAGAGGGGAACTTATAACAACATAACAACAGAAAGAAATGAGAAGCAGGTATGATAAATTACTGTAGAGGGTAGGGGAAAGGGAATAGGGTATAGGGAGCAAAGGGACCAGTGGTGACCGCTAATGGACCACGCAGTCTTGAGTCCAGATTCTGACATATACCTGCCCACCACATCCGATCTGCATTGTTGTTTGAGCTTCAATATGCCGAGGTGGCCTTCATGCACCATTTCTAGCACAAATGCATGAAGGAACTCTGGGACCACAGTGCAAATCACTCAAACTATCCCAACATTATTCCAGAACAACAGCTTGTCCTTGATCCAGTGATATGCAACGATATCCCTCATTATTTGTGATGACCGCTCACCCTGGATGTAGCTGTGAGAGGGGTAGGTGCATTTGAATAAAACCAGTTTCCACATGGTTAATGCCCACTGTTGTGTCATCAGTGGGGAGGGAGAAAATAAGGACAGAAAATAATTTACAATGTTGTCTCAGCCTGAGGTAAACTGCAGGTATAATAGTTTCAAAAGGGGCACTGCACTGACTGAATACTGGTTAAGAAACCATTAAGAACCCATCACTTCGGGGACATGAAGGCGGTAGTGAATAGTAAAGCTGTGGGAGTGCCAAAATGATCTGGGGATCCGACAGCCAATCTTTTGTACCTAGCAGACATGGATAATCCAAGATCACTGGTTCCCAGTACCCTGTACTGGACATTTTAATCGTACCCTGAAAAAATATGCTGGAAATGTTTGTGGATGAACCTGGTACATATTGAAATAAATTATTTCCTTTTCTTTTGTTTTCATACACATAAGTTCCCCCAATGGTATATGTCTGAGAAGTTTGAGGCCCCCTGGACCTGCTCAAGGAGGGATATTAAAGGAACCAGCCCAGTGTATAGGATGGCATGGGATGGCATTGAGTCAATTTGCTGAGGAAGAGGAACCGTTGAATCAAGTAACGATGGAACCAGTCTGGCCATCAGAGGAAGATTGAGGTCAACAAAAAATGGTCAACAACAGCTATCAGAGGTACATCAGACTTCTCTAATGCTATTCCAAGAAAGACCTGTTAAACTAAAGTTATCAGCCATAAAATAACTGAACTATCCTACTACAATCTGGCAGAAACCTTCAAATTCATTACATGATCACAATTGTCTTATGTAAAGTCTCTATTCAAACCCTGCTATAAGCTATACACTGCTTTTGCTACCCCTCTGGGTCTGCACCAGAACAACGTAATGCTGTTTGGATCGCATGGAGCTCCAATAGCCTCTATCATCCGACTGAGTCAGGAGAAAGATGAATACAGCCGTGTACAGAGACATCTTTGATGAAAACCTGCTTTGGAGTGCTTCCAGAGTGCTTTGGACCTCAGACTGGAGCAACAGTTAATCATCCAACAGGTTCAATGTCTGTAAATAATTATGTACATGTGATTTTTATTCATTTTTTTTTTATTCCACTGACCGTTTTCAAACAAACATTGTCACAATGGGGTACTGTTCGTAGAATTCAATTAATAAATAATAAATAAGATTTGTTTTTGAATAAGGATCTAACAAACATACATGCTTACATACAAATCATATGTTGTTATCAGGGCTGGTGTAGGCTCTATGATGGAAATAGGTGGTGTGGCTGTATGCTTTATGAATGGCTTGAGTGAGCAAAGGGAGATAATGCACTTTTTCATTATATAGATATTTCATTCATAGTAACCTATGGTATAGCAGCAAGGCTCTCTGGATGTCAAAGTATGTTTCTGTAAAAGAACTTGCTTTCTTATAAGTGGGCTATACTCAATCTCTCTTTTTCTCTCTCTCTCTCTCTCTCTCTCTCTCTCTCACACACACACACACACACACACACACACATATATATATAAAACTGTTCAATGTTTTCACCAGTGGTAGCTGTATAATACAGGGCAGAATAAGGCACCATATGTCAGCCCCTTACAGTAAAAGTAGACATGCATTATAAAATGTGTAATTTTACATTATGCACAAGGTTTTCAGACATTCTCAAGCATAGTTTTAGGAACATAAAAAAAAAAAGCTTACCCTGTAGGCTGAAAAAGGAAGTCTGTCCAACAGAAAATATCTTCTGCCTTTTAACCGGCCAAAAAGAATAACATCGTTGTCATGCGACTCCCCGGGATCACAGCCTCCAGCACCTTCACATATGTGCACATACATATAGGTATTCCATGTAGAACTGCATTGCAATCTGCGAATTTTTCTATTTGTAACGATAATGCCATAGAAATTCATACCCATTGTAAAGTAGAAACGTAAGTTGCCATACAATTTTGTGTCCAGGTAAGGGGTGCAGACTTTTCTGTTTCCATTCCCAAGGAATACTAGTGCAGAACCTGACTTAATTTCTCCGCATTGAGTGCCATACACTGCTCCCTCAATGGTCCAGCTAAAGTGGAAAATGTAGCTTAGTTAGAATATAACATGTGTGTGAGGGGGTATTTTTGTAATTTGATAAAAAAAAAAAACATTTAAAAGTCTATAAAAATAAGCATTAATTAATTTTTATCAGTGGGTTTTATGTGGCTAGTCCTCTAAGATGTTTAGAGCAACCTAGCTGCAAATTACAACACAAAAAATACCTACAAAACCGATTCTATTTTACATACAAAAGGTAATGATATTAAATAGGGAAGGATTTGAATTTCTTGAATTCATAAAAATACATTTAAAAACACATCTCCGTATACACATATATAAAGTATAAGCTTTGTAATCTGTGATAAACACAATGTAAATATGTCTGCTAAATATACAAAACAACAAAGCAAAGCTGACAAGAAATAAATTAAGCAAAGCACAAAACCTGCAACACAATTGGTCACAATTGAATGAATATTGATAGATACAACATACAAAAGGAGGCATAGTGGTAGCTCATTGGTTAGAAGATTAAGGTTACAGTTAAGGTTGGGGTTAGATTGCACTACTGAGAATATTTAAGCAAGACCATTCATTCATTCATTCATCTTTATGGCGGGGGGGGCGGGGGGGGGATGTGTGGCTGAGGCCAAACCTACACCATAGCATGCATGCTAGTGGAGCCTGGTGAGAGACAGACAACTACAGGAGACAGGTCTCCTGAGTCACAAACAGATCGGGAACCTTTCCACAATTTGCTCCACCACATCTGGGCCTCAAGACTCGAAAGGGCGTACTGGAGGATCTGCCATGCCACTTTGTAGAAGTGTAGAAATGGTTGATATAAGAGACCTTTGACATGTTGTCTATGCACACCAGCATGTGGTGGTCTCTCAGGTCTGGGAGAAAGTGCTTTTTCGAGCTCGAAACATCGCCAACATCTCCAGGCAATATATACACCATAAGAGATGGGGTCGTTTCTATTAACCTTGAGTGGAGTGTCCACTCATGACTCCCCTAGCCCTTGAGATAATCCATCTGACACTAGCATCACATAATGACAAGGATTTCCCAGCATGAGGCCTTGAGAAAGGAAGGCAGAACAACAACATCTCAATTCTGGACCACCAAGCGCTCAGCCTGAGACAACCACGATTAGTATACTGACAATTGTCAGGTGGACTCTCTGGCAGGCAAAGGGACCACCTTAATGGCCACCTTGCTCAAGAAAGCCTGCACTTCCTGGCTTGACCTGCTGCCCATTAGACCTTATTCACAAAGCAGAGGTGGTACGAATCAGTAGGGGAGAAATAAGGTAGCCTTGAGGGATGACAGCACACAGAGAAAGATAGCCAGCTAGCGTCTCTACAACTTGGGGGCTCGTCCCATTACTGCACTCTTTAATTACCCCCGCATTAGCATAAAGATTCATGTTTAGGGGACAAAAGGTCCAAATCAGTGTGCAGATCCAGGAAAAAATGGAGGCAATGATCTGGAATGCTGGAACAACTAATCTACATTCTCGGAAGAAGACCAAAGAAGCTCCTCAGCCTCCTTGAGGGGAAGAAACCACCAATCAACATGGTTGCACTAGATCCCGCAGGTGAGGAAGGACAAAGTGGTATGCCCATCTCCATTCCCTTCATCAGGATCATTTGCATTTGCACTATCCTTTGGAAGAAAAGAGGGAGTGCTAGCACATGTGCTTGCTGACAGTCTGCTTCAGACTACAAAGAATGGGTGTGTATAGTGTCCCATGATGAAGAACAGGCAAGAAGGGACACGTGGTCTGAAAGCCTAGTAGGAGCCTACTAGGAGCATGCAAAAGAAAACAATTGACAAACATTACATTTCACTGAGAGCACTGACTTGAAGCTAATGCTGGCTCGATCATAGGTGCTTTTCTGCATCCTAGATGAGATTTCACACATGGTTCAGAGCATGGCACTCAGAGTTGTATCCCCGCTGAACACAGCTTGAGTTCCTGAATGGGAAAAACACTCCCCCAAGGGTGCCTGGAAGGAGTCATTACTCTCTGTGACATCTCCATTGTCCTAGGTGCACCAACCTTAGGACTTTTTCATGGACAGACTGATTGTCTTCAGGTCCAACCTCTTACTGAGGTTTTGGGAGTGACAAGCCGCTCCATAGTTCCTATGCGGGGGGGTGCACTAGCAGACACAGCTACTTTCTGTTTCTGGGATTCACTGCACTTCCCAAGAGCTGGGTGGCTGAAATCCCAACCCCTAAAACACAGTGGGGGAGAAATTAAAGGGCGTGTATATTAAAGATGTTTTCTGTGATCTCTGTGTCTTGGTATCTTGATGGGGGAAGTGTTGACCAGGAGGGGTTTCATCATTTGGGTTCAAGCTGTACATGTGTTTCAGTATATTATTCCATCATTGTATTCGCTGCACATACTCCCACAGTGTCAGCGCCGATGTGAGATTATACTTTATTCTGGTACGGCAGGAAAGCACTGTCCCCGGGGTTACATGCACCCCCCCCCTGGCATCAAAACCGTGCCCCCCCCCCCCCTCCCCACTATATAAAGGATGAGAAAACCTACATAGAGGATGTTAATCATTTTTTAAGCTGGTACTATGGGAACATCAGGAGAGAAATATAGTGGAAAGTGTAGAAATGTCATTCTATTTATCTATTTATTTATTTACTCTTTCATATTGAAGGATTATTTTTTAATTCTTAATTTTGTATTTAAAGGGAACGGTGGCATTGGGGTTAGCATGTTCGCCTCACACCCAGGATCGGGGATTTGATTCCCGCCTCAGCCATGTGTGTGTGGAGTTTGCATGTTCTCTCCGCGCCTCAGGGGGGTTTTCTCTGGGTTCTCCGGTTTTCTCCCTGGTCCAAAAACATACATGGTAGGTTGATTGGTTGATAGTGTATGAATGTGTGTGTGTGTGTGTGCCCTGTGATGGGTTGGCACCCCAAACAGTGTGTATCCTGCCTTAATGCCCCAAGACACCTGAGATGAAAGATCGGATAAAGCGGTAGAAGATGAATGAATTTTTTACTTCATTTTATGTCACTGACAAGTCATTAAAATAATTCCAGTATGTATATAATCTGTAAAATTGTCATTATACTGCTAAACGTTTTCCATAATTTCCAACCCTGTGTCTTGTGATATGAATGATGTGAATAATGGCAACACTCACCCCTTAGATGGGCTCTCAAAGTCCTCTTCCCAGTAGTGGTGTTCTTTTTCTTGGTGGAGATCAATGTCCCGGGTGGAGGCATAGCTATGCACCACTCCCTCTCTACCATGGAAATACATGGAACTTCCATCTGACTGGCAGGCATGCTAGTGATTAGAAAAACAGTGTGCAGAATATTTTAAAAGATCTACTTTTACTTCCAAAAGATGCTCCTGGACTATGAATTTTCCTCATTTTGGCATAGTTGTTAAATGAAATTAGTTAACAAACAATTTTCGAGAGATGTATAAAGTAGAGCTAACCAGAAACATTTTTTTAGGATCCACTGCTCAATATTCACACAGCCGTTTTTAATGTGTGTGTTTTTAATGTAACCTTTATAGTCGCTCCAGGGAAAAAGATCCAGTTGGCAGTATCAGGAGGATCAAGGTTATCCTCTAATATGGTGGGTTTATGGTCCATGTTGACCAGCAGGATGTTATCCAGTCCCCAGCAAGACTCATAACCATTAAACCCAAATGCAGCCTCCTGGAACCACCTCAGCTGCACAGACTCTCCCTTGCAGCTTGGTGGCAGTGTAAGTAGATGTACCACTGTGCTGGCGTTTGCTCTAGAAAGCAAAAGAGCCAGAAAGGACATTAATTTAACTGGGCAATTAACATTAAGTTGAATGGATGTCTTAGTCTGAATAAGTCTGAGGGTTAAATTTGGAAAGTAAACATTACCACACACACACACACACACACACAATACATTTCAGATGTATGCAAAACAACACATCGCATACACTGTACTAAATAAGAGATGATAAAGTGACTGTTCAAATGGATAAATGGACTGTGCAGAGAGCATAAATGAGAAACCTGATCTTCTCCAAGGTGGTCCAGTCACTTGAATTGTTCAGCCTATAGGACACAATTATGCTGGGATCTGAATAACTAAAATGGCAGGATCCAGAGCCTAAAGAGAAACAGATCCACCCATAAAATTATATATATATATATATATATATATATATGTGTGTGTGTGTGTGTGTGTGTGTGTGTGTGTGTGTGTGTGTGTGTGTGTGTGTGCAAACACAGCATAAATGCATTTTTTAGCGAGAGAATGTAGCGGCACCAAGGTAAGATGAATGCTATGGCTATTTTTTTCCTTCCATTATTTAAATCTCCATGGCTATGATCCATTAGTATTCTGAGAACTCTGTGTTCCCTACTCATTCTGGCCATGAAAGATTTATATCCTCAACACTGTCATGCTACAGAAATCAATGACTGAAATTCAGTTGCACTGTGAAATGTGGTTCATGAGGGAAATTCTGTGGAAGGTAGGCTGTGACATTTAATATCCAACTTTTAAGAAAGATAAATGGGTAGTTAACTATATATATATATATATATATATATATATATATATATATATATATATATATACTATATATCTATATATATATATATATATATATATATATATATATATATATATATATATATACTATATATATATATATATATATATATATATATATAGATATCTATATATATATACTATATATATATATATATATATATATATATATATATATATATATATGTGTGTGTGTGTGTGTGTGTGTGTGTGTGTGTGTGTATGTAATTATGGCTGGAGCTGGAGTTTGAAAGTGAACCCTTAAAAATATGAATATTGTATTTTGAGATCACATAATACATTCTCAAGATTTTAAACAAAATGAATGGATCATATATGCATAAAGTTCATTACATGTGAGTTGTTATAGAATGTATTACTTACCCAGTGCAAACTGTAATACTGAAGCGGTAGTTGTATTAAGAGCCACTGTAATCTAAATCAACAATAGAGCATTATATCAAAATCTCTTTTTGTTCCCCATTAAAAATACATTTGTAGTATGCACTATTCAATGCTGTCCAAACAATATTTCTATCTATGCATTTCTAATTCGTGCATAGCTATTAATATGTACTGCTTAAAATGTGTTTCGTACATATAACATCATATTTAATCATATATTTTATGCTTATTCTCATTTTATAAATAAACAAATATATATTCTATAAAAAAAAAGAAATTAGAGGATTGGACGTAAGAATTCAAAATATACACCAGGTTCTCAGACTCTGACAAACTACAAAGAAAACACAAAGACACAGTAAGGAGCTGAGAATAAAGCTTTCTCCAAAGGATTCTCTGGAGGATATTTCTGTACTGGAAGGATCACTGGTGCTAGAAGTTCCGGGAAATAGATACCGGTGGAATTCTATAAGTTCTTCCGCAAGGAACGTATAGAAATTCCGCTCGAGTCTCTTGATGAAAGCTGCAGAGAAATATATCCACCCTGAGCAGGCTGAGAGACGTGTCACATTTATCCCCAAGAAAGATTTCGGGAACGTTAAAAACGGCTGTCCGCTGTCACTGATCAGTGTCATTGAATAACGCCAAAAGGGCTGGCCAATCGGCTCAGAGATGTAATTCAAGTTGATCTAACATACTGTGTGCCAAATAGATTTATCAGTGGCAATTTTTGGGGGGGAGGTCGGGGGCGGGGGGGGATTTTGGATGTCTCCACATAATTGTCAGTTGGCCTTGGAGTGATTTCTCTGTATCAATAAAAAAAAAGCTTTTGACAGGGTTGAGCATCTGTAAATTGGGAAAACTCTTCAGGCTTTTGGTCTCAACTTCAGCCTTAGAGCAAACAAAATATAAAGAAAAAAACATTTAAGATGTCATTTTTATTCTATTTTGTTTTTATTCCGTATCTTTTTTACTTACATTTATTTATAATGTCCGCACGTTTAAGCATTTCACTGCATGTCGTACTGTGTATGTATGTGTATGTGACAAAATACAATTTGAAAAGTATTGTTGTAAGTGTACACACCTTCCTTTTACGGTAATACCACAGCCAGGGCTGTTCATTTTCACACTTATTTCGTATTTGTACAGAAGCAATAAAATTATATCTTATATTTAAAATGTAATTAGGATAATATTCTCCTTTAAAATGAAATCTACATACATTGAAGGTGCTGAAATAAGAAACTGGTCCCATGAAACTGGTAACCAACACTATTAGATGGACTGATCCGATTCCGTAATGATTGGTCTTTCATGATTGGTCTCTAATGAATGGTCTCTAATGATTGGTCTCTAATGATCCTCAATGATTGGTCTAATATGGTGGGGTGATATGAGTTGTATGATGAAAACTACTTAGACTATACAGACTATAAACTGCATAGGATGAAGTCTATAACTAAGTCTATGCTTGTTTTTGTGAACATGCATTATTTTTAATGTTTTCATTAACAACAGTTTTAAACATTTCTTTTAATATAAAGTTTTCCATACTATCTATACTTTGAGCATGGATCCCACGGCCCTGCCTGCCTCACTGTTCTGGCTTCTAGTGTGAGAAAGACTAACCAAGAGACTAAGACTAATTAAAGAGAGACTTTAAATAAGAGAAGAGGCCGAGGATGCTAGTCAATGCAACATACAGGTCGATATTAACAAATGGATCAGTGGGTGAATCAGACATCACGAGGAATATCAAAACACTGCATAAATCCTGTAATCCTGCATCTGTATTGTAGCCGTATTTTTAGTCAGGTTGTTGTTATTATATGTATTTATTGTTTGTTGGCTTGTTTCCCTTCAATAAAAGGCACTCCGACGTCCTTTCTGCTGCTATAATTTTTATGAATACTGTCTTGTAGAAACATTTTAAAACATTTCAAAGCATTTAGAAGTAGAAAAAATGTACTTTAGTTAAAAAAAAAAAAACCCTGAGTGGTGCCCACTGATTAAATATTGATAAAATACTGCACACTGAGGAGGGAAAAACCTGGATGTTTGTGATGAATTATGACGTTGTTTCATGGAAAATAGATTCCGGGATCGAAATCAAATTTAGCTGCTTTATTTTAAAGGTTTATTTTTGACCGTTGAGACATGGGGGGTGTACTCATAGGTGTATCGCCACGCAAAGGATAAATATAAATGAATCTTTCATTTATATGCTCCACATTTTCAAAAGTGCACAAAAAGTGGGAAGACACAGTGCCAGGAGTGGGCCAATTTTACAAACAGTGCAAGTCTACATTATTTATAATGTTAAGAACTCTTTCTGTTTTCTTGCATGTCACAATGATTGTTAGTCCTATTGAAAGTTGGTCTTGACTAAAATATCTAAAGGTTTAATATCTGTAATATTTGTGCTTCTATTGCATTTAACAAGAACTTTGATTAGCCAAACTAATTGTGAAATGGTTCTGTCAGCTAATCTCTGACAATTGAGATTGTCCCTACATGTGGCCTTGGGTTGATTATATGTTTCCAAAAAAACAAAAAAACACATGAATAATAAATAAAACAAACAACCAAATACAAATGGCATGATTAAAACAACATATAGCAAAAAATAAAGCAAAGTATGCAGGCGGCATGCAATATATTGTGGCAAAGTGAATATGGGGGATTTTGATATCACATTTTATTTGACAAGGTTTCTTCTTAGCGGTCTGGTCCCTGTGTGCACCTCTCTGTCCGAGAGTCTTGTCCTGTAGCCAGGAATTGGCTTTATTTAGATGAGGGATTCTGAGTAGGTTTTGGACGCAGGCCTTAGCATCACCTCATGACTTTTGCAGATTGTGGAAGGAGGCCTTGGCTTTGCCCTGTGCCTTGAGCGAGTTGTGGATGTTGTGATGCCATTGCCTCATGACGTGGTCAGCTTGTGGGCAGAGACCTCCCCTGGTGTAGATCATCTTGGACATGCCTTACACTCAGGGAAGTCTTGGGAGCCTGCTACATGCCTTAATATACCCTGCATGGGCACCTGACATGGATGCCTAGGATTTGGATTTGGCTTGATGGGCCTTTCCATTAGCCTTGGATTTGGGTGTGGCTTGAGAGAGGCATCCTCATGGGCCCCCTGACATGAGTGTGGCATGGGGGCCCACACCATCAGCCTCAGGCAGGGAGGCAGCATGCACTATGGTGTGGGAGGCTATCCCATCAGAGCACTGTGTGTGGGCTGGAATGTGATATGAAGTGTGGATTGGAAGGTCGTTCTCTCTGACTTTTGATCAAGTTTGGTTTGAAACATGGGACATGCCTTTGCTCTCTTCTTCTCATAAAACAACAGGGAATAAGTAACAGGCTCATTAATCAAGGAGGTCAACAGGTTGGATAAAAAAAGACACCTCTATTAGGAGGGAGTAGCTCAGTGGCTGCAGATCGGTTTGAGCCCCAGTACGGCCAAGCAGCCACCCTTGGGTCTTTGAGCAAGACCCTTAACCCTCTGTGCTCCAGGTGAGCCGTATCATGGCTGACCCTGTGCTCTGACCCCAGCTACCAAGCAACAAGCTGGAATATGCGAAGAAAGAATTTCACTGTGCTGTAATGTATATGTGACAAATAAAGGCTATTCTATTCTTCTTCTATTCTTCATGACGAGTCAGTCAAATGAAAAGAATCAACATTAGACACTGATCTTCATCTGGCTTGAGCTCCAGAAACTCCCACAACAGTGGGAGAGAGACTCGTTGTCCCTCCAACCCTGGCTGTCAGGGGTGTTGCTGTTCAATGCACTGCAGACTAAATTCTCCTCGGATGCGACCTCCCTTTCTGATTGAGGCCTCTACCCATGACCCTTGTAAGCTTAACAACTATTCTTCTCTGCTCAACCCATCTATCCGGCCTACTTCATCCTCCCTCAGGGCACAAGACATCCTTCTATGAGAGAAAAATCGAGGAAATCTGCCTGACATTCACATCTGACATCCAGGAATCCCATCCTACGTTGGCAAATTTCTCAACCGATGCTAAAGAAGAAATGTTGCAAGTCATCCAATCTTGCGGTCCTAACACCTGCCCGCCGTCAACCACACTCCAGATAATCTCACATGACCTCCTGCCATTCATCTCCACACTCATCACTGGGTCTTTAACATCTGGCCATGTGCCATATTCCTTCAAGCAAGCCAATCTTAAAGAAGCCTACACTGGACCCACCGGACATCAACAATTACAGACAGGTATCACTTGTCTTATTCATTCATTCATTCATTCATTCATCTTCTACCACTTTATACGATCTCCCCTCAGGTCGCGGGGAGCCTGTGCCTATCTCAGGCGTCTTCCATCTCACACACACTCACATTTACACACACATTCATACACTAGGGACAATTTTCCCAAGGTGTCAATCAACCTACCATGTTGTTTGGACCGGGGGGAAACCGGAGAACCCGGAGAAAAAAACCCTGAAGCACGGGGAGAACATGCAAACTCCACACACACACACACACACACACACATTGGGGAGGCAGGAATCAAACCCCGTCACTGGCAGTGTGAGGCAAACATGCTAACCTCTAATCCACCGTGCCCCGCATCTTGGTTTATATTATTTAAAAAAAGAATAAGTGTGTCTGTGTCTTAAATTTGTTATCAATCAATCCAGCGTTCATTTATTCATGGATACTCAAAGCACTTTTTTTTGTGTACATAGATCTGGAGCTCTGGGCATCTGCTAAATGATGTAAATGTAAATGATAAGCCGTACCACTGAGTTTTGAATACACAAACATTAACCAAATAATCCTTATCTGGCTTGGCACCAGAAATTCTTCAGATTTGTCACCATGAGAAAAAGCCACCTAGATGAAAAATGCTATTGTTCGTAGCTGTGATGCTGAAAGCATCGGCGTGTGCATGCCAAAAAACATACAACAGCAAGACGGAATGCACATTTTTCATAAACAAGCGAATAAACCAAATTCATGAGCCCACAATAATTTAAACGGATATACAGGGAGGGGTTGGGTGATTAGCAAACAACAAAGTGAGGGAAAAACCCTGAGCATGAGCCAAGAAAATGAAAGCGAGATACAAAATCCACAAATGTGAAAACCGTGCACGTGAATGTAAAATAAACAGCTCAGTAATTGATATGAAAGATTAGTTACCTCACCAAATGAACACAAATGGGTACACAAAGTAATCAAGCATGGAAATGTGGCACACCTGTAAACGAATGGCATAAACATTAGGACAAATGCCAAGGCAAGGTGGTGATATAACCTGACCAAAAATAAACACGTGAAACATGAGCAAAACATCCCACGGGGAAGAAAAAAATAAAGACAAAGTGTGCAGTCAGCACGTGCTTCTTTGTCACAATTGAAAATCTGGGCATCACTGAGACGGAGGCATTAAGCTCACAGTTGACCAAAAATAATCAAGCATGGAAATGTGTAAAAAAATTGTTTCATCAAACCTTTCACACCTATATATATATATATGTAAACGAACCCTTTGGCATAAACATTAGACAAAAGACAAATGCCAAGGCAAGGTGGTGATATAACCTGACAAGGGACAAAAATAAACACGTGAAACATGAGCAAAACATCCCACGGGGAAGAAAAAAATAAAGACAAAGTGTGCAGTCAGCACTGTTTTGTTTGGTGATATGGTGTGCTTCTTTGTCACAATTGAAAATCTGGGATAATCCATAACAAAAGAGCCACTGAGACGGAGGCATAACAAAAGAGCCTAAGCACCATCCTCACAGTTATGGAACAGCTTTTCAATTAGTGGTCATTGCTCAGACACACTCTGTATTTTCACAGAGAAAAAATGAAGCATTAGTCCCTACTGTAAAAAGGCTCTGTTAATTGTTTCATCAAACTAGAGAGAAATGTACTTTCGTGTGGAGAGCTTGGTCTTCGCAGGTTGACCCAAAACACACAGCTCTTGCAACAGGACAAGAACCAAAACACACAGTGCCAAAAAGGAAGAGACTATTCTAAATCTTTGAGCCCTGAATGAGCATGGAAGGAGCTGAACACATGCAGTCTAGAAAAGGCACCCTTAAACCGGACACAACTGGAGCTCATGATTGCTCATGGGCCAAAATGGGCCAAAATACCTGCTGAGAGGTGCAGATATAGTTACAGGAAGCGTTTATTGCAGTGATTGCCTCAAAAGGTTGCGCAACAAAATATTAAAGTTAGGGGTACCATCATTTTTGTCCATGCCTGTTTCATGAGTTTATTTTTTTACATAATTCTGTTGAAGCATGGTTGAAAAAACAATGTCTGACTTTCATTGGTTAACATTATAGAATTTTTATTTTTAGGCACCCTTTACTTTTGTCAGATTAAAGTTATTTCTGTGACCATTGTGACTTTTTCTTTCATTGACCAAAGGGTACCAACAATTTTGTCCACGTCTGTATATATATACTAGTTACTGTATGTAGTTACATGTAATGTAACTCCATTATGTAATTTAATTACAAAATAAATGTTACAGTAATTTGTTACAGTTACTTATCAAAAATGGTAACGATTACAAATACGGTTCTCAAATAGTGGGGCGTGGCTCGATGCCGGTGGGGGGGTGGGGGGCGGGGTTACGCGTGTGCCCCCTGGCAATACGGCTTTTCTGCCGTACTAGAATAAACCCCTAATTGCACATCCACTACAATAGGTGGCAGTGGCACTCTCAGTCACGGAGTATGTGCAAGGGCTTAGCATAGCGTAGCAAGCAATTTTTTCTAAGGGTTTGACATTTTTTTCCCTTAGGATGTCAACATCAAAGCGCCACCTAGTGGACGAATGAAAGTAATCAAAAAAGTAATCAGCTTCTTTACTTTTATAAAGTAATTTAAAAGTTAAAGTACACTTTCAATAGGATACTTTGTAATCCGTAATATATTACATTTCCAAAGTAACCTTCCCAACACTGTTTATATGCTTTATATTTTGTGTCGTGATATTTGTATGCCATAAAGTGACAATTAAGTAACTATAAACCTAAATCATATCCCCCCTCTCTCCCTATATGTCTTATTATGGATGGAAATGTTAGCAATGGGAAACCGCTGGCCGCAGCTGAAGATTTCCATATGACGGACTATAGAGATCTGAATTTACTGTTTTACATTCAAGGGCCTTCATTGAATATTTAATCACCTTCGCAATGATAGAACTATAATAAATGGCTCTGGCTCGTTTTAAGGTTTCTTACTCATACAATCTCAGGAAGACATTTATTCACCAAATGAACACCAATGGGTACACAAAGTAATCAGGCATGGAAATGTGGCACACCTGTAAACTAATGGCATAAACATTAGGATAAATGCCAAGGCAAGGTGGTGATATAACCTGACTAAATGCAAAAAAAAAAATACACATGAAACATGAGCAAGTGTGCAGTCAGCACATGCTTCTCTGTCACAATTGAAAATCTGGGCATCACTGAGACTCAGCATGGTTTCCACATTAGAAATAAATGTACGAAGTTACAATGCTAAATTTTACACTTGCAATACTTCTTTGTGACAACGGCAAGCGTGAAAGGAACCATACGAATGAATTTGAAATGATTGTATTCGAATGTTAATATGATATTAATATTACATACGGTTTTGTGCATCTGGTTAGCTAGTAAAGGTCAATTACCAGTTCTCTTTGCCCAAAAGGTTCACAGAAAGTGACTGCTTTACCATATAAGACCACACCACACTGCTCCCCCACTTCACAGTTACTACAGTTTGACCTGAGGAGACAAGACAGAGTTACTATCGTTTTGATAAAGAAACGTGTCATAATATATCATATACCCACCAAATGTTGTCATCTAATTCTCCTTGCAGATTAGAGTCAAAATCATCACGGAGAATTGCATGACCTCTGTGTATTTCGGCTGCGCGGCATGACATAGAGCATAGTAAGTAAAGAGTTGAATAAACAGTAAAATAGAAAATATCACTTTTATTTTTAGAATAAACAGTTACGTACTAGCTTACCTAAACTAGGCTGCAGAGGTGGTTCGGTGGGAGCTAGAAATGTATAAATCGTATATAAATGTGTAAATCTCCAGACGGAATAACACTGAATCATTCAACACATCACATCAACACCCACACACACACACACAACACACACACACACACACACACATCATATATATATATATATATATATATATATATATATATATATATATATATATATATATATATATAGCATTTTTCACAACTGATTGATCCACAAACATCTGACATTTAATTCAGGTGATGAGAAAATAAAGCAACAGACAAATCTGAACAGTTTAAGGGGTTCACAAACTTTCAAGCAGCACTGTATATATCCAAAATGTTAATGGAAATTCCGCCTAAAGCTTTATTGATTTCAGCCTACCAGCGGTATATAATCACACACATACAATCTTTATAGACAATCGGAATTTTTTCCCATAGAAAAAGAATGGGGCCGATTTTTCATGCCTCACAGTTGTCATGCACATATGACAAATCCACGGAATTTTGGGAAATCCGTGACATTCCAGCCACATAGAGAATGAATGGAGAAATTTGACGCTCCAACATGCACATTTGACATATCCACTCGTCGGTGAGATGGAGTAGGTCGAGAACATATGACTGCTGCCTGGCATCACGTCACTACAAACGTGAAAAATCTGCTAAGCGGCGAAACTCAGACACGGGGTGATGTGATATGTTTAAACGCTCGGGACATCAACGGGAGTCAGACGCTGGATTGTTTGATGTTACATGAGTCACTGGCCCCGCCCCCTTCCGAAAAAAACAGGCGTTTTGGGTGTCTTAACACTCGTCTCTCTCTAAACGAGCTACTATTTCAAAGTCTAAGCTAAATATTAAATGGACCAGGCCATAGTTTGCATTGCCAAGCATCACACATTTTCTTCAGGAAATGTCCCATGTCTAGTTTGAATTATAAACTTTGTACACATTTTTTGCAGCGCAACATCTGCCACAATTTCTCCACATTTGCATTTGCCCAGCATATCTGTTATGGTTGCCAGCTGATTAAAAAGAGAGTGATGCTGGCAATTTCGATATGATCTTTTGGCAGTTTCCCCATTACCAGAGATCTGTGGAAAAGGTCCAATTCCCTGCCAGATGACACTGTAACAGAACAATTACCACTGAAGAATTTCCGACATGATCCAAAAATGTCAATTTTAGCCGTATAATAGTTGCATGAATTTGAACTGGGAGAAACACAAATTGATGTCAAAACATGGCACATATTTCTTTTCTTTTTTTCCCTCCCGGTTATTTTTTATTGAAAAATCCACATTTACAAATACAAAAATGCAGTATTTTTTCCTTTTTCACAAAACGGGAAAAAGAAATCCCTCCCACCCTTCAACCCAAAACATAAACACACACGTCGACAAACAAAAGCACACAAACCCTCACACCCCACATCTTCCTGCCAGAGAAAAAAGAGAGAAATAACAGGCTGCCACTCGCAGGAAAAATGTGTCAGTAGAACCCCTCGGTGTATTTTTTTTTTTTCATTTTTTTCAACTTAAGAAAAAACATCAAGTCTTTAATCCACTGAGAGACGGAGGGGCATTTTTCAATGTAGAAGTATACAACGTCTAGCCAACAAAGATGAGGCGGCTAGCCTGTTTTGATTTTGAATTCTGTTCAAAACCTTAAACTGACTAAAGCAGGCACAGGAAGGGTACAAGACCGTATCCCATCTTTGGCTTTGTCTCTTTATTCATCGCCAAACTGCAGCCATAACTCATCTTCCTAAGCACTCTTGGTTTGATTCATTTTGCAAGTATTGAGAGATTAATTGATGATGTATATCCTTGAAATCAAACTAAGCTGGTGTGGATTAAATGTGATTAATTCCCTTGGGTGCCCCGGGGTGGGGTGTATAGAAGGAAAATTGGGAATGCATTTGGATACAAAAGCTGTGGACTTGGAGATACCGAAAACATTGCGCTGCAGGCAGATCTTCATACAGATTATAAAGTTGTTTGATGCCTTTTTCGGGGCATTAAATGAGAACGCTGGATCTAGAAGTGATGGGGGGGGAAGTAGTGATTTTTATGCATATTTCCTAAGCATTCAGACTCATAAAGAGCAAAATAATATGATTTAAATATTGTGTTGATTTGTATGGGATCAGTAATGATAACACATTCATTCATTCATTCATTTTCTACCGCTTTATCCGATCTTCCCTCGGGTCACGGGGAGCCTGCACCTATCTCAGGCGTCTATGGGTATTAAGGCAGGATACACCCTGGATGGAATGCCAACCCATCGCAGGGCACACACACACACATTCACACACACACACACATTCACACACACATTCACACACTAGGGACAATTTTCCAAGGTGCCAATCGACCTACCGTGCATGTTTTTGGACCGGGAGGAAACCGGAGAACCCGGAGAAAAACCCCCTGAGGCACGGGGAGAACATGCAAACTCCACACACACATGACCGAGACGGTGTGAACCCGGATCCTGGCGGTGTGAGGCGAACGTGCTAACCACTATGCCACCGTGCCCCTTAATGATAACACATATGGAGCATATTTCTGTACTTCGGTCCATTCAGCTTTCCCTCAGCATGGCCAGTTGCTGCCACCATCGCTTTGAGGAGGTTAAGAGCACTACCCGAATTCTTCCAGATATAGAATCGGGGCCAAATCTTGGTTTCAACAGCCCAGAGAATCTTGTTGCGCAAACTCCAGTGGGGCTTCCATGGGTCATGAAGAGCTACAGTGATGGTGTTTCCATTGCCCTTCAAAATGCGCAAATTTAAATAGCGAATTAAATGAAATTGCGGAAAAAGTTTTTACGCTCGCATGAGGTGTTTTTTTTAGACGATGCGAAAAAGGAATAATTTGCAAAACTGTAATGGAAAAGTTTTTTTTCCCGCATTTCCAAGTCACATGATCTACCTTGCCTTGCCTTGGGCGTGATCCTGCAGGTGCTACAAGAGGCCCTATTGCACTGCACAGCTCAAAAAAAGTGGACACGTTGATCCGGAAATTCTGAATCCACAGGTCTCTCAGGATTCGGTTGGGAGCCGAGGTAGATTGAATAATTAAAGAGTGGCGTGGTGATGTTTCTTGGTTCCGGTATCTTAGCAGTGTTTCTAAGATGAAACGGGGCCGTGCTAGTAAGATTGAACGACCTTACAGTGATATAATGTAATCACTAACAATCAATTAGATTAGACCTGGCCTAGAGGCCGCCATATGTAGCGCAGCTAGCTTTAGAACACTTTTTTGTTTAAAGTGATATTTATGTGGGATTTGATTACAACAGTATCATTAACATATACGTGTGTATTAATTTGTAAATAGGTTTTATTTAGGTAAAACAGCAAATCTGGAGGGATCATGTTTATAGAGCAGGGGTGGGCAAACTTTTTGGCTCAGGGACCACATCAGCTTTTCAAATTGGACAGATGGGCCGGAAACTTTTTACTTTCAGAAGAACAATTCGGTACTGATATTCAGCTGGTGTGGCTCGCGGGCCGAAGTTTGCCCATGTCTGTTATAGAGCGCCACTTAAATGCGTTGATAGTGGTAGGGTGGGCTATGATATCTCAGAGATCCCGCATGTCTGTATTATGATCCGAGTCCTATATATGCACCCTGATCATACTACAGTGTCCATAACTATTAATTAACAATTAGGATAACTAATAATACACATTATTATACACAACAGGGGCTACACCCTGTTGCCCCACAAATGTTGAAGGAATACAGTTTTTGCACTCATGTGCCCATCAGTAAAAAGTTGATAAATGAAACAATGATGTAAATATAATTCCCGGGCATTTGTTTTATAAAAAAATGGATTCCTATTTTGAGTCATTTTAATATTTCTTTCTCATACCATGTCAGGGAGGTTGTTTTGTCCCTTTCCACTGTAGACACTGTCTGTCAACATCTCCAAGGCTCTCAGCACTCAATTCTGGTTTCTGGGTTGACGGTCATCTTGCCGTTTTTCCAGCTTCACTTTTATATTTTGTATCATTTTAAAGGTTTCAGTGCAGTTGAAATTATGATCTCAGTCTTTTAATTAAAGATCTCAGGAATTATGTTCTAATGATGTCAGAGTTGTTCCAGGTAAGATAACAGGTTTTTAGACCACCTTATTATTTTACTCTATTGCCAGGTATGATGACTGTGCAATGAGGGAGGTGGTGGCTTAGTAGTTAAGGCATTGGCCTCTGGACCAGAAGATTGCAGGTTCAAACCCCACAAACACCAGCTACCACTAGTGGGCCCTTGAGCAAGGCCCTTAACCCTCAATTGCTCAGTTGTAAGTCGCTCTGGATAAGGGCGTCTGCCAAATAATGTAAATGTAAATGTTTAAAATTATTGTAAACTGCATCGGAAAAATACTTGTTGTAATGTTGCTCCTTTTGTGAAACCTTTTCATACTTCTGTTCTTTTGTTTTAACTTTTTCATGTGAAAATATGGTTATTGCCTGGCAAATGAATGTAAGATTCTTAGATTAACTTTGAGTGATGATCTACAAAGTGATGTACCAGTCTGGTGTTATCTCAAATCTATGACCCGGATAGTACATACAGAAGGTTCAAAGAATGGACAGATTTCTGGATATTGCTCAGTCATAACAAAATGGGGTAAATCAACTATTCATTATGCATACGCAAACATTGAGTGCGATACCTAAAGAATATTAGTGTATGGTCTTATGACTAAGATTCAGACTGGGTTGTTGACCATGCACAAGGCTCTAAGCGACTCCAAGTCCATAATGAATGAACAGAATGCTCAGAATAATATATCTGTTACAGCAGTGCAAGAAAGAATAACACGCAATCTTCCATCACTGTACATGCAATATATAAACTCTCAGGTTAATGAAAGTGAACAAATGTGTTTTTTTTTTCTTTATTCTAATACTTCTGCAAGGGGGGAAAAAACAAACCACTGGTACGAATGTACAAACTTACTACCTTAGTAATTACTAAAATAAAAGCATACCCACCTTCAAGCTCACACAGCTGCCTAGCCAGAGTATCTTTAAAAATGATCTGTCCCTGATGCATAGCTGTAACCCTGAGAAAGTAATAGAGGGCGGGAGAGAGAGAGAGAGAGAGAGAGAGAGAGAGAGAGAGAGAGAGAGAGAGAGACAATGACAATCATTATTTAAAGAAATCTGTGAAGTATAAGTACTCTAGTGACTTTAACAATCTGTCATTTTAACAGTTTGCTCTTCATTATTGTGTATAAAGTTTTGTTGGCTTGTTCTAACAAATATAAGAAACGCATACTGTTCTGTAAGTTTTACTACTGAAAGAAGGAAATAATATGTATAATCTGTGGTAAACTGGTGTCAGAGGCTTTTGTCGCTTTCAATGATCTGGTTGTTAATGCCTTGTGCTTGTGTATGTCGAATGAAACACATTGCAAACTCAACTCCTTAGAATATTACAGCTATTTTAAGTAAAAAAGAACACGATGTTATCACATTTCACTTAAACACACTTCAAATCAAATTTAGTGTAAGAATGAACTAAAAACCCAGTATGCTTTTAAATAGCAATCACTAATACAGTATGTAGAGTATGAAATATATATAGTCAGCCATTCGCCATCACTGGTGGTAATTTACCATCACAGCAGTAACTGGGTAGATCTAATAGAAAAGATCCTAGCATTAGAGAAGCACATCCAGAGTCTGTAGAGGATTAGCAAGTGTGAGATCAGTACATCCCATATTGGTAATCTCCCAACTACAGTGTTAGAGCTCTTATAGCAGGGCGTAAGTTGGGTGACAACTTAGCAGAATGTTTGCAAAGCCAAACAATTGCTTGGGCTTGTCCATTGGAGCGCCATTTCTCTCCCCTTGATGTTTGCTCTTTTGTGAAGCACCCACCGAGAAACCAGAAAAGAGCTCTGGTTATAGGACTCCATTCTGATTCACGACAAATTGGCAAGGGGTGAAGGGGCACTAGCAGCACAGGATAGGTGTATGCAGCACGCCATGGCACCGGAGATAGCAAATCTTCTTGGGTTGTTGAACTGTTGGCTGTCTAAAAACCACTACAAAAACTATGTAGACTTCATAGACAACTGGAGTAATTTTGAAGGCAAAGCTGGCCAGTTACTCACCCAGCAAACTTGTTAAAATAAAATGTAATTAATATCTTAAATATCTTAAAATATTATATAATATCTTATCTAAAATGTAAAATAAATAAAAAATTTAATATCTTAAATACAACAGCTGCAATGGTACAAAACAAAATATAACTGTTATGAACAGAAAAATCTAAGTAATTAGATTTTTTCAATAAAATCCTAATTGGTAATTGTTTAATTTATAATTAGCACCTTTGAGACAAAAGAAAAATAAGAGATTTCAATTTACAGAGAAATTGTATCCATCCCATTAGGGATGACTCTGCTGTGATATCTTGTAGCATAGTTCTCTAGTTCTCCAGGGACTATCCAGAGCCAAGGCCAGAGAGCAGACAAACACACTAATCTGACCATCTGAGTCTGATAATCTGAGTCATCACAAATTAATCCAAAATGTAGGAATTCCTGGAAACGTTGTTTAATCTAATTACATTTAAAATATAAATGAAGTGTCTGAAAGAATAGTCAGCACCTTCATTCATTAATTCATCTTCTACTGCTTATTTATCTCAGCGTCTATGGGCATTAAGGCAGGATACACCCTGGATGGAATGCCAACCCATCGCAGGACACACACACACTCACATTCATACACTAGGGACAATTTTCCAAGGTGCCAATCAACCTACCGTGCATGTTTTTGTACAGGGGAGGAAACCGGAGAACCCGGAGAAAAACACCCTGTGCCAGCATCTCTGATTTAAAAATAGAACTGTTGAGTTATAAATCTCTTATGTCAAAGATACTGATTATTAATGGAATTATTACCAATTAGGATAAATTGGTAAATTATTATTAAGAATTATGTTAACAAGTGGGGGCACGGTGGCGTAGTGGTTAGCACGTTCGCCTCACACCGCCAGGTTCGATTCCCGTCTCGGTCATGTGTGTGTGGAGTTTGCATGTTCTCCCCGTGCCAGGGTTGCCAAAGCAGGGGGTTTTTTTTTCTCCGGGTTCTCTGGTTTCCTCCCGGTCCATAAACATGCACGGTAGGTTGATTGGCACCTTGGAAAATTGTCCCGTGTGTATGAATGTGTGTGTGAATGTGTGTGTGTGTGTGTGTGTGTCCTGCAATGGGTTGGCATTCCATCCAGGGTGTATCCTGCCTTAATGCCCATAGACGCCTGAGATAGGCACAGGCTCCCCGTGACCCGAGAGATAGGATAAAAGCGGTAGAAAATGAATGAATGAATGAATGAATGTTAACAAGTTTGTTAGGTCAGAGGGCTAACTGTTATTTTAACATTTAATGTTTCCAAATAATAATAATTAAAAAAAAAAGTACTAAATGGTGGGTCATGCTATTGCATTCTTTTTGATTACTAGACAGCTTGATTTAGTTTAATATTACTAATATGGGTGCTATTATTTAGTTATTCATTACAAAGTGTAAAACTCAGTAGTGAAATAAATGAAATGGAAAGAAATATGACAGGTTTCTTCGTGTTCAACTTGTATTTTCTTGTCGAAAAGCACCCGTCCTCTTTTCTGCGTTTTATCAGTAACAGATTATCTTTTCTTTTTTGCATTAAAAGTGTGCGCTTTTTAAATGAATTCAAACCCACGTGGATCTGCTTGTTTCAGATAACCAATAGGAAAACTGTTTACTTGATGCCCTCCTGTCATTCGCTGTGACGTCAAGAGAATCCAACCCATAATATTTGCAAGTCTTTCAAATGACTGAGACAGAACTAGAATTTTTCGCAAAACTTTATTAAGTATTTTCCATAAATGGTTATTATTTAGTGTTCCTTTGTAATGGCATGCGGGAGAAATCCGAGTTTTTCTACTCCTCTGGGTAAAGTAGACCAACAATCCACAGGAGCGCACAACAGAGCTGGAAGCCATTTGCTCAGGTCAGCAACAGACTCAGCAAAGTCTCCAATCACTCAAAAGGAAAGTGCAGATGACAAAAAAGGTCACAGGAAGAACTGCAAAATAAACACAAACAGGCAAATAAACGCATAGTCTTATATGAAACCATTGCGATAAGTTGACCATTGTTTAATCATGCTTAAAATGTTAGAGCTCGTTTTATTTTCCTCTCATGTGTATTGTTACACTTGTTTGTTTGGCCATCTTAAAACGGTCAGAAAAAGGATTTATGAGCACCTTTCCTATCTAACATGCATGTAAATCCCTTTTATTTGCATTATTATTTGCAGTATTTTGCAAAACATGGGAAGTTTTGCAGTTGCTCGACTCCAGGTGTAAGGTCCTCCAGACAGATGTATAACATCTGGAAATTGGCAACAATTGATTTAATGTCTGAAGGGAAACGTGGCATTAGTGATGGGAGGCCAGTGTGGGTTGTTAATCCATACCTCCACAGAAGCCCAAAACTGTCATCTTTGTGCCTGGAGCTACAGAAATGATCAATTATTAAACTATTATTTTATGTTTCTATGTTGTTCCTAGCGGGGCATGGTGGCTTAGTGGTTAGCACGTTTGTCTCACACCGCCAGGGTCCAGGTTCGATTCCCGAACATACTAGGGACAATAATCCAAGGTGCCAATCAACGTAGGCACGAGGAGAACATGCAAACTCCACACACACATGGCCGAGACGGGAATTTAAACCGGACCCTAGCGGTGTGAGGCGAACCTGCTAACCACTAAGCCGCCGTGCCCCTTGAATGTTGTTCTTATGTTTATTTTGTTTATTTTGTAAGTTTTTAGTATTGTGTCTTTTTTAAAATGTATATAGTGTTCCATATTTTATTCATTCATTCATTTATTCATTCTTCTTCTACCGGATAAAGATCAGATGTACCTATCTCAGGCGTCTATGGGCATGGACAGGACACACCCTGGATTGAATGGCAACCCATCGCAGGGCACACACACACACACACATACACACATTCACACTCACATTCACAATCACATAAACATTCACACACTCCAATTTTTCCAAGGTGCCAATTAACCTACTGTGCATGTTTTTGGAGGTGGGAATCGAACCCTCAACTCTAGAGGTGTGAGGAGAACGTGTTCATTAAATTTTTTTAAATTAAATTTATACTTAAAATTGATATATATTAAACTTTATTCTTTTTTTCTATACTTGATTCTGTTAATGAAAGATATCAGTAGTTCATCACCTGATGGTTTATAAAGTGAACAATATCGAAGATTTAGGTGAGGCCTGGCATGATAGAGCTAGAGGTGTGAAATGCAAATATACAGGATCTGGGGTGTGTAATGACCCTTAGAAGATTAGCTACCATGGTCACTAATGGTCATAGAATAGACGTTTACGTTGGTCACACAAATCCAAATCCATGCGGAACATCATCAGAATGGTTATGAATACCTCATCGATGAAAAATGGCATCATTAAAAACACCAAGAATCTGGAGAAATCGCTGAGCTCCAGGGATGAATATTGAATCCTCAGGTTCTGTAATAGAAATCACATCATGCTTTTAGAAAAACTTCCAGAAATCATCCAATATGCAAATTCAGTTCCACTTTCCATAATGCATAAAAAGAGGCATTTATGGACATTTCAAATAAAATAAAAAAAATGTTAGAAACCATGGATGGTGTGGAAAAGGGACCATGTGGCTTATTATAATAAGATAAGTGTGGAAATTTCAACGTTGAAGCAGCAAAATGTAAAAAAACAAACAATTAAGAGACAAAAATATGCATCGCGGAGTATTAAAATAATAAAGTACTTGCAAACAAGACAAAACAAATGCCATGTGATGTATATTTCACATTTTAAACTGGTGTTATTGCACAGTGTCCTAATTACACACAACTTGAAGTTATTTTATTGTACACTTTAAAGACCGGTACCAGTTATTAGCAGTTGTATTATGGAGACTTGTTCACTGGGCGAAGCTCTTATTGGAAAGTCTAATAGCGGCAGGGAGAAAAAACCTTCTGTATTGCTCCTTCAGACATTTTGAAGTGGAAGGAGCTGCTCAGAGATTAAACATACAGAGGGTGAGAGTCATTCTCCATAGCCACCATTCATTTATATTTACAGCATTTGGCAGACGCCAAAGAACTGCGACTTAGAACTGAGGGTTAAAGGCCTTGCTCAAGGGCCCACTACTGGCAGCTTGGTTGTTGTGGGGTTTGAACCCACTGGGCACTGTACTCGCTGTCATTGTCATGATCAGTCCCAGGATGACAGTCGTCTGAGCTAAACTGGAAGTCTGCAGAAGTAGACAGTGAAAAGGAATGGAGGTCTCCACTTTTGCCGTAAAACCTTATCAAAACTATGGTCAGTTAATCCAGTATCCCAGTAGTTAGACATTGGATGGATGGATGTGTGGGCGTTAAAAGCACTAGAGATATCAAAAAACATGACTCCCATGGTGCTATAATTTTTTTTTTTGGTGTGAATAATACTTTCGGTTTCATGGCCCATAAATCCTGTTTCAGGGCACACACTACCGGGCCAGGGACCATCTTGCCACTTCTCCCGTGCCACCAGATATTTGTGGACAATAAAGACATTTGTGGACAATGATTTGCTGCAAGATTATCTCACTGACTACCCTAGTCCCTGGGATTAACTCTTGCCACCCTGCCAGATTCCCTGCTAGATTCCTTTTCCCAGTTCCCCGTCATTGCTGAGCACACCAGAGGTCAGAGATGAGTTTGCACCCCCTCTCCAATGTCTTTATCAGATGCTAGGTCAGTGCCACTGGTCTGTAATCCCCAAAATCCTTTGGGCATGACCTCGTTGGTATAAGTACCATGCAGAAGGTCTTCCACAGCTGTGGCACCTTCCCCAGTTCCAGGTTCAGACCAAATATGGACAACACTATGCCGCACAACCTGGAGCAGATGTAGTCTGGTTCTGCACCCTTCCTCATCCATTCAGGATCACAGCATAACTCTCCACAACTCTCTACTTTCTCCCTCAGCCACTGCTCGCAATCTTGGGGTAACTATGGGCAATCAATTATCTTTCTATTCTCTTATTGCTAACGTTACTCGCTCTTGTCCGACACCTTCTCTACAACATCAAAAGGATTGGACCATTTCTATCCATACAGGCTGCTCAGGTCCTGGTTCAGACTCTCTTCATCTCAACACTGGACTACTGTAACTCTCTGCTGGCAGGTTCTACCTCAGAAAGCTATTCGTCCGCTGCAAATGATTCAAAATGCAGCAGTGCGACTCGTGTTCAACCTGCCTAAATTCTCTCACACCACCCCACTGCTGCGCTATAAAGCCAAAAATGGATCGGCACCTTCATACGCCAGAAACATCATCACCTCCCATACCTCACCTCGCTGCCTGAGAGCATCTAGCACTGCTTGCCTGCTTCCACCTTCTCTCAGGGTAAAAGGTAAGATCAGCTCAAGGCTCTTCTCTGTTCTTGCACCATGGTGGTAGAATGAACTTCCCCTGGATGTCTGAACAACTGGCTTCATCTGCAGACGACGACTGAAGACCCGTATCTCTTCCAACAACACCTATCCTAGACCATGACTTCGCAGTGCAGGGTACAGCGACTGCACACAGGTAGGAGATGAACCTGGTTGTGATCCAATATTCCCTGGGGAAGGAGGGGAGGTCGCTGAGGAATAATCCTTCTTGAAATTTGCATGAAATAAGCGTTTTATTGTCTATGCTTTGGCTTTGGACATACTGTGTGAATGTAGGCAGAGTGGAGGATGGAGGGGAATGATTAAAGTCTCCAGAGATAACGAGAAGGGCATCAGACTCTGTGTTAACAGAGTCTGTTGAGAACAGAATGCAGAACATTGCATGCCAATGCACCATCCGCAGAGGGGGAATATAAGCAGCTATTACAATAACATGCGAGAATTCCCTGGCTAGATAGTAAGGCCTCATGCTAGTGGATAAATGTCCTTACAACAGATTTACTCTTCAACAGTGATGTGACCCTGTGGTGGGAGGCTCAGTAGTTAAGGCAGAAGATTGAAGGTTCAAATCCCACAACTACCAAGCTGCCATTATTGGGCCCTTGAGCAAAGCCCTTAACCCTCAATTGCTCCATTGTAAGTCGCTCTGTATAAGCCAAATAATGTAAATTTAAACATTTTACACCATCTATTATTCACAAATATCGCCAGCCCTACTCCTTTTTTCTTACCGTTCTGTCCAGTCAGTTAAAATATCTGGAAGTCATCTATATTGAAGTGTATATAAAGTTTATACAGAGCTCAAATTTATATGTAGACACAATAACACATTGTGGGCGCATTTACATTTACAGCCTTTTGCAGAAGCCCGACTAACATTTACAGAATTTGTCAGACGCCCTTATCCAGAGTGACTTACAACTGAGCAATTGAGGGTTAAGGGCCTTGCTCAAGGGCCCACTAGTGGCAGCTTGGTGGTTGTACGGTTTGAACCTGCGATCTTCTTGTCTAGAGTCTAACACCTTAAAATACTCTAAAAAAATACTCAGTATAAACATTTTACATTTCTTCTATCTTTTTGGATAGGATGGATTTGACATTGGCAAATCAATGTATTCCTTACATGCATCTCAACTTTATTAGTGACGCTTGCAAAATTTCGGCACGTAACTCATCCTGCAGTTTTTGTCCGATCGTCGCGAATCATACCTCATATCCTCCGGCACAATGGTGTGAGGGGTGCTATTACTTTTATAAGGAATCGCCCAGCGGAATTCCGAACCCGGGGCCAAAAAGAAATAGAAAATGAATGAGGCCTCACAGCTCGGCCTGAGAGCATCCGACATGCACATATGGCATATCCACTCGTAGGGGGTCCGGAGTGGATCACGATCATATAGCTCCCAAACCCCACACCTGTTCAGAATTTTGGGAAATCCACGACATTCCATGCCCATAGAGAATGAATGGGGAAATTTGACGCTCTCCTGTTCTGCCCGTGTTCGCCCGACATGCACATGACATATCCACCAATAGGTGAGATGGAGTAAGTCACGAACATATGACTGCTGCATGGCATCACGTCGCCGCAAACGTGAAAAATCTGCGAAAAACTGCAAAACAAAGGGTGATGTGACATGTCTAGACGCTCGGCACATCGACGGGAGTTGGACGCTGGATTGTTTGATGTTACATGCGTCACTGCCCCCCCCCCCTCCCCTTCCGAAAAATTAGGTGTTTTGGGTGTCTTAACACTCGTCTCTCCGAACGAGCTAGCATTTCAAAGTCAACGCTAAATATTAAATGGACCAGGCTGTAGTTTTGGCAAGCATCCCACATTTTCTTCAAGAAAAGTCCCATGTCTAGTATTGTAATTGCAGTGGTAACAAAAAAGTCCAAGAAAATCAATTAAACAAAGATAGCTTGACTGATTATTAATAAGAGAGAAAGTAGGTGTCAGAAATATCATGTTAATCGCCTTATCCCCATACATCCCTCTCCTGATTTTGACTCCCACTAAACCATGGGTGACAGTTCCCCACCACCTGCCATGGGCTATGGAGCAATCTGGTCTGTGAGCTGACTCCATCCAGATGGGACAGAAAATCTGCCACCACCATCTGTTTTATAGCCTGTGGGCCTCTTTGAATTGTGGCTGTAATGCATTTCTCTGTAGTATTTTTGGGAAGAAAAAAAAAAAGAACTAGCAAAAGGATTATTAATTCACCTGTTGGAGAATTCAAGCTAACTTGGATTAAACGGTTCCTAAAATTGTGAAATCGGGCAAGGCTGCTTTACCCCCCGATCGGCACATGGGTCAAGCCCTCTTCCTGCTAAACGAATGACTTCTGCCAGAATGTTACCACAGCCTGCAAGTGCACTCATGCTGATCAGATTCTAGCGACTGGGCAATAGATAACTACCTTACTCCAGGACAAAAGCATTACTATAACCAAAATTGAGCCAGGGGGTTAAACCTTTCTATAGACTAGTGCATTCCTAGAGGAACAACATTTATATGGCTGATGTAATTCCATACCTATTTGCCAGTGAATAATGATTCACGCCCATGCAGTACCTAAGAGCACAGTGCATTTATTTCATGTTGCTTTTGATGCTTGTCTTCATTGATATCTTTATGGAATATCCATATTTAATGATCCCTGCCTCTGTTTTACTTATGCTTTTGACTGGGACAATAATATTTGATTTATCTAAAACAAACGCTATTTTGAGAAATTGTGTCCTTTCGCACACAATGCTGATGTTTTAGTCCCACTTCACAAATTCATTCATTCATTCATTCATCTTCTATTGCTTTATCCGATCTTCCCTCGGGTCACGGGGAGTCTGTGCCTATCTCAGGCGTCTATGGGCATTAAGGCAGGATACACCCTGGATGGAATGCCAACCCATTGCAGGGCACACACACACACACACACACATTCATACACTAGGGACAATTTTCCAAGGTGCCAATCAACCTAGCGTGCATGTTTTTGGACCGGGAGGGAAACCGGAGAACCTGGAGAAAAAACCCCTGAGGCACGGGGAGAAAACGCAAACTCCACACACACATGGCCACACACCAACCCTGGTGTTGTGAGGCAAACGTGCTTACCACTAAGCCACCGTGCCCCTTTGATGATAAGTCTTCACAATAACAAAAAAAAACATGGAACTTTATCATAGACTATTTATGTATATGTGAATACATGTGAACACACTGTAGTTTTACCTATGACATGAATGTCAGTGCTTGATGCGCTCCTTTGAGAATTGCATGAATAAAAGCTTGCCTCTCCAGCTCTCCTAATCGCTAGGGTCCATTCTTCATGAATTCAAAGAATTCATATTCATCTGACTGACTGCTATTAAAGAGGGCAATATTTTTAAAAAACATAAAAAATAAAATAAAATAAAAAGTATAACTCAATGCTAGTAAAAAAAATGCAATTAATTCAAGGCCAAAGAAATAACCCTAGAATTGGCAAATATAGATGGAGTACCTGCTTGTCAAGATGCTCTGTTCAGTCAAGAAAGTCCTTCATAAAGACTCCAAAACACCCTAAGACAGGGTTGATGGACTTTGGATTTTGGACCCATACGTACAGATGATTCCCGTTTGGAAAATGTTGAGCACCATTGCAACAGGCTTAATTACAGCAGCATACTTACACCGAAATTCCGTTTGGATGGAGCCTGCACGATAAAACACAAAAGGTTATTCACAATAATAATAATAATAATAATAATAATAATAATAATAATAGAGTTTAACAGTCTTGAAACTTACATTTTTATCTTTAAAATTTTACATTGCTTGTTTTGAAATAAATATTTTGTCAACTACTGCTTATGTTATTATTCCTTTCATTCATCTTCTATATCCGATCTTCCCTCGGGTCACGGGGAGTCTGTGTCTATCTCAGGCGTCTATGGGCATTAAGGCAGGATACACCCTGGATGGAATGCCAACCCATAGCAGGGTATACACACACACACACACACACACACACACACACACATTCACACACTAGGGACAAGTTTTTCCAAGGTGCCAATCAACCTACCGTGCATGTTTTTGGACCGGGTAGGAAACCGGAGAACCCCCAAAAGCCCAACCCGGAGAAAAAAAAACCCCCTGAGGCACGGGGAGAACATGCAAACTCCACACACACAGACGGGAATCGAACCCGGACCCTAGAGGTGTGAGGCGAACGTGCTAACCACTAAGCCACCGTACCCCTTCTTATGTTATTATTGTTATTTAATTTTTTTGCAGAGACAGAAAAGCACCAATGTTTTTTTTTTTGGATACGTTTCTTTGGATAAGGTTCTCAATCATGGGTGATCCTTGCTTTCTGCACATGATGAGTTCTGCATAAACTTATTTGGTGAATGTTTTGATAAAATAGCATATATACATTAAACATTAAAAATACATAGATTAAAAATCTGCAAAGTGTGGGTGCATATGTATTCAGCCCCTGATACCCCTAAATAAACAAAGACTAGGCAATGGTCTCTAGATGTGCAAAGCTGGTAGAGACATATCTAAAAAGACTTGTAGCTGTAATTGCAATGAAAAGTGGTTCAAAAATGTGTGTATATATATATATATATATATATATATAGAGAGATGAGAGAGATGAGATATCTATGAGATGACCGGAGAGATGAGAGAGAGAGAGAGAGAGAGAGAGAGAGAGAGAGAGCAAGAATGACCGTAAACGAGAATGACAATGACACTTACCACAACAATTTTTGAAAGTTGAAGGTGAAAGAAATTCCTGTACACTGAGAAAACACATTGACGGTGAGGCCATTGGTGTTGTGATTGTTGACATGCTTGCTTCTTCCGCTTCGTTGCCCATTATCCTCCAGCAATGAGGGTGCCGAAAAGTGAGCGTTTGACGCGTGATTCATGCCTCTGCTGTGTATCGCCAGACTCACAATTTATACCAATATAAAGTACAGCGTTGTTTCGTGTACTGTACAATCCTACCTAAATATCAGGACTAAGACACATTTTATATCTAGTTGATATATATATATATATAGATATATATATATATATATATATATATATATATATATATATATATATGTTTTTGGTCAAGCCAAGCCTATAAGGTCCAATCTACGTTTTCAGGAAGAATCATCAAAGATAAGAGAAAGCAGTCATACATGTTAGGAAAGCAACAGTGGTTTGTGCAAGAACATTTGTTAATAAAGTGAAGCATTTTAATACACTCTGAAACAGTTTTCATATAAATCAGTAGTATATACAATAAATCAGTATACAATATAGATTCAATATATATTCTATATTCTATATACAATATAGATTCAATATAGATTCAATATAGATTCATTTCAATATAGATATACTATATATATATATATATATATATATATATATATATATATATATATATATATATATATCTATATATGTATATAATATCTATATACAATATAGATTCCGTTTGGGTTTTGTATCAATATTCTTCTGTTATTCTTCTCTTTAATATCCGCATTGTAATGTGTTAACAGGATTAATGTCCACAAGCAAACACTTACAAGAAGTTTATACAGCCTGTGCCGGGCGGTGGTGCAATCCACACAAAGCTGAGACTGGTAGTAGGCAGGGGACTCACGTGAGATGCCACCACACTGCACACAAACTGCTGCTCTGCCACGGGTCCTGTGAAAGAGAAATGACACATAAAAGATGCAAAATGCAGCCATTCCATCGTCAGGTAGGAGACCTGGAATGCTGATATGTATTTTCAAGACAAGTTCCATGTAGTTTATTGAGATCTTGTTCCTAAATAAGATTTATGAAGGTGGGGGGGGGGGGAGGGAGCACGGTGGTTTAACGGTTAGCACATTCGCCTCACACCTCCAGTCCGGTTTCGATTCCCGCCTCCGGCCATGTGTGCGTGTGGAGTTTGCATGTTCTTCCCGTGCCTCAGGAGGTTTTTCTCCCGGTTCTCCGGTTTCCTCCCCGGTTCCCCGGAGTGTATGTGCGATTGTCAATACAGTACTTAATTGTAAACATACTAAATTCAAGGTACTATATGTACATGAGTGTGCTGATGTGCTGGCAAAGAGTATTCTAGTCAGAGAGCATATGTCTTTCTTTTCTTCTCAATATAAATGAGATTGATTTACTACAATAAAAGTCAAAGATATACACAAAGAAAAACAGAAACCAGCATAATCAAAATATCTGCTGTCATACTCGCTAACTCATATATAAGTGTATATTAAAACAAAGATTTAAGAATATGGTTCATGATACGCAGAAAACATGGATATTTAAAAAAAAGGCATAATCAAAAAGTAGAATGATATTTAGATAGCAAGATGGAAGACATTGCGGACAGATGGAGGAAAAATGCCAACACTGTATCAATTCTGCAAGTGTGTGTGTGTGTGTGTGTGTGTGTGTGTGTGTGTGTCTGTTGGAGTGAAAGAGTCTGCTGCTTCACTCTTTTTTTTTCGATTGCCACATAGAACACAAATGTTAAGCCACCTGTTAGCCTCACAAGGCATCGGGGGATTGTAACAGAGCTCAATCTGGGTCTTGAGCAACCGACAAAATCTCCACACATTGGTCTTTCCATCACCATCTCCACATCCATTAGCAATTCTTATTACATTGCATACAGCCAGCACAATTATCATCCTAATATACAGTACATGTGTTGTAGCCAAAATACAAATATAACACATTAAGTGGAAATACATAGACTTAGTTTTTATTTAGAGTACAGGGCAATGCATAGAGGTATTATAAAAAAAAATGTATATATATATATATATATATATATATATATATATATATATATATATATATATATATATATTCATTCATCTTCTACCGCTATATCCGATCTTCCCTCGGGTCACGGGGGAGCCTGTGCCTATCTTAGGCGCCAATGGGCATTAAGGCAGGATACACCGTTGATGATGGAATGCCAACTCATCGCAGGGCACACACACACACACACACACACCAGGGCCAATTTTACAAGGTGCTAATCAATCTACCATGCATGTTTTGTTTTTTTTTTTGGAAAAAAACCAACTGAGGCATGGGGAAAGTTAGCAAACACTAAGCCAACCGTGCTCACACATATATATATATATATATATATATATATATATATATATATATATATATATATATATATATATATATATATATATAATGTTGGGGATTGACTCGTTACATGTGACGATGATGTTGGTGTTGTTCTGTAACGTAGTTTAATTACAAAATGCATTGCAGTTACTGAAAAAAATGTGTAATAAAATGACAGTTAATTATGAAAATGTTAAATGTTAAAGATAACAAATAGGGTTACAGCTGTACAATTTCATATAAAATCATTGCTTTAGACTACTGTAGTGAGGCGATACGGGTGTTTGGGGGGGCTCGTTTGACCCCGGGGGCAATATGCTTTTTTTTTTTTGCCGTACTAGAATAAAGTATAATTGCACATCCACTACAGTGGGTGGCAGTGGCGCTCTCAGCCATGGAGTATGTGCACGTGGGGAGCAGGAGCAGCGACATGACGAAAGAAAAAATACGATGAAGCGTAACAAGCATGTAACGCAACCCCGACCACTCACACACACTCGCTTTATAATGAAATATATATACAAATATTTTTCCTGAGGGTTTGAAAATTTATGTTAACTACAAAGTGCCACCTAGCGGACGAATTAAAGTAATGAAAAAGTAATCAAATGTAATCAGTCTCTTACATAGTAATTGGTATTATATATATATATATATATATATATATATATATACTGTATAACATTAAGTGTTTTGGTACCATAATGTTAACCCTGCTTAAACCCCTCCCATTTTCGGAACCATTTTATTCCATCTTCTCATTGGATAATTCTATAGAAATTAAACTCAGATACATTTGAAAGTAGTCAGCGTGTAGCTGTGTGCACCTTGTGTAGCTGAAATTACGCCTCATACAGCGTAGTGCATACGCTTAGGGGGCACTCACTTTTGTTGCCAGCTATGTTGACAATAATGGCTGTATCCTGATTCATTTTCGTAGGACACTAGATCTATACTGCTATACAAGTTGATTGTTGACTATTCCAAAATATATCCAAATTTCATTTCTATAGAATTTTCCCATGTCAAGATATGATAAAATAGTTGGGCTGAAATATGAGGAGTGTACTCACTTTTGTGAGATCATATAAAAGCAAACCCAAGCTGAATCAAACACTGTATGAACAACTAGGCCTCCTAAAATTAGGCAGATAAAAGGACTTACCAAATCCAAGAGAAGCAGAAGGAGCCATTGGGACTGCATGGACGACGGTTTTTTAGACGACGGTAGCAGTATAAAGCCCGGTGATCAGCAAGCCATCGAAGAACGAACTAGTGGAGATCGTCACTGTAAAGAGATACACATTGTTAGCAAAATAGTGTATCGTTCTTAATTTGTAATAAAGGACATTTTATAACACTGACCATTTGTCAGTGCTCAGTCACACAGTCAGTTATAACCCCCTCAGTTCTTGTTGGGTTCATAGCAAATGCATTGTCTTAACCTTGTCTCTAACACATCTTGGTTATTACATTGTTACAGTGCTGTATTATTATATAGAGCAGAAATACTGAAGTGCGCCATTATCCACTCTTCTCATAGTACCCAATAAAGAATGTTTTCCTCTTTTAGATATTAAGGCACAATTATTAGATGCTATTACCGTGTGTGTCTGTGTGTGTGCATATATATATATATATATATATATATATATATATATATATATATATATATAATATATATATATATATAGGTTCTGGGTAGGGAACAAGAAGTAAGCTCTTTTAATAAATCATGCCATTGAGGTGACCTTCTGCTAATGATAGAGAACCTGGTTCTACAGCCGGTACTACATAGCTCCCAAGAACAATGGGGAGGTGGGGGGGCGAAGGTGCTGAAAACAGAGCTGCTTCAAACAGGTCTGTTTCAGTGCTGCTGAAACAGGTCATGTCTCAAACCAAGTCCCAGCACCGGCTCGTCACAATGGAATTTGCTTGGTGCAGGACTAGAGGAAGTGTTACATAGCTTAAGTGGACCTGTTAGTGACTCAAGAGACCTTGCATGGTACCCTCTGTTTATTCTCTCACTAATCCAACTCCAGGGGCACGGTTGCTTAGTGGTTAGCACATTCGCATCTCACCACCAGGGGGTTCGATTCCTGCTTCCTCCATGTGTGTGGAGTTTGTATGTTCTCTCCGTGCCTCAGGGGGTTTTTCTCCGGGTTCTCCGCCCCTCCTCCCCCTCCCCCCGGTCCAAAAACATGCACGGTCGGTTGATTGGCACCTTGGAAAAAGTGTCGCTAGTGTATAAATGTGTGAATGTGTATGTGTGCCCTGCGATGGGTTGGCATCCCGTACAGGGTGTATCCTGCCTTGATGCTTGATGGGAGAAGATGAATGAAATTGAATGAATAATCCAACTACTTTAGGACTGGATGCCATGGGACAGTCGCGGCCAAGACTTCCCCTTCTGGCATGGCACTGGAGTTCTGGAGAGAGTTTGTCAAGAAAGAGTTTCTCTATTCATAGTAGAGAATAAAACACCCTTATTGGGCGGGCCAACCTGGGCTGGCCAACTCTCGATTCCCCTTAGGCGGGATCTTTGCTCTCAAGCAAGGGGCTCTCCATTCCTCAACCCCGGGGCTGGGGATCTGTGGCTGTTGCCTCTGAGACAGCACAGTTTCTAGCAACTGGTGTATATTATATTATATTATATTATACAATTTTTCCTCAAGTATTAACATCTTCTGGCTGCTACTAGAATTCACGAGAAGTGCCTTCTTGTTTTTGACATGTTTTCAAGACATGGGTTTCAAATAATAACTTGTTTTAATCTTTGTTCAAATCTGTCTTAAATATTTGGATTTACTTTGGGTTATGCTAATTCTAATTCCTACTTTTCGAATCAATTGTCTTTGTAATTTAAAAAAGGCACGAGAAATAAAAAAAGGTAAAGGAAACACGGAGATGAAAGAGAATACGTTTCAAGCATCTGAAATTATTCGTATCCCCTGGGTTTAAAACATCAAACTGCACTTTAGATGAGTCCAACAAATCCAAATAGCACTAAATTCAAACTTGAAATAATAAAGAAAAATGGCAACTATAACCGATTCCCAAAGGACTTGATTGTATGGGATGAATACATCACAAATCTCTCATTTGCAATTTCTAAAGTGAAATCATGTTTCTCAGCAAGTGCATTCTGCCTTGTGGAAGCATAATAATAGATATAGCAACAAACAGCTAAATAAGGGGGTTTTATATTTGACCTAAAGCCCCACATTTTTCACAATTATAGGACAGGGTATGATCATATCCCTAAAGCCAAATCAACCACATGTCTGTTAGATCACAATCCAGTCTGAAAAACATGTTTCAAGTTGGTAGTTATTAAGCCTATAAGTACATTATTATACATACTTATATTATACAATATATACATTATATATTACAGTATTTCTGCCCAGTTATTATATTATCCTTCTTACAAGAAATATCTGAAGATTTTCAGTCTGTCATAGTAAAAAAAAAAAAAAACTGGTGAACTTAAACTGGAGAACTATCCATGTTAATGCAAGTAAAATGTGAAGTTCCACAGGGGTCAGTTCTAGAACCCCTGATTTTGATCATATACATGCTTCCCTGAAATATCATATAGATGTATATATAGATGCTATAGACCTTAACAGAAGCAGAGGAATGAGTATATTGAAGAATTAAACAATTGGATGATGCATAACGTTCTATTATTAAAATCAGTAAAAAAAAAAAAAGAAAACAGTACATATAAGCTCATCTTTTGAAGCTTGGTTATATTTAAAAGTGGGTTATATTTTCAATTTAAGTACATGTTTTTTTCGCAGTAACTGTAACGGATTACTGTTACTTTTATTTTGTAATCAAGTTACAGAACGCCATTACATGTAACTAGTTACTCCCCGACACTGGCCATAATACAAAACCTCTCTATCTTAGAAGCACCGTTAAGCTAAAAAAAATATATCTTTATTTGATCATCTACACTAATTCCTCTCCATCTTCTCATCCTGAGGCTTCCTGAGGTTGTGCCAACTCCAGGACCTTCAAAGAAGAGAAACAACAAGACACCGCAAACATTCAAAAACATCTAGAAATGTACCAGTGCCTTTTGGGTTCTCTTTTTGAGTCTTGGTTGCTTTCAAGCTTTCTTCTTCATTCCATCTAAGGGAGTTTTTCCTTGGCAGTGTCACTTCAGGCTTTCTCATGAATAAACACATCATTCATTCATTCATTCATTCATTCATCTTCTACCGCTATTATATATTCTATCTGATTTTCCCTCGGGTCGCGGGGAGCCTGTGCCTATCTCAGGCATCTTGGGGCATCAAGGAAGGATACACCCTGTATGGAATGCCAACACATTGCAGGGCGCACACACAGACTCGCTCACATTCATACACTAGGGACAATTTTTCCAAGGTGCCAGTCAACCTACCATGCATGTTTTTGGACCGGCAGGAACCAGGAGGAAAAAAATCCCTAAGGCACGGGGAGAACATGCAAATTACACACACACATGGCGGAGGCGGGAATCAAACCCCGACCCTGGAGGTGTGAGGCGAATGTGCTAACCACTAAGCCACCGTTGCCCTCCACACATAATTCATTCATTCATCTTTTACCGCTATATCCGATCTTCCCTCAGGTCACGGGGAGTCTGTGCCTATCACAGGCGTCTATGGGCATTAAGGCAGGATACACCCTGGATGGAATGGCAACCCATCGCAGGGCACACACACGCTCACACTCACATTCATACACTAGGGACAATTTTCCAAGGTGCCAATCAAACTAACGTGCATGTTTTTGGACTGGGGGAGGAAACCGGAGAACCCAGAGAAAAAAACCCTGAGGCACGGGGAGAACACGCAAACTCCACACACACACACACACATGGTATCGTGCTAACCACTAAACCACCGAGCCTCTCCACACATAATTCAATTACTTTAAAAAAAGTTATTTAATTCATTCTTATGGTCTGTATTACATTCTGTAATGCTGCTTTAAGACAATGAATACGTGTCCTGAATAAGCTGAAGGTAATTGAGTGGTCAAGTATGTCTCTAGACCGGAAAACTATTGAGCAGTTTAAGGGGGAAGTGGAGAAACAGCACTGTCTAACATCCAGCATTCTCCCTGATGTTTTTATGAAGGGGTGGAAGAGGATCCCAGCAACAATATTTGTAGCACTGGTGAATTAACTATAACATTGGTGCCCACAATAAAATATTGCCACTTTGGGTTGTTGACAATAATGGCTGTATGTTGGGTTATTTTCCGAGGACAGTAAATCTACTGAAATACCCACTAAATAAAAAATACCTCCTTACACTTATACAACTGGGATCATTAGCGTTATAAATTAGGTAGAAAACAACAAAACCTATTTTGGCTATATATGAATTTGTTTGCTGATTTCGACATACAAAGTAGTTTTCATTAGACAATAAAACCGAATTACATTAGCAATGAGAGCAAGAAGAAGAAAAAAACACTCTACAGTCCATGTGTAATGTGAGTTACGTGCACATTCGCATCTCCTTTCAAAATCTCCCCCTAAAATGCCATTTATCGCAAGTGCATATTCAGAATTCAGACACTGAGTGCACACATTGAACAACTCTGACACTTGCCGCATTGATGAATCCAAAGGCTTTGAATGTACGCGGCATTCTCAACAAATGTGTGTGACTGATTATGCTGTAATTCTCCAATATAATACACCATTATCTACTCAAAAATAATAAAAAGGACATGGTTGCAGTAATGTAGGCTCTTGGACAGGGTGTCTTCAGTAAATCGTTTGTGGGCTTTCTTCTAGGATGACAGCAATGCAGATGACTTGTTAGAATGTGCAGTGTATCGTCTGAGCACTGACAAGCAGACCTTCCACTTCTGCCACCTCTAAAGCGGTGCTAGCAGCACTCATGTGTCTGCTTATTGAAAGCTTCTGCACCTAATGCACAACTTCTTCCATCAACCCTTGTAAGGCTGTAGCGAGTGGAAGCCATATTGGAAAACCTGTATATGAGCCCTTGCACTATACTGTAACTCTGAATGTTCTTTGCCGTGAGGTGTTTGAGAGAATTCTATTCAAAGCACCAAATTTTAACTTCTCTAATACAAGCCGTGTGTGTGTGTGTGTGTGTGTGTGTGTGTGTGTGGTCCTGTCAAGCCGACAAAAACATGAACATGATGAATTGGACATGTGGCTTTGCATGATTAACTAGTGTACAGCTGCTATCACTTTTGGTGTATTGAATTTTCGTTGCCAGATATTTTGAAAAACATGTCTCTATGGATCTGCACTGATAAAGATGCTGTACATTGGTTACACTTATATATTTCCAATATAGTTTTTTTTTACTATAGTATTGTCCATTGAGATGTTATACTAAAGTAAGAAATGTGAAATGTGAGGGGCGGACTCACTCACTTTGAGTGAATGTGTTGTTGTTATTATTATTATTAGTATTATTATTATTATTATTATCATTTATTCATTCATTCATTCATCTTCTACCGCTTTATCCGATCTTCCCTCAGTTCACGGGGATCTCAGGCGTCTATGGGCGTTAAGGCAGGACACACCTTGAATGGAATGCCAGCCCATCGCAGGACACACACACGCACACACATTCATACACTAGGGACAATTTTCCAAGGTGCCAATTAACCTACCGTGCATGTTTTTGGACCGGGGAGAAAACTGGAGAAAAACCCACGGGGAGAACATGCAAACTCCACACACACATGACAGAGGCAAGATTCGAACCCTCAACCCTGGAGATGCGAGGCGAACATGTATGCCGCTCAGTGACAGTGCTGTCCTTGAGAAAACATATCTTTGTTTAATAAATCTTAATCTTAATGTAAAACACACACAGATACAGTACACACTGTGTACCAATGTAAAAATATTTATTTTATTTTTTACTTTAATTTTTAATTTTTATTTTTTATTTAATCCGCTTAATTTGTTCCTATTAATGCTGCAACTAAATTATTATTTTATCAATTTTATCAAAGTGTATTTAATACTATTTACGTTTACATTTAAGGCAGGCGCCCTTATCCAGAGCGACTTACATCTGAGCAATTGAGGGTTAAGGGCCTTGCTCAAGGGCCACTAGTGGCACTTTGGTGGTATATATATAATTTATCTTTATCTGAGATTCTGAAATATTTCCCTAAGTGGACTTTATATATTTTTCAATCTAGTTTCAATCCTATCATTAAAGTAAGGGTCATATTTCTAATTCCTTTTGTAAACCGTCACAAGGTGATGGATGCTGAGGAACAGATGAAGAAAACAAAAATGTGCTAAATAAAGTTCCCGAACGAGAGTTATTCAGCAGCATTGTAGTTCACAGACATCCTCAGAAGTGCTGAGGAAACTGTCTGCTAGATTTGAGAATAATGGCTTACAATGAGTACGAGGTCATCCTGCAAAGTGTTATCTATTGTTATTCCAGGTGAACATCTTAAAGTGACAACGTTTGTTCTGCATTATCAGTTGTGAAACAAACAAAAAAAAAGAAAGCAGACATTCTGACTAGGAGGAGGTATAAAATGCATTCATAGCACGCTTTTCATGTGTATAAGCTGCAAAAATCTGAGATAAAAGGCAAAACCTCAGCATGTAGCTAATTACACTGGGACAGTATATAATGGATGATGTTGTTGTTGACATTTATTGAGCATGGGCAGTGGTAGCACAAAAGATGGCGAAGAAGGAGGTCACGTTAATTCCATGATGTGGGCAATTATGATGTGGGCCATCATTAATGACACAGTTAGCTCTAGTGTGTTCATCTTGCATGACAATATCAAAGATTCTCTCTCTCTCTCTCTCTCTCTCTCTCTCTCTCTCTCTCTCTCTCTCCACAACCATGGATTATTCACCTTTCTCCTATCGGGCTGATGCTACAACCGCCTTACAGTCCACACAAACAGACTGAAAAATTGCTTTTGTTTTTTACGCCTGTGGCTGTTATTGTATTAAACACCTGATCATATACACTCTACCGCACTCTTACTTTCTGTCTGGATTTCTGTATTGTGTGTGTGTGTGTATGATATATATATATATATATATATATATATATATATATATATATATATATATATATATATATATATATATATATATATATTCATTCATTCATTTATTTTCTAACGCTATATTCGTGCGTGTGCCTGTGTCTAGCCTGTGTCTATCTCAGGTGTCTATGGGCATTAAGGTAGGATACACCCTGGATGGAATGCCAACCCATCGCAGGGAACACACACACACACACACACCACACAATCACACACACACATTCACACATTAGTGACAATTTTCCAAGGTGCCAATCAACCTACCGTGCATGTTTTTGGACCGGGGGGGAAACCGGAGAACCCGGAGAAAAACCCCCTGAGACACGGGGAGAACATGAACAAACTCCACACACACATGGCCGAGACGGGAATCAAACCCGGACCCTGGCTGTGTGAGGCGAACATATATATATATATATATATATATATATATATATATATATATATATATATATATATAGAGAGAGAGAGAGAGAGAGAGAGAGAGAGAGAGAGAGAGAGAGAGAGAGAGAGAGAGAGAGAGATTTTTTTTCTTTTTTTTTTCTCCAGTGTTCCCTTTACTTTTTTGAACGATAGATAGATAGATAGATAGATAGATAGATATAGATAGATAGATAGATAGATGTGTGTGTGTGTGCATATTGGTGCACATCTTAATGTCTTGATTCCTTGCACATATATACTGTATAAAATTAATATACTTACTTATTAATATACTTATATAATACTACTTTTTGCTATATAGCTCTGTGCGTGTACTTTTATCTAATCACTGATTTAAAAAATTATTTATTTATTTATTTATTTTTCCTTTCTTTGCGGTTAAGGGACCAAATTAAACCTTGTACATTCAGATTGCGCCAACACATTTTGCTGAAGCGATGAAAGATCTCAAAATGTGTAAGTCATGTTTCAGTTCCTAGAATGCTCCAAACAATCTGAACACACAAAATTGTACCCGGCCTACATCATGTCTCTCATACGGGTGGTGATTGGAAGCGGATGATGGATATTGCTCATCCCGTTCTCGAATTTATACCGTCTTCAATCTCACACGCGAAGCCTTGACAAAATTCATTGCAGACTTTATTACGGTTAGCAATTCAAGGCCTTTAATCCCAGTATGTTCCGACACAGAATTTCATTTCAGTCTCACCCTCCTACACTTTTGACTTAAAATACAGATGCAACACCTCCCCCACATGGAGACTTTTGGAAAAATGTAATCGTTAAAGTGAATAGAAATGAGTAGCCAGTGGCAAATGTTGTGAAAACCTTTGCTGCTGCCCCTGCACCAGTTTCTCATGGAGTGTGAGAGTACGTGTAAAACAAATCAGAATATCAACAGTAGATCACCGATACCCAGGTCTTGGTTAGTGCCAGAAAGTTAAGAGTTTCATGCAGAAATGTACTAATTTATTCTCACAGCAGACAGGCAGCTCCCTTTCAGGAACTGGAGCTGTGCCGGCAATGCTTTGGGAACACCTCTGCGTGATGTGCTTTCAACCGCGTGTAAAATCTCATCCAACAGACGGGAGTAACGTCGCCTGCAGTGGACGTCATGACCAGGAACCATAAAAGCACATGTGAGGGAAGCATTAGCTTCTGTGTTTTCAGTAAGCGATCTGTGTGAAATTTAATGTTGTCTATTGTTTGTCTTCTGTGATGGGTGAGGATGCATTCACACACACACTGTGCGTAGCCTGCTCGGGATGCTAAATCAGCTCTCGAGGGAGCCGGCTGCCACATTGTGAGAGCATGTCTACGTGGACGCTCCACTCCTGGGAGCACTTTTCACGATAAGCGCCCTCGTTAGCGTGCCTCATGGATTCGGCCCCATTTCTGCCGAGGTGTGGGAATCGGCTTCCTCCCTTTTAAAAAAAATTATTTAAAAAAAAAAAATAAAAAAAAAATGAGGGGCATGCTCCTTTATCCTTCCCCACCTGCCTCGATGGGTTTGGAAGCCCGTTCATCAGCAGTTCTTCCTCCTGTAGGAGGCTGCCAAGCTCCTCTCTTCCTCCGAGGAGGGAAAATTGGGGGCTGCCTCACTCCACGAGTCTGTGCTGAAAACGCCACAGCCGGTTAAGTTGAGAAGTTAAACATTGCAAAAAAGACAATGCACACACTGTGCTACTGGAAAGAGCAAATGATTCTTTATGCCCCGATGTATTTCGGGGGAAGATGCACATGCTTTGTGTGCAGCTTGCTTAGGAGCATGCTAAGATGGCTCTTGAAGGAGCCAGCGACCTGCAACTTCTCTCAGATCCAGGGAGAGAGGTCCAAGGATTGCCAAGGATGGGCCTTTCCATATACCCTTCCTTCCTCCGGGAATTTCCTGAGTTTGCTTTTGGGGCTGAAGCTTACTTTCACAAGTGTGTGGTTGCTACTCTGGCTCCTCTGAGCCTCTAGGGCATCCCCATACTATATTATATCAGCTTTTTATATTAGCTCAATCAGAGCATGTGGGGATTCAGCGTTGATATGTTATTCTCGCCAACATAAGAGAATTGGGCTTAGGACTAAACACCCTGAAGAATGTGTGTTCTCCAGTTCACCACTTATCTCGGCATGGGCAAAGCATGCTTGTCTCCTGCTCAGATTAACTCGATCCTCACATTGGTCCAGGGAATGAAGGAAAGCCAGTCATTCCCTGAAATTCTCCGGCCCAACATGGTGAGACCCCTGTAGTGGTGGTTCAGGAAGAGGAGATCTACTCACAGGGCTAACACGCCCCACATAATCAAGGTCATTCAGCGAGCCTTATAAGCATGTGAAAGATATGTCTAAGAACCCTGTATTACTGTGTCCCTCTACTTTACAAGTCTTAACATGCCCTGGTTGATGAGCTATCTTTGCAAATGTAGAGATACATTTTCTCAGTGCTACTCAGACACTGAGACCCCAAGTTGTGAGCACTGGACACTTACATCCATAGAATGGTCTGGTAAAGGAAATTAGACCAGCTCTTTGTAAACAAGCAGACCCTTAATATATGGATTGTGGATGCCATTTCCTCCTTTTATGGGTCCTCTGGTTTCCCTTCTGGTTTCAGCACAAACTAGACCTCCGAGGCCACCACACTTCAGCGGCTTCCGTTTCCTCTGGAGTGCATTTGCAAAGACACGGGCTGGTCCACCCCTCTGATATTCATCAGGTTTAATATCCTTGACCTTCATTCCACTCCCGGCTCCTCTGCCCTTTGACCTAGCTGTGCTGATTCACAAAAGGCAGGGACTTGTCATGACGGTATTAGACACTCGTTCCCAGGCAGCATAAGTCCCTGAAAGGAAAGGTCTCTGGTTATCTTTTCTGAGGGAACGAGATGCTGTGTCTCTATGCCACATTTCCTGCATCCCTATGGTGCTTACTTCCACTTTCAGAAACTGAAATCGATCCCGTTGCATGTGCTTTTATGCTTCCTGGACGTCTCCCAGGACAAGATTTCACATGTTGTTCAGAACGTATTACCATGCATAACCACGTTCCATCAGGGGAACCAGGGTTACATACATAACCAAAGCCCACATACTACTGTTTGAAGGTGGAGGGTACATAGGGTTACATGTTATCCTATGTGTGCTTAAAGAGCTTCTGAGTCTGTGTGATGTGATGACAGAGATAGGTTTGAGGAACATATCTGAACTTAAGAAAGTAATGTGAGCCTGCAGTTCACTTTACAGGGAAGTATTTGGAGATGTATGCAGGACATGAATGACGACAGTTTGACATCAGTGAGGTGTGCAGTAGGAATGGAAGACTGGTTCAAGGTGGAGGTTGGATTGCATCAAGGATAGGCTCTGAGGTCTTTCGTGTTTGCAGCGGTGATGGACATTTTTTAAAGAAGAGGTCGGTCAGGAGTCTCCGGACACTATGGTGTTTGCAGATGAGATGTGATTTGTGGTCAGAGCAGGCTAACAAGAGTGTGGTAGCCTAGTGGGCCCAGTGGTAGCCCAGTGGTTAAGGTGTTGGCCTCGGGACCGGAATATCACGGGTTCAATACACCAAGCTTCCACTGGTGGGCCCTTGAGCAAGGCCCTTAACCCTTTCAGCTTCCACTGAAAAGGAAACTGCTTGGGTGAAAGTAAAAGTAAAATGAAGAAAGATCTGCGTGGTGAGCTGTTTGTCTTTCTTCCAGTGGGATCTCAGGACTGAGATCATTATTTCCTACATAGTTTTATAAACCCTCGCCCATAAAAACACACACACAACAGCAACCCTCAATTGCTCAGTTGTAAGTCGCTCTGGATAAGGGCATCTGCCAAATGCTGTAAATGTAAATGTAAGAGGTGGAGGTATGAATGGAAAGAAGGGGAGTGAAGGTTAATACGATAAAGACCCAGTACATTTGTGTGAATGATAGGGAAGTCAGTGGTTTTCCAAGGTTGCAAGGATAAGAGGTGGTTGAGGTGGAGGAAGGACAAGGAGGAAATTTGTGGATGTGGTAAGGGAAGACATGTAATCCATTGAGGAAAATATATATTCCAACAGGTACTGTGACATTCTTAAGCATGACATGATGTCCTCCCTTCAAAAACTGGACCAAACCCCAAACACACCACCAAGATGACAACTGGCTTGCTGAAGGTGAAGGGGATGGAGTGGCCAAATATATCTCCATACCTGGACACTATTGAGGACCTGTGGGGCATCTTCAAGCTGTAGGTGGAGAAGTGCCATATGTCTAACCTACTGCAGTGATGTCATGATGGAGGAGTGGAAGAGCATTCCAGCAACAAGCTGTGCAGATCTAAATTTCATGTCCAGGAGGATTAAGGCAGTATTAGACAACAACAATGCTAAAAAAAAATTGGCAATTTGGTTACTTACTATTACTATATATATATATATATATATATATATATATATATATATATATAAAATGTGTGTGTGTGTGTGTGTGTGTATTATGGGCGAGGGTTTATAAAACTATGTAGGAAAGAATGATCTCAGTCCTGTAACAAACACATTGAGTTCCCACTGGAAGAAAGACAAACAACTCACCAAGCAGATCTTTCTTCATTTTACTTTTACTTTCACCCAAGCAGGTTCCTTTTCAGTATTCACTCTGGGGCTTACCCACAGGGAACCGTCCGGCTTGACCTGACTACAGGGAACCGTCCCCCCTCCCAAACTCTTAGAAGTGCGTGGGTGGATGGGTGGGCTAATGTTAGTGGAGAAGGTTAACGGGCAGAGAGATGGAGAGAAGCTGCCTGTCCTCAGATGCAGTGCTAACTGGACTTCCCTGGAGACGCATGACATATGATGGAGTTGTCGCGGAGCACTACTCCTTGGAGTTGCCAGCAGGAGCGCTACTCCTTGGTCTGGATATGCTCCCTCCACTGTTTCCCTGGCATCATGCCTTTCTTTCGGTACTGTTTTTTTTTTGTCAGCACCATTGTAACAAACAAAATAAAGAGAAACAACAGTCCTCGCAGACAGCCATGCCTTCTCATAGCATCCATCCAAGTCCAGTCAATTGGCATGTCTTTTCCTCAGAATCTGACCACACTTAGTCACCATTCAGAAACCCTACCACACTACTCTTTTTGGTGGACTCTCTCCCAACTGATTCTGGTGTCACTCGCCTTTTTATTGGCATTGCCAGAATTAAAGAGCACACTGACTAAGGTATACCCCTTCCACTCGTTTCATCCAGCTCCACTAAGAGCTAAGCCACTCTCCTAACCGTGTATGGTCAATATCAACCTACCTCCTACCACCTACCATCTCTGTCAGCCTGTATCACAAGCTCATAGTAATCACATTGGTGTTGCTCCACATGAGACCACTTTAGTTTTGGATCAAACTCTGCAAATTATGTGGGTCACATGCAGGGCTTTTTCAGCACACCTGTTGTGGAAACCACCCCATTTACTGACTGTGGGTGTCCCATGGGGAGTAATCAACTGGCAATCATGGTGTCCACATCCACCTCTCTAGCATGCTGTGAAGCAATCCACAAGGGCCGATGTCTAATGGAGGATGGTCACCACCTTCTCAATGTAATTAGCATAGAAATTATGTTGGTGCTTTAAAATTCCGCTAACACACATTATAGTTTCAATATAGCATCAACCCCAGGGTCTCAGATACCATTAGAGTGAACCAGTGTGCTTCTCCCTATTATGCATCACATTAGGCTTGAGTAATGTTTTATTAGTAACATGGCGATATATATAGAGTCCAACAGGAAAGTCTTCACAGTTCTGCTGTGGTAGCATGGTGGGGATTGTATTGGATCCCCTTTGTAAGAGCACCTAATTTATTGTCAAGTAACTCTGGTTCCCCGAGGAGCAAAGAAGATGCTGTATAGCTTGTGATACTTCCATGCCTGCTGCATCTAGGAGTTATGAAGCAGATGGTCTTCTAGAGGGAGGGGGTAGCTCAGCGGTCTGAGGCGCTGGGGTACTGATCAGGGGTTCGAGCCTCCGTATAGCCAAGCTGCCACTCGAAGGTCCTTGAGCAAGGCCCTTAACCCTCTGTGCTCCAGGGGCACTGTACCATGCGCTCTGATCCAGGCTTCCAAACAAACTGGGATATGCCAAGAAATAACTTCACTGTCCTGTAATGTACATGGGACAAATAAAGCTATTCTATTCTTTGTGATAAAACTCAAACACAGTCTTGTGGATGCTTTTTAACCACAAGGAAATAAACAGACTCTTTTTCTATGACTGCATGCAAGTAGAAGTTAGCTTTCTGACTACATAGTATCTCTGGATGTCTCATGTGCACCCCAGTCCACCCAATGTCTATAATAATATTAGGACAGATGTCTTTCATTACAGAAATATTACTAAGATCAAAAATGATTTTGTTGCATCTAGTATTATTTAGACTATTGTATTTCCTTACTGCCTGGATGTTCATTCATTCATTCATCTTCTACCGCTTTATCCGATCTTCCTCGGCTCACGGGGAGCCTGTGCCTGTGCCTATCTCAGGCGTCTATGGGCATTAAGGCAGGATACACCCTGGATAGTATGCCAACCCATCGCAGTGCACACACACACACACACACATTCACGCACACATTCATACACTAGGGACAATTTTCCAAGGTGCCAATCAACCTACCATGCATGTTTTTGGACCGGGGAAAAACCCCCTGAGGCACGGGGAGAACATGCAAACTCCACACACACATTCCCGAGACGGGAATCGAACCCGGATCCTAGCGGTGTGAGGCAAACGTGCTAACCACTAAGCCACCGTGTCCCGGCCCTTGATGTTCTATTAAGTAAATAAATAAGAGTCCAGAACCAGAATATATTATGCAATCATTCCAGTTTCAATCATTCCATTCATTGACTATTATTGCCTTGACTAGAGCATACATAAAGCCTTGAATCTCCTCACGCAACACTGCTTGAGCCACATTGTTGTCAATTATGACCGATCATACCTACATCAAACCAAAGGTGAAGGCTAGATGTTGGTACCTTGAATAGTAACGACTAAACAAGAGTTTTCTTTTTAAAAAGCCCACAGTTATAAAACAGCCTTCTAGTCAGTGTTCAGGACCTCAGACTCAAGGTTCATGTCAAGAAGGCTCTATTGTGATTTCAACAATATACAATTACACAATGAAACGAAACAACATTTCCGCAGGACCAAGGCGCTCCATCAGACACAAATATTAATTAACAAAGGAAACACAGAAGTGCACACTTTAAAATAAAAATAAAAAGCAATTTAATAAAATAAATATGATCAATGTATTGATCATATTTACATAAATATGATAAATATGATCAATCGAAACACCATCATGGAGGTAGGCATGTTCAATAGGGGGTGTGCAAAATAGATATATTTGTTTATTCAGGTCTTTAATTAGATACAGGAGCAGATCAGGAGAAATTTAGATTATACTGTTGTCTCCCACTCTCAGTTTGTTGATGGTGATGTGGTTATGATTCTTTATTATATATTATTTTACTGCATTAAAAGTTTACTGAAAAATGCCATCTATAAACTGGTATGGTCGTGCAATAGATAATCCATTGCATTGTAGTGAATTTTGCATTGGTCACCATGTAAACGTGATTAAATTGTGTTCAGGCTTTATCTCTAGTTCTAATAAACATTTAGATAATATACATTAATAAACATTAGAACAATTTGTCAAATAGAACTTGCACACAAAGCGTATCTATGCATTACAGGTCTGTGTATAGACAGGTACTGGTAACTTCAATAATTATTTATTGGTAATTGGGTGGTGGTGAAGGCCATTAAAAAGGGAATGTTTTTTTCATTATATGTTTTTGTATGTATTTTTTAAATACTGTTTCAATACCAATGAGACAGCATTCCATAAACTTGTCCGTGTCATCATGAAAGCTCATGATCATAGGGATTCTCTTCATTCCTGATGGTAACAATGGATGGAGTCAAAGGCAATGAGCAATCCAAGCTAGGATCGAACCAGAGGCTGACAAGATGGCCTCCCAAGCCTGTGCCTGCCTGAGACAGATGTAAAGGCCTCCCAAGCCCAGTCGCAGCCAAAGGCCAACGCGGCAACCTCCCATGCCGATCTCCATCCAGTGTCTGACTCATAACGCCTGTTCATGCCTGAGGTTATAGTCAATTCCTTTCATGTCATGCTCCTGCCGGAATTTGATTATGCCACTCTATATGACCTCCTCATGAAAAGGACTGATGTCACAACCTCCCAAGATTTGATCACACCTGAGGCATGGTCTCATTAGGTGGGGGTAGCGCAGTGGTGCTGAGCTACAAGCTGCCACTCTTGGGTCCTTGAGCAAATCCCTTAACCCTCTGTGCTCCAGGGGCGATGCATCATGGCTGACCCTGGAACTCTGACCCAAGCTGGGATATGTGAAAAAACAATTTCACTGTGCTGTATTTGACAAATAAAGGCTATTCGATTCCCATGACCTTTGTCACATGAAGAGTTTGGCCAGAATAAATGAATCTATGGTTGGACACTATTATTTAATCGTTTGCATTTTATACACAAGCGGTTATAACAAACATTAGGTCTTACCAGCTGTGGTAAAACATGTCACAGAGATTATCAAATTAATATTTAGAAAAAGAGGAACGGTCACTCCTCTATCACTGTACCAAATTGCCGTTGGAGGGGAACGAAATAACAGGGTGACAGAATTGACAGAGAGGAAGAGGTTAAATATGGTGGAAATGTTTGCTAAAACAAAACCTGTTTCAAGACCTTTCAATCTGATAATGTCCAAAAAACAAAACAAAAACAACAACAACAACAACGAAAAATTCTTTATAATGTCATGTCAGGCTATACACACAATAATATAACACACACACACACACACACACGTGTGCTGATGCCGACTTAATTAATATGATCGAAATATTAGATGCTCCATTCTGTTCATTCTGCAAGCTTTTACGACATAACTGCACAAACCTATTGTATAAATAAATAAGTCACTTTAGCATCAAAAACATTTGAACATCATAAACATTGTGTTAATTGTATAAAGCATGCGTGTAAAAGTGAAATAAGAGCACGATATTGCAAGGTTTTGGCTTGTCAGGGGAGTCAATCCACCAAAAGAAATGTTATGATCTATGATTATATGCAAGGCAGTATTTGATCCCTTTTCATCTCTTCTCTCCTATATATCTGTTTTTCTTATCTCTGCTAGCAAGAGGTTAATTAATGCAACATGTGTTGACAGTGAAGCCTACTAAAGCATGACATATATTTTATTATATAACATATTAGCATATATTTTTTTTTTTTTTATATTTCTGTTATAATTCCAGCATGGACTTTAAGAAATAGCATCGACATTTCTTAATATCATAAATAATAAAAAATAGCAAATAAAACTATACTTGTTTACTACACACACACATGATGACTAGAACTCTAGTTTCATATTTACCGTGTTTCTATGTGGTAAATATCAGGCTCTTAAATCCTGGCATGTGGGGGTGGTAGTGTGTAGTGTGTGCGCGTGTGTGTTTTGGGTTGGGGGTAGGGGCAGCCTAGTTAAAGTATGCGGGGGGGGGGGGTGGGGGGGGGCGGTATTCGTTCTAGTGGTGGAAAAAAGGAAAAAGTATGTATTATTCTCTAAAATTTGTGGGCGTGCAGAGAGTCGATTTTGTCACTGTTTACCTCTTTTCTCAACTATAATTGCGCAAATAGCGGTGGTCGGGAATGAAAGAAAACATGTTTTGAATATTCTTATTCAATGGTCAAATATATATATATATATATATATATATATATAGAGAGAGAGAGAGAGAGAGAGAGAGAGAGAGAGAGAGAGAGAGAGAGAGTTGATTCACCCCTCCCCCTTTAGAATGGCACTGGGGAAGCTTACTGGTATCGGAGTAAAATATATTCGTACCTGCACGTTTCACGTTTGCACTGTGATTTGTTTTAGCAACTATACAATGCACTCTTCCATTTGTTGTGAGGAATAGTGAGGCGAAACAAGACGGGTGGAAGTCAATACACAAATAAATAACGAAAGTATCGCAAGTAAATGGTGCGGAAATCGCGAAAATGGATGTTTGTGTGTGTGTGTGTGTGTGTGTGTTAAAAAAAAAAAAAAAAAAAAAAGGAGAGCATTTGGAGGAAAATCAAACAGAAGGTTGGAGGGATGTAGAAGCATTGCAGAGCACAGAGTGAGAGCCCAGCAGGAGAGGATAGACCACCTCCACTAGGCTATGACTAGTCAGGCAGGGCCAGCTGGCCCTCTTTTCTCTGAAGCACAATAAAGGGCAGTACCACACTTTTCTACCGGTGCCACTGTCCTAAGCCTTGGGTCTTGGAGAAAAATGATTCGTATTATACATACCAGGTTATTAGTGGGAATAGACTGAACAAGAAGTGGGGAAAGGTAAGAATACAAGGCAGGTCATACTCTATAAGTTGAAATAACAGCACTTGTTTACAGGAACCTATTTAAGCTAAGATATTGATGTTATTCTAAACATATAATATCATCTCATTTCACTCCCTATTCTGCTTTTGTTTGTCCATCTTGCTCACTCTTACCCTCCCTTCCTCCCACTCCATCCCGTTCGGTCTTACTCACTCACTCACTCACTCACTCACTCATTCACTCACTCACTCACTCAGTCTTCTCAGTGGGTGCTCAGTGTGTCACTGTAACTCTAACATGTTGTCCAAAATAATTCCCCGGAGCTCTGATAATTATGGTGCTAAAACAAGCTTCGTTATTATGATGCATCTCGCTGTGTTCTTTCTTTCTTTCTTGCTCGCTCGCTCGCTTGCTTTCTTTATGCAACTATCAATTCTGATAGTTTTGTAATACAGTAGGTGCACCTTGTGTGAATGCTTGTGTGTGTGTGTGTATGTGTGTGTGTGTGTGTGTGTGTGTGTGTGTGTGTGGTGAGAGAGAGAGAGGGAGTAAGAGACATCTGTCGGTTTTGTCCTCAGGATAAACCACCTACACACAGAGCAGCGGGATCATACAATAAAGAACTGAAAGCAACCACTTTGCATCAGCGCTCTTACAGTTGCATAAAGGCACCGAAGCATACAAAACACAAAGATATTTCACTTTTTAAATATCCGATCTGGATGTGTATATGTGTGTATACACACAAGGAAGAAACAACATGTTGATACATCACTTGTATAAAAAAAAAGACCTGTTTTTGAGAGTGATATTTTATATATTAAGGACCCCTTCAACTCCCTGAAAAAAAAAAAAAAAAAAAAATGTATATATATATATATATCACCTTTTAAATATATATATATTCTACTATCTTAATAGTTGAGAGAATTTAAAAAAAGTCAAATATACATATGAATAAATAAATAAATAAAAACATATACATATATACAGGGGTATTGTATTTATATTATATATATATATATATATATATATATATATATATATATATATATATATATATATATATTACATTTACTTGTTTTAGCAAATTAACATACATTTTTGGTCAACCACTTCTCAAAAGTAAACATACACTCACACACACACACACACACACACACACACACACACACCCACATACACACGCTGGTGTACACTCACCCTGGTACTCTTGTCCCGGGATGTAGGCTGTTGGGTTGTCAGAGATCTGTAGGGATAGCAGCATCTCTTCCCCACCCTCAGCTACCCCTGACTGCTCCACTTCTCCACGATGGGTGCACAGGAAAAAAAAGGGGGTAAAACGTGGATAAAATCCGACTGGCAAGGTCCCTAAATCTACACTTCCTCCCAACACCAAGACTAGTAGGGCACAGCTGAGGGCACCCCTGAATGAGGCCTGCCCCATACCCACTTTGTTTTAAAGAAGTTAGTGAGAGAACAAGTGCCTGTGTAAAAGGAAGGGAGAGGGTTGTAATGCAAAAGGAAAGGATGGTCAGTCCTAAAAAAAAAAAAATAAATAAAAACAACAACAACAACAACAAAAAAAATGTTGTCCAGAGGTCAAGCAGTGTGTGCTAGTGAGTGTTTGTAGAGCTGCAGTATACCCTATTCCATTTTTAACATTTTCATCCTTGTCATCATCCCTTTTCTCAACACTGTCAGGGAGTTCAGAGCATGCCTGTGCTGTCCTGCTCCAGCACTTAAATACCAACCCCTCCCTCACTTTCTTTTTCCTCCCACCCATTTTCCCTCCCTCAATTTCCATCCCTCCCTCCTTTTTTTCAGCAACAACCATGCACGTGCTGCACACTTTAAGAGACACTGTTATTTTGGACTGTCCCCCCCCCCCCCCCCCCCCCTTTTTTTTCTCTTATCTAAGTGACGCTTACATTTTTAACCCCCACAAGGATTAATTTTCTTTCTTTTCTTTCTTTCTTTCTTTCTTTTTTTAATATACTTTGTATACCCCCTGCTGGCTTTGTCCATATTACTACCCAGAATCGCACCTCCCTCTATTCTTCCATTTTGTCTACCCCTCCTCCCAACAGTCTGACAGGACCCTTTTCCTTCCCTCTGCTTGTGGTCTTTCCTGCATCACATTTCAGCCATATTTCTTATGAATATTTTCATTTCAATGCCCTGTTGCATGATATTTTTTCAGCCCTTCCTCCTCACCTGCTCTTTATCTGTTTCTGTTCGCTATTCTCTCCTTCAATATTTCACAATATTTTCAGGATCTTTTCGGATCTCTATTTTTCTGATCTCTCTCTCTCTCTCTCTCTCTCTCTCTCTCTCTCTCTCTCTCTCTCATATATATATATATATATATATATATATATATATATATATATATATATATATATATATATATATATATATATATATTTAAATTATATATTATATTATATTAGCCTTCAATTCTACACCACAGCAGGTGTGTTTAAACAATATGTACCACAATGGTATTGGGTTCAAGTGACAGGGACACTTAGTGGCTATTCTATTCTACAAGTACATACACAACCTACTGATTTATTTACCCTAGTAACCGTGGTACATTTATATGAATATGCCACAATACGCAGCCCTAGATACTAAACAAAAGAGTTTTTTTTTTTTATAAGTCTAGTCAAGTCATTAGGGTTTTTATGTCATTCCAACCATAATAGAGTACACAGTACACCCAAATAGTATTTCACCCAGGACCAACACAATACAAGAACTACACATACTTAACTTGGGTACGACATAAAGTGTTATTACTCCACTACGCCACCTATGGCTTAATAAAGATCGGTTCTTTGAGCAGGTGGCTTCTGCTTTAACCAAAAATGCTTTTGACTAAGATATCTCTCTGATCAAGATCGTTTATGAGGTTTCTTTGGCTGTGGTAGGTGTTTGATTTAAACCGGGATCCAGAGTCACTAAATGAAGTAGACAAAATGAAATATGAAGATGACTAGATTACTGCTCCCAAACATCAAGCTCATCAAGATGATACTTTGTGAAAGAAAATTGACTTGCCAGCTGTGCAATGCTGGGAAAAAGTCCAATTAAATACGAAATGAAACCACAGAAAGCCAAAAGTCTGAGAAACTCCAAAATAGAAATGAATACTAAAACTAATAATATGTGAGCAATAAATACTTCTTCCAGCTGAGGCACTTATTTACTACCAATTCTTAAGGTGATTAGTTTTATTTTTATTTTTATTTTAGTTTTAGTTTTATTTATCTTAATTTACTGGGTTCGGGTTTGAAATTGAATGATGTTCATAATTCATAATCACCGAACCACTGAAAGAGACAATTACTAAATCACCTCTATAGACTAAGAATAATGCGATATTCTATATCATAAGACGCACAAATAATACAGTATAGTTTATTTGTAGCAGATTATGCAATACAAAGTTGATCAAGGGTTTTTATTAGTTAATCTTCTAATGCTATATTTATCCATAATTGGGGAACATAAATAGAATACACACATTTGATTGTATTCACAAGATAAATATATATATATATATTTTTTTTATTATTATTTTTTTTTAATCTACCTTTTAAATACAATCATATTCTACTATCTTAATAGTTGACAGAACTATTTATATATAAAATTGATTAGTATGTAAATCATTATAGACTGGATATATATGATAGTATACACATTATAGCCTGCATATATATATATATATATATATATATATATATATATATATATATATATATATATATATATATATATATATATATATATATATATATATGTGTGTGTGTGTGTGTGTGTGTGTGTGTGTGTATATATATATGTGTGTGTGTGTGTGTGTGTGTGTACAGGCTATAATGTGTATACTATAATATATATATCCAGTCAATAATGATTTACATACTAATCAATTTGATACATGACATTTCCGTTTGTCATTCAATTGTCATGAGTTGTTTTCTCAGAGATTCTTTACAATCAGACATTAAATTAATAGACTATTATGGTACAACATACGGTATAGGGTTAATTCCACTTTACGATAAATGTTAATTAATGCAACGAGTAATACGTATCATTATTCATTTCCACATAAAATTGCAACAAGTCTGCTTTGCCTAAGCCCCCCCCCCCCCCCCCCCTCCCCTCCCCCTCTAATTTCAGAAACACAGATACTATCCGTTTCCTTTCTAAGGCAACAAAGCTAAACCAGGCAGAAACGGCACACACACACACACACACTCACACATATACACAAGAGTTACAGGGATAGTGGATAAGGACCCAGGGATAGGAAGGAGGGGCTATGTATGTCACGTCGTCATTCACTTGGCTCTAATTTGAGCATGGAGGTTATATAGTTGACAGCTCAAATCAAAGTAAAATATGGGGTGTGGTGGGCTGGAGAGAAAAAGAGAGCCTTAGGGTGTACTTCAGCTGTGATGGCTTGCACATGCCAATTAGCAACATAAAAATGACTGACTTTCATCACTTTTATGGCTTATAGTGTGAGAGCTGGGGGTGGGGGAAGGAAATGTATATCATTTAAACCAGCATAGCTCAGCCAACATACAGTACACATTCATACTCAGACAATGTGGTGGTGTTGTTTTTTTTCCCCACTAACAACTGGGACCGACACACCAACATGGGTCTGACAATGAGGCACATGCATGAGGCACGTAATCTTTCCAAATCTTTCGATTTAAATGTTAATTGGTTCGCAAACTTTATTGTCACCAGAAATGTATGTATCTCTACTGTAGGAGTTATTGTATTGTAGGAATATTGTAACATATTGCGTTTATTTATATCATCCGTATCTGAAAATATTTGAATATATTATTTAATATTGAATGTCATCTTAATGAGTCTCTCAGCAGACTACAGATGTGGAAGCTCAGTGGTTAAGGCATTCACATCTGGACCGGAAGCTTGCAGGCTTAAATAGCACCACTAACCAGGCTGCCACTAGTGGGCCCTTGAGCAAGGCCCTTAACCCTCAACAGCCTCAGTCGCTCTGGATAAGAGTGTTTGCCAAATGCTGTGAATGTAAAATAATGAGGGTGGCACAGGTTCAGCAATGACACATTTTAAGGCTCTTTTGGTATTTTCCATCTCAGCAATGGCTTTCTTAATGTCACTCGACCATGCGAGCTGTCGAAACTACTCAGGTCTACTGATTTTGAAAATTTATATCCATAGGTAGCATTTATATATATATATATATATATATATATATATATATATATATATATATATATATATATATATATAAGAAAATAATAGGTTGAGACATAAATCAAATCTACGCAATGAATAAGACTAATGTTCTTTTATGTGCCTATTGCCAAGTGTTTGTTCCAGTTCTGTTGTTATCTTGGTATTTTAGCAGCATCTAGTGGCCACATAAAGCATTCTACGTTTTTCTCACAAAACAGACAGACATTTGTTGCATTTGAACCCGAACTATACTTTTTCATTCATTCATTCATCTTCTAACGCTTTATCCGATCTTCCTCGGGTCACGGGGAGCCTGTGCCTATCTCAGGCGTCTATGGGCATTAAAGCAGGATACACCCTGGATGGAATGCCAACCCATCGCAGGGCACACACACACACACACACGCACACATTCATACACTAGGGACAATTTTCCAAGGTGCCAATCAACCTACCGTGCATGTTTTTTTGGACCGGGAGGAAACCGGAGAACCCGGAGAAAAACCCCCTGAGGCACGGGGAGAACATGCAAACTCCACACACACATGGCCAAGACGGGAATCGAACCCGGATCCTGGCGGTGTGAGGCGAACGTGCTAACCACTACGCCACCGTGCCGAACTATACTTTTGTTCCTTATTTTCTGATGAATAATTGGCTTACTGGCATTACTGACCGCATTACCCATGATCCTCTGCCTCAGTCGCCATAAATTTCAGGACTATAATCATGAAATGTCATCAAACTGTGTAAAAGCTTTTAAAAGCAATACATGTATTAACAGAAGCATTGTTTAAGGAATTAATGATTTGAAGGCAAACAATTCAACACTTACATATTTTTAACATATAGAGCTTAAACATAGATATATTCATGCTCCTAGAATCTAGACTTAATGCTTAAAGTCTAATGTCAGAATATTAACTTAGATATTAAAATAGAAGTTCCTGTTTCGTGTCTTTGTCATGATTATTTTTGTCATGTTACTTTAAGTACAAGAGTCTGATAACCTTCTTGCATTCATTTCAATCACTTTGAAACAGGTAACCTAAAAGGGTTTAATAAACTTGCATAGAAAAAATCTTTTATTGGATATATCTATTTGGACCATATGGCAAGCATTATTAAGCCTAAAAGTATCTTTGTTACTTGACTTTCTTACTGTAAATGTATTTAAATGCAACATTTAAGAAGAGATTGTCAGGAAAAAATGTTTTATATGAACATTGGAAGCTGAGCAGAATACCTTGCGTGTTCATAAGATACGGATGCAGGTGTTTTGTCGTACATGTCGTGATGACGTATTGGCGATGTAATCGGTTTAATGCAAATTTGCATGGTCGAATTTTTCTTTTTTTCAGCTTGTAGAAAAGTTTACGCCATCCCACTCAAACCCTTACAATTCATTCAGTGCGATATGGAAATTTTACATGTGAATAAACAATGGGTACAATATAGAAAGGCTTTTGTATATGTGGGGAAAAAGCAGTCAACATGTATTCATTCATTCATCTTCTACCGCTATATCCGTTATTCCCTCGGGTCACGGGGAGCCTGTGCCTATCTCAGGAGTCTATGGGCATTAAGGCAGGATACACCCTGGATAGAATGCCAACCCATCGCAGGGCACACATACACACAATCACACACACATTCATACACTAGGGACAATTTTCCAAGGTGCCAATCAACCTACCGTGCATGTTTTTGGACCGGGGGGAAACCGGAGTACCTGGAGAAAAACCCCCTGAGGCACGGGGAGAACATGCAAACTCCACACACACATGGCCGAGCCGGTAATCGAACCTGGATCCTGGAGGTGTGAGGCGAACGTGCTAACCACTACGCCACCGTGCCCCTGCAGTCAACATGTAATAAATATAAATATAAATATATACAGATTGTCCAAAAAGATGTTACCACTTACATGGGTTTTTGGGTTTTTATTTATAATAGCATAACAACACACACTATGCACACATCCAAACTGATATTTTATATATAAAATTTTACATTTTCTTTTGGTGTGAATATATGTGAATATACGATCACCGTTTGCAGTCCAGTGTTTACAAGGAGTAATTAGATCTGTATTCATGACAAATACGCTTGTTCCAGTGAGTCCTCACAATAACCAATAACAATATCAGAAGGTGTGCTGTGGAATTTCACCACCAGGTTTTTCAGCCTCGGCAGGTCAGAGCTGTTTTCGTGGTTTCGAGGTTATCGAGGTTATGCTAGTTGTCAATATTCAACCCCAATTACAACCCCCCGGTTACGTCTCAGGATCGTCTGGAATAATTTTACAATAAGAAGACTTTCACGTCATCTACAGAACATATCATAAAAAAAAACAATCTTTGTGCACAAGGGACATGGGTAAAAATCTATACTGGAGCTGCCCTTGATCTTTAGGCCCTCAGGCAGTGGTGCATTAAAATCAGCCAGAATACTATAATGGACAGCACTGAGTGATCTCAGGAGCAGCTCCAGAAACCACTGTTTGTGAACAAAGTTCACCCATGCCGATCAGACACACAGGTTACAAAAGTCATCATGCAAACCATATTTGGAAAATCATCCCGAAATACAGTCTTCTTTTTGGTCAAAGCTCATTTAAAATGAACTGTTCTGTGGTCACACATGTTCTGTGGATTTTATCTATTTATTTGTTTGTTTGTTTATTTATTAATCTTTGACATCACATCTTAAAATTTTTAAAGAAGAGGTCCAACTGGATTGTTATTAATACTCAGTTAAAAAGTCTCTGATGGAATGCGGTGCATTGCCTGTAGCATATTGCATGTAGGTACTGTACATCAGCATGCACATCTGGGAAAATCACCATCAATGCTAAATGGAATATATATAGGTTTTAGAGGAACATGTGTTTCCTTGTTCTCGTCGGGTGATAATTCTTTAAAGACAAGAAACACAAGGAACGATCATTAGATCAGTGGAGTACATGCATATGAGTGCACAGGTGTGTGTATGTATACATATGTCACACGGATGAACCCAAGAGAGAAAGCAAGTGGACCCATAGGTCTTTTGGTTTTTAAGGATTTAAGCCAGCGTGTATTTTGATTTGTAGTGGACCGGTTTTGTTTTTAGATATGTTAGTTTGTCTCTGTTTTGCTTCTATCTATCTATCTAACTATCTATCTATCTATCTATCTATCTATCTATCTATCTATCTATCTATATCTATGTATCTATCTATCTATCTATGTATCTATCTATATATCTTTCTATCTATCTATCTATCCATCTATCCATCCATCCATCCATTCATCCATATATATATATATATATATAGAGAGAGAGAGAGAGAGAGAGAGAGAGAGAGAGAGAGAGGAGAGACTGATTTCTTTCTTTCTTTCTTTCTTTCTTTCTTTTTCTATCTTTCTTTCTCTTTCAGCTCCTCCCATTAGTACTATTTGGTCCATCCATCCATATATATATAAACAGAGAGAGAGAGAGAGAGAGAGAGAGAGGAGAGACTGATTTCTTTCTTTCTTTCTTTTTTTTCTATCTTTCTTTCTCTTTCAGCTCCTCCCATTAGTCGCCACAGAGTATTTACTATTTGGTCCATCCATCCATATATATATATATATATATATATATATATATATATATATACGAGAGAGAGAGAGAGAGAGAGAGAGAGAGAGAGAGAGAGAGAGAGAGAGAGAGGAGAGACTGATTTCTTTCTTTCTTTTTTTCTATCTTTCTTTCTCTTTCAGCTCCTCCCATTAGTCACCACAGAGTATTTACTATTTGGTTTAGTGAGTATTTGCTGTTTGGTGTAATGTGTACATCCTTTACCAGATGGTATGAAAAAAGATTTGTTTATCTGTTGAACCACGCATGTCAAAACAATTTCCCTTTATGGCTTCTCCACGAACACTGACTTAAGTTTAGACTGACATTAATAGAGGAGACTGCAGGGTATGTGGCGAGTTGTAGCTGTCCAACCCGTGTGTGTTCCTCATGTGCGAGCTTTACTGCTAATGCAACGGCGCATATTATATGCGTATGGAACATCTCATATATTCTGACTGACGTGTGTTTACTTGGTGCGTGTTTGGTAACGGTGCAGGGCGAGCCATGTAAGTGTGGGTCAATTACCAAAGTGGACTGGCCTTGGGTGTTATTAATGTTAATGTTGAGGATATTACAGGCGGGAGCAAAATATAGTAGCATAGCAACGAAAATCACATATGTACAGCCTATGAATATGGAAAGCGATGCATTATCACACCGACTCAGCGTGTCCCTAAGGACTCTAATGTGACCACACATCATGGATAAAAGTCAGTCAAATGAATGGTCTCAGATGGAACAGGGGGATCAATCGGATCGGGGAGTGAAGATTGTAAACCATGCTCTTCTGTGTCTCGTAACAATAAGTATAAACAGCTACATTTCCGTTACAATTTTGCGCAAAACTTTTGCGATATTTTCTAAATGCCGAAACGACGGCGTTTCCATTAACCATATCATGCCACTAAAACCCGTCATAAGTCATTCGAAAAAATCGGTATAGGCTTTCTTATATCGCAGCCTGTTCATGTATATCATGTGACCTGGAAATGCGAAAAAAAAAAAAAACGTTTCCATTACAGTTTTGCAAATTATTGCGTTTTCGCATCGTGTAAAAAACCACCTCGTACGAGCGTAAAAACTTTTTAAATTAAACTACTTTACTATTTAAATTTGTGCAATTTTGACGGGTAATGGTCAAATTACCAAACACACAGAAATGACTCTTCCAAAAACAAGCTGGGATATGCCAAGAAACAATTTCACTGTGCTGTAATGTATATGTGACAAATAAAGGCTCTTCTATTCGACTAACCAGTCACTTTTATATATATATATATATATATATATATATATATATATATTTTTTTTTTTATACATTTATTTATAATGTCTGCACCATTTTCTTTTCTTTTATGTTTACACGCTGGACGGTCGTATAAAGCACGTCACTGCATGTCGTACTATGCATGTATGTGTATGTGACAAATAAAATTGGAATTTTGATAAAGCCTTCGCCCTCATTGTCAATTTGTGGCTAAGAAGTGGAGACAAAAGCAATAGTACATCAAAGAGCTAATGGATGCTAAATTGCATGCAATTTTTTTTACAATTTCAAATAATGATTTCTATTTATTTCATATCTAAATATGAATACATGTAAACAAATAAGTGTAAACAAGTATAAATAAGTGGAGCGGTGTAGCTCAGTGGTTTTAGGTGCTTGGGTTGCCGATCGGAAGGTTTCGCCAAGCTGCCGCCCTTGGGTCCTTGAGCAAGGCCCTTAACCCTCTGTGCTCCAGGGGGCGCCGTATCCATGGCTGATCCTGCGCTCTGACCCCCAGCTACCAAACAACACGCTGGTATATGCGAAGAAAAGAATTTCACTGTGACAAATACTATTCTAATCTAAACACAGAACATGAATTAATGTTAATTAAGATTAATGTTGGAGAGCCGGAGCTGTGGGTTCAGCACCTTGCGTTCAGAGCATGAAATAGCATTTAGAAGCTGCAATGGAGGAGTTTCTTTGAATGCACTTATTGTGTAGCTATATTTTATAATAACGTATCAATGTGAAACGTATTAGAAAAAGTGAAGTGACCCAATACATCAGAATGACTAATACTAAAATAACAAAACAAAGAAAAATAAATAAAAACAAAAAAAAACGAGTCTATGGTTGTTTGTAATCAATAATACCAGAGGTCATTTATTCATAGTTGGACACTTACATTTACATCTGCAGCATTTGGCAGGTGCCTTATCCAGAGCGACTTGTAACAGAGCAATTGAGGGTTAAGGGCCTTGCTCAAGGGCCCACTAGTGGCAGCTTGGTGGTGGTGGTGGTGGGATTCAAACCCATGATCTTCCGGTCCAGAGTCCAACACCTTAACCACTGGGCTACACCACCTCCCAACCAGACTTAAAGCACTATTTGTACTCTGGATAACATGGTCTGCTAAACACTGTAAATGTAAGATATGTGCATTGCATAGTGTCGTTAAGGTCACAAATACATAATTAAATAAGTATGCAGCGGAAATGATGGTTTATTATTAAAATGATAATAAATTTAATCATTAAAAAAAAGAATCCAGGGTAAACACAAATCTTTGTCAGAGTTATTGCGATGTAAAACACAGCATTACAGACATTCAGTGTCCAGGTTTCTTCCTTTCCATCTCAGGGAGTTTGTACACACCACCGATGCCACACATCATGGATAAAATAAATAAAAGTTCAAATGTGTGTGTCCGGTTTACTCGTAAGGGACAAACGCATAGTGTGGAAAGCTGCTTCGAGACAATGTCCATTGTTAAAAATGCTATACAAATGAAAAGATAATCGAATTGAATAGCATTAAACAAAATAGCATGGGGCACGGTGGCATAGTGGTTAGCACATTCGCCTCACACCGCCAGGATCCGGGTTCGATTCCCGTCTCGGTCATGTGTGTGTGGAGTTTGCATGTTCACCCCGTGCCTCAGGGGGTTTTTCTCCGGGTTCTCCGGTTTCCCCCCGCTCCAAAAACATGCACGGTAGGTTGATTGGCACATTGGAAAATTGTCCCTAGTGTATGTGTGTGTGTGCCCTGTGATGGGTTGGCATTCCATCCAGGGTGTATCCTGCCTTAATGCCCAAGGACGCCTGAGATAGGCACAGGCTCCCCGTGACCCGAGGGAAGATCGGATAAAGCGGTAGAAAATGAATGAATGAATAAACAAAATAGCGAGGATTTTACTGAAGACCGTTATGATGTCTGCAAGCATAGAAACGCATTTTTATTTGAGCCTGTTACAAATTCACATTTACTGCATTTGGCAGCCGCTCTTATCCAGAGCGACTTACAACTGTGCAATTGAGGGTTAAGGGCCTTGCTCAAGGGCCCAGTAGTGGCATCTCGGTGGTGGTGGTGGTGGGTGGACTTGAACCTGCGATCTTCTGGTCCAGAGCCCAATGCCTTAATCACTGAGCTACACCACCTCCGTACAAATAAAAGCCAGCGTTTGTTACTAATCTGTTCAAAACAATTCATTTAAAAATCGACACACGGTGAGGATCAGTGCACGCTTTTGTTGAGGTACTGCACAAACATATTGGCTATCTGTCCAGCATTCTCTGTCGGGTGCATCTTGGTGTAAGTGATGAACTGTCGCCGAAGTTTCCTCAGTTCTGCCAAGTTTAAGCTTCTCGTTACTTCCATGTGATGTACAGGTTGAGGAAAAAAAAACCACAATGTAGTGAATATCACAGGCATTTGAGTCCCGCAAAAATATTACAGCAATATTATTCAACTTTTAACCATATATAATTATACGTGCTTCCTATAACTTTATTAATGATCCATTCGAAAGACCACATTTTTTCATATTTCAGGAGAATTGCTGGATAACGCCCAGGTATTCCTGAAGAATCCCTGATATTTAAATTTGCTATTAAACGAATAGGAAAGATTTCCTTCTCATATCATCTTGCTGTGAAACACTTGGTTTGAAAAAGGGAAATAAATAATTACAGTACATGAAAATGGTCTGAAATAGACGGCGATTCTTGCGATGAAATTGGATGTAACTTTGACAAAATACAGGGTTGTCCGAAAA
>JACRUU010000027.1:6824588-6834588 GCA_030449085.1 Kryptopterus vitreolus | reverse complement strand
ACAAGGTGTAGTTTCAAAAGGGGGCACGGTGTAGTTTCAAGAGGGGGCACGTGTAGTTTCAAAAAGGGGCACGGTGTAGTTTCAAGAAGGGGCACGGTGTAGTTTCAAGACGGTGGGTTTCAAGATGGGGCACGGTGTGTATGTTCAAGAGGGGGCAATTGGTGTAGTTTCAAGAAGGGGCACGGTGTTGTTTCAAGATGGGCACGGGGCACGGTTGTGTTAGTTTCAAGATCAAGAGGGGGCACGGTGTAGTTTCAAGTTTCAAGGGGGTTTCAAGACGGGGGTTTCAAGATGGGGCACGGTGTAGTTTCAAGATGGGGCAAGATGTAGTTTCAAAGGGGAGTTTGGGTTTCAAAGAGAGGGCACGGTGTAGTTTCAAGTTGGGGCACAGTGTAGTTTCAAGATGGGGCACAGTGGTCAAGATGGGGCACGGGTAGTTTCAAGATAGTGTGGGGACCACGGTGTAGTTTCAAGATGGGGCACGGAGTTAGTGTGTAGTTTCAAGATGGGGCACGGTGTTTGGGGCACGGTGTAGTTTCAAGATGGGGCACGGGGCACGGTGTAGTTTCAAGATGGGGCACGGGGCACGGTTGTATGGGGCAAGGTGTAGTTTCAAGAGGGGGCAGGTGTAGTTTCAAGAAGGGGCACGGTGTTGTTTCAAGATGGGGCACGGTGTAGTTTCAAGATGGGGCAACTTGGGGTGTAGTTTCATCGTTGTAGAAGGGGCACGGTGTAGTTTCAAGAAGGGGCACGGTGTAGTCAAGTTGTTTCACACGGTGTAGTGCCACGGTGTAGTTTCAAGAGTTTGGGGCACGTGTAGTTTTGTAGTTTGGTGTAGTTTCAACGGTGTAGTTTTCAAGATGGGGCACGGTTGGTTTTGTAGTTTGGGGCACGGTTGTAGTTTCAAGATGGGGCACGGTGTAGTTTCAAGATGGGGCACAGTGTAGTTTCAAGATGGGGCACGGTGTAGTTTCAAGATGGGGCAAGAGTTGGGTAGTTCAAGATAGGGGGCAGGTGTAGTTTCAAGAAGGGGCACGGTGTGTTTTTTTTTTGTTGTAGTTTCAAATGGGGCACGGTGTAGTTTCAAGATGGGGGCAAGATGTAGTTTCAAAGAGATGGGGCACGGTGTAGTTTCAAGAGGGGGTTTCAGGTGTAGTTTCAAGTTTAAAATGGGGCACGGTGTAGTTTCAAGAGGGGGCACGGGGTAGTTTCAAAAGGGGGCACGGTGTAGTTTCAAGAGGGGGCAGGTGTAGTAGTTCAAACGGAATGGGGCACGGTGTCAAGTTTCAAGATGGGGCGGTGTAGTTTGTAGTTTCAAGATGGGGCACGGGGCAGTTCAAGGGTAGTTTCAAGATGGGGCAAGGTGTAGTTTCAAGAGGGGGCAAGGTGTAGTTTCAAGAAGGGGCACGGTGTAGTTTCAAGAGGGGGGGGCAAGATGGGGCACGGTGTAGTTTCAAGATCAAAAGGGGGGAGGGTAGTTTCAAGATGGGGCACGGTGTAGTTTCAAGATGGGGCACGGTGTAGTTTCAAGAAGGGGCACGGTGTAGTTTCAAGAGGGGGCGGTGTAGTTTCAAGATGGGGCACGGGGTTTCAAGATGGGGCACGGTGTAGTTTCAAGAGGGGGCACGGTGTAGTTTCAAAAGGGGGCACGGTGTAGTTGGTGTAGTTTCAAGAGGGGGCAAGAGGTGTAGTTTCAAGAGGGGCAAGGGGGTTGAGTTGGGGCAGAGGTTGTAGTTTCAAGAGGGGGCAAGGTGTAGTTTCAAGACGGTGTTGTTTGGGGCACGGTGTAGTTTCAAGAGGGGGTCACGGTGTAGTTTCATGGGGCAGGGTGTAGTTTGAGGTTCAAAGTAGTTTGGGGCACGGTGTAGTAGTTTCAAGAGGGGGCACGGTGTAGTTTCAAGAGGGGGCAAGGTGTAGGTTCAAGAGGGGGCACGGTGTAGTTTCAAGAGGGGGCACGGTGTAGGTTCAAGAGGGGGCACGGTGTAGGTTCAAGAGGGCACGGCGTAGTTACATGTCAAGATCCATACTTCAAGTCAAGTCAAGTGGTTTTATTGTCATTACAACTATATATCGCTGACGCAGTACACAGGGAAATGAGACAACGTTTCTTCAGAACCTTGATGCTACATAAAACAACATATAACTTCACAGGAAAAATAAACAGAATGCCACACACCTAACTTTAAAAAAAAAAAAAGCTTTGTCCGACATTATAAACTATAACCTACGACTTTAATTAGAGTCCATTAGATGAAATGAAAAATGTTTCATCCGGCAGACTGCAAATCATAAACTACAGGCTGAAATATGCGCGCAGGTTGTCCGGCCACAAACTGGAACCATAAATTGCAATCTATCATTCCAAAGAAAAAAGAAAAAAAAAAGAAACCCAGCCGTTTTTTTGTTGTAGAAAGCCAAGGCCCTGCACATGATGTGGCTGGATGTACAACGCTGTGTCAGCCCATGGCCACATTGGATTTCATTCTGAGGTCAGAGTAATTTTAAAGCTGATATATGGAGAGATGATGTGAGCCTATGCTGAGTCTGACAGTCCAGTATATCGATGCTCATATTGCACTACAAAAAGTTCTATTCCATGCACAAGAATTCTTGGCTTCATGTACGTCTGCGCTTGTCTTTGAACCAATGCTTAAAATCTCTAATGCAAAGTGCACTTAATTATGCGTGACTATGCTTCAAATACACGCAAAGCAATGCAGGATGCTCAGATACCTTCAGAATGTTCAAGCACAGAGAAAAGACTACAACAAAATGTCCCGACTCCATGGAACAGCACACATTATATGCTGTCAAGTAGGGCTGCACGATCTCGATCCATAAATACATACATACGATCTCATGTCTAAATGACGGCGATTTACTTCCGATTACAGGCTGGTTTTTACTTACATTTACAGCACATATGTCAAAGCCAAGGCCCGAGGGCCAAATCAGGCCCGCGAGTGGGTTTTATTTGGCCCGCGTGATGATATTAATTTATTATTAGATCCGGCCCGCGGTCTGCTGCAAACCAGTAGCCCGCAGATATTATGTACGCACCAAAACTACATTTCCCACAATGCAACGGTGACGCACCGAGCGAGAGGCGGCTTTCTTTCCTTATTTATTAGCGGTCATTAGCATAACAGCAAAAAGCCTACTCAACAATAATGGCAAAACGGAAGGTGGCCACTGAGAAACGGGGGTTTCAAACAAGGTGTGAGTCTGAGTACATGTTCACGGACGTCGCTGGAAAACCCGTGTGGAGAAAGTGTGGCGGTGATGAAAGAGTATAATCTGAGACGGCATCATGAAACAAAACATGCAGACAAAAACGAGAATATAGACATGGAACAAAGGCTACATTTAAAAGTTAAATAATATTTGTTTTCACTCATTGTTTGCACATCTGACTTTTCCTTAAAGAAAGTCTTGTTTCTGGTTTATAGATTTTTGTACTTTATTTTATTGTATTTCAATGCTATATATATATATATATATAAGTGGAGTGAATGGCAGAAAATTATTATATTATATTATTATATATATTATATTATTTATTTCTTTGCAGTTGCTTAAATTCAGCCCACTTTTGCTAAAGGAGAAAATATAGCTGATGGTGCCTTGAATAATATCACTTTGTTCATTTAATGTTCATGTTATGAGGTGTTTTTGTATTGACATTTGTCTTTTGTGCCAGCCTGTTGAAAATTAAAAATTACTGACAGAGTCATAAGAAAATATTACTTTATTTATCTAATCGTAATATATTTGTTAGGTTTTCAGTAGGTCAAATTTTGATTTCAATTAACATTCGGACAGTCCGGCCCTCGACTTGTAGCAAAATGTTTTATTTGGCCCTCCGTCCATTTGACTTTGACACCCCTGATTTACAGCATTTGGCAACTTACAACTGAGCAATTGAGGGTTAAAGGCCTTGCTCAAGGGCCCACTAATGGCACCTTGGTGGTGGTGGGATTTGAACCTGCGATCATCTGATCTTCTGGGCCAAAAGTCCAATGCCTTAACCACTGAGCTACCACCTCCTACATCTGTGTCAAGGCTATGCAATATACAACGCGGTATCCTACGCGTCGACGCCTACCCTACACCGCAACATTGACATTTGACATTTATGGCATTTGGCAGACGCCCTTAAATCCAGAGCGACTAATAACTGAGCAACTGAGAGTTAAGGGCCTTGCTCAAGGGCCCAATAGTGGGGGAGGAATATGAATCTGTACTCTTCCGGTCCAGAGGCCAATGCCTTAACCAATGAGCTACCACTTCCCACTAACCCGAGTCGACGGAGAACGCGAGGGCTTGGTGGCGTATTTCCGGCGTATCATTGTACGTATTCCGCCGTATTCCTCCGCACCGCCATTTTTAAAGTCCACAGTGCAGAAACAAAGCATGGACATGGACCACGCGGCTGAAAGGCTCACCGAAGAGAAAATATAAACACTCTATGATTTTTCCTCACCATTTTATGAAGTCATTGCAGGACTACAGTAGAAACACCAACCCCAAACTGCACACCACTGACAACTAGTGTTGGGGAATAGTCACTGCAGAGCGACGCAGAAGTATGAACGCTCACGGCGCCATCGCTTACGTCGCGTAGGCACTGAGAGCACCACCATCAGCAGCATTACAGTGTGGTATTGCAATGCTACCCTGACTAAAAGAAAGTCACTGCAACGAGTCATAAAATCTACAGAGAGTAATTGCCTCTGATCTCCCCTCCATGAACACAATACATAGCGAGCACTTCAAGAGGAAACCGGATATTATTCTCGGGTACAAACACCACCCAGCGTGTGCCCTGTTCAAATGGATGAACACAGGCTACAACTTTAGAAATCGCCGGCCTGCAAGCGTCATCTCACACAAGGCACATCTGCATAACAGCTGCTTACCAGCTACAGTTAGGCTCCTGACTTTAAGGAGGCAAAGTCCTTAAAGTGCCCCTCCAAAACAGCGTGATCATCCACAAGTGTGTTAATCATCTCACTTCTATCAACCACCCTGAGCAATACTACTTAAGTATAGTCAACAAAATTGCTTATGCACCATCAACAACATACAACAGGGGCATGGTGGCTTATGTTCGCCTCACACCTACAGGGTTGGGGGTTCGAATCTCACCTCCGCCATGTGTGTGTGTGTGTGGAGTGTGCATGTTCTCCACATGCCTCAGGGGGTTATTCTCCGGGTTCTCCGGTTTCCTACCCGGTCAAAAAACATGCACGGTAGCTTGATTGGCACCTTCTCCCAAGTGTATGAATGTGAGTGTGCGTGTGATGGGTTGGCATTCTATACAAGGTGCGTCCTGCCTTGATACCCGAAGATGTCCGAGATAGGCACAGGCTCCCTGCGACCCGAGGGAAGATCGGATAAAGCGGTAGAAGATAGATAGATGAATGAATGAATGAATGAACATGAAATATCACCTATTTAGACAATGCAATAGTTGTTTTTTTTGGGGGGGTATTCCATTTCATGAAAACCTTTATGACTGAGTCACAAACATTGCTGCGTCTGAAAAAACACACAAGCATTCCAATGTGCAGGTACTGTAGCGTCACTGTGCAAAAAGAAATAAACGTGAATGGCAAGAACTTAAGTAATACGGAGAAAGGGAGTGATGTTACTAGATGAATAGAGATGGAACCTTGGAAGGTTGAATGAGTGCCATGCAGCAGTTCCATCAGGTTTATCACCACAAAATAAATAAGTCTGCTGAATATCTAATATCTCAATGATTTTCAGTGGAATGAAGGCTTATTAGGGAGGGGGGTGTAAATCAGTGGTTTAAGGCACTGGGATACTGATCGGAAGGTCGGGGGTTCGAGCCCCCGGTATCGCTAAGCTGCCACCCTTGGGTCCTAGAGAAAGGCCCTTAACGCTCTGTGCTCCTTTTTAAATAAAGGCTATAAAAATTGTATTTATTGTAAATATTGTGGAAGAAAAAAACATCAATGGCTGCATTTTGATGTGTGTTCTACAAACTATAGCCAAGATGTACACTACTTTCCTGAGAAGAAATCAACTATAAAAGGTACCAATACAATTTGAAGTGAGGACAAAATGAGCTCAATCTAAAAACATTGTCCTGGCAGGAGATTCAAAGAAATGGCGCATCTTCTTGCTCAAGAATCTTTAGCACTGCACAATGACAAAGTGAAAACAATTCTATAAATCTCTCCAATTCGTTTTTGTTTTTTTTTTTAAGTATTGAAATATTCTTTGCTGTAAAGTTCTTTTCCGCCGATGTTGAAAAGAGGAAAATCGGTTTTTCGATTTCACCTCGGTTTGGCACAGCGAGCTTCCGTAGTTTTCCGCCTGGCACCTCGCATTACACTTGCGAAATAGGAAATACAACATGGCGGCACTCCGACGAATCCAAAGAGCTCGTTTCCAAGAGGGGCGGGGTTTCATCAGTCATATGGAAACGGTTCGGGTTTGCAACTCCAGACGTTCAATAAACCAAAGTAACATTTATCTAAAGATTGTGGCGACTACAGGGAGCAGCACGACTCGTTTATTCCAGCACTTCAAACACAAGCATGTTGTTGAATGTGGAGGTGTGTGTGTGTGTGTGTGTGTGTGTGTGTGTGCGTGGTTTAAACATGACAGGGGCAAAAACGGGTAGAAATAGCGCACACATTTTCCCCCGCTGTATCCAAAATCGAATTTTGTCTAAAAAATTTGCCCGGCTCTACTGCTGACATATTTCTACACCATTATTACTTTCCAAAATGTATTGATTTGGACATGAAATGCGCACACACACACACACACACACACATACCGCTCTACAGAAGGCCTCAAAGGCCTCAATGCATATCATAGAAAAAGAAATATACAAGCAATAAAAAGACAATCACAGGAATTGCATGCTGAATTGTTGAAAATCTCCGATCGGGTGCAGGCTACATAAAATTTCCCCGACACTGAAGATTAATGACGCCCAAGAGCACAGCGGCATCTATAATTCTTAACTGTAAAAGTGTGGAACAACCAGGACTCTTTTCAAAAACTGCTCACCCGGCCTAAGTGAACAGTCCTATATCGATCTGGGATCTATGGCAGAAGGGCTAGGCTGGTGGGGAAGGGGGTGGTGGCTCCCTCTGGAGCCACATGCAGCTCTTCAGCCAATGTGGCTCCATGCGGCCTTGAAAAAAGATGTCAAAATTTTATTTAATTATTATGATATTTATTTTATTTTTGTCAACACAGTGAACGGTTTTTCAAAAGGGAATTATCTTGGCTAATCGAGATAAATAAACCATATATTACTGTCTTACCGCCACGTTTAGACCTCTTCTCTCACTATGGATAAATCATTAAAAGAAAAATAAATAAATACATCTCAAATGCAACTTCAGCAATAAAATGGCGATTTTTCTAAAAACAAAAACACATTGCTTATTTATTACTATTACTTATTACTTATTATTGCTACTTATTTAAAGCAGAGTTGGGGAGGGCAAACTTTTTTGCTCAGGGGCCACATTGACTAAACATTTAACAGGCATGCCAGCACCAGGTGTATGTATGTTATGTTATATGTTTTATATATATATATATATATATAGATATATATATATATATATATATATATAAACATACATACAAAAGGCATTAATATTAATATTCAATGCATCACTGAACCTGATGCGCCACCTGGTGGAACGTCAGGCAATTACAGGAAAAGGTCAAATGAATAATAATACAATAATGCTTGTTTGTATCTCAAGTTTGTAAACAAATCATACCAGAAGGAATTTATTCTTAGATGGAGACTTGTAGCACTATTTGTACATCACTCTGGATGAAGGCGTGTTCTAAATGCTGTCAATGTAAATGATATGATTTGATATGGACAACTTCGGCAGGCTGGATTAAAACCAAGGGGCCGGACATGGCCCACAGCCTGTAGTTTGCCCACCCCTGATTTAAAGAGCCTGAAGATCGCAGGTTCAAATCCCACCATTACCAAGCGGCTAATTAGTGGGCCCTTGAGCAAGGCCCTTAACCCTCAGCTGCTCAGTTATAAGTCGCTCTAGATAAGGGCCAAATGCTTTAAATGTAAAGAGACCCGTCTCATTTGCTCTCTCTTATTTGGTATTTAAACAAAAGTATTTCTTATCCAATTATTCAATTAGTCGCTCGAATAATCGTTAGAATACTCAATTAATAAAACAATCGATAGCAACAGCCCTAAAGTCTCTGATCTCCAAGGGATAATAAAATGTGGAAAGCAGTATACAGAAACTAAAAGATTCATTCATAAAAATATACAACGCAAGGGGCACGGTGGCGTAGTGGTTAGCACGTTCGCCTCACACCGCCAGGATCCGGGTTCGATTCCCGTCTCGGTCATGTGTGTGTGGAGTTTGTGCATGTTCTCCCCGTGCCTCAGGGGGTTTTTCTCCGGGTTCTCCGGTTTCCTCCCGGTCCAAAAACATGCACGGTAGGTTGATTGGCACCTTGGAAAATTGTCCCTAATGTGTGTGTGTGTCCTACGATGGGTTGGCATTCCATCCAGGGTGTATCCTGCCTTAATGCCCATAGACGCCTGAGATAGGCACAGGCTCCCCGTGACCCGAGAGATCGGATAAAAGCGGTAGAAAATGAATGAATGAATGAAAAATATACAACGCCACTTTCCATTGCTAAACAACACTCAAACATCTTGCCATGGGAACCGCTTATAAACTGTTTACATCCAAACACAAAAGGAATCGCACTAGACAAATACAACACATCTGCATAAGACTCGACAGAGGATACGGTGTGTATTAGGATACAGTCTCAATTCCTTTATGACAGAGTTCATGTTAAATACATTAACCTGTGTTGGGAAAACCTTTTGGAGGATTTAAAATTCCCTATAAAAAAAATACTTCCAGGAATATCTGTAGATGGAGAAGCGAAAATATGTAAACATCCAAAAAGACAGAAAGAGTAGAAAGGTTAAACATCTCTTGATCTCGGAAATCCAGGTATATTTATTATGTTTTTATTTCTATGTTATTTCTATCTTTATGTTTATATTGGATTGCAGTGTATTTAATTTATAAGATGGATTTTAACACTCTTGTATGATTTTAGACAAAGATATATTCTGTATATACCCCTTGCTTTTGTGTTGTATACTTGTTCAAGCATCAATAAAAATAACTAATAAAAAAAAATAATTTAAAGAAAGAAAGAACTCCAGGTATCATTTTTAAATATTTGTAAACATTTTTATTTTAATTTTTTGTTTACATATTTTTTATTAAAATAAAAATTAAAAAAAACTAACAAGTTTACAACACAAATTCCAGGGGTATATACAGAAAATACAAATGTTTAACGTTTTATAGATAAATGTTTAATGCTTTATGGCACAAAAGTTTAACGTGAACTAAAATAAGATGCAATGTTTTTCCCCATAAACAGAATCTTATTTTTATTTATTTAAACTTTTATTTGTTTTTCTCAAAACAAATAACTTCAGTCAGCACAGTTTGCTTGAGTTGAATGGGAATATATATATATATATATATATATATATATATATATATATATATATATATATATATATATATATATATGTGTGTGTGTGTGTGTGTGTGTATGTGTATATGTATGATATATATATATATATATATATATATAGTTATCTATATATATATGTATGTGTGTGTGTGTATGTATCTACCACACACACACACACACACATTGTTTGATATATATAATATATATATATATATATATATATATATATATATCTATATATATATATATATAATATATATATACACATATACATATATCCACATATACTACTATATATATATATATATATATATATATATATAGTATAAGAGAGAGAAAGAGAGAGAGAGAGAGACAGACACAGATATCACTCTAAAAGGAAAATAAAAAGTGCTGTTTATAAGATCTTACAGCAATGAATTGTTTTTTTTTTTTTTGTTTTTTTAAA
>JACRUU010000027.1:6779588-6819588 GCA_030449085.1 Kryptopterus vitreolus | reverse complement strand
TCAAGGCTGAAGATACGATCATGCCAAAATTCAGCACCTGGTAGTACAACTGAAAGGCACACACAAAGCTGGAGTTATAACACTCTGTCTGTGCACTGTACACGTGCGTAATCTACATATGGCACATGGCTACAATTTCATTCATTCATTCACCGCTTTATCCTGGTCTTCCCTTGGGTCACGGGGGAAATTTGTGCCTATCTCAGGCGTCTTGGGGTATTAAGGCAGGAAACAGAATATAAAATGCCAACCCATCTCACACACTCACACACACACACACACACACACACACGTTCATACACTAGGGACACTTTTCCAAGGTGCCAATCAACCTATCGTGCATGTTTTTTGGACTGGGGAGGAAACCGGAGAACCTGGAGAAAACCCCCCCTGAGGCACGGGGAGAACATGCAAAACTCCACTACACACACACACACAACCCTGGGAGGTGTGAGGCTGACCACTAAGCCACCGTGTCCCTACAAGTTATTACAAACAAATTATATAAATTTACATTATTATTATTATTATTACTAGTATTATTATTATTATTACTACTACTACTACAGTATCAGCAGTCATAATAATTCATGGGTAAAGTAAGCGGTTAGTGAGAGAATGAAAAAAATAAAAACAAAAATCCGCCATATCTTGCAACCATAACCAACAACAATAATAATAATAATAATAATAATAATAATAATAATTATTATTATTATTATTAATAATAATTAAATCCAATTATTCGATTAAAACGACGTGCAGAAAACGCGTGCATGCTTTATATAAGAGTGCAGTTTGTGGATGCCGGTGTTTAGAGCTGACGTGTTCCAAAACCATCCACTCTGACGCATAAACTGCTACGCTAATAAACAAAACAAACAAATAAATACATAAAATACACACCTGGCGTTTATTCATTCGCCGAACATCGTCGAGAAAATCCAAAGACAACATTTCGTCGAACAGATGTGCTGCTTGAGATGCAGTTAAACGGAAGGAAGTGTTTCCGGGGGAAGAGACGTACAATAATAAGTCCGCTCTGCTCTATTTCTCAACCTGTAACAGTAAAAAAAATCACCCTCGTTAAATTATAATTCTTATTTACTACCTTTATTGTTATTATTATTATTATTATTATTATTATTATTATTATTAATTCACAACAAAAGAGAAATACACACACAATAATCAGGTATAATGAATACAATAGTTTTACTATGTTAAACAAATAACTAGGCACAGTTCAATAGAAGTTACAAAATAAATAAACAAACACACCCTTACTGAAAAGCGCACAAATAAATAATAACAAAAGACCAGCTAAAGACCCTGACTTACTCTGACGCATGCGCAGAGGTCGAAAATGACGCCATTCCGAGTTACCGGCTACAAGGCATTTCACACGCAGCACAAGTCCTACAAACGCGCGCACAAATCACATATGTAAATAAAATAATAAATGTAATCTTTATCATTGCCAAGGTTTTTTTTTTGGAATTTATGAATGTAAATATAATAATATAAGTTTCTGGTGTTCAGAAATTTAAGTATGAGATACTTGGACGGTATTATGTCTTCCAAATATGACTAGAATTTTAGTTATATGACCTAACATGTTAGTTTATACTTGTAAAAAAAAAAAAAAAGCTCAAATAAAATAAGTAAAATAGTTATTTATTTATTTATTTATTTTCTCCTATTTATTATTTGATTTGATTTTACTGTTATGCTCCACTGGATGGATTATGTGCTGTTAACACATAACACATGTGGTCGTTGGAATTTGTAATCTTCAACATTTTCTAAAGTAACTGTAGTTTAATGATATATATATATATATATATATATATATATATATATATATATATATATATATATATATATATATATATATATATATATATAGTGCTGCTGGTCCCAAGCTCGGATGGATAAATGGGAGGTTTGTATAAAGATATACGTATGTGTGTATATATATATATATATAGATATATATATATATATATATATATATATATATATATATATATATATATATATATATATATGTATATATATACATATATATATACGTATATATATATATATATATATATATATATATATACATATATGATGTATATATATATACTATATATATGTATATACTAAATATGTATATATATATATATATATATATATATATATATATATATATATATATACACACACACACACACACACACACACACACATACATATGTATATTGGGAAGGTTACTTGTAAATGTAATAGGTTACAGATTACAAATGAGCCTATTCAAAATGTAATAAGTAGTGTAACTTTTGTAACTTGTAACTTTTCTTTTCAATTACTTTCTAAAAATACAGTAACTGATTACATTTGATTACTTTTTGATTACTTTCATTTGTCCACTAGCCACTCGAAAAAAGTGGGATATATTTTAGAAACTGAGCTGCTTCAGAATCAGCAGCAGAAGGGGGGGTTGAAGGGGGGGGGGGGGGGGGGTTGGGGCTAGCAGTGGTTGTTGGAACTTCAACATTTTCTAAATTAACTGTAATTTAATTACATGTTTTTTCGCTGTAACTGTAACAGATTACTGTTACTTTTATTTCATAATTAAATCACATAACGCTGTTACATGGAACTTGTTACTCCCCAGCACTGCATATACATATGTGTTGGGAAGGTTACGTTTGGAAATGTAATAGAGTACAGATTACAAAGTACCCTATTCAAAATGTAGTATGTAGTGTAACTTTTCAATTACTTTCTAAAAGTAAAGTAACTGATTACAGTTGTTACATTTTTGATTACTTTCATTTGTCCACTAGGTGGCACTTTAAGTTAACATTCAAAGGGAAAAAATTTTTCAAACCCTCATAAAAAAATAGGTTATATTTTTTCAAAATTGAACTGTATCAGAACGAGATTGTTGATGGGCGAGGTGGGTTGAGGTACATGCTTGTTACGCTTCACCGTATTTTTTTTCTTAATATTACTCCCTGCGCATACTCAGGGACAGAGAGCGCCACTGCCACCCACATGGCACCCCACTATTTGAGAACCACCGATCACTGATTTTACATGAAATTGTTCAGATGTAACCATATTTGTAACCTTTAACATTTTATTAAGTAACATAAGTTTTTTTTTATAGTTTTTTTTAATCCCTCTAATAAAAATATAAATACAGTATAGCAGTGTCCAGGACCTACGTTAAATGCCAGATACTGCTTTGAATCTTATTTCACATACAAACAAGTTAAGTCTCCAGTAAATAAAGGAAGGGGAAAACAACAACAACAAAAAAAGAACTTCACATATGGCAACACTGCCACTGTAGAAAAATAATGAAAATTTTTGCTAGAGTAACAAAATAAATACATTTGAAAAACAAATAAATGTGCACAAGAAATGTAAACAACGAATGTCTGCAAAAACAAAGCCGCAGGTCCGTTACATGTGCTCAGTGTTGGCTTTCTTTGCCACTACAGGGGAGTTTGCAAGGGAGTAATTTATTTCCACATTTTCTCTCAGTAACTGTAACGCATTACTGTTACATTTATTTTGTAATTAAATTACGTAACGCCGTTACACTCCCCCAACACTGTGTCTATACAGTTTGTATTTTATTTCTAAAAAAAAAATGCACTGATAGGGCTTAGTGGTTAGCACGTTCGCCTCACACCGTCAGGGTTCGATTTCCGTGTCAGCCATGAGTGTGTGGAGTTTGCATGTTCTCCCCGTGCCTCAGGGGGTTTTTTCTCCGGGTTCTCCGGTTTCCTCCCAGTCCAAAAAGATTGCACTGTAAGATTGCAATTGTCCCTAGTGTATGAATGTGTGTGTGAATGTGAGTGTGTGTGTGTCCTGTGATGGGTTGGCATTCCATCCAGGGTGTATCCTGCATTAATGCCCATAGACGCCTGAGGTAGGCACAGATCGGATAAAGAGGTAGAAGATGAATGAATGAATGAAATGCACTGATGAGTGATTGTCCTCTAGATGGCAGCAGTTGTCATTTTTTATAATGGGGAGAAGCAGCGCGCACGGACGCACACGTACAGACGCATGCGCGCTGCTCTTCGAGTTACAGAATAACCCCGGATCACATGAGCCGAACCGTGTGTCCTGCAGAGTGAAACAAGGGGGGCGGGGCGTCGGGAATAGACGGCAAGGATATTTCAAATACGTGCATTATAACGTCTCCAGTGACGAAAATAAGTTCCACACTATAATTCACGATTAAAGAATAACGCTACGGATGTTCGATGATATATTTCTTTGGTCTCACGTAGCAAACATTCTTGCTCTTGTGTCCCTTTTTAGAATGAGCATCAAAGGAAATAGTCGGTTGTTGTTGTTGTTGTTGTTGTTGTTGTTGTTGTTGTTTTAATGTAGTCGAATAAATGCATGAAGTATATTCAGAAATAAGTCCTAATAATGGATGTAGTATCTTTTAAATGTGTATGTATAAAATGTGTATACATAAAAAATTAATTCTATACATAAAAAATATATTTTTTACATTTAAAAAAAATATATATATATATATATATATATATATATATATGTATATAAATTTTTTAAATGTATAAGTTATACCTGGAGAGACTGGTCAGCATAGCCTCAGTTGCTTAAAGACTCTGCATGAATCCCATTACAGTTGTCACACAGATAATGGAGTGAATGGGAAGAGAAACACAAGCAGAACCCTTTAGATAAGAGACAAAATACATCTGAATTCCACAGAATTCCTTGAGTGTATGTGTGTGTGTCATTGAGGGAGGGAGAGAGAGAGAGAGAGAGCTGGGGATAGATAGGGAAATGTTCCTTGGCAAAACGATGTTTCTGAGGGAGTCTGTAACCAGAGCCATTTTATGTTTGGAAAATGAAGCAACGGGACAAGAGCAGTAGCCAAGTATGTTGACACTGGAAAGGAGCTGAGGGTAGTGAGTGGCAGTATCATCTGAAAGAGACTGCCCTAATTAAGGTTGAATGCTGCTTTTAGACAGTCCAATCCCCTGGTGAAACAGATCCCTTCCACCACCGATGTGTGAACTAACTTTTTTTTTTTAAATACACCTTGTTGGAACGATTTAAAGCGGGTTCTCATCCTGTGCCTCAGTCATACGACAAGGACTTTTAGCCCTGTATCAATATGATCAATGGCTGTGTATGATACGGATATTAACTCTTCCTTGGAGTGTCCTAGCATGTGGCTTTGGTTTGGTGCCCAGATTTAGAAAATGTAATGTGCTCTTGGACCTATTTGTAGGCCTTCTATAAATAGTGTCTGACTGGCACCACATGCTCAGCCATGATTGACAGTTGCAAAGCTTTGGTCCAGCAAAAGCAACCTCTAAACTACGAGAAAAACACACAAATGGTGAGTAATAAACAATGTATTTTGTGTAACGTTAGAACGGGCATTTTCTTTTCAAACTTCACCTGCACACAATCTTAAAGTTTAGCTTCACAAATAACTTCTATTTATAAATGTTTAAAAACCTCTGTCTGATTAGAAGTCTTTTTTTTTCCATAACCATTTATAACTGTTTTATTCACCATGGAATGTATGTGTAATCATCATTAGAATGTTTGAAGTCGAAATTTGATTCACTTTGTTAACAGTTGTTGAAATTGTTTCAAATGCTACGAGGTGCTCTTTCCCTCTCCGCAGCTCCCGACTCAGTAAAGCGGAGTATTTTTTTTTTACTAGGAATTGGGGTTCTTTTGCAGAAAACAGAGATACAGCAAGCCACCATTTTTATTTGGATTATTTTAACCAAAGTGTTTTCTGGACAATGACATCACGGAGGACAATGAGCCATTCATATTCCGGCAACGGGAGATATGGCAGTCAAAATGGGGATGATGTCCCCTCGCCACGTTTAGATAGCCGCAACTACATCTCCAGTGTCCGGCCTGAAAACAGGTAGGAGAGCAAATGTCTAAGAACGTATATATTTGATTCATTGCTGTTCAGCAACCCAAATTTCTTTACTATCATCTCATTATCATTAGATCGGTTTGCGTGGTTAGTTATCGCTGATCACTAGTAAACAGCTATGGACAATAAACAGCTATGGACAATATTGCTACCTACTTATAGTAAACATTAAGCATTTTCTAACAATGTTTTTCCTTCACACAATATGAATAAAAATGATTAAAAGCAATAAAACTATAAAACAAAAAAAGCCAAATAAATATGTATAATAATTTGATAATCTGCTACTATATTGATTTGCTAATGGAAAATTAAATAAATAAATCTGTGGTATATAGGAAATAATTGTGTTAAATAAATACAGACAGCAAAATAGATATCAGGTATATAAAAAGGATTTCTTTAGTAGAATAATGACTTATGGTGATATCCATGTCTTATATGTTTTTAACTTAATAGATACTCAATTCACAGGTATTCAAACTACAAACCAATGAGGTAAAGCAGACTTTTAAACAAGACGTTTGGACTAACTGTTGTCTAACAAACTACTTCAACATCCCAGTCTTTGTATATTCCAAAACAAAGAGTAAACCATTGATTTTTGAGCTTCCTATAATGTACTTGTGGTTGTAATGCAAATATTTAAGTTCCACCAAGAATGCTGTGAAGGTAATGATGTAACTTACTGAAATCACTACCCAGTCTTCCCAAAAGCAAAAGTGAATGTAATCAATGACCCTACCTGTATAACACCACTACCCACATTTTAAAGCAAGATACCCAGTCGTAAGTGTTCTACAATGCCTATACATTGAAGTTACAGATTACCTTGTGAGTTAAAGATACATTTATATGGTTTTCCATGTTCAGGAGTACATTTTGCACTGTCATGTCTCAGCTGACAGAAGAGACTCAACCATGTTTTGAGACTACCATCAAGTCTAAGGCAGTGTCAGAGGCCTGCAACGTCAAATTCACCTGTGCCGTCACAGGTAGGCCTTCATTGCTGTCGTACTAGTAGATGTGTAAGTGTGTGAATTGTTGATAAAAATATCCAAAATACAAAATATTTTGCATCATTTAAATGTATATTTTGCATTCTTTCTAATAAAATATTTACATTAAAAAGCAATATATATGAATTGCAATTGTAAACTACTGTGCATCTAAACAAGCAAATTCGCTGCTGGGACAATTTCTGGTCAGAAAGCGCTTTATTAAGTAGGTTTGCACTTACAAGGAATTCTTTTAAATGTAGGATGGAAAGAAAAAGGAATGTAATGAAAGGATAAACGTCATTGCACATTTTTATAAGGGAAATAAATAAATAAAGTAATGATTGCACAGAGAAATACAACATTGACATACAACATATTTCTATTTCCTGTTTCTATTTTGTTGAGAAGAGGCATTTAAGTGTTCATGAGGTAACTTGCATGGGGGAAGAAACTTTTATTGTGCCTGGCAGTCTTGTTAGCAAAAGTTAGCTAAAAGCTACCAAACATTAGCTTCGCCCTAAACGATCATACAGTGTCTACAAGAACTATTATCCCCCTTATTGTTCTCATCATATTAGCCCAGTTGGCAGTCTTTTGTTATAAAATTCACAAAAAATACTGTGCTCTAATGTGTGTCGAACATTTTCATGGACAATGCGGTTAAAATGTTTACAAAATGTGTGGAAAAATTATCGCCACCCTTTTAGTCAACTCTTTGTGCTCCCTTCCCCATTAAAGTTCTGAATGTTCTTAATGCAGACCACATAGCACGGGATCTGAGACCAAAAGATCAGATCAAATCTCTCCAGATCCTGCAGATTTCTAGATCTCCACTCTCGTTTTCAGTCCTATAACCTACAGGTTCTCTATGGCCTGGACGTTGGAGGACCTTGTTTTTTTTTATGTTGATTTTGGATAATTGTCCTGCTTGAAGAGCCAACCATCTTAATCTTAATCATCTTAGTCATTGAGTTTGGTTACAGCCCGTTATGCCATGTATAATTACAAAATGTTCAGGTCCTATGAAATAAAAACAGTCGAATATAGGCAGTGTTGGCTGTGTTGGGAAGGTTACTTGGGAAATGTAATAGATTACAGATTATTAACGACCCCATTTAAAATGTAATAAGTAGTGTAACTTTTCATTTACTTTATTAAAGTAAAGTAGCTAATTACATTTGTTTACTTTTTGATTACTTTCATTTGTCCACTAGGTGGCACTCAGAAAAAATAGGATATATTTTTTTTTGTAAGCTGCTTCAGAATCTTATTGTTGACAGGACGGGTGATGGTTGGGGACGGGGGCGGTGGGGCGGTCGTGCAAACATTTTTGTCAACGGGTTGGGGGTTGTTAGGCGGTGGTCGTTGGAATTTGTATCTTCAACATTTGCTGAAGTAAGTGTAATTTAATGACATGTTTTTTTTCGCTGTAACTGTAACGGATTACTGTTATTTGGTAATTAAATTACGTAACGCCGTTACATGTAACTAGTTACTCCCCGACACTGACCGCAGGCATGAGGAACTTTTGCAGTTGGTTACCACTCCGTATAGGGCCAAACTCACCTCCGCCAAAAAGCTTTGGTTTCATCTGACAATATACAGAATTAGCATTTAAAGTTCCGATAGTGTTTTGCAAATTAATAATCTTAATTTTTCAAAGGATTCCTGCGAACAAAGGCCTTTTTAACCGCCCAGTGTAACTTTGCAATACTACAGCTGCAACCTTCAAGATTTTGGTCCATCATACTATCCTTTTAATTGTGTGTTGAGACAGTTTAAACACATGTCCACTTCTTGGTTGATTCATATAATTTCCACTTGACTGGATTTTTTAAATTACCCTAATCACCTTTTACTGCTTCAATCAATAGTGACAAAATGAGTCGATTGCAGCGTAATTTACTACCTAAGAATGAGATGATTTCTTTGTACTTTTGAAGTAACTGCCCACAGAAAAACAGTGTATTTGCATTACTATGGATGTGTCTACGTTTTGCAATATTTGGGTCGGCCATCTATATTTGGTTATAATTGTTAGAGTATTCCTAATAAGGCTGAGTTTTACATTTTTATTACCTTCTTTGTACTTTTATAAGAAATCTACCTTAGAGTTTCTGGGGCACTTCCTTGGACCCAATGTTGGCATGAAAAGGGTGACACTCTTTGAATATTTGAATAATTCAGAGAACAAATTCATTTAGGCAGTTTCATTTCTGAAACTGAAGAAAAAATGGTATTAAAATATACATTTGATGTTGCAAAATGGTCATCTGTTTCTGAAGGCACAGTACAAAACAAATCACTGTGCGTTTAGTACGTTTAGTATTAGTAATGTTTTACCTCAATTATGAATTTTAATAATCAGTAAAAGCTGATATCAGAAATAATCATTACTTTTGAAATGTGTTGAAGTTTGAGAAAAATGGACTTGAGAATAAGAGTTGAACAATAACGAACATGAAATTTCCTTTTCATTGCTACACATTTTTGTCAAAATGAATGTTAAAAAAAGATTCACTCTGCTAAACGAATAACCACTACACTGTTGTTTGATTGTTGACTGGTGAAAACAGCATTTGCTTTTTCATTTCTTCGTGTAAAACTTTCCGGGTTTTTCTTTCTATTCTTAGGCTACCCAGTTCCTGAGCTGACTTGGTATAAAGATGATATGGAATTAGACAGATATTGCGGTCTTCCCAAATATGAAATCTTTCGCACTGGCAAAATCCATACGCTTCATATCTACAAGTATGTTGATCAGAACTGTCCTAGGAGATTGCAATTATTCTTAAATACTAATAATAATAATAAAAACTTTGCATTATTTGACCGTAACATAACATAATCTGAATTTGATTGATATTTTGCTCTTTTTTTTGCTTAATGCCTTTATACTAACAGTTTTATTTCTTTCTAGTTGCACAGTGGACGATGCAGCCATCTATCAGGCGTCAGCCAGGAACAGCAAAGGCATTGTCTCGTGTTCCGGTGTATTAGAGGTTGGCACCATGAGCGAATACAAAATCCACCAGAAGTTCTTTGCCAAACTCAAGCAGAAGGCCGAGCTAAAACGAAGAGAGTTAGAGACCACTAGCTCTTATGATAAAGAGAACATTCTACCAGAACCACTGAGGAGCGAGAACATTGTTAAGTGGATTGATGGTTTAGTCCCCAATTCATCACCTGTCCAGGATAAACAGGACAATGAAGCCGAAGATACGGAGCAGCCAAACGAACCTAATGAAGAGTTAAATAGGCCTTCGGTAAAAGTCCAAAAATATCCCACGAGGCCTGGCAGAGGTGAAGAAAACGACGGTCAACAGATACGCTCGGATGTAAGTCAGAAGAATAGCAGTCAGCAGCTTATCCAGGTGGCAAGTCCTGAGGTGGCAGAATTGATTGTCATGACACCATCCACCAAAGAGAAAGTAGGCAGGAATAAAAACACGCTCTCCAATGGATTTGATGAGGCTTTTACTACTAAATCCGGCCAAGATGCAGGAGAAGGGATGGACACGCATGAGGGAATGAGTCTGGCAAAAGTCTTGGTGGAGTCTTTGCAATTACAATTTGATGGACCTCAGCAGAGTACGTTTCAACAGGCACAGGATATAAAAAACACAAAAGTTAACGCCATCCAAGAAAGGCAAAAAGAGAAGGAGGTAATCGCAGAGGGGGAAACGATGAAATGTGAATCAGGTAAGAATCAGGAGTGGGAACACTGGCGTGAAGGAGACCAGGGAAAGCCCTTGGAACACGGACAAGAACACGTACAGCCCAAGCCTGAACACAGAGCTGATGCCGTTTCAGAATCAAACACATCGGTTAACAAGGAACCAGAGAATCCACACAAATCTGCACTAAGCTCTGTGTTTCATTCTCTAAAGGACATATTCTTCGGGAAGAGTAAAAAATCACCCGAGGTCAAAGATTCCTCAAAGAACAAAGTCAGTGACAAAGTCAGCGACGAAAACGAAACGGTGTCTGTTAAAACCGAAGCCGTTCATCTCCCACAAACACAGCCACAAAATCACAAGGCTAAATCTGCCGTCTTTGGTACCGTGCCAGAACCGCTTGCGTCTGCGGCAACAGTCCTGCCAAAGCAGAGTGAAAAGGATTATGTAAAGGCAGACTCTATTAAGGAAACACCCTCATTAACTATTAAGACTGAGAGGGAGAGTTTGGATAATCACATTCATGGGTTTACTACAAATTCTGTCAAAGCCACTCAATTCATCTCCCAAGAAGAAGTAAAGGAAGCTGGTCCAAAAGCAGTACAAAAGAACACCATGTCGACAGTTCAAAAGGTGAGTTCAGTGAGTTCATTACACACACATTCAGCTTCATGAGTTCATTCCTACACACATCTTCGTCACAAACACTTCATTCTTCAACCGCTTTAAGATCTCAGTATCCGACAGGAATGCCAACACCCTATGGATTGAAGTTCATTCCTACACACACACAAACACACACATTCATTCATTCATCTTCTACTGAGAAGGGAGAGTTTGGATGCAAATCACATTCATGGGTTTACTACAAATGAGGCACAACCCTCGGGAGGCGAACCCTTGGCCGGAACATGTCAAAGAACCCACGGTGTCAACGTTAACCACTAAGCACCTCCCAAGAAGAAGTTTCGAAAACAGAAAAGATTTTTTTTTTTTCTTTTTTCGAATGAATTTTTAACTTAAAGTAAAGCGCCACCTAGTGGACAAATGAAAGTAATCAAAAAGTAATCCTTTACTTTTATAAAGTTATCGAAAAGGTACACTACTTATTACATTCTGAATAGGGACATTTGTAATCTGTAATCTATTACATTTCCAGATTAACCTTCCCAACACTGTATATATACAGTATATACTTATACTTTATAATGACAAACACACAAAACTATAAATGTAAATTTTTCTAATAAAAAAACTATAATATCTCCAAGATATTATATATATTATTATATATTATAAATATTATTATATAATACTAAAAACAAATAAAATGTTATATATCTACAGCAAAAAAGCAACAATGCAGACTAAACTTAAATGCAATGATATATAGGCACAAGGTCGGAAGTGAGCTGCCGTGTGTGTCATGTGCAGTAGACTGCTCGAGCTCACTGATGAAAAATGTCCAAAGCGCAAGACAGAGATTAGTCGCTGTGTGCAACGAATATTTTCTGTTTCTTTTTTTATCTATATTCAAAATGGAAGCACATAAAACTATAAAAAGCAGACTATAGGAGGAAGAAGCGGTCAGTGCTTTGAATATAAAACTACTTATACATTTTACCAGTCAAGTTCTTTCTCAGTTTGGCTGGCCAACAAGCTCTAGGAAGAGTCCTGGGCGACAAGTTTTTGTGCCACATTTTCTCCATTTGAGAATTAAGGAGGCGACTGTGCTCTTGGGAAACTTCAGTAATATTTTTCCTTTTTCCTTGCCTTTCCCAGATCTGTTTCTTGCAGCAACAGTGTTACTGAAATTCAGGCAGTTTGTCTTTGTCTTCCCCATAGCTTGCTTTTCTCTCTGATATTTGTCAGCTGTCATTCCAATGACATGTCAACTTGCCATATATAAGTGCATCTAAAATGTAATTTATTTTCGTAAGTCAACTAAAATTGTGAAACTCCTTTTAATTGTGATGATTTTGCCTCACATTTAACAAAAATCCATCAATTCATGTCTCAAAAAAACATTTTTAGTGAATTTGTTGGCCATCTGGAAAGTATGTTCAACTCAATACTTGGTAGGGGCTCCTTTTGCTTTAATTGCTACCTCAATTCAGCGTGGCATGGAGGTGATCAGATGGTGGCGCTGCTGAGGTGGTATGGAAGTCCAGGTTTCTTTGATAGTGGCCTTCTGCTCCTCTGCATTCTTTTGGTCTCTTGTTTCTCATTTCCCCCTTGATAATATCCTGTAGATTCTGTATGGGGTTCAGGACTGGTGAGTTTGCTGGCCAGTCAAGCACATCAACACTATGGGCATATAACCAACTTTAGGTTCTTTAGGCAGTGTGACCAGGTGTCAAACCCTGCTGGAAAATTAAATCATCACCTTTAAAAAGCTGCTCAGCAGAAGAAAGCATGAAGTGCTCGAAGATTTCTTGGTAGACCGGTGTAGGGACTGACACAGTGGACCGACAAGAGCAGCCCAAATCATCACAGACTGTGGAAACTAGACTTCTCCAAGCTTTCTCCAGACTCTAGCACCTTGGTTTCCAAATGAAATACAAAGATTGCTGTTTGGACCACTGGGCAACCGTTCTGTTCTTCTTCTCCTTAGCCCAGGTAAGACGCCTCTGACCTCGTCTGCGGCTTAACAAGAGAAAAACGACAATGAGAGGCAAATTCCTTGACAAGACTGTATGTTTCGACGCCTCGACCTCCAGAGTCCATTCCTTGAGAAGTTCACCCGAATTCTTGAATCGGTTTTGCTTGACGAGCCTCTCAAGGTTGCGGTTCTTCTTTCATTCATTTTTCATTCTTTCCACTCAAACTTTCCATGGATAAAGCACTCTGGGAACAGCCAGCTGTTTGGCAATGAATGTTTATGGCTTACCCTCCTCGTGAAGGGTGTCAATGATTGTCTCGAGGACAACTGTCAGATCACCAGTCTTCCTCATAATTGTGTAGACTGAATAAAAGTTGCAGTTGATATATAGATATATATATATATATATATATATATATATATATATATATTTATATATTTCAGGAAGTCTCAGGAAGTCTCTGACACCACATCAAGTTGCATGGAAGGGTCTCAAGGTTTTAAATTTACTCGGGTTACCTGAATGGGAGACAAGACATTGTATCAGTAGATGATGCAATGGGAAACACCTTTGGTGTGATGAGGGTTTGAAGCACATCCATGGCAATTCATTGGCTGATGACAAGCACATTGATGTCATCATGTCACCAGCACCATATAAGGCCATTTTGTGTGATTGGAGAAGCAGCACATACCTGGAAGTATGGCAAGATTTACAACTGCTCATTCCCTATGCAGGGAACCAGGGTACACTGATAACCTGGACTTTCTATTGACAAGTTAAGTTGATGCTGCTTCAGTAGTTGACACTACGGGGAACCAAAACACCAACTGAGCCATTCTAGTGTCTACTCTACAGACCTTTGAAAATTATAGCACAAATCTGCAGACATTGGTGAACTAAATGTCTGTCAAGATATAATAGATATGTATTGAGCCTACCATCTAAACCAGACACGGGCAAACTACAGCCTGCGGACTACATTTGGCCCTTTTAATCCGGCCCCCTGAATATCGGTATATAATTTTCCAAATCAAAGTATAACTGCAAATTTTCACCAACACTCCAAGCACCCTTCCCTCCTCGTCACCGACTCAGCGGGGAGTACACGCACACGGTATATCCGTGTATACCCCACACTCGCCATACGGTGGGAGACCTGAGCTTGGGCTCGCTGGACTGACAATGTCAATGTGGCCCCTGAGCCAAAATGTTTGCCCACCCCTGAACCAAACAAAGAAATAACTTGCTGAATTTATACCACCTGACCATCTTCTGCACACAAAAGTGCAATGGACGTAATGAATGATGCTTTTCCTGATGATTGGAGCCTGGTGGACTTTAGACCCACAAAACCATTGGAGCATTGGATGGCAACAAAACATTGTCACCATGGGGCAAGTTCAGGAAAATTACCGTACCTAAAAGACCTTCAGGTCCCCCACTCTTTAGGGCCAATGGAATAGCCACCTTAAAGCTGGCCCCAAGTGTTCCAATGGACAGCATGTTAACCCCTCCAACACGGCAGTCTCTGTATGGAACTCTTGCTAAACAGAAAACCTTCAGCCATTTATTGATTCTCGACTGACATGCAGTCAATGGGTTCTTGTTTAGCAGCAACCTGAAACACCTTATATGGCAGCGCCTGCCTTCCCTAAATATTTTGAAGAATGCACTGAACTAACCAGGCATTGAAGTGGACACACATGCTGCTGTCAGCACCAAGGTGCAGGCACTATTTCAGAACATAGAGCATCCATAAATGGAGTCCTCTGTATGAAGAAACCATGCCTTGTTCAGCATCCACAACCAAAGATCCCCCTTTTTCTGGCAGGGGATGGAACACTCTGTCAAATCCCTAGATAGCTGGTTGACTCCCCCACAGGGAGTCCTCCAGTCTCCAGTACAGCCATGGCCAAAGCCATTTATTTCGTAATAAATACAATTTTGTAAAAATGAAATCTCTTTGAATAGTATAGTTGTATGCATCAATGAAATCAATTGGTCCTTAGGAAGTCTTAAAATGAGATAAATACAATGTAAAATGAGCAAATACAATACATCCTAAATTGCATTGTTTATGTTTGCAAAAAAAAAAACTGAAATAAAAATAATAACTTTTTCCTATGAACAGCCAAAAAAATCCTTCATTCATTTATGATTTTATAATTCTACCAAATATAGAAAGAAAGAGAGAGAGAGAAGAAATAATGTTTAACTAATACAAAATAAACAGAAATAGTACATTGCATTTACGGCATTTGGCAGACGCCCTTAAGCTCTAGGGTCCACTAGTGGCGGTGGTAGTGGGGTTTGAACCTGCAATCTATTGGTCCAAAGGCCTTCGCCTTAACCGCTGAGCTATCACCTCCTGATAACACCATATAAACCTACACATATATTGCATAATAGATTAAATCTGTACTCATATGTATATCATATTCATTGCATTATGCAGTAATTCAGGATATAATTTTAACATTTTGGAGAATCGTTACTTTTTCGAATAGTACTTCAGTTTATTGACATTTTAAGGTCCTCTCTTAAGGTCCTGTATCATCATTTCACATGGGTTGTGCGTCTGGACTTTAACAGATAGTCTTATATATGAGTGTAAAATACTTTGGTGTTCAGAGTTGTCCATGACAGTAATAATCCTTGGTTTATGGATACAAAACAAGCCTAAATCATTACCCTTCCCTCACTGTGCCTGACAGTTGGTATACTATGTTTGGGTGTATTGTATGGTCTGGCATTAATATAAATGTCCTTGGGTGTCCAGATTTGGGAACATATATGTTCAGTCCTTCACTGTAGAAATAATTTACTTTAAATTGTTTAGAAAATGGCCTTCCTAGATTGAATAAAATTTTTAAAAATGTATTTTATAATTGTCCAGTGTGTGCAATAGAAATTATGGAAGACATGCAAAGTCCAGCAGTGGTAGATTCAGTAGTAGTCCATGTTGTTGTTGACTTGTGTAAATGGACGTCACACAGAGATGGGTAGAGAGGCAGTGGATGGGTGTCGCTCACAAATTGGGGCGGACTGTGGGTAAAAATAGTTTTTTTTCCATTCACCTTTTAAAGTTCTTGAAGCTTTTTATTGTCATTGCAACCATATACGTAGTACACAGTGAAAAGAGACGACGTTTCTCCACAACCTTGGCGCTATATAAAATGTGAAACATAAAACCACATAATATCATATAAAACTACTGTATATATGTACAGTACAATGTGCAAAAATACAAGCTGTCGTGTCGGTGCATAGACTGGACAGTGATCAGAGAACCCCAGGGCTTCTTGTGGGAGAGAACGATATGCATCATATATAGTGGTGTAACAGTGGTTACAATATATTACTGTTTCTGGTGGCATATGTAAAGTGCTGTTTGTATTTTGCCAGTGTACAGGAAGCGTTTGCTTTGTCTCTGAGAATTATTTAAGCAGAGTTCTTTTCTCTTATTTGTTTAGCCAGTTGTTACAGCGCTGAACTCGCATACACACTTGGAAAAAAGTAGAAAAGTTTCCAGTTTATAAAGAGTGTATCTAAGTATCAGCTTGTGTGCAAAAGTATTCATACGCCTTGAACGTTTCCACCTTTTTGTCACGTTATAACGGCAAACGTTGGGATTTTATGTGATAGGCCTACATCAGTGTTTGTGCACGAGAAATCATACATGATGTTAAAGATTTGTTGTTTTTGTATATATGTACGATATGATTTTCAAAAAGTAGCTTGTGTGTCCTTCTTTTGGACCGATGAGCAGTAATGTCTTATCAGAATGTAATAATCTTTTATTTCTTTCACATACTCAGTTATCCTAGCCAATTGTTTCTTCTGTTGATATATAGCTGGTAATCATCAGCATAACAAAGGAATGAATCATATTGTACTAATATTTTCCAAAGAAGGCTTACTGTGTATTTTGTGAAAAGAAGGGGTCTTAAAAAACAAGTCTGTCATGATCATTTTAATTAGTGCGGTCTGAAAAATATTCCTAGATTTTGTTTTCTTCCAAGAAGAAGCAAAAAATATAATATATGAATATATAAATATATAAATGAAAGGTTTGAAATTGGTCTATATCTCAGTGGTCTAAGGCGCTGGGCTGCTGATTGGACGATCCGGGTTCGAGCCCCGGTATGGCCAAGCTGCCGCCTTTGGGTCCGTGAGCAAGACCCTTAACTCTCTGTGTTCCAGGGGTGCCGTATCATGGCTGACCCTGCGCTCTGACCCCAACTACCGACATCAAGCTGGGATATGCGAAGAAAGAATCTTCTTCAGAAGTTTGTTTGGATCCAAAATAGGTTGCTTAATAACAACCAGCTGGAGGGGTTTAGGAACACGTAATTCAGTAGTTTAGTTGAAATAGGTCATGTAGTTGGTTTAGCTGTGTTGATCAGATAGGAAATAGGTTAGACCTCACAATTTTGTTCCTGTTGTTCCTGAGACTTTACTGTTTGTAATTGTAGAAATACAGTAGAAAGTCCTCACTACTAAACCGTTCTGGAATGCTCCTTTCAGATATCTGATTTGTTGTTAATCTAACCACTGTATGAAAAACACAGAATCCAGATAAAAGCATTTATAGCAATGATGCCATGGGAATTCTTAACTGTATATCTTTAGCTCTTTTGGCAGCTTGCCTGTTCGCCTGGATGCACTTTCTGTCACGTTCTCATATACACACACACACACACACACACACACACACACACACACATATATATATATATATATATACAGTATATACAGTACTGTATATATACAATGCTGTAAACAAAATTTTGAAAATGGAAAGTTCTTCATCAATGAAATCTTGAAGAGAAAATGAAAAATCCGTATTTGGTGTGAACACACTTTACCTTCAAAACAGCAGTAATACTTCTATGTACACTTACACACAGTGTTTATGAAGGAACTCGGCTGGTTGTTTGTTCCATCTTGGAGAAGTAAACACAGATCTTCTGTGGATGGAGACGTTCTCACATCCTTCTGTCTCTTTATGTAAATCCCACACACACTCCATGATGTAGAGATCAGGTCTCTGTGGGGGTCGTGACATCACTTCCACTACTCCAAAAACTTAGTCACACCAAATATTGACTTGATTTAGATTTTTTCTTTTGCTCCTTCATGTCGCATTTTGTAAATTGAAATTTTAAATCATTATTTATATTTCTGAAAGCATTCTTTGTTTACAGCATTTTTTCACACCTGCCTAAAACCTTTGCACAGTACTGTACATGTATGCTGTATATATTTTTAATTATTATTGTTTTATTTATTTATTATTTTTCGCTTTTGTGTAGCTTTTGATAAAACTGCTCGCTTTGTATTTATCTAGGTCACACCACTATTGTAAGGAAGTTCATTCATTCATTCATTCATCCGCTATATCCGATCTTCCCTCGGGTCACAGGGAGCCTGTGCCTATCTCAGGCGTCTATGGGCATTAAGGCAGGATACACCACACACACACACACACATTGCCGAGATGGGAATCGAACCCAGACCCTGGCGGTGTGAGGCGAACATGCTAACCACTAAGCCACCGTGTCCTGTAAGGATGTTAAACATCTCTTTTCCTTTTTCCAAAAGAAGGTAAAAGCCTGACTAAAAAAACATTGTCATTTAAACAAACGTGTTTGAAAATTGCAGGTGCACACTCTTGGGTTTAATAAAGTTGAACATTACCAAGTTTAAAACTAAACTCTGGTCTCTTGACAATAATTAATTGATGTTTAAAAGAAAAACAGAATCCCTGTTTAACCTTGCAGGAGTTATACAATTCCATTCATGAGCCCATGTTTCCAGAAAAGATCGAAAAAGAGTGAAAAGATTAAAATCCTTTTACAATGTAAAAATTGAACTAAGGAACAATACGTTCTTCCTTATTACAGTTTTACATTATAAATGGATTTGAATCTTTTAACTGGTGAGGATGGTACATATAAAAAAACAAACAAACAAACAAAAAAAAACAACTATTGTTCAAAAAGTTTTTTCAAACTGGGCTTTGATTTGACCCCCCAGACCCCTTCAACCTCTGCAGCCAGCACTCATACATCTATTCCCCAAACCTAACCTATGGATATGACACAGAGCATGTGCACTCAACCTCTTTGGTTTAGAGTTATTTTGAGGGGATAATTTACACTAATTCAAGGTGTAAACACACTATTTTACATTATAGCGAAGTATAATTTCTTCAGTGTTGTCACATGAAATGATTTAATAAAATATTTACAAAAAAATCGGAGGGGGGGGGTGCATCGTACTCACTACTGTGACATGTCACACTTTTCGAATGTTTGTATGTATGCAATACTTTGCGTTAGTCTATCAGATAAAAATCCCAATAACGTTTGTTTTGTTATACTGTGAGATACTAAGGCAATAAACGCCTCACAGTTCAGATTTTTATTTATAAAAAAACATATTTAACATCATTTCTCATTTCCCACTTCGCAATTCTGTGATACTTTGTGTTGTTCTGTCACATACATTCATTCATCTTCTACCGCTTTATCCGATCTTCCCTCGGGTCACGGGGAGTCTGTGCCTATCTCAGGCGTCTATGGGCATTAAGGCAGGATACACCCTGGATGGAATGCCAACCCATCGCAGAACACACACACACACGCATTCACACACACACATACACTAGGGACAATTTTCCAAGGTGCCAATCAACCTACTGTGCATGTTTTTGGACCGGGAGGAAACCGGAGAACCCGGGGGAAAAACCCCTGAGGCACGGGGAGAACATGCAAACTGCACACACACATGGCCGAGACGGGAATTGAACCCGGACCCTGTGGTGTGAGGCGAACGTGCTAACCACTAAACCACCGTGCCCCTCTGTCACATACAATCCCATTTAATTTTTATGGTTATAACGTGGCAAAAAGCCGTAACTATTTATTGCGTATTAATACGTCTGCAATGCCACGTTTGCATTCAAGATAATTAATACGGCTTGTCTGTGGGACAAGTTTTACATTGTGGATTTGTGATTGTGGTACTGTAGTTTGTCGCTTGGTCCTTTGTGTAGTCCTTGTGTTTTGTTTCTTTGAGTCTCTAGTGGTGTTCTCTATAAGTTTGCCCTCTTCTTTATTTAGACTTTTTGTTTACTAATAAAATCTTTGGTAAAGATTTAATGGTTTAAGGAGATTTTCTGTTGTTTTGTTGTTAAGGAATTGTAGAAATCTTTGATCCGCTTTTTCTATCATTTTACTTTTTGTTCTCTTTTGTCTTTTTGGCTTCCAAATACGAGACAATATGTAGCCTGTAGCATGTAGCATGTTTTTAATAATTCTTACTGTGATATGATCAATCCTGCTTTGAGTCCCAATAAATAAGAGCTGAAATAATTGTTCAGCAAGTTATTACATTTTGTCTCTACTTTTTTTTCAATAGCGTGAATCACTATATGTTTCATTTCTTTAGATATTGTTTTTTTCTGTGCTGGGATCACCAAGCATCACTGATAATACTGTCTGTATTATCGCGTTGGAGTATTTCTTTCTAGGGTGTTTTACGCTATTTGTCTCCAGACCAGAAGGTTCCAATCCCACCATTGAGCTGCCACTAGTGGGCCCTTGAGCAAGGCCCTTAACCCTGTATTGCTCAGTTGTAAATTTCTCTGGATACAGAGCGTCTGCTAAATGCTGTTCATTTTAAAATGTCTGTTTGACATTACACTAGCAGTGTTTCTTCTGAGAGTAAAATCATCACTAGTAGTGGTTGCAGGTGTGTAAATCAGTGTCAAGCTGTGTGTTATTGTGCCGTCTGAGCATCACCTGTTACATTCAGTCTCTTGCTGGATATATTGGCTTGATCTCAACAATTAATGCTTTGTCAGCGTTGTCCACAGGTTTTCAGTGTTGGCTTGCGCACTGCACTGGTTAATGCTGCTGTGTATGAGGCGGGGGGGGGGGGGGGGGGGTGAAATCTTCACCGGCCTCATGATCAACCTGTTCTGAGTCAAAACAATGCCTTCATTCCATTGACCCCCATCCCGTCCCCCCATCACCACCACTACCTGGGGACATCAACAGACTTTATATCTGCACTTAAAGCGCTTCATAGATTCCCTCAGTGCATTGTTAATGCATTTGAAGTCATTTTAAATGGTATTGTGTGTGCTGCAGCTTGGCATGAACCTATGAACCTTCCCGTATACCTCACTAGCTCATGCTTAGTTTTTAATACCAATAGTGGGAATGCTCTCTCACTAGAGTCTCAAGGGGTTGAAAAAGGCAAGCACAGAAAGACAGCACATAGGTAGGCGCCTGTGGTTACAATTGGCTCATGTACAGTATTAACCACTTGTGTCTCTGTGCTTTAATCAGGCTTGACTGATACATTTCCCAAATTGCCTTAATATGTCAGTATGTGCGCAACATTTATACATATATATATATATATATATATATATATATATATATATATATAGTTGGACAGCTGAGAGGAATCAAGGGCAGTTTTTTTATTAATTTTTATAAACATTTTAGTTGTATAAAACATTATAAGATATTTTTTAAATATTTAAATAATTTTTTTACCTATTCATTCATTCATTCATCTTCTACCACTTTATCCGATCTTCCCTCGGGTCACGGGGAGCCTGTGCCTATCTCAGGCGTCTATGGGCATTAAGGCAGGATACACCCTGGATGGAATGCCAACCCATCGCAGGGCCACACACACACACACACACACACACACACACACACATTCATATACTAGGGACTAAGTTTCCAAGGTGCCAATGAACCTACCATTTTTTAATCTAATATTTTTTTTTATTTAACAATCTCATGTAACATTTAATAGAGTCCACCAATTGATGATTAATACAAAAAAAAACTAATCCCCAACCCCCTCCCCCCACACCGCACCCCCCCACCCATTACATTTACATGAATATATGACTGAGTGCATTTTCCCATGACTAACCATGTCTTTATGCCTTAAGACTCCAGATGACCATAAGGAGCCTACCAGTGATGAGCACATGGTTCAGGTGTGTCCTGAGACTGCTCCCACAGGTCAAAGGATGCAAGATGGTGAAGAAATGCACGTTGTGAACGAACAAGTTGATACTGCAAACTTGATGTCAACAGTCTCTAAGCCACCGGGAAACATTTCAGACTCTACGAGCCGCAAGATCCGTCCGGAATCTCAAACACAAACATCGGCCAATCAAGCGGCTCCTCCGCTTCTCAACAAACGTGTGCACAAGAGTGGTATAAAGTTGGATGAGAAAGTACCAGAGGATAATCCCACTATAAGAAGTAAAGACAAGATGGATACGGCAAAAGCAAAATCGCGAGATCCGTCAAAGACTTCGGGAACAGAAAGTGTCGGTGTTACAGAAAGTCAGCAAAGCAATGTCACGTCAGAAAATAAACCAACTCCAGTCAACAGGCATGGGGAAAAGAGTAATTCTACACAAAATTCTGCTCTGGTTGTTAATAGCATTACAGAAAATGTCCCAGAAGTCTCTGTAAGACTTAATACTAAAACCAAAAGTGTCACAGAAAAGAAGAGTAATACGTTTGAATCAAAAAAGACTGAAAAGACGACCCCGAAGCAAGATATCGAAAAAAAGATGGTTAATGTAACTGGGCAGAGAGTTGATAGCAAAGGAGGAAGCACGACTTTTGAGCAAGACATAGAAAAACATAAAACGCACCCAGAGGTTGAGGGACTGGAGAGTTTAAAAGCAGTAGACAAAACGAAAGTAAAACCCGAAAGGCACGCCATTGAGCTTAGGGACCAATCTGTTGCCTCGCCAATTATAATACTTCCTGATACACGGGAAACCGTGATCAAAAACGTGGCAAAGATGAGAACAGTGCCATGTGCCCAAGAAAACAAGGTCACAGAAAAAGTCAAACACGAGGAGGTGCTCAGTGTGCCGAGAGTGGACGCTTTGGTAGCGGAACCTGAGAGAGTTCATGAGGATGCGAGTGCACAAAGAGACGAGAACGCTTCGCTTAAAGAGCCGACAGGAGTTGCCTCGAGGGCTATAAATAAAAACATCGGAGATGATAAAGTCCCGATAAATACAGAGTCGGTAGATGTTACAGTCCCTCAGCGTGAAAATAATGCCGAGCGCTCTCCACAGGACCAGAGAACCACACAAGTTAAACCAGCTCAAATGGTTGATATTGGAGAACAAACGATTGGTTGGAGTAGAGGGAATGACAACAACAACATCCCTATAATCAGCATCGCATGTGCAGATGATATTGTTCCTGTCCAGGACGAGGAGAAAGGATACGGGAAAAGTGTCAGTAACGATCCAGACAGCGGAGCACCGAAAACGCATTATTCGTTGTCACCGATTCCCATGACAGACGTCGAAAGCAGTCCAGAGAACAGCACGGAAAAGGAAATAGTCCCAGAGTCGTTGGCTCTTATAGAGAAAAGTTTCATAGACACAAACCAAGTAGTGAGCGCATTGAAAAAAGATAACTCGGTGGAGACTAAATCGAACTCTGACGTCTCGTCACCAAAAGCATTGCAAAACACCAATGACGCAGACGCCAATCCTGATAAAGAATTAAAAGTGGATCCTGATACTGACAGGTCGCAAAAGGATAAACCCGCTATGGAGAAACTCGGCTTAACGGCTCCTGTCGGACCAACACTGCCTCCACTAAGCCCCGCCAGTTTGCGTAGACTTATGGCAAAGAATAACCCAAACTTGGAAAACCAGGGTTCTACTGTCTCTGTATTAGGGGATGGAAGTCCGAAGAAAGGAGACGAAAGCGGAGGCAGCACCCCAACCTCCACCCTATCCTGTGAGAGCAGCCCCAAAATGAAACGCAGAGACAGCCTGACCCTTATCCCCTCCGCCACCCCGGAGGAACTGGCGTCTGGGGCACGCAGGAAAATCTACCTGGCCAAAACCAAGTCCGAAGACGAAGGCTCGGATGCTCAAAGTAAGAAAGACGGCCCGTACCTGTCACCCAGCCAGGCGCGAAGGGCTGCTTTTCTGCAGCTTCAAAGTGGGCAGCAAGCACAGAACATGGAGAAACGCTCACCGTTGTTAGGACGCCGCAAAACCACGCTGGAGATGCAAAAACCTAAAGAGGAGCCTTTGGAGGAGATCAACACCGAGAGCAAACCTGCAGAAAAAGAAAAGGTTGACCCCTACAAAGGTATGTTTATTTAACAGATCAAAGACTGTTTTGCTTGATTTATTCATTCATTCATCTTCTACCTCTATATCCGATCTTCCCTCGGGTCACGGGGAGTCTGTGTCTATCTCAGGCGTCTATGAGCATTAAGGCAGGATACACCCTGGATGGAATGCCAACCCATCACACACACACACACACATTCATACACTAGGGACAATTTTCCAAAGTGCCAGTCAACCTACCGTGCATGTTTTTGGACCGGGAGGAAACCGGAGAACCCGGAGAAAAACCCCCTGAGGCACGGGGAGAACAAGCAAACTCCACACACACACATGGCCGAGACGGGAATCGAACCCGGACCCTGGCGGTGTGAGGCGAACGTGCTAACCACTAATCCACCGTGCCCCCTAATCATAAGTATCGATTCCTGATTTTCATCTCCCAGCCCTATTTGTGACAGAGTGACTAAGATGAAAATCAGAAGGTTTAATAGAGATGAGTAGAAACTCTAGATAGTGTGATATCATTTTCCCTCTATCTTTAGCTCCTCAGGTAATCCGCAAGATCAGAGGAGAACCTTTCTCTGATGCCCTGGGCCACTTGAAGCTGTGGTGTCAATTCTTTAATGTGCTTAGTGACTCTACGATCAAATGGTTCAAAGACGATGTCGAGATTGCGGAAATAAAAAGAAGGTAACTTGTTTTTTTTTTCTATCACAGCTGAACTGAATATCGATTTGAATAGAGCTGTCTGTGGAGATTGTTTACATGATCGTTTCAATGTTTCACTGCACACGCTTAATGCACAATGATATGTTTTTAGTGCTTTAATACCAAAAGAGAAAAATGATAATATATCTTTCTCAGTGCAGGAGATGAGAGTCAAGTGGCGCTCGCCATTGTCCAGGCATCCAGCAAAGACTGTGGCGTCTATGGCTGCACAATCAAGAATGAATATGGCACTGACACAACTGACTACTTACTCAGCGCAGAGAGTAAATATACCTTTGATATTGAATTTTTGCGGAAAAATGCAAACCATTCGTCCGTCTTCACTCTCTCTTTACTATTTCACAGTACTGGCTGAGTTTTTCTTACGGGATGATTCGGAAGGTAAGGGTATTTGTTTCCCGTTGTTTACAATAACAATTGTGATAAATGTGTTAGCGGTAAAGCTCATCTACTGTTTTGGTTTTTTTTGTCTTAGTGGGAGAAGAGATTGAGATGACACCCTTGCTGTTTACGAAAGGCCTGGTAGACCCCGGCTACTGGGGCAATAAGTTTTTTGGTCGCATTATGATGGAGGAGCTGCAAATTGGGGAAGGATGTGCACGCAAAAACAGCAGGGCCAAGGTCATCTATGGTTTGGATCCTGTTTTTGAGTCAGGAAGCACCTGCATTGTCAAACTGAGAAACCACATTGTATATGGGACCAATGAAGAAAACTGCTTGGCTGAGATTAATTTAGAGATCACCAGACAGGTAAAAAAAAATCTTTCAGTCTCAATAAAGGTGTTTATGGACACAACACACGTTTATTTATTAAAATACATTTGTAAAAAATTACATAAAAATAAAATTCATTTGTCAAAGTTCATTAATGTACCTAGAACCAGCGATGTTTTTAGATAGCTATGTTCTCATAACCATCTATATTTTTAACTATCTATGTTATTATAACAGCTATGTTTTAACTAGCTATGTTATTATAACCAACTGGTTTAACTATCTATGTTCTTATAATCAATTGTTTTTAACTAGTTTTTAACTGTTCTACTAAACAGCAGTTTTTAACTAGCTATTTTATTATAACAGCTGCTTTTAACTAGTTGTGTTCTTATAACCAGCTATGTTTGTAACTAGCTATGTTCTTATAACAGATATGTTTTAACTAGCTATGTTCACATAGCCATCTGTTTTAAACTGGATGAAATGTTCTTATAACCAGCTATATATAAAGTAGCTACATTTTTATAAACAGCTGTTTTTAACCAGCTATGTTTTAACTAGATATGTTCTTATAACCAACTGTTTTAACTAGATATGTTCTTATGACAGATATGTTTTAACTAGCTATGTTCTCATAGCCAGCTGTTTTTAACTGGTTATGTTCTTATAACCAGCTATATATAAAGTAGCTACGTTCTTATTACCAACTGTTTTTAACTAGCTATATTCTTATAACCATCTGTTTTTAGCTAACTATGTTCTCATAAACAGCTGTTTTTGACTAGATATGTTATTATAACCAGCTGTTTTAACTAGTTATGTTTTAACTAGCTGAACTATATGTTCTCTTAACCAGTTATGTTTTAACTAGCTGAACTATATGTTCTCCTAACCAGTTATGTTTTAACTAGATATGTTCTTATGACAGATATGTTTAACTAGCTATGTTCTCTAGCCAGCTGTTTTTAACTGGTTATGTTCTTTAACCAGCTATATATAAAGTTACGTTCTTAACCAACTGTTTTTAACTAGCTATATTCTTATAACCAGTTATTTTTAAGTAGCAATATTCTTAAAACCAGCTGTTTTTAGCTAACTATGTTCTCATAAACAGCATTGCTTTAACTACATCTGTTCTTATAACCAGCTGTTTTCACTAGCTATGTTCTTATAACCAGCTGTTTTCACTAGCTAGCTATGTTCTTATAACCAGCTGTTTTTTAACTAGCTCTGTTCTTATAACCAGCTGTTTTAACTAGCTCTGTTCTTATAACCAGCTGTTTTCACTAGCTATGTTCTTATAACCAGCTGTTTTTTTAACTAGCTCTGTTCTCCTAACCAGCTATGTTTATGTTTTCAAGTTCTTTTTTAAGTTCTAATAAATCCACTATGTAAGAAATACAAAAACCTATGATCATTTCTGTTTCCTTAGGAGTGTAAAATCCGTAACACTGTCCGGGAATACAGCAAAATCTTCGCTGCTGAGACAAGAGTGATGGAACAATTTGGTTTTGCATTAGAGTAAGTCTATTTCTCTCTCTGTCTTTTCACAGTAATTAAATACAAGGTACAAGTTACACAAAAGTTGGAACAAATGTAACTAAATGTAACAGCAACCATTGTCGTTTATGTTAAAAGAAAGAATTTTTTTTTTTTTTTGAAAAAAAAAATATATATATATATAATATATATATATATATAATATATATATATATATACAAAAGTCAGTACCCTATATGAACAAAACTGTGTCTAAAGCATCGGAATTTTGTGACCGCCTTATTCTCCTGGCCATGGAATTCACCAGAAATGCCCAGGTTGAAGTGGGTAGCTTAGTTGTTTAAGGCTACTAATCAGAAGGTCAGAGGGTTCGAGTCCCGGTATTCCAAAGCTGCCCCCCTTGGGTCCTTGAGCAAAGCCCTTAACCCTCTGCGCTCCAGGGGCGCCATATCATGGCTGACCCTGCGCTCTGACCCAAGCTTCCTAAACAAGCTGGGATATACGAAAAAAGAATTTCACTATGCTGTAATGCATATGTGTCAAATAAAGGTTATTCTGTTGTTGCTCTGATCCTCTTCCACTCCTCCCTAATGACATCATGGAGCTACTTCGAGTTTAGACATATGGCGCGTCTCCGTCTTCCACTTAAGGATGACCCACAAGTGTTTACTCTAAAATATATCCAATTTTCATTTCTATATTATTGTCCATTAAAGATATACTAAAATGGTTGTTGAAATGTGTAATTTAAGTGTGTACGGTCAAATTTAAAATGACCTTATTTTTTTTTCTTTAAAAATCATTTTAAAGAGAAAAATAAGGTCATTTTAAATTTGATGGCTGTAACAGGTCTCAAAACAGTTGGGACACGACCGTGTTTAACACTATGTAGAATTAAATATTCTGTCAATAAACATGTGCCACATACGTATGTGATAACAGGATTGTAGCTGTTCAACATTTCCGTCCCTAAGTTATTTTATGATGAGCTAATTATTCTGTAAAAGGTCTAGACAACACGCAGCACAGGTCATAACTTGGACACAATGTAGTTGCTCAAACTGTAAGTAGGATCTTGATAATGTAATTTTCTGCATGAAGTAATTTGTTGCTCTTAGACCTGTTTATAGTGCCTTTTCGAATGGGCAAGCCTCTCATTCCACAGGTAGTAATGCATGGGAACAGTCACTTTATCCAGCAGATATCTTGCAATTCTTGTGACTAGATCATGCTTGCACCGATTTCATGGTATTGGATCCCATGCCGGGGGCACGGTGGCTTAGTGGTTAGCACGTTCGCCTCACACCGCCAGGATCCGGGTTCGATTCCCGTCTCGGCCATGTGTGTGTGGAGTTTGCATGTTCTTCCCGTGCCTCAGGGGGTTTTTCTCCGGGTTCTCCGGTTTCCTCCCGGTCCAAAAACATGCACGGTAGGTTGATTAGCACCTTGGAAAATTGTCCCTAGTGTATGAATGTGTGTGTGAATGTGAGTGTTTGTTTGTGCCCTGCGATGGGTTGGCATTCCATCCAGGGTGTATCCTGCCTTAATGCCCATAGACGCCTGAGATAGGCACAGGCTCCCCGTGACCCGAGAAGATCGGATATAGCGGTAGAAGATGAATGAATGAATGAATGGATCCCATGCCCTTCTCTATGGTCCTTTCAACCCACGGAGTGACTATTTGTATTTGTTTTCATGCTGCTAGTTTCTTTGATGGGGGTAATTGCTTTACTGGGGCAGGTGAGATGTCAACCAAGCATTTCACTAGAGACCGTGTCTATCCGTCTGTCCCCGGGTATATATATATATATATATATATATATATATATATATATAGATAGATATAGATATAGATATAGATATAGATATAGATATAGATAGATAGATAGATAGATAGATAGATAGCTTAGATTGTTCTTGTTTGCTTACTTAGCATTTTGTAAATGGGTAAAAACAAGCAATTTAAATATATCCTTACTCTTACTTTACAGCATTTCTTAACACCTGCCTAAAATACTATATATATATATATATATATATATATATATATATATATATATATATATATATATATATATAATATAATGGCCTAAAAAATGCAAATACCTCACATATAAATCACACTATATGGTCCAGTCCGTCTCAAAAGTATTCCGGGTTACAAAGGTCCCAATCACTGGATTCCCCTTTTATATTTTTTTATTTGTTTTTTTTATTTTTAATTAGTCTTCATTTACTACACTGTTGCAACATGACCAATCTTCTAATTGTATGAATGCAATACAAAATAACAATACGAAAAGCAATACGGATACTAACTTTATGTCTTTGTCCTAAAAAAAACCCAAAAACAAACAGAGTGATTCCATCATATTTGATCTACCGGCCGGCCAACAGCATTCCATATGCAACAGTGGAGGCTGATTTAAAGGGGCCGTACATGAAATACTGCACAATCGACAGCGCTGGGAGACCCGTCACTCACACCACGTCTGAAGTGGAGCAGAAATGTTGTACATTTCAGCACTGGATCTACCAGTGGACAAATGGCAATCTGCTGGTCACTCAGATAGAAGGTTAAGTATAATTTCTTAACATACATATAAGAAGCTACAGAACGAAGTTTCCTATTATGAAGGTTATTCATAAGAAGACTTTTTCCCCTGAATGTGTTACCACGGATGTCTCCTGGGGTACAAACATGGGGTTTAAATACATATTCTTTAATCGCAGTTTCATAATTGCTAAATAAAAGTATTATTTGGTCTGTTTCAGGTGTCGATACAAAGATCACAAATGTTAAGATTGCCACCAAGTCTAAAGGGTTTGTAAATATACTGCACTCCTCTACAATATTACTACATTCTACCGTTTATTCTGGATGTTTAATGTTGTTGTTGTTGTTGTTGTTTTTTTATTTATTGAATGATTTGTACACTACAGATATCAGAGTCTCACAGATGAAGCCTCCCCGAAGATATTGGAACAATTCGTCGCGCAACATCAGTGCAACTATTATTGTGGGTTGCTGGGTCTAAGGGCCCTGATGTCTATGGATTGTTCACAGCAGCCAAAGTTAAAGACATCCAGAAGTCCTATGCTGGCTCGTAAGGCGTCTCACACGGATCCATCCAGCCCGCAGTTACTGAAGAAAAGCCAGAGCAGCCCTCAAACAGTCAGGAAAGCCAACTCAAGTCCCAAGGTAGCCAGAAAGACTGACGGAGATGAGGAAAATAATCCTGCTACCAGACATTAGACAATAGAGTTTCCCAAATCTGAATGTCAGAATCAGGTAAAAATAATTTATTGGCAATAAATAAATAAATACATAAATAAATGACAAAACCATCAGGGCATTCTCTTACAGGTTTTCACTTTGAATCTTTTTTCCTATTTTTTTTCTCATTTACACTATGTTCTAGACTTTGGATCAACAAAATATCTTGTTCACTGGTTAGTTATGTTGGTCCAATACGTAAAAACAAAGCATGCATTCGTTCGAATCACATTTCCCTTTCATTTTTGCCTTTCGTGTATCTGTCCAATCAGACTATCATGTAGTCGTGATATGTGATCGGTATCATAATAAGTAATAATTAGAGTTTATTTTGACTGTACATTAAATCAGATATCACAGGCATTTATTATATATATATATATATATATATATATATATATATATATATATAAAACATTGGTACACATTTTGGGTATCTTATTCAATAGGGTTTAATGTCAACATGTCATTTGTTGACGTAATTCAGAGGACATATTTTTTGAGATGACACAAGAGGCAACAGACACTCACTAAACACTTTATTAATGCCACCTGTACACAGGGCCGCTTCCATACATATGAAGGCCCTTAACAATAATTCTATTGGAATCCTCCTTCCTTCCACTATTCTGAATAAATAAATAAAGCACTTGAAACAAATGTAATTGCTAACTTTGTTATTTTTACAAAACCTGTTATCGGTATTTTTATACTATATATATACTATATAGTATATTTTTATACTGTAACAGTATTCCTAGACATTTATTGTGTCTAATAATTCAACTTTAATAAAGGACAACGGTAATAAAAAAACAAAAAGATAAATAATTAAGGTATGAATGGTCAACTGGACTATCTTCTTTTTCCTTGGTGACATCATATCATGAATTAGGCAAAATTGTAAAATAATCGTTTCTTTTTATTATAATTTAAAATGCTAACTATAGCAGGTTTATAATTACCATTTTAACATAATTAACTCACAGACTAAATCGCACAGGACGTTGGGATTTGTTCAATAGTTTATTTACAGCAACACCCACCCCAATATTTGGAATAAAGCACATTTTTTGCCTCCACTGTACTGTAAAATTTGGGTATTATGTCATTTTCATCAAACGTCAGCAACTGATGTTTTACTAACAAACCTTTTCCTTAGTATTTTTGAAGTCCGACTGCAATGTCTTTAAAAGTCTTTAAAAATGACTCCGGTGCGAATCAGCAAAATAAGGCTCCGTTTATTGTCATGATATTTTATAATTAAATGTACATGACGTCAGCTCATGTCCCGAAATGCATTCAGATGGTGGGAACTAAGGTTAAATGCTGATATTAACTGGTGCGCTTCCCTTTAGTGTCAGATAATTATACCCAATGGACAAAGAGACTTGTTTTACACTGCACACTTTGCTTGGTGAACTACTGTACATGTTATTTAGGTTTACAGAGACCCCACTCCAATCCCTAGAGCTAGTGCTGGCCCTGCTTGTACACATACTCAGAAAAAGCTTATTCCAATCTACAATGAAGTCCATATTGGATTCTAATTCTCTCAGCCTGGGACAGAAAGCTGGCCATAATCACATCAAAACTGGATACAGTGCTAGAAAAAGGTACATTACATTTACAGCATTTAGCAGACGCCCTTATCCAGAGCGACTTACAACTGAGTAATTGAGGGTTAAGGGCCTTGCTCAAGGACCCACTAGTGGCAGCTTGGTGGTGGTGGTGATGGGATTTGAACCTGTGATCTTCCGGTCCAGAGTCCAACACCTTAACCACTAGGCTACCACCCCAAGTAGCCTGTTATGATAAAGTATAGTAATAGTAATAATTCATAGATGCTTGTGCCTTGAGTCAACGATTCAGGCTGGTTGAGGTGGTCTAATAGTTCATGGAAGGTTTTCTTGGTACAAAACAAATCATTGTATAAATACCACAGCCTCTATGAGTATTATTGCCTAGCATATGCATCCTTTAATGACCACAAATACCAACCTTCTAATGGCCATGCTTATCATGATACACATACACAAGATCCATTTTTTTAGAAAAACATGACAATGGGTTCAGTGCCCTTGCCAGTCACCATATGTTGGGAATCTCTTCTATTGGAATTTATGACCTGGAAAAAAGCTTTTGAGAGCAAATTTTAATACCTAGTATTAATAATTGCCAATATTACTATTAATAATAACAATAATAATAAGTGTATAATAAAGTGTTTGGTGAGTGCAGTGTACAGACCGTGATATGAAAATGTAAACAGGTGTTCAGACATTTCCATAATATGATATTTGTATTATTATTCTTATTATTACTTAAAATATATAACCTAATTTCATATCACTGAATTAAAATGGTCTGCTTCATAATGACTTTTTTATTATTTCATTTTGTTTATATTATTGAAGGAACTATTAATTTTTGACAAATGGAATCAACGTTCACCCAAACCCACTATATACACACTCGTTTAAACACCCAGAATATACATTTAAAATCAACCTTTTCACGTGATTATATATATACTAGAAATATAAAATCTAATAATAAGAGTTTGTGTATGGGAAAATGGAAGAACTATATAAATAGCTTCCTCGGATATTAATGAATCTATTCACCGATTTTAATAGTTTACCGTGCCACTTGGGCTGAATATGAGAAATGGCATGTTTGATGTAAATTAGATGTATATGAAAGTTAAAGTGGAGAATGTCTTGGCCTGAGAATTTGCATTCAAGTCACTTTTCATGTTTGAGACGTATTTCATGCATTAGACACGTTTGTTAACACTCATTCCAATGAAACGTTGATGAATAATGCCTAATGTTCTTCTGTGACGAATTCATTTGTGACATGGTTTCTGTCTACCTTGTTTACCTTGTCATGATGAGTGTAAGATGATAAATATTTTTTTTTTGTTTCGTTATCAATAATACAATTATTTATGTTTTAAAAAAAGATGGTATATAAATGTGAAAAATCTTGGGAGATTGGCAGCATTTATTCTACCTAACTAAAGTAGTGCTCAGCAATAATGCAAGGATGAATGTTAAAAAATGCAACAAAAAAAATGCATCCAGTATTGGATGTTTTCATTTGTTTTTGTTTTTTGTTTTGAATGTTTTAGATGTGAGACATGAATAAACATACATAATTTACATGACCTATTGATAAGTAAGTTATGATTTGTTTGTTTGTTTGTTTTTTATATCTAGATATATTCAACATTTTATAAATTGTGGTAATATATATATATATATATATATATATATATATATATGTATATATATATAAGTAATGGAGTGTGTGCTAGAGAAGTGAAGAAAAGAGGGTCTAAGACATGCTTTCATGCGTTCACATTGACCGAATAAAAATGATTAATTAATACATATATATTACAATTATTTCATTTTAAATAAAAAAATCGATAAAAAAAAATAAGAAATCGATATTTGTGAGGGGGAAAAGGGGAATTTTGTGTTTTTATTTTGATTTGAAAGAATATCTCCTCAAATATTCTTCCAGTTGAAGTATTACATCAGCCTTAGATTTGCTTACTGAGTGAATAGATGTACAGATGATGCAATCGCAGCTTTAACACATTTAAAACAGACCAGAACATAGTCTATTGATGTTCTTACCGTATTTTAGTTCTAGTTTTTCCATAAACATCATAATCAGTGTACGTAAATGTAATAGATACAAATGACCCTATTCAAAATGTAATAAGTAGTGTAACTTTTCCATTACTTTATAAAAGTAAAGTAACAGATTATATTTGACTACTTTCTCATGTATATTTCCAACTATTCCAAACATGTATAACTTTATAGTTAACCTTATAGTAGTAACTCAACTCTTGTTTACTGTTCTTTCAGCACCTGAATGAACTGTCTATTCATTTCATTTTGAAGCACAGCCACAACAAAGCCAGTTGGGAATCGAACCCCAACCCTGGAGGTTGTCGGCGAACGTTGCTAACCAATTAGCCACTGCGGGAGTGCAACAAATTATTATTGTTGTTATTATTATTGCGATTTAACATATCCTAGATTTTTAAAGAAATTGTTCAGATGTAACCCTATTTGTAATCGTTAACATTTTCATTCATTCATTCATCTTCTACCGCTTTATCCGATCTTCCCTCGGGTCATGGAGAGCCTCAGGCGTATATGGGCATCAAGGCAGGATACACCCTGTATGGAATGCCAACCCATCACAGAACACACACACACACACACACACGCATTCATACACTAGGGACAATTTTCCAAGGTGCAAGTCAACCTACCATGAATGTTTTTGGACCAGGAGGAAACCTGAGAACCCGGAGAAAAAACCCCTGAGGCACGGGGAGAACATGCAAACTCCACACACATGTGGTGGGGGCGGGAATCGAACCCGGACCCTAGAGGTGTGAGTCTAACCGCTAAGCCACCGTGACCCCTAACATGTTGTTTACAGCACGCTTGCAAGACTCATACGTTACTGGTTAAATGTATGCTGAAATGTATTATACTGTACTATTGCTATCATCTGTTACATCTGTTACATTCACTCCCACACTGCAACTATGACCCTGCCTAACTATTCTTTCTTTCTTTCTCTCTCTCTCTCTCTCTCTCTCTCCATTGAGTTACATCCCCCACTGCTGAGCTGCCAGTGATCCAGACCCCCTCTACACTCTGGACCTGTCTGACCCTCATGATGAAAGCAATTCATGGATACACTCCACACTCCACAATAAACATCCTCAAATCGCAAACAAATCAAATCACCTAAAAGAGAATGGGTTCTCTGTTGAGTCTGGTTCCTCTCAAGTTTCTTCCTGTTATCAGGGAGTTTTTCCTCTCCACCGTCGCTTCGGCTCGCTCAACAAGAAACAACAATTAGGGTCAAACGGATTTGCATTTTTCACACATTATAATTAAGTATTATGTAAAGCTGCTTTGAGACGATGACAAAGTGTAAAAAATTGCTCTATAAGTAAAATTGAATTGTTATCAACATTTAATTCTCTCCTTATTGCGTAATCTACCTTATTCGGTTACTGCATAAAGAGGGTGATATATAGGCTCGCCTATGCATCATTACTTCACAAAGTGTTCTTATATATAAACCAGCGATTGAGTGAAACTTGAGTGATTTGGTTGTTTTTATTCAAGATAAAGAATGGCCACAGTGAATAATAGGAGGGGATTTTATTGATGCAATAGAGAACTGCCATGACTATGTTATTTTCTTTATCTTTAACTGCTTTGAGTCACAATGGAGTATCACATTACATTACGTTTTCATCCATTCATTCATTCATCGTCTACCGCTTTATCCGATCTTCCCTCGGGTCGCGGGAAGCCTGTGCTATCTCAGGGCGTCTTCAGGCATCAAAGCAGGACACACCCTATGCCCAAAGACACATTCATACACTAGGGACAATTTTCCAAGGTGCCAATCAACCTACCGTGCATGTTTTTGTACTGGGGAGGAAACCGGAGAACCCGGAGAAAAAACCCCCGGAGGCACGGGGAGAACGTGCAAACTCCACACACACATGGCGGAGGCAGGACTCGAACCCCTGACCCTGGAGGTGTGAGGCGAACGTGCTAACCACTAAACCACCGTGCCCCCTTGCTTAAAAAGATTTTTTAAAAGATTATTCTTTCGCATCTTGAGAAAATCCAAACATTTCTAATCAGTGTCAAATAAATGTGTAAAACACGCTGCCTACCATGTTGCATTTTAGACAACATAAACGCTTACGCCGCTCTACATGTTAGACGCTGAATTTGATCACGGACAGAAAATTACAAATACAAATGTAAAAACGCTAAAATGCTTTTTTGTTCCTTTGCACCTTTAAATATGCACCGCTAAGTGCAAATAGTTGCATTATAAAGGTGACAGCACTCTGTGAAATAAACTGTGGCATTTTTCACCATGCTCCAAGAACCCTCAAAAGAAATCGTCGTTTCATTCTTGACAGTACTGTAACACAACAAAAACATAAAAAAAATTACATGATAATATTCTATATATCATTCATGGAATGATAATATTTGCCTGTTTGCATGTGCAGACAAACTTTGATCTTACCTGTCAAAGAGGTCTAAACAGCAAGTGTGGATGTTACTTTCAGTGGTGTTGAAGACGGCATTTGTAAACACATTTACACAATCGATCTCAGGAAGAATAAGAAGGCCTGGAAGGGGAAGGAATGTACATGTGTGATGTTAAAATCCATGAAAATACATACTAGCTTAGTTTATATCATTCATTCATCTTCTACCGCTTCATCCCATCTTCCCTCGGGTCACGGGGAGCCTGTGCCTATCTCAGGCGTCTATGGGCATTAAGGCAGGATACACCCTGGATGGAATGACAACCGATCGCATGGCTCATACACACACTCACACACTAGGGACAATTTTCCAAGGTGCCAATCAACCTACCGTGCATGTTTTTGGACCGGGGAGGAAACCGGAGAACCCGGAGAAAAAACCACTGAGGCACGAGGAGAACATGCAAACGCCACACACACACATGGCTGAGATGGGACTCGAACCCGAGCCCTGGATGTGTGAGCCGAACGTGCTAACCACTAAGACCCCTGCTTAGTTCATATATATATATATATATATATATATATATATATATATATATATATATATATATATATATATATATATATATATAAATATATTAATTAATAAATTCTATTAATAGAAATCCTTTTTTTTTAATAAATAAATAAAAACCATTGCTTGTGCTCTTATACGTCTGCAGACGAAGTTTGCAGTGTCATCCATAAACTCAGGTTTAAAGCTCTATTATGAGTATGAGTTACGTGGGACATTGTTTGTGCTTGAATACAGTGTACAACGTCTCCTTTAGACTAAAGAAGAGAGGGACAATCTGACAATCTGCTCCGTTTCAAAAGCTATTAGTGCCTATGTACATCTGGAAAGACATAATCAGTGCTGAGAGGTTTTAATGCGACGTCTTCTTCCATCCCGATGTTGTCTTCTTCGTTTGAATGAATATCTAATAAGAAATCGATTATTTGTGAGTTCTTTTCCCGTGGAAAAATGGGAAGTTCGTTTCCCGCATTTTTTTCCCGCAGCCGTGGAGAATGAACCATAACAGGAAAAAATCACACTTTTCCAATCAAGGACCCCTGGAGGAAGCGCTGGAGGGAAAAGGCACCCAGCTACACAGCAACTAGGGATAATTTTCCAAGGTGCCAATCAACCTACCGTGCATGTTTTTGGACCGAAAAAACCCCTGAACGGAATATGCAAATCAAACACATGGCCGAGAGGAATCGGGGCTTGTAACCACTACCACCGTGCCCCTACCATTAAATCAGATATATATATATATGTATAATCATAGATAAATCATTATATATATATATAATATATATATCTATATATATATATATATATATATATATATATATATATATATATATATATATATATATATATATATATATATATATATATATATATATATATATATATATATGATCAGATATAGCTCAGATAAATCACTGAGCTACACCCCGCCCCCCCAAAAGCACATCATAGAAGAGACAGACCTTTAACCAGGATGGCGTGATTAAAGACACGGGGTGGTGGATAGACAGAATCGATTATAGGTATTTGAAAGAGATGCATGTGATTCTAAATCACATGCGGCATCTTTTCTAATAGTTTCATTCATTTAGAGGCAAAAAGGGAGGATCATTTAGAGGCATTGAAAAAGGGAGGCACGATCAACCATTGGAAACATTCCCAAAACAATAGTGATAACGATTGGACACGATTTGTCCACCATGACATCGCTCCAAGTCACACCGCTCTGCGTGTCCATGAGTACCAGGCGAGGGACAACTTGGCAACGCCCCTACAGTCTGCACATGGCTCCGAACGACTTCTTTCTCTTCCCGAGGATCAAGATATGTCCTGAAAGGGATCTGTTTTGGGTCGACCGGAGCCGTGACAAGGGCCCTTGCCAAGGTCCCCGTTGAAGACTTCCAGGACGCGTATTGTGCATGGCTTGAAAAAATGTGAGTGGATGCCCAAGTTAACTATTTTGAAGAATATTAAATGTTTGTAATGATATCTTCAATAAATATACTGATAAAAAAAAATTGCATTACTTTCCGGGTACAACTCTATATTAGCACGATACGTATCTATATAAATTTGATATATCTTCACACTTTGATCAAGGATACTAAACCATGACATCATCATCATCATCATCATCACAACAGAAGAGAGCTTATCTGATATGTTCAGAATTATTTCTAACATTGTTTAAAGCTACATTTCTTTGTAAAATGTCACCGGACTGATTTTGAAGGCCTTTAAAAAAAAAAAAAAAGATAAAAAAAAAGAAAAAGATTAATTAATTAATTTTGGAATGACCTGAAAAATTATATAGGATTTATTACAAACTACTGTAAGATTTATATATGATGGAGGAAATTCCTTGTCTTTCTTTACATATGCTGATTATGGCTTTTAGGCATGTTTGCTGATTGTGTACCATTTTAATCATTTACTATTTACATATTACCTCATTTTTACTTTTACTTTTAATGTTTTAATGACTAGTTTTCTAAGCTTGAATCAATGCAGATTAAGAGAATTAAAAGAGATGCACGTGATTATTGTCTGCCTCGGGTTTATAACGCACGTATGTCACCTGTGCAGAGTACGTAAAGCACCATCATATAACTAATCACTAATCAGTAACAGTTAAGATATAACAGCCATTTTGGTCTTATCTTATCTTGTACATTGCTTATCTTGTCATTTTCTTTAGCTGGATCTTCTCACGCTTTGTTTACATGTATGCCAGGCTATTACAGCAAGATTTGTACTGTGTACTGTGATAACACATGCTAAACATAAAACTTAGCAAAGTTCATTTCTAGCAGGACACATCAGCAAAGGAGAAAAAAAGTCATTTGTAGTGAACCAATATCTTATACTTTGACAGTGAGATATAATACAGTTAAAGGCAGGTCACATTAAGTTATGCTTGATTATAATGTTTCTATTGTCTGATATTACAAAGTGATTGTTTTTATTGTAATAGGAAATACTTTTTCATCCATGAAGGAAGTCTAGACGACTACGGAGAAGGATGATCTGCTAAAGCAGACCACTGACAGGGGCAGATACAAGAGGACGAAGCAGTCACAGATACTTATATAGATAGATAGATAGATAGATAGATAGATAGATAGATAGATAGATAGATAGATAGATAGATAGATAGATAGATAGATAGATAGATAGATAGATAGATAGATAGATAGATAGATAGATAGATAGATAACAGACAGGAC
>JACRUU010000027.1:6732088-6774588 GCA_030449085.1 Kryptopterus vitreolus | reverse complement strand
CTATTAAAGTGCTATCAGGACAGATTTTTTTAGTGTCATTAACATCAACATAAAATCTGCTTCAGTTCCTCAAGGCCACACTTTGCATTTGGACATTTCTACATTTAAGCATCAATCATTGAACACTACACCGAGCTATAATAAATGCGCATTAGCGAGATAGTTAGCAAGATTAGGATGGATTTGCTTTTTGTTCCTTTTATGGTTTCAACCTCATATCGTCTCAGGGAGTGTTGCCTTGTCACAATCACTTATAAGCAACTAACATGTAGGCAATAAAGATTTACATTCCGACTTCATAATCTCTATAAAGCTACAATATCTACTGTTAAAAGCACTAAAGAAACAAATCTGCTATTAACGACTGTGTCCAACTTCAAATGACCTTAAGTGAAAATAGGTTGGTGTAAAAGTGTTGTTATTACATTTTAGGGAAAAAGGGGTTTTTCTATTTAATCGAATGGGAAAAAATGCCAGACAAAAAAAAAGAACAAAAAAAAACTGATTAGGATACTTAAGTGTGACGATCTTTCTTACCCCAAATGAAATAAAAGCTCCCATAACACTGCCTGCAATTGTGGCAAAACCGCCAACAATGATAGCGTGAATCTCCGACATGGTCATATCTGGTAAATATGGACGAATCAGCAATGGCGCTTCCGTCTGATAGGAAAAGAAAAGATGTTAATGTCACAGTTCGGATGAGACTATATTAAATCGTAGCAGTGTTAAAACATCAGGTCTAATTTTAGCACGGCTGAATGAACAAAATGGATCAGAAACAGCTTTATTACCAAGTATGTTTACACACAAAAGGAATTTGACTTGGCAGATTCCAGTGCATAAGAAAATGCAGATATAGATGTGATATCACAATATAACCAGGGTTGGGAAGGTTACTTTGGAAATGTAATAGGTTACAGATTACAAAGTACCCTATTCAAAATGTAATAAGTAGTGTAACTTTTCAATGACTTAATAAAAATGACTGTTTGATTACATTCATTTGTCCACTAGGTGGCGCTCGGAAAAAGTGCGATATAGTTTCAAAACTGAGCTGCTTCGGAATCATATTGTTGACGTTGAGGGGAGGGGTGGGGGGGGGGGGGGGTGGTTGGTGTGTTAGGCGGTGGTCGTTGGAATTTGTAATCTTCAACACTTTCTAAAGTAATAGTAATGTAATTCAATGTTTTTTCTCAGCAACTATAACGAATTAATGTTACTTTTATTATGTAATTAAATTACGTAACGCCGTTACATGTAACTAGTTACTCCCCAACACTGATAATAACTGAAAATTAAAAAACTATATACAGGAGTAGGAACATTAACTGAAACAAACAAGGGTGTGTTATACAATTGTGCCATTCAGGTGTTGTGTATAAATAAGGTATGATGAATAGTGTTGGGAAGGTTACTTTGGAAATGTAATAGATTACAGTTTACAGTTTTTACCTATAATAATGAGTAGTGTAAAGTAACTGTTTACATTTGATTACTTTTTAATTACTTTCATTTGTAAACATTAACAATCTAAGGAAAAACAATTCAAATCCTCGGAAAAAATGTGGGTGTGGGCAAAATGTTTTTTTTTGTGTGGGTCGGGGGGTCGGGGGGGGGGGGCGTTTTTCTACTTATTTTCATAAGTAACTGTAATTTATTTACATGTTTTTTACCTCAGTAACTGTAACGAATTACTGTTACTTTTATTTTGTAAATGAAATTACGTAACGCTGTTACATGTAACTAAGGGGGCACGGCTGGCTTAGTGATTAGCAAGTTCGCCTCACACCTCCAGGGTCGGGGTTTGATTCCCGTCTCGGCCATTGTGTGTGTGGAGTTTGCATGTTCTCCCCGTGCCTCAGGGGGTTTTTCTCAGGGTTCTCCGGGTTTCCTCCCGATCCAAAAAAACATGCACGGTAGGTCGATTGGTACCTTGGAAAATTGCCCCTAGGTGGAATGTCTGCGGTGTGTGGTCTCGTTTGCCTCCCGTAGGTCACCGGCCATGTGTGTGTGTGCCCCTGTGTGAAAAAAACTTTGCCTGCATGTCCCCTCTTGTGTGTCCCTGTGCCCTTGTTGGAACATTGGGTTTTTCTCTCAGGTGGGTTCTCATGTCGGTTTCCTCCAAAAAGCTGGCGATCCACAAGGTCAAAAATGCATGCAGTAGGTGATACTGGTTACTACCAGGTGACATGATTGAAACACCTTGGAAAATTGCCCCTAGTGTGTGAAAGTGTGTGAAAGTGTGTGTGTGTGTGTGTGTGTTGGGTTGGCATTCCATCCAGGGTGGCGAAGGGGTGTGGATCCAGGGTGTATCCTTGGGGGTGTTGTAATGCATAACTTAATGCCCATAAACGCCTGAGATAGGCACAGACTCCCCATGACCCGAGAGAAGATGAATGAATGTTACATGTAACTAGTTACTCCCCAAAACTGATGGTGGACAGTGTGTATTCAGTGTACATTTGGTTATGTTGGATGTTGCATTTCTGAGTATTTTAATTGTTCAGGTTGTTTAATTGTATAGCCTTGCTCTGTAGCGCCCCCCAGAAAGCAACAGCTGGAAGAGAGAGTGGGCTGGGTGTGTGTGGTCCAGAGCGATCTTCTTAGCCCTTTATTTCCACACCCTTGAGGTGTGAAGATCTTGGAGGTTGGGCAGATGGACACCTATAATCCTCTCAGCAGTCCCTTGATATCTTGATATCTGGTTTGGTATATGATCCAGACCAGACATTTATGGATGGACAGGACAGACTCAATGATGGACGAGTAGAATCGTACAACCTGTGCTGAGCTTATGGAGTCAATGTGAATGTCACACTTCAGGTCTAGAGATATGGTGGTATCTATCCCAGGAACCTGAAGGACTGTTGTTACACACCTATCCACGATGATGGTGTTGGGAGGGTTCTCCTGAAGTCCATGATCATCTGCACTGTTTGGAGCATGTTGTTGTGACTGCCCCAGAAAGCCTTTAACCTCCTATCTGTAAGCAGACTCACCGCCATCCTGGAAGAGGTGTTTTTAGAGGTGCAGTCATTTGTGTATTAAACAGTGGGGAGAGCATCCAACCCTGGGGAGCACCAATGCTGATAGTGAGAGTCCTGGATGTGAGTTTGCCCCTGTCTCACTATCTGCTGTCTGTCTGTCAGGAAGCTGGTAATCCACGACAGATTTTAGTTGGGCGAGAGAAGGTCAGGAATGATGGTGTTAAAGGCCAAACTGAAGTACACAATATAATGCAGTCCCATATTGACTGCATCATAAACAGACCAGTGGACCAGCAATGGTCCAGTTATGTCCTTCAGGTAGACCAGGACCACGTCTTTCAAATGATGTCATGAGCACAGTCGTAAGAGCGACAGGTCTGTAATCATTATGTTCTGTTGTTTTGGGGGGGGTTTTGCGGGGGGGGGGGTGGGGGGGGGGGGGGGGGGGGGGTAGGGGGGGTAGTGGATCTATTGAAGCAGCTGGGAACAACACATAGCTCCATTGACCTGCTGATCTGTGTGAAGATGGTCAGTTGGTCAGCATAGATTTTTAGCAGACGTTCGACGTGTTCGACCTGCCCAAGTTCTCCGACACCCACCCGCTCGCCCCACTGGCTTCTAGTAGCCCTAAGCATCAGATTGACCAATGTTCACCTACAAAGCCAAAAATGGACCTCAGCCACCATTATACCGCACCTTCTAATACTGCTCGACAGGTTCCACCAGAGTCACTGGCTCATTTTCAAGTGACGAACTCTTCCAGAAACACTTGGACTAGCACTTTTTCCGTCTGAGTTTAAGGCTGTTTGTTTGGCTGTACATTGGTAATCGATCTAACCAGTATTAATTTATTTATAGATGAAGCACCCTTTATACGTCGTTCTCAATAAGAGCATCTTTTAGACATGCTGGTGAAACACCATCTGGGCCTGGAGCTTTCCTAGTCTCCTGAAGAGCCGTTTTACATCCTCTACACCTACTTTAAGCTCGGGGGTGGGGTGAGTGGAGGGGGGTTGTCGGGGGAGATGGGTGAATGTGTGAAGTGCAGTCAGAGCTGGTGCTGGGTGATAGGCTGGGCTTTTCAATCCGGCAGTAAAGCACATTAAGATCTTCAGCTAGTTGGTGATTCTCCACAGACTGTGGGTGTGGTCACTTGCACGTGGTGATCTTCTTGGTGAATATTAATATAATTATAATCATTCTCAAACAGAAGCTTATGATCTGGTGTTTATAGCGTTACTCTTAAATATCAATTAAAGGTCTATTATTTTACCTGTCCCACAAATATATTCCCTGCAACACTCAGTGATTCTGTAGAAGAGGTTCCCATTGTAATCTGCATAATCCAGGAAATCTGTGGAAATAGACAATCTTGAAGCATGTAATATCTTTGGTGCATGTTAATGAACATTAGTTCTAACTGAGATAATACACGCTTCGAGATTATAATCATTCTCACCTTAAGGATAACCCATTGCATCACACCCAGGAAGTAGAGTACTGACATAATACTGCTGAAAAATACCACTATAGGCAGAGCCTACAAAAAGCAATAATATTAAAAAGAATCAAACCTCAACCAAAAAGTTGTTTTAAAGGGAAAAGCAGTTACTGTTTTGAAGAAACCGACCTGAAATGCAAAGATGTCGTCTACGAGATCGCCAAATACAAAAGATGAACCAGCATGGGTATAGTTCAAAAATGTCTGAAATAAAAATAATAAGAATAATAAGAATTAAATAATAATAATAATAATAATAATAATAATAATAATAATAATACAATTGTATATAAAAGAATGAAATATGTGGAAATAAACAATCATCTTGAAGCATGTAATATCTTAGGTGCATCTTAATGAACATTACACACTTCGAGATTATAATCATTCTCACCTTAATGATAACCCATTGCATCGTTTTAAAGGTAAATGCATAAAATTAATGAAATTATCTTGATTTACTCTACCTTCCCCCCCCCACCTAAACCAATTCAGACACCCATTAAAGTTTGGTAATCTATGAAATGATTAGTTAAACCTGAATTTGTCCTCCAAGCCAGTCAAAAGCTATAAAACCAGGCTCAGTCCTTATGACAAACAGGCCATGACATGACGAATTGTAAACCAAGCCCCCAGAAGATTGTCCGCCAGCAGACCTGAGGATAAATATCCATATATTAATATATAAATATCCATATATCCAATATATTGTAAAAAAAATAAAAAAAAAAAAAATATATATATATATATATATATATATATATATATATATATAGTTGTGTTCAAAATAATAGCAGTGTGTGTGATCCAGTAGAAATCCTTACAATAACTTTTATTTAAATACATGCAAATGCTTTAGGAACACTGCCCATTAAAATTACAACAACGGTCAAATTTGTTATTACTTTACATTAATGAAAGAAAAAAGAATATTAGGCTGTTCAAAAAAGATAGCAGTGTCTGCTTGTTCATTTACAAAGTCGAACATTTTCTGTATAAACTGGTACAATCTTTAAGCATTTAGCTGTCTTGTAAATCACTAAACTATCATTTAGTTGTATAACAACGATTTTTGAGAACTGCTTCACATCTGCGTTGCATGGAGTCGACCAACCGCTGGCACCTGAGAACAGTTATTCCATCCCAGATGATGACATATTACTTTGCACAACCACAGAATACTTTCCTTTGCATTTACCTCAGAAAAAGCATTTTTGAGATTAAGATGAGATAAGATTAAGACACTCCATAACGTTAATCTTGTTGGTCTGGAATCACGGTGCTGTTTGCTTGCTGGTGTCTTTTGGGTTGTTGTCTTGTTAAAACACCCATTTCAAGGGCATTCCCTCTTCGACAACATGACCTCTTTAACTATTTAAACCCTGCAATCTCGGCCATGAAATGCCCTGAAATGCAAATAAATAGCCCAGCCCAGACCATAGTATGAGAAGGATCCCCATATCATGATGCATACGTCACTGTCTTCACAGTATACTGTGGTATAAATTCAGTGTTTGGAGGTCGTCTGACAGCCCCCTAAACCCAAAAAAGAACAATCTTGCTTTCATCAGTCCACAAAATATTGCATCATGAAGACAGTGTGATATGCATCGAGATATGGGGATACTTCTCATACTATGGTCTTGATTCCAGACCAACAAGATTAATGTTATGGAGTGTCGAGCCCAACCCCTGGACATATAAAATGCTGTTTCTGAGACAAGACCAAGAAATGCAGAGGAATGATGATGTGTTGTACAGTCATCCTGGGCTAGAATACCTGTTCTCAGGTGCCAGAGGTTGGTCGACTTGTGGTTATATAACTTAATAATAGTTCAGTGATTTACAAGAAAGCTAAAGCTTCAAGATTGTTTCAGTTTTGACAGTAAATGTTTGACTTTGAAAAAGAACAAGCAGTCACTGCTATTTTTTTGAACAGCCTAATTCTTTTTTCTTCAATTTCTGTAAAGTAATAACAAATTTGATACATTTTATCATATTTATGTATGTTTTTTATTTATTTATTTAATGGGTAGTGTTCCCAATGCATTGCATGTATTTAAATAAAAGTTATTACAAGGATTTTGATTTGATATATGTATATATATATATATATATATATATATATATATATATATATATATATATATATATCTATATATATATATATGTATATGATAGTAATGCTCACTGCATATCTTTTTGCTGAGAAGATGTACAAGCCGAGGATAAAGAGACAGACACCGCCGAATGAAATGAGCTGTTCAGGGTTATGCCTTGTGTCAATTGCAATCCAGGCCACCAGGAGACATATCACTACTAATATAAAAGCCCTGTAACATACCAAGATGAGAAAACAATTACTTCGATGGTCTCTGCCAAAACAAGTGTCAAAGTTTAACATTAAATTGAACGATGATGGAAATAACAACGCAAGAGCGCGGAATTAAGAAAGGTTGAGAATGATCGTCTTGTTCAATGGTGTACTGTAAGTTTCCTCTTCAGGTTTCGAAGCAGAAATGTAAGTACAAAGTGCACTGCTCACCATTTTATCCACCTGAAGTTGCTTTTAAAGCACCTCACAACAGGTTTAAAGAAGTGTTTTATTGCCTCTCCCTTGGTCCTCTTTATGTATTCATACACGGTGAAAAACACTCCGATGCCGGTAAGGACAACAAGAGCAATGGCATTCTGGAAGTTGATCCAGCAAGCAGCGGCAAAGTATGCCACATAGCCTAGACAACAACAACAACAACAAATACTCACAAGAATCCAGAATGATTACAATGGCGACATTATTTGCGATTTGTACCTGCAATAAGTATTCCCAGGGCAATGTATTTCAAGATATGAGAGTGATCCTTTAAGCAGATTTCAACAGCCTTGAAGGGTTTGAATATTTTGCTACATTATCCACAAAACAAGATATAAACAGATTACTGAATATGCAAGATATATATATATATATATATATATATATATATATATATATAGTCTATCTATATATATATAGATATATATATATATCATTGGCGAACGTATATATTGAGATTGTTATTGCGTAATATGTCTGAATTCAAAGCCTTTAAAAAGGTGTGAACAATTGTCTAGTGACCTGTGGGATCCATACACACCTTGCACATGAGTTTGACTCTGTTTCTGTTTCTGACTCTTCCACACAATGCACAACATTGGGAGCCGGTGTTGTTTCCTCCTAGAAACTCAGAGATGCTCACATTACATTTTTTATATATATATAATCAAACCAGTGGATAAATAGAAAACTCCACAAGCACTTACCTCAGCCTCAAATCCTGCATTGTCCACTCCTTGTCCATTACTATTAGAGGCGTTTTTCAACTCTATGCCATTAATATCCGCTACAGGGGGGAAAAAGCTTTATTTTAACCCATAAACAACACTTCGAAAAAGTAAAATTAAGAAAGAACGTGCACATTTCTCCTTTCCCAAAGCAAGAAAGCGATACAGCAGAGAAAGGAGCAATAGCTTACTCATCCTGCTTCCTCTTGAATGAGTGACAAATGCGTAGTTGTAAAAGCTTTAGTAGTAAGAATAATCTTTTAGTTGGACTTTTAGTTGGAATCTTATTACTAATTAACTGCATGCTTGTGAGGTCATCCTATATCGCTTCAATCTTATCACTTTCTTTGTAGGTGTGGCTTTTGTGGGTATGCGCAAAATGTTTCTGGAGTCACGTGGCTGTGAATGAGATTTAAACTAGGAATATAATGGGAAACAATTACCACGATATTAAAATTATCAGCATTATATTGAAAGTTAAATCCTGAAGTCTTTAATATAAATGTATATTGTATTGTATTATATTGTATTGTAGTGATAAATCGTAATTCAACGTTGTGGCAGGTCAGGTTCAGGACCAACCCACTAACAATAATGTCCTGAATATCCGCGCTTGTATGTTTTTACTCGTTCATACTCATCATTTCATTTTCAATCGAGAGTAAATGACGTCCATTTTAGAGTCACGACATTAACTTCGATATAATGTGTATTACAATGATTACCATTTCGCTAAACTGCTGGCCACAACAGATATATCCCTGAGATGATTAGTAAAGAAAAAGCTACTATAACCTTGAGCCTATGTCCTCCTTCCTGTCCTGATTACAGCAGCAAAATTCTTTCAAATAAATAATGAAATAATAAAAATTTTGGTTATAAGTCACCCCCCCCCTTTTCCCAACTTACTATTCCTGTGAATCCACATTATGTGGTGAAAATTCACAAAGCACTCCTCGACGAAGATCTTCTGGTCGTCCGAAAACACGCATCGCGAAAGCCCAAGATGAAAACCCCCTGCCTTACGTACACATCTATGCGCCCTTAAGCTGGTTCAAACTGGCATAATATTCTGACCTTGTTTGCGAACAACATCTAAAGAAGAAAAATACTCGACATTCTTGTCCTTGGAACATTCTGTTCGCTGATTTCGTCTAGTCGTTTCTATCGCAAGCTTCAAAAATGCGTTACTCCGGGAACAGTGTGTCAAATCAACATTATTATTACAGTCTGAGAAGAAAAGAAGGGAGAAAAAGAACGCACTGTTCAGGAAGAGCAACGGGGGTGGAAAACGTCCAAAGGACGTGTTGGATGTTTACATCCTTGACATGGTGAAGAAATGAAAAACACTTCTAAAAATGATGGTGTTTCCATTACCATTAAAACTTAAAGGACTAAAACTCGTCCTATAAGTCACTTAAAAATGGAGACCCTGGACTGTAATCCAATATAAAAACTTGTGTGGTGATGTCAAAAATGCTTTTTCTGAGGCAAAGGAATGGTGATGTGTTGTACAGTCATCCTGGGATGGAATACCTGTTCACAGGTGCTAAAGGTTGGTCGACTCAATGCAACGCAGATGTGAAGCAGTTCTCAGAAATCGTGGTTATACAACTAAATGAGAGTTCACTGATTTACAAGACAGCTAAAGCATCGAGATTGTTTATACAGTAAATATTCGACTTTGTAAATAAAACAAGCAGACACTAGGTGCGTTTCCATTACCCTTCTAAATGCGTCTGATGGTAGCGCGTCATTGTAATCATAGAAGACTTGGGAAAGAGCAGTACATTGGGTTCACCACAAGGTGGAGACCATTCATCAACGTAAAAAAAAGTGGTAAAACTCTAAACCAGTAAAGGGGGCACGGTGACTTAGTGGCACGTTCGTCTCACACCTCCAGGGTCCGGGTTCGATTCCCGCCTCCAACGTGTATGTGTGGAGTTTGCATGTTCTCCCCGTGCCTCAGAGGGTTTTTCTCCGGGTTCTCCGGAAACATGCACGGTAGGTTGATTGGCACCTTGTAAAATTGTCCCTAATGTGTGAATGTGTATGTGTGATTGTGTGTGTGTGTGTGTGTGTGTGTGTGTGTGTGATTGTGTGAGTGTGTGTGTGTGTGTGTGTGTGTGTGTGTGTGTGTATCCTGTGATGGGTTGGCATTCTATCCAGGGTGTATCCTGCCTTAATGCCCATAGACGCCTGAGATAGGCACAGACTCCCCGTGACCCGAGGGAAGATCAGATAAAGCGGTAGAAGATGAATGAATGAATGAAGATGATTGAATGAATAAACTCTAAACCAGATGAAGTTAAACTCAACCTGTAACAGAATCATGGGAGGAAAAAAGCAGGGAGAAGGATAAGAATAGCTCATACTAAACAAAGCACAGCATCTGAAAAACAAGAAATGTCGTCTGGTGCCTGATGAATAAAATATGGGTTTAGAAGATGTGCATATCATTGCATTCTGCTTTTATATATAATGTCCCAAATGGTGTTTATTAATGATGTGACAAAAAACGGGACAAGAAAAATCCATTTGGAAGTGTTTTAGGATCGACCAGGTATAACTTTATGGCCACTGATCAGGCATAGCATCAAGACCACCTGACTAACATTGTGTTGGTCCCCCTTTTTCTGTCAAGCCTTAATGTCTTCAGCAATTCGGGCTACAGTAACTTGTCTGTTGGGTTAGACCACACAACCATGGCTTTGTGAAATGTCTCAGTTGTCACCTGTGGGATAAGATGCCCAATTACAATTCATAAGGTAGCACAGAAAACATGTCAGTGTTTACACATATGTACCACTTTGTGGGAAAAAATAAAGACATTTCTAATTGTATGTCTGCAATACAGTCATTCATTCATTCATCTTCTACCGCAATATCCGATCTTCCCTCGGGTCACGGGGGAATCTGTGCCTATCTCAGGTGTCTATGGGCATTAAGGCAGGAAACACCCTGGATGGAATGCCAACGCATCACAGGGCACACATACTCACATTTATACACTAGGGAGAATTTTTTCAAGGTGCCAATCAACCTACCGTGCATGTTTTTTGACCGGGAGGAACCCAGAGAAAAACCCCCTGAGGCACGGGTAGAACATGCAAACTCCACACACACATGGCGGGTATCGAACCCGGACCCTGGAGGTGTGAGGCAAATGTGCTAACCACTAAGCCACCATGCCCCTTTCTCCAATAGATGTAAAAAAAAAAGAAAATGTTGTTAAAATGGAACAGTTGGAAAAAAAAGTTTGGGGGGCGTGTGGCTCAGTGGTTCAAGGCGCTGGACTACTGGATGGAAGGTTCGAGCCCCAGTATTGCCAAGAAGAAGACCCTTAATTCTCTGTGCTCCGGGGGGCGCCATATCATGGTTGACCCTGCGCTATGAACCCCGCTTCCAAAACATGCAAAGAAAGAATTTCACTGTGCTGTAATGTATATGTGACAAATAAAGTCAAATATATATATATATATATATATATATATATATATATATATATATATATATATATATAGTAGTGTTGGGGAGTAACTAGTTACATTATAACCATATATATATATATATATATATATATATATATATCTATATATATATATATATATATATATATTCCAGAAAAACTCTCAGCATTTGCTGAGATGTAGCCAGCTTAATATGAATGTACTGTAGAATATCTATTTCCGAACTGCTGCAGAAAGTTGAGCAGAGCCAGTTTAACTTAAGACAGTGGATAAAGTGTCCACATACAGCACAAAATGCTGGTTCTGCAGAAGATTTTACTGGCCAGAAAGCTGTTTACCGATCCTGAATATACGGGAAAAATAAATCACTCATTAAAAGATCGGAACAACTATTCCATGATGCCACTCTCCCATTGCCAAGAAGGTATACGTTACTAACATTCGATCCAAAAGGAATCACACTAGTGCCAGTTAGGGCTGAAACTATCTATACTGAACTAGATATTCTCATTTAAAGGTCTCATTTAAATCTATTTTGTAAATGATATGGTTGTAAAGAATGTTGGCCTGTACAGAGCAACATGGATCTGCTAAGCTTTGTCTCTTCATGAGCAGGTAACACACATAAAGAGTTACAGACATCAATGACCTGTAAGTTAAATGTGTGTTAATCCATTCCTATATAATATGCTACATTAGTAACCCAGGTGTTTAAGTGCCGGTCACAAGCCTGGATAATCGGGAAGGTTTGAATTAGGAAGGGCATCCAGTGTAAAACATGCCAAGCCAAACATGTTTATCAGCACTAACAGGAGCAGCCGAATGGGAGGGGGGGGGGCATTATAAACAATAGTAACCATAGTAACAGCTATTTTATAAATGGTCAAGATGTATCATTCATCTTCTACCGCTTTATCCGATCTTCCCTTGGGTCACGGGGAGTCTGTGCCTATCTCAGGCGTCTATGGGCATTAAGGCAGGATACACCCTGGATGGAATGCCAACCCATCACAGAACACACACTCACACACACACACAAATTCATACACTAGGGACAATTTTCCAAGGTGCCAATCAACCTACCGTGCAAGTTTTTGGACCGGGAGGAAACCGGAGAACCCGGAGAAAAAAACCCTGACACACGGGGAGAACATGCAAACTCCACACACACATGGCCGAGGCGGGAATCGAACGTGCGAACGTGCTAACCACTAAACCACCGTGCCCCCTCGGTCAAGATGTGTGTATACATATATATATATATATATGTGGAAGACCACAGGTTCAAACCCCACAACCACCAAGCTGCCTCTAGTGGGCCCTTGAGCAAGGCCCTTAACCATCATTTGCTGAGTTGTAAGTCGATCTGGATAAGGGCGTCTGCCAAATGCTGTAAAATGTACAAAGAGTCATCACTAATTAGTGAATTAACTGTGTATGTGCAATTAGAACCAGCTTTGTTTACTAAACATGCTAAATTGTAAAGATTACAAATCGGGTTACATCTGAACAATTTCATGTAAAATCAGTGCTTTATTCTTTAGATTTCAAATGAAACGTGATTTTGATTTAAATGATGACAATCTGCTGCAGTTTCATTTTGAAAAAAAATTTTTTTTTAAGGGTTTGAAACTTTTTTCTTAGATTGTTAACTTAAAGTGCCACCTAGTGGACAAATGAAAGTAATGAAAAAGTAATCAGTTGCTTACTTTTATAAAGTAACTGTAAAGTTACATTACATTTGTGAATAAGGTCATTTGTAATCTGTAACATATTTACATTTACATTCATTCATTCATTCATTCATTCATCTTCTATTCTACTTCTACCGCTTTATCCTGATCTTCCCTCGGGTCATCGGGGAGTCTGTGCCTATCTCAGGCGTCTATGGGCATTAAGGCAGGATACACCCTGGATGGAATGCCAACCCATCGCAGGGCACACATACTCACAACACACACACACACACACACACACACACATTCATACACTAGGGACAATTTTCCAAGGTGCCAATCAACCTACCGTGCATGTTTTTGGACCGGGAGGAAACCGGAGAACCCGAAGAAAAACCCCCTGAGGCACAGGGAGAACATGCAAACTCCACACACACATGGCCGAGACGGGAATCGAACCCGGATCCTGGCGGTGTGAGGCGAACGTGCTAACCACTAAGCCACCGTGCCCCCTATTTACATTTACATTATATATATATATATATCTCCAATGTAAATGTAAATATGTTACATATTACGAATGACCTTATTCACAAATGTAGTGTAACTTTACATTTATATATTTCTCCAATTTCCAATATATTTACATTTACTATATATATATATATATATATATATATATATATATATATATATATATATATATATATATATATATATTTCTCCAATGCAAATGTAAATATATTCAAAACCGTCTCCTTCAATAAAATAATCGATTATTTAATGCTTATTTCAAACTGGAATTTCATCTTTTAATATTCATTTCTTTTCCTTGTCAATGATAATTATGTGGCTCCTTTAAGAATTATGTTCCTGTTTTTGTTCCTTTCCATATAAACTGGTGATGCATTTAGCTTCCATTACGGTATACACGCTAATATGGAATAACTCATCCTGATTGAATTAGAGTAGGTTATCGGGGAAATTTAGGAAGCATCAGTATGTTTTTGTTGCTCCTTTCCGAAATGTATATACGCCTTTCCTTAATTACTGAACAGTGCCCCTTATTTCATGTTCCATTTTTGTTATTTAGCAATTAGGAATTCCATTACAAATATGGAAAAAGGGAACGCCCGAGGGAGGTAATACACTAAGGGAGGAGAGAAGAGAAAATATGATATATGAAGGAGGACTAATATAGAAAATTAGACTCATAACTATCATACATGAACTGATGTGAATGTGCAGCAAGGTAGAATAGTAGGTGCAATTCGGGGGAAATAATTCGAGGAAGAAGGAAGAATGAGTGGATGCATTTCAGAGGGGAAATTAGGAAGAATTTCGTTAATAAAAGGTTCAGAAGATGTTTATCGCTTCATCTATATTCCATCCTAACATTAGGAGCGAAAAAAAAAATTCAACACAGGCAATCTAAGCTTTGTCTGAGAGAAGGAGATATTTGTGTCATTCAGTGCTATTTCAAAGCTAAAATGCACAAGAATGTTCCCCCCTAACCCCCCCCCCCCCCCCCCCTCCTTAAAAAACACTTTTCTAACTTGTCTCTGGTTCGGATTTGTTGAACCAAATATCCCCAAAATGAATGCATTTGAAAAGCTGGTGTGAAGTTAAGAATAAGACTAGGGAGCATCATATATCTCATATGTGCTGACTCCTTACCTTCCCCGGAGTATTAATAACAAGCGGTCTAAAATAGCCATGGGCTCATTCTCCATTTATGTCATTAGCTACAAGGAAAGAAAGAGCCCAGATCATGTTGTACGAGGACCCGTCTTCGCCTCCTCCCGCTACTCTATCACTACACATGCAGCTAAGACTACAGGCAGATCTACAGGCACCAGTAACAGGGTTGGAATATAGCAATTATTGCACGCGATACATACCGGCGAACCTGTTTTGTTTTTTTGTTTTTTTTTCTTCCGTGGCACTATGGTTAAATGCCTGATCCGAATCAGTACCAGGGTTAACGTGCACCTGCGCATGATTAACCACTGCTACCGGGATGTGAAAGTGCGCGTACTCAGCCTGGGGCCACGCCTGCTGGGGAAGGCCCTGGGAGTGCTGCCTCTTTACCCAGCCATTACCAGTCAGCAAGAGCCTCTAAGGACACTTCCTCCGTCTGCACCGTCGCAGATTCATGTATTATCCAGCACAAACTCAGGTGCAGTGTGTGTTCTTTGTTTCTTCAAATGGTTTCCAATGCACTCGTGTCTTTAACGGCACACGGTAATGCAATGCGTGGCTCGAAATCAAAATCGTTTGTATACAAAATACGAATGAGGAATAGATTTTATTTGGATTAGTAATAATCCATTTTGAAAGCGATTCAGAACAACACAGCATATTGCAGGCTAATTATTACACACAGGGAGGGGTGTGGCTCAGTAGTCTAAGGCGCTGGGCTGCTGATCGGAAGATCCGGGTTTGAGCAAGCTGCCACCCTTGTGCTCTAGGGGGCGCCGTATCATGGCTGACCCTGCGCTTTGACCCCAACTACCAACAATAAAATGGGATATGTGAAGAAAGAATTTCACTGTGCTGTAATGTAAATGTGGCAAATAAAGGCTATTCTATTCTATTACAGAATAAATTCTTTTAAATAAACTGAATTTACAATATCCTGCACCATACACCAGCACCGAAACCGAGTATAAACTTAGGCTCTTCATGTTCGAAAGCAATACATAGGTAGCATTAGAACTAGATTTATTTTCACCATAATGACTGTGAACATATTATATGAACCGCCCACACACACCAAACAGTCATCTGTTAACCTGCTACGAAAGACATTTTGGCTTCCCTTTTTGTCGGGGGTTTAAAAGTGAAGCTAGAATGTCTCTCTAGTGAGGCTGGAATGGCTGATAGTGGCTGAGCGCAGTGGAATTTTAAACCCCAGCTAATCCCATGCAAAAAAAGAAATAAATAATAATAACAATAAAGTTTAAGCTACACAAATTATTCTTTTTTGAATATTGTGCTGTTATTCTTATAAAGTTAGAAACAATTTATTAAAAAAGTACTATATATATATATATATATATATATAATATATATATATATATATATATATAGATATATATAGATATGTATATAATGTATTTTATTTATTGTTAAATTAGGATTGATTTGTTTTCAATTAAAATAAAATAGCATTGTTGAAGTGATTTTACTGGTATCTCATGAATGAATAAACAGGCTTTTGAAGTTGCATGTATATATATATATATATATATATATATATATATATATATATATATATATATATATATATAGTCTCATTTAGTTCATTTTTAGTTTTGTTAGTTCATTTGCCAACAACACAAAAGTCAGTGAAGGAGGAAATGTGTGCTGCATAAATTGCGCATTAATAAAATTAGTGCCGTTAAAGTGAATTTGCGTTAATCCATTAACTTTAACAGCATTAACATATTACAAATTCGCCTTAATTGCACTAATGTTGTGATTAACGCAGTGTTCATTACTATGTGAGTGATCTGCAACTTCACTCTGTGTTATGTTGGTGAATAAAAAAGACCCAGACAAAAAAGACACTTCAATCTGTGGTCCTCCCAGATAATTTCAGCACTGACCTTTCCTCAGACGTTCTTATGTTAGGATGGAATATAAACGAGGTGATAAATATGTTCTTCAGTTCTGAACCTTTTATTAACAAAAAAAAGCACCCAGCAATGTGCATACACTCATGCGTCCTAAATTTCCCCCAATTACACCTACTTAATATTTAAAATAATATTTTCTAGTTTGAAATAAGTAATACATAATTAGTCATCTGAATAAAGCGAGAGATTTTGAGTGAAATCTATATATTTATAACAACTAATTAATTGTTAATTAATGATGCAAGGCAGCCACCTAGTAATGCATTACAATAGCCCAGTGTGGTAGCCCAGTCTAATATACTCACTATATTAGCGTATATTATCCTATGTAACAAAGTATCACCAGTTTATATTGAAAGCAAAGAAAACCGGAACATAATTCTTAAAAGAGCCACCTACCATATTTAACAATGAAACCATCCTTGAAAAAAAATGTACATTGAAATGAGCAAGAAATTCTAATTAAAAGGAGAATTTCCAGTATGAAATAAGTAATAAATAATATTATATTTACACGTATATGTATAGGTTTATGTATGAGTATACATATAAATATAAATATATATATAATATATATATATATATATATATATATATATATATATCTATATACATACATTGGGTGCGAAACCTTTATCTGGGTTTTGTTGGGCGGGGTTCTTTGGGATTTGTAATCTTTAACATTAACATAAATAACTGTAATTTAATGACATGTTTTTTCTCAGTAACTGTAACGAGTTACTGTTATTTTGTAATTAAATTACGTAAAGCCGTTACATGTAACTAGTTACTCTCCAACACTATATATATATGTATATGTTGGGGAGTAACTAGTTACATGTAATGGCTTTATATATAATTCATGTTGAAGATAATTTCTATAGTACTTTTCACAGTGGATATTGACACAAGTAAAAACATTTTCATATACATTTACATTTGCAATAATTAGCAGACGCCCCTTATTTAGGGCGACATACAACAAGTGCTTTAGTTCTCCATCTAAGGATAAATTCATTCATGAATGGATTCCTGGATAGTGAGAGGAAAGAAGTGTTAGGTTAGGTGAATATAAGTGAATTATGTGTATGAATCCCTGAGGAACAAGTCTGGGGTAGCTTCGGTGAGGAAAAACTGGTAAGAGGAAAAAACCTTGCGAGGAACCAACTGGGAATCTAACCTCATGTGTGTGATATCAAGAGTGTGATTCATAAATCTTAAAAACAAGAAAAAACACAGGAGAGAGAAATATCTTTCCCTTACCCAGAGCGATATAGAAAAAAGTGAGTAATGCCTTACAGTCAGCAACTCATAAAATAAATCAAAGATATATCTTTAATCTAGACTTAAACGGGGAGAGTGTGTCTGAGCCCAACACGGTCAGGAAGGCTATTCCAACGTTTAGGAGCTATATGTGAGATTCTATTCTAGGAGCTACTGTACTTGCTATTCTAGGAACTACTAGAAGTCCAGAATTTTGAGATAGAAACATCGGCACTAAACCATTTAGGGCTTTGTAAGTAAGTGCCATTATTTTTACTCATCTCGAAACTTATCATGGAGGGGCACGGTGGCTTAGTGGTTAGCACGTTCGCCTCACAACGTCAGGGTCCGGGTTTGATTCCCATCTCGGCGTCATGGTGTGTGTACAGTTTGCATGTTCTCCCCGTGCCTCAGGGTGTTTTTCTCTGGGTTCTCCAGGGTGTATCCTGCCTTAATGCCCATAGACGCCTGAGATAGGCACAGACTCCCCGTGACCCGAGGGAAGATCGGATAAAGCGGTAGAAGATGAATGAATGAATGAATGAAACTTATCAGGTAGTCAGTATACGGATGATAAGATAAGAGACATATAGACTGCTGCATTCGGGAGAAACCATTGCTTGGTCATTAATGATGCAGTGCATTACAAAAGCCCAGTCTGGAGGTTATGAACCAGCTTTTCTTCAGCCCATATAGATAAACACTATATGTTTCTTCGTTTAGCAATGTTTTTAAGATGCATTTTGCAATCTGTGTGATATGATTTTCAAAAGGTATTTTACTGTTGAACTAGTAGTTACAGTGCATCCTTCTATATAGAAGAATATAGAAGTATAACAATATAATCCCATGCCTCCTGATAAAATTTCCCAAGAAATATGTCTATTGTCAAAAGTAGCGGCCCTAGAACGGAACCATGCGGCATCCCATATTTTATTTGCATAAACCTGGACAGTTTAAATCAACAAAATAGTAAAGATCATACAGGTAGGATCTAAACTAACTCAGTACCTGTTACTAGGTGCCTTTGTAATTTTGTAATCTGGGAGAAAGCCATGATCTGTATAGCAGCTCTATGGTCTAGTAAAACTAGCCTACTTGAAAGGGTTTCGGGACCTGACTTAAAGATAGCGAGTATAAATATTAATATTAATTAACATAATATATAGGGGGCACGGTGGCTTAGTGGTTAGCACATTCGCCTCACACCACCAGGGTCCAGGTTCGATTCCCGTCTCAGCCATGTGTGTGTGTAGTTTGCATGTTTGCATGTTCTCCCTCTTGTCCTCGATCCCGGTGCCTCAGGGGGTTTTTACTCCGGGTTCTCCGGTTTCCTCCCGGTCCAAAAACATGCACGGTACGTTGATTGGCACCTTGGAAAATTGCCCCTAGAGTGTGAATGTATGTGTGTGTGTGCACTGTGATGGGTTGGCATTCCATCCAGGGTGTATCCTGCCTTAATGCCCATAGACGCCTGAGATAGACACAGACTCCTCATGACCCGAGGGAAGATCGGATATAGTGGTAGAAGACGAATGAATGAATGAATATAATATATATAATTATATATTACGATGATGGGGGCAACAGCGGCTTAATGTTTAGCAGATTCACCTCACACCTCCACGGATCAGGGGTTCAATTCCTGCCTCCTCAATAATGTGTGTATGGAGTTTGCATGGTCTCCTCATTCCTCAGGGTTTTTTTCTCCGGGTTCTCCGTAATCCTGGTTGCTTATACCGGGACATTTATTAAAAATGGTATGGTCATAACTAGTAAGACAAGACAAAATATTGCCTATTTTCTATTTGAAATTCCGCAGTCACTGTGTGTTTCGTGAAAGCAAGTGGCAATGCATTATTTGCAATTGTGTTTGGATTATTTCACAATTTATGTGTCCAAATTATTATTATTATTATTATTATTATTATTATTATTTAAAAATTGCAATACTTTCTCAATATTATCCAGAAAATCCTTCTATCAAAACAAAATGTGTCATTTAGTAATTATATTGATAGAGTTAGAACTAGCATGTGTATTTGAATTCTATAAATACAATGAGGTTTTGTTGTTGTTGTTGTTAGTGCACACTTAACCTAGTCTCAAGGAAACAACACACCCATTTGCTGCTTCCAATGCAAATAACAATAAACACACGTATTCGCAGCTTTGCTGTTGTACAATCCGTATTAAAATATCTGGCAGCACTTTTATGTTTGTTTGTTTGTTTTTCAGTGTATATACAAATTCATTAACAATATCCCTGCAAGTTCAGATGGAACTGCCATAATTATTATTTTCTTTATATTATAGATTTCTGTGTCGATTTGTTGTATTCATTGTATGTTGTTGGTTGTTTGTATTTGTTGGGACAGTTGGGAACTTTTATTGCGTTCCACGCAACATAATGTTGCAGCAAATACATTTGATAAAGTGAAGCACCTCGCGAGAAAGTAATAACGAGAGCTGTTGTTTGTGTACAGTCATTCATTCATCTTCTACCGCTTTATCCGATCTTCGCTCGGGTCACGGGGAGTCTGTGTCTATCTCAGGCGTCTATGGGCATTAAGGCAGGATACACCCTGGATGGAATGCCAATCCATCGCAGGACACACACATACTCACATTCACACACACACACATTCATACACTAGGGACAATTTTCCAAGGTGCCAATCAAACTACCGTGCATGTTTTTGGACCGGGAGGAAACCGGAGAACCCGGAGAAAAACCCCCTGAGGCACGGGGAGAACATGCAAACTCCACACACACATATGGCCGAGACAGGAATCGAACCCCGACACTGCCGGTGTGAGGCGAACGTGCTAACCACTAAGCCTGTTTGTGTACATGATGACAAGATTTATTTTTGTTGTTTTGTTGTTGTTTTTGTCAAGTAAACTCATTCCCTCGAAGGCCAGCGGGGTATGTTTCATTTTTATTTTGTCGGTTTCCTTTTGTTTGTTACAGTATGTTTACTTATGTTTGTATTTTTGTTTGTTTGACGGTGGTCGTTTGTGGAAAGAGTTGAAAATGCAATTAAACCGTCAGTAACGTCAAACTGTGGTTACCTGGAAGAGGTGATAGTCCTGGTTCTGATTCAGTAAATAGGTAAATAGTGTTTGTGTCAATAAAAACAGTCATAGCAAATAAACTGTGCAGAGTTTTTCAGCTGTTTATTAACGCCGTATCACCAGTACAAACGCTATTTATCAGCAAACTATTGTGATTGAAGATGAAGCAGGAATAGCTGGGATAGGGTGTTTTTTTTTCTTATTTATTTCCAGCACGTTTAGTAAACAAACCCTGGTTCTAATTGCACATACACAGTTAATACACTAATTAGTGAAGTTGCTAGTGATGGCTCTTTGTACATATACAGCATTTGGCAGACGCCCTTATCCAGAGCCACTTACAGTGTTAAGGGCCTTGCTCAAGGGCCCACTAGTGGCAGCTTGGTAGGGGTGGGATTTGAACCTGCGATCTTCCATTTCAGATCCCAATGCCCACGGGACCTGACGCAAATGAGACATGAGACATGATTTGATGGTTGATCACGGGTGCGGGCGGGAATTTATTCGTGTGTGTACGGGTTGTGGGAGAATAATACTATTCGCGGGACTCCCGCAAAATCGTCTTAAAAAAATTTTATAAATGTATTAAAAAATATATACATATTAAAAAACAAATAAACTGTCGGGGCACGGTGGCGTTGTGGTTAGCACGTTCGCCTCACACCACCAGGATCCGGGTTCGATTCCCGATTCCTGTGTGTGGAGTTTGCATGTTCTCCCCAAAAACATGCATGGTAGTTTGATTAGCACCTTGGAAAATTGTCCCTAGTGTATGAATGTGTGTGTGAATGTGTGTGTGTGTGTCCTGCGATAGGTTGGCATTCCATCCAGGGTGTATCCTGCCTTAACGCCCATAGACGCCTGAGATAGACACGGACTCCCCGTGACCCGAGGGAAGATCGGATAAAGCGGTAGAAGATGAATGAATGAATGAATGAATTGACTGCCAAAAGCAACAATGTCAACTAAAATGAAAATAAATGATACAAAGGCAAGGGCACGGTGGCTTAGTGGTTAGCACGTTCGCCTCACACCGCCAGGGTCCGGGTTTGATTCCCGTCTCAGCCATGTGTGTGTGGAGTTCGCATGTTTGCATGTCTCAGGGGGGTTTTTCTTCGGGTTCTCCGGTTTCCTCCCGGTCCAAAAAAATAGATGGTAGGTTGATTGGCACCTTGGAAAATTGTCCCTCATGTGTGAATGTGTGTGTGTGTGTGTCCTGTGATGGGTTGGCATTCCATCCAGGGTGTATCCTGCCTCAATGCCCCAAGACGCCTGACATAGGCACAGGCTCCCTGTGACCCGAGGGAAGATCGGATATAGCGGTAGAAGATGAATGAATGAAAAAGATGAATGAATGAATGATATACAGGCACAAAGTCGGGAGCAACTTAAATGTTGCCTGCCAGATAAAATAACATGTATGCATGAATGGGCGCGGCACAGGTCTCTACACTGAGCTTATACCTCCTCAGACTAAGGAGACTCAAATTAAATACTGTTCAAGATATCCACTTGTCAAACTTCCCAATGATGTCCTTTGCTAAATTTAACATTTATTTATGATCTTTTGAAGAAAAAGAACAAACACCAGTTAACCTGTTTGAATCTCTTGTACCTCTGGGTGTATGAATTGCACCCTGACTCGTTGTCGACTGACTATTGCTTAACAGTACCATTACCAGAGAAAGAGGGTTTTAAATGTATGGCTGTTGGTAAATGTTACTCTAGTAATAGTTGTACATTATTGTGCAAAAGTTTTAGGCAGGTGTGAAAAAATGCTGTAAACAAAGAATGCTTTCAGAAATATAAATAATGATTGTTTATTTTTGTCAGTTTGTACAAAATGCAACGTGAGCAAACAAAATCAAATCAATATTTGGTGCGTCTACCTTATTAAGAAGTAGTAGAAGTGATGTCACGACCCCCACAGAGCCCTGATCTCAACATCATGGAGTGTGTGTGGGATTTACATGAAGAGACAGAAGGATGTGAGAACGTCTCCATCCACAGAAGATCTGTGTTTACTTCTCCAAGATGGAACAAACAACCAGCCGAGTTCCTTCATAAACACTGTGTGTAAGTGTAACTAGAAGAATTTTGAAGGTAAAGTGTGTTCACACCAAATACTGATTTGATTTCGATTTGTTCATTCACTGCATTTCGTTCATTGATGAAAGTAAACGATTAACACATCCATTTTTGAAAGCATTCTTTGTTTTTCACACCTGCCTAAAACTTTTGCACAGTACTGTATATCTTTTTATGCAGAGATACAATGCGACAATCCTTGATATTTCATTTTGCTATGTTGGGAAACAATGGGGGGCAGGGTGGCTTAATTCGGGTTCGATTCCCGTCTCGGCCATGTGCGTGTAGAGTTTGCATGTTCCAAAAACATGCACGGTAGGTTGATTGGCACCTTGGAAAATTGTCCCTAGTTTATGAATGTGTGTGTGTGTGTGAAGTGACCTGTGATGGGTTGGCATTCCATCCAGGGTGTATCCTGCCTTAATGCCCATAGACGCCTGAGATAGACACAGACTCCCCGTGACCCGAGGGAAGATCGGATATAGCGGTAAAAGATGAATGAATGAATTGACATTGGGAGTGTGTGATTGTGAGTAATGTCCTTTCTGCAGGTTTTATACAATCAGTTGCAGTGGGATCCAAGGTGATATATGACTCGCTGGTGCAGGTTGTTGTTGTTTTGGCTTCGTTGGGTGGAACACATCTGGAGCTGGTGGGAACTTCGGGAATCCTCGGGATGAGTAGAGAAGCAGAAGCAGTGGAGGGGAATTAGCGTAGCCACTGTAGGGTTCAATTTTTCTCATTTGTTTTCTCCTTTGTTTTTCTTCACAGGCCTAGAATCACTCAGGGACAGTGACTCCACACCTGTGCAGTCCACTTCACATAGCGACTCGTCAATCCGTCATTCCCACAGCCCGGTGAATGAGTTCGACAAGGTTGCCAAAGTAACTGCTGACGACACCAGCAGCACATCAGACAATGTTCTACCTGCACCCGTGAGCGAGCCGGACACTCTCCTAACGCTTCCTAGTAAAGAAACTTCCTGCAGTGAGGAGGAAAAGGAGGAGCAGAGCGCACCGGAGGAAAAAGAACCGGATGAGCAAACAACAGAAACGACAGAAAGCACTCTTCTGGTGGTCCCTACAGAGGTGAAAGGCATCAAGAAATACTTGCGTTTACTCCTTGTAACCATCGGAACCCTTTTTGTCTTGCTCCTGATCCTCCTCATTCTTACAGAATCGGACCTGGACGCGGCCTTTTTGCATGACATCCGCCAAACCCCCGAGTTCGAGCAGTTTCATTATGAATACTTTTGTCCCCTCCGACGGTGGTTTGGCTGTAAACTGCACCGGGCGGGACACTTGCTCATTAGGAAATACGAATAAATGAAATAAGGAAAATGCAGAAAACTGAAAGATGTGTGAATCACGTGAGAGAAAGAAAGGGTAGAAAGAGGGACAGTGAGCTTCTTTTCTTTTCATTTAATCTTTGAGTTTTTCTTTCTGAAGCAAGAAATAGCCTCAGATTATGTAATTAATTTTATTTTATTTATTTATTATTGTTTTTTTTTATACTTAATTTACAATTTGTTATAAATTCATGAGAGAAGAAGCTCCAAAGCCATATATGAGGATGAAAAAAAGGGAAATTGAGAAATAGATCAGAATTTATTCTTAATGACCTCATAATTTATTATAAGGTGCTATATCCTAAAAAAAAACACTTTACACAGGAGGAGTGATATTCAATATGCATTGTACTGTAACAGAAGCATTTTTCGAGACGGTATTGTAGGCACTACGTCTCAAAAAACTGAATGAAGGATTAAATGATTTAAAGTAAGATGAAAAGGACATAAAGAATAATGAGACTAATCCAGCAGGCCAATGCTGTTGGAAAGTCCGCATTGTTTTTAAGAGATTAAAAGCGAGGTGCAGGAGTTTTATCAGGGAGGACAGGGAGGATATATTCAATCTTTGGCAATATTGAACATTTTGTTCTTTAAAAGAAAGTAGGTTCAGGTTCGGTTTAAAGGAAAAGGTTTTTGTATGTTCCTAGATTATTTATTTCCTTATATTATTATTTTTTTTCAATTTATGTAAGCATAAGGTTTTATCTATAATACATAACAGTATATATAGAGAGAAATTATGAACGAATATACACACACTATATATACATAACAGTTTTCATATTTTTTAATTTTGATTTTTTTCAGTTCTAATTCAAAAATATCGTGAAATATTTACATATTTATTTATTAACTTATTCCCAGGCCCAACTTTCACTACATTACATTGGCAGACGGCCTTATTGAGAGCGTCGTACTCACTAATGTAACTGGCTGAATCTGGCCAGGCCTGTCTATGCCAAATCGTTCCAGGCATTATACTGGGTTAAGTGTAGAATTGTGGCGGGATTATGTTGAAAAAAAAATGCTTTTTTGTTTTTATACACTCAAAATTCCACGTTTCACCTGAACACATTTACGTTTATCCACGCCCTTATCCAGAGCGACGTAGAAAAAGTGTGTAAAGTACCAGTCAAATGTTTGGACATATATTTATGTAGTTTGAATTCTTATGAAAATTCACTGTAATATGAATGTTACCACAGTTTAATAAACAATGCTAATCATGTTCTACATGAATGTGTTGTTAGCGAGACATTTCTTCTTTTCGGCTGTATGTTGGGTTTGTGTACATGTTGACTATGTGCATATAAAGAAATGAATGACATATATATACATATATACATACATACATATGTGTGTGTGTGTATATAGGCTAAATTACTTCTTCCTAATCTAATCAAGTCCATGTTCCTGGAGAACATTGTATAGAGGACTCGTTTCTGTACTATTGGACGGGGAAGGGGGGGGGGGTCACTTGAACCCATAGAGTGATGGTTTTTAAGCCTCAGAATTAGGAATAATGTTTTTTTACTGTCTGTACTTGCTGATCCATTATTTGTATGTACTTTTTGATCCTATTGCAATTAACTAGTATGTCCAAAACAACTAACTGCTGTATATGAACAGTGTTGAAGAGTAACTAGTTACATGTAACGGCGTTACGCAATTTAATTACAAAATAAAAGTAATCTGTTACGGTTACAGCGCGTCATTAAATTACAGTTGCTTTAGAAAATGTTGACGATTACAAATCCCAACGACCTCCGCCTAACAACCCCCAGCCCGGTCGACCAAAATTTTCCTTCCCCTAAATTTATTTCCCAACAATTTGATTCTGAAGCAGCTCAGTTTCAAATATATCCCACTTTTTCCAAGTGGCAAGTAATCAAAAACTAACCTTTTATAAAGTAATTGAAAAGTCACACTACGTATTACATTACAAGGGAGGGTGTAGATCAGTGGTCTAAGGCGCTGGGCTGCTGATCGGAAGATCCGGGTTCGAGCCCCAGTATGGCCAAGCTGCCGCCCTTGGGTCCTTGAGCAAGACCCTTAACCCTCTGTGCTCCAGGGGCGCCGTATCATGGCTGACCCTGCGCTCTAACCCCCAGCTACCAACAACAAGCTGGGATATGTGAAGAAAAGAATTACACTGTGCTGTAATGTACATGTGACCAATAAAGGATATTATTATTATTATTTTTTAATAGGGTCATTTGTAACCTATTACATTTCCAAAGTAACCTTCCCAACACTGTATATGAAAGCATCAGGTACCTTTTCATGTGGTTGCTTCATATAAGAAGATACTGTAATGGCTGGGCCAAGGTCTGCTCCAGGCTTTTGATACTTTTTGAAAGACAGATACGGGCCGGGGCCTGGACCGAGACAACCAAGATGACTTGTGAGATTATAGACGGGCCAAGACCAGGACCAGAATAATTTTAGATGCATTGTATTAAAAACAGAGCTTAATGGAAGGTGTCTAGTAATAATGTGAAGGAGCAGATGTCTATGTGTGAAGAAAAAAATGTGAGAAAGGAGGTGTCTTAGTGCGATGATTTAACAACTGAGGAGCCGTGGACAGACCAAGTCCTGGAACATGATGGAGAATGACTTACAACTGAGCAACTGAGGGTTAAGGGCCTTGCTCAAGGGCCCACAAGTAGTACCTTGGTGGTGGTGAGTTTTGAACCGGTGTTCTTCCAGTCCAGGGGGCAATGCCTTAACCACTGGGCTACCACCTCCCTCTTTGGAAACAATTTATCTTTTTTTTTTTTTAAATAATAAATGAAGATGAGAGCCACAACATTGCCTACTTTTCTCATCTCTGCCTAGTCCTATTCCGTTCCACCAACCTCTTTTATCTCATCCTGTCCTGTTCTTCTTCGTTCCACCAACACCTGTCTTTGCCTTCTATTCAGTCTACTGAGAATTAAATGTAAAAACAATTTAAAACAACAGTTTATTGAACCAGACAACATAAAAACTAAATACAAAATATGGTCTTAATTATATTACAAGATATTACAAGATTTAAACAAATCACAACGTGTCCTTTAATACTTAAAAGACTCAGCCAAGTTTAGAGAAGACTGGTTTGAGGAATGGACGGGCAGCACTCTGAGGGATGGGAAGCGTCATAAAGCCAGGTTTCCCCCGTCGTTGAGCTGAAGGAGGATGTTTAGGGGCTCGATCTGCACCCTTGTTTCTTCTTTTAGATGAAGACCAGTTTCCACTGCTAAATTCAAATAAACAATGATTTCTATAATATTCTGTAAATTAATGCCTTACAATTGTTCCAGCAATTAAATATTAGAAGAATTCTAGCAATATAAATATGGCTTCAGTAAGATTTCTCATTTAATGTACTCCTTCACCAAATTACCAACATGGACACATTTATTAACAGCATCAAAACTGGCATCAGTTATTCATCTGCATTGTGGTAGCTTTTGTCATGCTGTGTGAGTGCTATGTATATAAACTGTGCTAAATAAAACATAGTGACCCTTTAAAGGAGTTCAATAAAACATACTGACCCTATAAAGGAGTTCAATAAAACATACTGACCCTATAAAGGAGTTCAATAAAACACACTGACCCTTTAAAGGATCTCAATAAAACATACTGACGCTTTAAAATAGTTCAATAAAACATACTGGCCCTTTAAAGGAGTTTAATAAAACATACTGACCCTTTAAAGGAGTTCAATAAAACATACTGACCCTTTAAAGGAGTTCAATAAAACATACTGACCCTTTAAAGGAGTTCAATAAAACACACTGACCCTTTAAAGGATCTCAATAAAACATACTGACGCTTTAAAATAGTTCAATAAAACATACTGGCCCTTTAAAGGAGTTCAATAAAACATACTGACCCTTTAAAGGAGTTCAATAAAACATACTGACCCTTTAAAGGAGTTCAATAAAACATACTGACTCTCTAAAAGAGCTCAATAAAACATACTGACGCTTTAAAAGAGTTCAATAAAACATACTGGCCCTTTAAAGGAGTTCAATAAAACATACTGACTCTCTAAAAGAGCTCAATAAAACATACTGACGCTTTAAAAGAGTTCAATAAAACATACTGACCCTTTAAAGGAGTTCAATAAAACATACTGACGCTTTAAAAGAGTTCAATAAAACATACTGATCCTTTAAAGGAGTTCAATAAAACATACTGACGCTTTAAAATGGTTCAATAAAACATACTGACCCTTTAAAGGAGTTCAATAAAACATACTGACTCTCTAAAAGAGCTCAATAAAACATACTGACGCTTTAAAAGAGTTCAATAAAACATACTGACCCTTTAAAGGAGTTCAATAAAACATACTGACCCTTTAAAGGAGTTCAATAAAGCATATTGGCCCTTTATAGGAGCTCAATAAAACATACTGATGCTTTAAAAGAGTTCAATAAAACATTCTTTAAAGGAGTTCAATAAAACATACTGATGCTTTAAAAGAGTTCAATAAAACATACTAATCCTTTAAAGGAGTTCAATAAAACATACTGACCTTTAAAGGAGTTCAATAAAACATACTGACACTTTAAAAGAGTTCAATAACACATACTGATCTTTAAAGGAGTTCAATAAAACATACTGACGCTTTAAAATGATTCAATAAAACATACTGGCCCTTTAAAGGAGTTCAATAAAACATACTTGACTCTCTAAAAGAGCTCAATAAAACATACTGACGCTTTAAAATGATTAAATAAAACATAATGACCCTTTAAAGGAGTTCAATAAAACATACTGAGCTTTAAAAGAGTTCAATAAAACATACTAAAAGAGTTCAATAACACTCTGATCTTTAAAGGAGTTCAATAAAACATACTGCTCAATAAAACATACCCTTTAAAATGAGTTCAATAAAACATAATGACCCTTTAAAGGAGTTCAATAAAACATACTGACCCTTTAAAAGACTTTATCTTTAAAGGAGTTCAATAAAACATACTGACGCTTTAAAAGAGTTCAATAAAACATACTGACTCTCTAAAAGAGTTCAATAAAACATACTGACCCTTTAAAAGAGTTCAATAACACATACTGACCTTTAAAATGATTAAATAAAACATACTGACACTTTAAAGGAGTTCAATAAAACATACTGACCCTTTAAAGGAGTTCGGGTTGTTGTAACCCCTGTGTCTTTTGGGGCTCTTTGATAAAGGTGCTTTTCTTCTCTTTTTTCTTTGAACGTTGCGCTTGAAGTAAGCAGACATGCTGGGATCATCCTCCTCCTCCTCCATCATCATACTCATTACCACCATCACCAATAAAATTAGAGCCTTCAGTCTTCTCCTCAACTTCTGGGGGGGGTGTAAATATATTAATTGATACTTATTAACAAATATGTGTCTATTAAATAGAAAGCAAAAGAACCCTGCCAATAAAATATCTGAATGTCGCCCGCCAATGTCACTTACTGTGGCCCACAAGAACTTTTAACGGTGTAAAATAAGGTATAGAATTGTCTTAAAATAAGTTTATGCTGCTTTAATGGGAGTGAAAATGAAGTGACGGCATCCTGCCACTAGAGTGCAGTGTATCCCGCATCAGCGTTGACTGAGGGCGATTTTTCCAACAAGCGGAATTGAGAAATTTCTGTCCAGGAGGTGAAAAATACATGTTTGTGCTACAAGGAGAAAAGACGATGTGTTTTGTGTTATGAGGCGACGTCGCTCATCATACATTATATACTGTCTTATAAGTTACGACTGGGGACAATCTATATGCATTAAATATAAGCATTATAATGCATATATAAGCATATATATATATATATATATATATAGATATATATATATATATATATATATATATAGAGAGAGAGAGAGAGAGAGAGGGGAGAGGGGGGAGAGAGAGAGAGAGGGAGAGAGAGAGAGAGAGAGAGAGAGAGAGAGAGAGAGAGAGAGAGAGAGATAGCTAGATATACAGAAGAATAGATAGATAGATAGAGACAGACAGAAAGACATTTTTTAAGTGAACAAAAACCCATTGACAGCATATAAGTGACTGGAGTTTCTTGCTGCAATGCAACCAGGTATTACGTATTCCTCCAATTTATTTCACTTTTAAATACTTTATTTGAATTGCATTATTTTAGCTATTTAACCAAACATGTGAATAAAACAAGATACATCATCGATCGCAATGATCTTTTTATCTGAAACCCAATTGTCTTCAGTGGAAAGCAGGAATAAAAACTTGTCCTTACATTATTTAATTATTTATTTACGTGCGTATCTCACAAAAGTGAGCACATCTCATATTTCAGCAGGCGGTTTAACATACCTTCGCAAGGGACGAATACTATAGGATTCGAGTTGTGGTTATAACGTGGCAAAATGTGGACATAGTTAAGGGGGTATGAATACTTTTACAGTGTACTGTATATACAGTGATGCTTGAAAGTTTCTGATGCTGTTCTGTTGGGTAGAATAGCAATCCTGCGATCCCATACATTTTAGGGAGGGAGGGAGGGATGGAGGGATGGATGGATGGAGGGATTGATGGATTACCTGACAGCTGCCAATTTGAATATTTCTGCAACAGCTCAATGAGTTTAGCTCCGTATTTCTCCAGTTTGTCTTCGGTCACACCATCAATCTGCAACAGCACTTGAGGGTCTGCGGACAAAGTTTCTGCGCAACAAACAGTTCCAGTTCCATTAGTCGATGCAGAAGAAAACTAACATACGTTGAAACGAGTCTGCTGATACGAATGGAAGACGCATCCCGGCAGAACCTTCATGCAATTAATCTGTCTCAATACATCAGTCTCATTAAGTGATGACTGTTATTGGATATAATACTTTATTTTAGAGTCTTTATTCAAAATTGAAACTGCGAGCAAAAGAAAAGCCGGGGCATTACTATGATTTGTAGTCTAAAGTTTTACTAATTAAATGTTTGGACCACAGAGGTGGAAAATTCCGATCACAAAAGACTGAGTAGCAGGTTGTCAAGACGATATAAATGAAATCTGAGTTTTAATACTGGCAGTAGAATGTTACTTTAATCTTTGAACACTACATGATGCCCAACCTCAGGTCAGGATCCTGAAGGATGGTCTAATACTCGGGCGATTAATCGTCATTATCGATTAGTTTATCGTTGATGCCGATATCAAAAATACGAAAATCGACTTTACGATTTCACCTCAGCTTGACACAGAAGGCTTCCGTAGTTCTCCGCCTCCCGCCCCACATTACACTCGGGAAATAGCAAAATTAACATAGTAGCGCTTTCTGTAGAATCTGAAGAAGTCGTTTCTGAGAGGGGCGCGGTTTCATCAGTCATATGGAAATGCTTCGAATTTACAACTTCAGACATTCAACAAGCCTAAACCCAACTGTAACATTTATCTAAAGGCATATTTTCCCATTATATCACATTTTGTCTAAAAACATCAGCGATTCGATTTATATGACGTATCGCCCAGCTCTACCTCTGGCCCCATCACAGGCAAACAATTTGGAGTATTGAAAATCCTAATTCTAAAGATGAGGTCTACCAAGTTTGGTGGCAACTGGTTAAAAGCTGTAGCAAAACAGTATTTAAGAGTAAACTAAAAACTGTTCACGAATAGCAGAGAACAAAGGCAGCTTTAGCAATGTAGATTCATGTTTGTATATAGATGATCGCCTTCTAATAATTCCTTTGCATCACAAAAAAAAAAATTTATAAACCTGGATTTTATGCAATATTGCATGCTTTTCAAAGTAGCTCACATATACATATACATATATACACACATATATATATATGAATGTTCATTTAGTCATGTTTTATTTCATTCAAACGATTTCTGACTACAATGTATTCAACTATTTTGCTGATGTTAATGTCGTTAAGTATTATTTTTAGTGTTAAACACATTCAAATTCACCCTGGACATGTGGTCAGGGACTGCTAGTCCTGTTGGATTGTTAACTCTACATTAACTACAATGAATAGAGTTTGAACAGAATTATTATCATTTTAACACATTTCATTTTCTTTAAAACACCTATAAACTCACCAGCGATCTTTTTTAACGTGGCTGTGGAGAAGATGTTATAATAATGAAGCCCAAAGTCTTTCCCAAGCTTTTTGCACAGCTCATTAAGCTCTTTCAGACACTCCTTCACCATTTCATCCCTTTCAGAAACGGTCTTTGTCACACTGGCTCTGTGCTTTCTAATGCTAGATGCACTCTCCGTTTCATAAAAAATAACCTGCAATGAAAAGAAAAACATTTAAAACATCATTTACAATTTAATTGCGACGATGAAAAAAATTAATAATGTTAAATTAAATTAGGAAAAAAATAATAATAATGAATAAAATAGTCCCAACCTGCAAAATGCCTCTGAGGACATCCGTGGCTTTGAGGCCAACGGATATATATGCCACAGCTTGACCGTTATTAGTAATGTACAGGTCCTCCATGAGAATGTGGTCCAGCACTAGTTTCTTAAACAGCCTTTCTGCATTGTGTTTGGAGTAGGATGCTCCTATCCCGTATATGCCAGACTTGATTCTGGCAGTTTTTGAGCCTGTGGAGATTTCTTCATGTCAAAGTCTATTTAATATCATGGAATTAAAAAAAAATAATAAAAATTGATTGTTCACAGTCGTACCCAGAAAAATGCTAACCAGCATGTTCAGAGTTAATCTGTTTTGCTGGTAAGGAGTGGCACCTCTGCCACCGACCTTCTGACAGTTTTCCTGTACGAACCGCACAATCTTCTTCACATCCTCTGTCACATTTTTGGCACTGTATTGCTAAAAGGGCAGAATGGACCTATTAGCATTTTTTTTTTTACCAATACACTGGTTATATACACTCATATATATATATATATATATATATATATATATATATATATATATATATATATATATATATATAAACACTTATAATATATATATATATATATATATATATATATATATATATATATATATATATATATATAAACACACACACACAAATACATACATATACATAGACATACATCTGTGTGTGGTTTCAAATACCAGGTAGTATCAGCACAAAACGTTTGAGCTAAATAGAGTCAAACACTAGGCTACTTGCAATATGACATAAGGGGCTTACGTGTGGTCGTGCGCAATTGTCACACATGACCTCCGGATGCTGCTTGCAAAAATCGGTATTAAAAGTGTTCTCTCCAAAATATGCAAGAAGCTGGATCCTCCTACATTCCGTCACATTTTCACAGAAATGTACCATGCTGTGCAGGTTGTTTATGTGAGTAGCTTTGGACTGAAGGTTGCCTTCTTTATCCACTGAAATGACACGAAACCATTATTATCTTACAATGATGGGGGGGGGGGGGGGGGGGTGAATATCTCTCTCTCTCTCTCTTTTCCTGCTGTTTTCCACCCTGTTATTTGCGTTATCATAGTTGCCAAAACGAGCTTTTCTTTTACATTTTCTTTTAAAATAGTAGAAAAATGACATTTAATTAACAAAAGGATGAAACCAATTCAAGTGTCGGGGGAACATACTGGCTATTAATCTTTTGATGCGAATGACGTCTGTGTAAGAATAGAAGAGGATGCAGTTTGAGATTTCCCCATCCCGGCCGGCTCTGCCGGACTCCTGGTAATAGCCTTCCACCGACTTTGGCAGGCTGGCGTGGATCACGTAACGCACATCAGGCTTGTCGATTCCCATTCCAAACGCTATGGTAGCACATATGACCTATACGGGATAAATATTAACCAATCACATCGTTAGAGGAGTTTGCTAGATGTGCACGTCTGCTCACTAGGTACCTGTGATTTTCAATAACAATGTTATTTTGCATGTCCACATACAATTTGTACAGACAAAAATGGATGGAACCGAGCATGAGCAACTTATTTAAGAACAACAGTATTTAGTGAGTTTATTTATATATCAGCACGGTTCACTGCTCACTTATATGTTGATAATCTATTTGATATAATTATGACGTGTAATTGATCATTTTCATTCATATTTATAAAAAGAAGTGGAACCTTAATGGTTAAAAGCTTAAAAAGAGGTAAACGTGGGTCTTTTCTTTGCCATTTACAAATTGCAAAGAAATCTACAGCTAAAGAACACTTTGTGAAAAAGTAAAGCTCAATCATCTTCTACCGCTTTATCCTATCTTCCCTCGGGTCACAGGGAGTTTGTGCCTATCTCAGGCGTCTTGGGGAATTAAGGCAGGACATGTCCTGTATGGAATGCCAACCCATAGCAGGACACACTCAGATTCACACACTAGGGACAATTTTTCCAAGGTGCCAATCAACCTACCGTGCATGGTTTTTGGAGCGGGGAGGAAACCGGAGAACCCGGAGAAAACCCCCTTACTCACACACAAGTCCCAAGTCCTGTCTTACTAAGTCGGATTAGTAAAACTAATGAGTAAAAAAAATCAGTAGTAAAGTCTATTACCTGGCAACCATCCTGGTTGATCCATTTGTTTTGCACATACTCTCGGTCACTGTCATTAATCCCGGCATGGTATGAGAGGGCTGCAATACCTGCCCTTTGAAGGCTGTCTGCCATGCTGTCACAGTCATTCCTTGAGAGACAGTACACAATTCCTGAGTCATCTGTGTATGGGGGGAAAAAAAAGTCACCTTATTTATACATACATTGGGGAAAAAAGCATGTTTCTTAAAGCTTTATATGAATTATACTCACATGGATGGTGTTTTTTGATCCAGTTAATGCAGTCCTCGTCGACTTTTTTGGGTTTTTTCGCTAACACTGAATACTTAAGATTGTGCCTATTGAAGCTCATTGAAAAACTAGGAATAGAGGAAACACTGTGACTGACAGGCATACATCAAGTCTCTCCTATGCTCAGTGTTAAAAATGAGCTCATCCGGGCTCTTTCTACCTTTAAACCTTTAGTACAGACCGACATCTACACAGCTTTTGTCATGATGTCACTGATACAGCACATGGAAGAGTGTTTTATAGGAACGGATACGTCCATAAATATATGAGAGGTTTTCCTAAAGATTCCACGGAATCTTGTATGTAAATGAACCAAAAAAAAAACAGCTCTTCATGTCTTTATTGCTTTCCATAGTGTTTGTGTGCTTTTATTGCTTGTCCCAAGCGGAGTAGTCTAGTACTCCGCTCTTGTCTAGAGTAGATATGCAAACAATTTGATCACAAATATTCTCTTTTAAAGTAATCAAACTGGAAAAATAGGGCCATCACAATTTACTTAAATAGGTGCATGTCCAGAAAAAAAACAAACAAAAAAATAAATAAATAAATACTTACACTTGAGGTCGAGTCATAGCCAACTGGTTCAGGATGTCCTTCTGGACCCGAGGTGTGGCTGTGGCCGTCAATGCCATGATAGGAATTTTGGGGAACTTGCGACGCAGTTCATGCATCCGCTTATAATCTGGCCTGAAGTCGTGGCCCCACTACAAACAGCATAGGATTAAGCATTGTCATTATCTATAATATTTAAGAGTGCCATTTTTTTTTTAAATAGACATTGCATATATATATATGTGTGTGTGTGTGTGTGTGTGTGTGTGTGTGTGTGTGTGTGTGTGTGTGTGTGTGTATATATATTAGTAAGTATAAATGCATTTAAAATAACACACAAAAAAAACACTCATTAAAACTCCCCACTACAAACAGCATAGGATTAAGCATTGTCATTATCTACAATATTTAAGAGTGGCATTTTTTTTCATAGACATTATATATGTGTGTGTGTGTGTGTGTGTGTGTGTATATATTGGTAAGTATAAATGCATTTAAAATAACACACAAAAAAAAAAAACACTCATTAAAACTGTGCATCTGTCCTACCTGGCTGACACAGTGTGCCTCGTCGATGACGAAGCGAGCGAGCAAGCCTCGCTCATACAGATTCTGCAGAGCACTGACCATCCTCCCACTTGCACAAACCTTAGCACACATGCAGAAGAGTTAAAGAACAAGATACGAGTTACCTGCTTTAAAATCAGCATAAGACTTGTAATCTAGAGTCTCTTAGTCAGTGTAAAACACAGCATGACTAGTGTACAGCACTTATCCATAGCAACGGTGGTTTAAGGGCCTTGCTCAAGGGCCCACTAGTGGCAGCATGGTGGTGGTTGGATTTGAACCTGTGATCTTCCAATCCTATCTGGTCTCTACCAATGTCTGTGTTATAGTCGTTGACATCATCATTAGCAATTTTGCACTTATTGAACCTTTTCAGGAGTGGCATACAGCAGTTTGATGACGGGATCACTTTTAGAAAGCTGCATGTAGATTCGCCCAGCTTCATAGTCACTTTTTTCCCCAGACAAGCTAATAGCGGGGACCTAAAACAAACGATAGAAAGACTTCAATAACAATATGCACTAAAAGGTGAGCAATGTTATATTTAATGAGCAGCATAAAAAAATGTAAGTTTACGTCTAAAGTTGTAAGCTTCTGGACTTGATCCACTATAAGGGAACGAAGCGGCGATATCACCACAGTCACTCCAGTAGACACACAGGCAGGCAGTTGATAGCACAGGCTTTTACCTCCTCCTGAAAAGTCCGATTTATATTGTTAAATAAGCAAGAATTAGTATCTCTTTAAAGGCAACGTATGCTAAAATACGCACCCACATTATTCACATTATCCATGATGTTTTCCATGTCAATACATCATACAAGTAGCTCACAGTAAGATGCGCACCTGTAGGCATGAGCACAAATGTGTCCTCTCCCAGCAGCGTAGCATTGATGGCTTCAAGCTGGTTGAATCTGAACTGATGAAGCCCAAACTTCTTGTGAAATATCTTCATCATCTCCGGAGAGTGGCGAAAGTTGAAGCCCCAGAAGCGGTCATGTGCAGGATTTTTGGTTTGAACCTCTACAAAGACACATTGTGGAAAGACGACTTGACGAATACTGAGCAACCGGATTAATGAACAGAACGCACGGTATATTAATATATTATATATAAATTAATCATATTAATATGTACAGAGCTTATTACCAGTGTTGGGAAGGTTACTTTTAAAAATGAACATAAATAAATAATTATTATACATTTTTATAAATATAGTTGTAAGTCGCTCTGGATAAGGGCGTCTGCCAAATGCCGTAAATGTATAAATGTAATAGATTACAGATTACAAATGACCCTATTCAAAATGTAATAAGTAATGTAACTTTTCAATTACTTTATAAAAAGCAAAGTGACTGATTTTATTTGATTACTGTCTTTCATTTGGCCACTAGGTGGCGCTTACCTTAATAAACATTCTACAGGGGAAAAAACTACAGGGTTTAAGATTTTTAACAATTTTCAAAAGTAACTGTAATTTAATTACACGTTTTTTTCCCCTCAGTAACTGTAACGAATTTACTGTTACTTTTCATTTCGTAATTAAATTACGTAACGCTGTTAAATGTAACTAGTCACTCCCCAACACTGCTCATCACGACATACCAGGGAAACATTTTTTAGTCGACTTTTCCTCGGCAACAAGTGTGGAAACACTCTTTTCCTCACAAAGCGGCTTTGGTGGCGCACTGACGCTCCGTAACACAGATGGCGCTGCAGGTTCCTCGCAATAATCGGGGATATCGTTTTCGCTGAAGTCATCGATGTCGAAATCGTTCGTGCAGAAGTAACCCATGTCATCTGAATCCGTTTGATCTTGTAGGCCGGGCTCGACAATTAACGCCGGGCTGTCCGCGATCTTTCTGTGTGCAGTAATCACAGGGGTTTCATATTGTACAGTTTTCTCTCCATTCACAGGAGAGTTTTCTCCCAACTGAATAATTCCGTTTCCACTGGACAGCCGGGAGATGGTTTCTGTGCGCTGATTCACGGACCGTCTTGCGGAAGGTTCTACACTGCAGGAATCGCCTTCGACCCGATCTATAATACGGCAGTCTGAACCTTTAGAGATCTCCAAGGACTTCAGGGAAGTATTGGATTTACTGAACTGAACGGGTGCAGAAGAAAAGTCGCTTTTGTTAGCGACAGCTGGACTTGTTTTGTGAAGTGGTTCGAAATGATTTTTGGTGCCTCTGTTTGACTGCTGCTGCTTTTCCAACAATGCGGAATCGGCGAGAATACTTTTCCTAGGCACAACAATCACACATTTTTTGCTGTTACAAACTGTTGATTTTTTATGGTTATACAAGACTGTAGTATAATTAATGCTAGCGCTAAAACTAGTAGTTATTGTTCTTACCTGTGAGCTCTCAGTAAAAGCAATTCTGCGCCACAAGTAAGGGATATAAGCTCATGTTCTGGGATTTTGTCAACCAGACAACAAATAGACTTCATGACACTGAAGAGAGTATCATCAGCCTCTAAACAGATCGACAGATACATACACACAGGATTAGGGGTATAAATTATTGTACAAGTTCCCCCGGGAAGGGGATTTTGGTTCAGCGGTTTAAGGCGCTGGGCTACTAATCGAGAAGGTCAGGGGGTTCGAGCTCTCGTATCGCCAAGCTGTCACCCTTGGGATCCTTCAACATGGCCCTTAACCCTCTGCGCTGTATCATGGCTGACCAACTGAGAAAGAATTTCACTGTGCTGTATATGCGACAAGTTCATTGTCTTCTTCAAGTTCATTGATGTTCCTTAATTCAATAATACGGTATTATTCTATTCAATATTACAGCATGCAATTTTTATTTAACTAACAACATATTAACAATGTTGAATTTTAAAAAATCAGAAAATGTTTGGGAGGCAATAACACACATGAATTGGACTAAACAAATGAATTGGAATAAAATTCTGTGTAGAAAAGTGACTTTTTTGGCTCCAACAAAAGAACGTATGTAAGAGAGAGAACAGTGTTGCGACTCCACTAAACTAACTCCTTGACTCCCAACGCTTTTATTATATATATATATATATATATATATATATATATATATATATATATAGGTTCGATTCCCATCTCGGCCATCCAGGTGTGTGTGTGTGGAGTTTGCATGTTCTCCACCCCGTGCCATCAGGCGGTTTTTCTCCGGGTTCTTCTCCGTTTTTTTTCCCGGTCCAAAAACATGCACGGTAGGTTTGATTGGCACCTTGGAAAATTGTCCCTAGTGTATGAATGTGCGTGTGTGTGTGCCCTGCGATGGGTTGTGCTGGCATTCCATCCAGGGTGTATCCTGCCTTAATGCCCATAGACGCCTGAGATAGACACAGACTCCCCGTGACCCGAGGGAAAAGATCGGATATAGCGGTAGAAGATGAATGAATGAATGAATATACCGTAAATTTTTCGGACTAGGTTTTGAACCATGCGGCTAATAATACGGTGCGGCTATTCTGCAGATTTTTTCCCAGACCGCTAGGGGCTCTAACCGGAATTAGAATCAAAACTAACACAAAATAAATGCAAAGAAGAAGAATGCGCTAGTTCCTCTTTAGCAGATATAAGTGGGTAGAAGCGGGTAGAAGCGGATAGAAGGAGGACAAACTCTATCTTTACAAGGTTAAGGTGACGTCATTTCACACACAGGAGAAATGAAGGTAAATAGCGCTTATTTTCTCTTGGTTCTGTCCCGTTTTAATCAGTGCTCTCTCTCTCCCCTGCTCTTTTCCCCACACACACACACACACACACACACACACACACACACACGCGCACACGCACACGCACACACAGACATGCACACGCACAAATCAGCCAAAGTTTTTCTTGATTTTCCCTTTCCCCCGATATAAGCCCGGTTCTCCCTACAATCCCAGTCCGGGCTCGTAGCACATACCTAGTGTCGCGGACACGGACGCTCGATATATGTTTATGCCTAACCTTTGTCTCCGGTACTCCCGGTACCACGGCGCGCAGAGCGCAAGGCTCCCTAGCCTGTCTGGCCGCTCCGTATGAGCGGCGTCTCCTGAGTTCTTTATTCTAATAAATCCTGTTTTGTATGAATTCCGGATCTCCGCGTCTCTGTGCAGCGTCCACCGTTACACCGTGTTAAAATACAGGTTAGGAAAGGATCTATTTAGGTACATACATGTACATTTACAATTCAAAAGAAAGCGGATGCGGCTTGTATGCAGGTGCGGCTTATTTATGAATTTTTTTTGGTTGGTTTTTTTTTAAAATAGAGCAGATGCGGCTTATATCCCGGTGCGCTTTATAGTCCGGAATTTACGGTATATTATATATATATATATATATATATATGTGGATATGTGGTGTCAGAATTAAAGTCTCTGAAACTCACTTCAAACAGCAAAAAAATTTAATTGTCCACAAATTTTAGGTCAATAGTGAGTCTACACTGCCAAATCAAAAGTAATGATTTCAAACTATATTATCACCTTAAAACAATACAAAAACTGTTGCATAAAAGGATGACTAGCAACTAGAAGCTCCAAATAAAACAGCCAAGTTCATCACCAAAATCAATAACTGTTTCTATAATCTTATCTACATAGTGCGTGTTATTATGTTAATAAAATAAAAGTCAATCCCATGTTAGTGCAATAAAATAATGGCATGGTATAAGAAACAAGATCAATCCGTATACTTTATGGATTTCTCACCCGTATTTAAACAAAAATGGCCACTGTTATTTCTTATTCATCATTAATGACAAAAATAAACTAATAAATACTAAAAACTAATAAACACTGACCTGTTGAACAGCTGAAAGTCCGCTCAATTTTAGGCTCCATGCGAGTGGCATTGCTCTTGGCTTGTTCGACTGAAACTGGCCGTTTTGTTGCGTACATAGAGGATTCGCTCTGGACATCAACCGGATCGACAGCAAGAACTTCTTTTGGAAAGAAAGAACATTTTGTCAGACACTCCAAAAGATTATACAAATATTATTCCATTATTGTCAGTGTTGCAGATCTGAGCTCCAGCACCTGTCGATGACAGGTCTTTGTGCGGTCTTCTGACCGGAGTTTCAAACTCGTCAGAGTCGTCCCAGTCGTTGAAGGGTATTCCTGGTGAGACGTGTTCCTCGGCACACTGTATAGCGTCGACACTGCTGGTGCTTGCGGTGCTGTCTTTTTGTGGTTTGTGCACTCTGGTAACAGAAGGCTGGATTCGGCTAGGTTTACCCACTGCAAATGGATTAGCCACTGGGTTGAAAATCTGTGTCTTGGCCTTTTCCCAAAGCTAAGCGAAATTTAACAAACAAACATAAATGTTATAGGGTGACTTCCTCTGGCATTTTTTAAATGGAACGAGTATTTTTTGTACAGATGTGAGAAACAGACATTCTAGTATTTAAAGACACTTGTACCTTTTGAGGCTCTTCACCTTTTTGGTCGCTGCCTGATGTAGATTTCTTTTTGAAGCAAAACATCCTACACACATTAAGAACACCTTCATTATCCAATATCTGTAGATTGTGAGGTAGATGAACAAGTCACTAAATAATCAACAGGTGTCAAGTAAAGAACGACTTCGTTACTGTACTTAAGTAGAAATTTTGCAACGCTGTACTTTACTGGAGTAACTATTTTTCAGCTGACTTTTTCAAATTAACTAGTCACACAGTTTTTGTCCAATCCTCACGAATCATACCTCATAACGTGCGGCCCAATAGTGTGAGGTGTGCTGTTACTTTTATAAGGAATCGCCCTGCGGATTTCCGAACCCGGGGCCAAAAAGCGGGACTTTTTTTCCCATAGAAAATGAATGGGGCCGATATTTCGTGCCTCACAGCTTGGCCTGTGAGCATCCGACAAGCACATACGGCATATCCATTTGTAGGGGGTCCAGAGTGGATCGCGACCATATACCTACCGAACACCTGTTCGGAATTTCGGGAAATCCGAGACATTCCGGCCCCATAGAGAACTAATAGGGAAATTTGACGCTCCGTTGTTCGGCCCGTGTTTGCCTGAAATGCACATTTGACATATCCACTTGTAAAGGGAAACGTGAAAAAACTTATTTAAAAAAATCAGGACACAGGGTCATGTGACGTGTCTAAATGCTCGCCACATAGACGGGAGTCGGACACTGGATAATTTGATGATGTCATGTGCATCACTGACCCCACCACTGACACCAAAGGGCGTTTTTGGTTGTCTAAACACTCTTCTCTCAGAACGAGATAGCATTTCGAAGTCAACGCTAAATATTAAACAGACC